>CAWUFW010004502.1:0-1200000 GCA_963921515.1 Calotriton arnoldi | reverse complement strand
TGCATGGCACAGAACCCCCATAGCTCCCATAAAGTCTTGTAAGCATTGGACTAGCTGCCTCAAGTTCATGGTGCTAAACGGCAACACCACCAATACTTGGCCACAGCAATTGAGGCGTTAATTTTGCCACACAGGCCATTGCAGTGATATGTCATATGTGAGCCCCTAGAGCCGCCGGTCACGACCATGACATGACATCAATTTCTTAATACTTTTCTCGTATTATTCAATTTATCTGCAGAGAAAACACACTCACTGTACTCTCACAACCACGGCAAGTTCTCACTATTGATACTCACACCTCCAAACTACAACTGCCTTGACTGTAACCGCTTGTCACTGCATCCAGATTTGGGCACTGGAAACTGGAATCGGGGATTATTTTCAAAATATTTTGGGTACAAATTTAAGTTCTATTCTGGGTGTAAGCCATCAATCTGCTACCAGAAACTGCGGGAGCCTAAGGACTTACCAAAATGGTTCAATTTCTATACACCCATTTGTAGTCTCTCCATGGAGAATCCTTGTGGCTTCGGAGAGGTCAATGGACCTTTTCCACCATAGACAAATGAGTTGGTGGTCCTGTTATCAAATATGAAGGCCTGCTCGTCACCAAAAATGTTGCGGTGTGCCTTAAAAATAAGCACTGCACATGGAAATATTTTGTAGAATTTTATTGGCACAAGTGCAGAGATACAGAACCACACAACCTTCAATGTCAACTTCAGCCCTCAACTGTCCAAACTCCAAGGTTCCATGATTGATGTCACCTTATCGATTCTGGAACCTCAGTCTCACAATCTTGTCTTGCATAAATCAATGTCTTAACCATAACAACATGTACGATTGTTACTCTGTCATTGCAATCATAAATCACTTTGACAATTATCAAAAAGCATTCTATCAAGGTTATAAACAGACGATGGGCAAATCATATTTGCCATAAATCAATCATGTCTTGTCATTTCCTGTCATAATTTATGACACCCTTTACTTGTTGATATGCCATCAATCATACATACCGCTTTTGTGGGGTAATACTGTTTTTTGCTCTGAATTTTTCTGTGCCTGTGAGGGGTGGGGTAGCCTCTCACTGATGTTAGGCTCAACTCGCTACCTTGTCTGTCCATTTTCGTGCCCTGCCTTCCGGTGGGTCTAGGCTACTTCACTTACTCTCCCCCGTTGGCCAACTCACCCTGCAATATGGCAGTCCCAGGTAGGTGGCATTCATCTGTCACACGTTGTGCATCCTTTACCAACTTTTGTTACCCTTTTTCTGCCATGCCGCCTGTGGGGCTCATGTCTCTAGGCGGCTATTCCGCCTTGAGTTCGGGGTATATTTCTATTTCTCTTAGACGCAGCCCTCTATTGTCATGGCTGCCCATAGGTTGGCCTAGAACACCTTGTTCCTTCATCTGACAGGTGCACCCTATCCCCTGGTTACAATTACAGGTGCCTTGGGATGACCAGGCCATGCCAGATACTCTCAAAGCCATTTGCCTTGCAGGACTTGCTGACTGCGATGTTTAATTTCTTCCTGTAGCTATCCACCGCCCCATGTGACATGGCCCCATGCCATGTCTGCCTGGGGATGATTTCTGACTACATGATGATGTGCTGCTAAAGGACCTTGCTGCCTCTGTCGGCCCTAGCCGGATGTCATGGAGGAGTTCCTTCCTGGCAAGCTGTACGAGGTCATTGCCACTCAGATGTATTATCAGGACATCCTGGTACCTGAGGGCTGTTGTCTGCAGTTTGGCCAAGGTTACTGATAGCTGCCCCATCTCATCCCCAGGGTGCCACACCATCTAAGGTTTGTGGCTTATTTATTTATTTGAAGGGGTTTATATAGCACGCACATGACCCTCACATGTATCAGAACGCTTTACAAATATTCGAAGAATAGCGACATAAAGAAGAAAACAATCTTATCATAGTCAAAAAAATAGAACAGGATATGACAGCTCACCCGATGAGGGCGATCTCACCTCAATGTTAAACAAATAGGTATAAACAGTTGTATGACAAAGTAACTGTAGTCAAGAGGGAAGTTGCAGAGTCCTGATATGCTCAGAAAGAAGAGGCCCTAGAACCTAAGGCAGAAATGTGTTCATAAGTAACATTTTCACTTCTTTCATAAAGGATGCTGTAGAGGGATTCCGTTTAGTTTCAGGGGGGAGGGAGTTCCAAATTCTTGGGACGATGCCTGAGAAGGCTCTATTGTAATTTTTTTGGGGGAGAATCTCTGTGGTTTCAGCAGCAAGGTGATGGACCTACTAGAGGATCTGGAACCTCCGGATCGTTCAAGCTTCTGAGCCAGGTAACTTGGGGTATGGAAATATAGGGCTTTGTGGGACATGCAGGCAATTTTCAGGTGAATTTGTTCTTTGTAGAGGATCCATTTGAGGGATTTCAAGTCAGGAGTGATGTGATTATATCTTTTAGATCCAGGGCTGAGTCTTGCCGCAAAGTTAAGGGAGGCCTTTAGGGGAGCTGTTGTAGATTTGCGCAAACCACCTAGGGTAGCACTACCGTATTCCAACCTGGGAATCACCAGAGCTTGGACGGCCATGATAAGGTCCTGGGGGGCTGGAGGGGGGAAAGTGTTTAATTTTCTTAAGATGCTTATTTAGAGGTTCGCTCCTTTGGTGGCAGCACTAATGTGCTTCTGCATATTAAGCTTCTTGTCGAGATTAATTCCCAGTGATCTTGCTGAATCAATGACTTGGGGCAAGCAATTAAAGGCTGTTAGTTGCTTCATCCATTCGTTAATGACATGTGACTGATTGGGTGGGGCGAAGAGGAGGAATTCAGTTGTAAGAGTGTTTAGTTTGAGCTGGTTCCATGTCAGCCAATTTTGGGTTCTTTGTAGGGTTGAGTTGAGCGATCTGATTTCTTCAAGGGGGGAAACTTTCAGGTATAATTGGGTATCGTTGGCATACATATGAGAGTGGATGAACTCAGAATTACTGTTAGTGGCTCCATGAACAGGTTAAAGAGAGTTGGTGAGAGGAAAGAACCTTGTGGGATGCCTACTGTGACCAGAGCGGTCTTGGACAGAGACTGGTTGACTTTGACTTTTTGCGATCTGTTTTGGAGAAACGAGGTAAACTAGTTTAAGACGGTTCCTCAGAGTCCCATCGTATGCTCCAGAAGATCTAGAAGGTAGTCATGTTTAACCATATTGAATGCTGAGGATAAGTCGAGGAGGATAAGAAGACATGACTCGTTTTTATCCAACATTCTAAGCGCATCATCAACTATGTGTGTAAAAACCATTTCGGTTCTATGCCCCGGGCAGAAGCCAGATGGGAATAAGTCCAGATGATGGAATTGTTCAAGTGGTTGCAGAGTTGGGAGTGTACATATTTTTTAAGGAGCTTTGCCAGCGTTAGAATGTTGGAGATGGGGTGCAAGTTGTTATGGCCAGTGTGATCTGTTGTATGTTTTTTTAGGATAGGGGTGACCTGACCCACCTTTAAGCAATCGGGGCTAGTGCCTTGGGTTAATGAGGCATTTACAATCTTGGTCCGCAGGGGGAGTGTAGACAGCTTGATCTCATTGAAAAAGTTGTGGGGTAGTGGGTCATTGAAGTGGTTTGAGGGTTTTAGATCGTCTAAAATCTTGAGAATGTAATTTTTTTCAAAGGTTATGAATGAGTTTCATGAAGCGTTATTTCTAGGGTGTGCCTCGGTGGTCTTGCAGGTACTGCAATCCGGGCAGGGGGGAGGCTGGCATGAGTAGAGAGAGGATGATGCTCAAAAGCCCTCTGCAAATCAGTTTTTAGATTTTCTGTCTTCTTGAGGAAGACGGAGGCAAATTCTTTGCCATTTGGTCGAGGACTGGAGCCATCTAGGGAAGAGTTGGGTAGACCATTTGATTAAAGTTTAATACGTTCGAATAGTTTTTTTGGTCGGTTTTTAGCTTGATCTAATTGGTTCCGGAAGAAGATTGCTTTTGATTTTCTAATGCTTTTGTAACATGAATTCCTCAGAGATCTCAAATGATTGAGGTGTTCCAGGGAAGGAGAGGATCTCCACCTTCATTCCACTAGTCACAGGTTACGTCTTATGATGTTAAGGCTACCATTATACCATGGTTTAGAGTCTTTGGTGGACACTCTCTTTAGTTGCATGGGCGTGATCCAGTCAAGAATGTTATTCATTGAGCTAGTGTAGTGGTTTGTAAGATCTTGGACATCTGTCATGTCTCCAGGAGGTGGTAGAATGTTATTACTGAGGGTTATCAATTAATTAAGGTTAACGTTTCGCATGGTCCTTTTCCACATCTTGGGTTTTGGAACTTGAGTAGAGTTAGTTCTCACGGATTCCGAAATGAGGAATGTGATGCAGTGATGGTCAGACCAGTCACAGGGGAGGATAGATTTAAGTTGAGTAGAGTTAGCTTTCTCGATGATGTGATATAAGGTCGCTTCCTTGTTCTGTGTGGGGCTGTCACCGAATTGTATCAGGTTTAGATCATCAAGAAAGATTTTAAAGCTGTTAACTACAGGGTCATTCAGGTCATTCCAGTGGAGGTTGAAATCTCCGAAGGAAAATTTGGGTACAGTGTTGACCTGAGTTAGAAGTGATGATTTCCATGATTTGTTCAGTGAAAGCAAGGTTGTCTCCAGGCGGGTGATAGATCATGTGTAATTTACATAGTGGTCTTTTGCTGCCTGCAACTAGGTATAGGTATTCGCATGAGTATAGACCAGGGGATTGTGTTTGTTTGACTGAGAGACTGTTCCGATGAATGCAGGCAATGCCTCCACCTGGTCCATTGGATCTGTCCGATCTGTTGATGTCATAACTGAGAGGGACTAGCATGGCAAGAATGGGTGAAGAGGAGGCATTTAGCCATGTTTCAGTCAAGATAAGGAGTTCAAGGTCATGTGCGAGGATAAAATCTGCAATGTCCACCGCATATCTTGAAGCTGATCTGCATTTGAATAACATGCAATTCAGATTGGTTTTGATGCTCGCTGGAGAAGTCTGAATAAGGGTAACACGTTTAAAGTTATGTTTGCTTACCGCTCTGTGGTTTGGCTTTGATTCTCTGTGTTGGTTTGCAATGATGGAATGGATTTGACCCTGATTGACTTTGGTAACTTAATGTGAGGAGTTATATGATAGGAGGAGGGAGTGGATGTCGCCGTCAGATAGTGGGTCCATTGGTCTACTAGGCTGAGTGGGTACATTGGGTTGGGGCATGGTTCTCCATGTCAAATGTGGGGACTTAGAAGAAGGGGTGATCAGGTTGGTTGGGAGTTGTATTGGATGCCTGGTCCAGTGGTTGCTGGCATGGCGATGTGGATGAGGCTTTGTAAGTTATCCTAGGGTTGTTGTAGGTTTTGTGTAATCTTTTCCAGTATAGCTGCAAGGGTGGTGTAGGAACAGGTTGACTGGCCTTGGGACAGAGGAATAGGTGTATGGTGGTGTTAAAGCCTGTGGTATTGGAGTACTGTTGTCCAGAGGGAAACAGTGGGTGGGAAATAGGGTTGGAGGGGGAGGAAGGCCCCGCAAATGAGTGGTGGAAAGCTTGAGAGCAGGGTAAGAGGTGGTGCTCGGGGCATATTCCTGAGTGGCATTGGGGGTTCGGACTTTAGGAGTGTCATTAGCTGAGGCATGGAGGGGTCATGCTTATATTGGGGCAGGAGTTATGATTTTCAATGTTAAGTGGCTCTGGAGTGACTGATCTTGGTGAGGGAACTGGGTTAAGATTGGTAAGGCATTTGACAGAAGGGTTTTTGGACCAGATGGGGATGTAGATGAGATGATGTTTCGTAAAGAGTTTGGAAGAACCTGCGGGGGTGGGTGCCCTAGTGGCTGTAGCATCTTTAATGAGAGGGAAGATTTCCTCAAATAATTCCAGGTTACAATCTGATGCTTGGATGAGGATAGTCCCATTGTAAATGGTGATGGTTGCTTCTGCTCTGTAAAACGCTGAGGGGGCTACCGAGTGTCTTAGGCCATACAGCATTTTTCTGGATGTAGAGATCAGGAGTAATGTGCACAAGGCTTTCCTCCATTGTGCTCATCTTTTTGTGAATAGGATAAGGTCACTTATAATAACACCTTTATTTATGCAGAAGTAGGGTTTCAGAAATAAGAGTTTCTGGATGAGCTTTGAGGAGTCTGTGTTTTAAGTTTTGGCAGGCTTTTTTATAGGTTTCGGGGGTATTTAATTTTATAAGCATAGCTGCCTAATGGCTCCAACTTGGTGTCAGTTAAACTTAATGGATCCATGTCGAGAGCGAGCTGCAAATGGGCCAGAGGAAGAATGGCGGAAGTAGGAAAGGTGGGAATGATGGAAGCAAAGCTACTCAAACAGCTGGGGGTGGGCATTTGATGAGGGAACCGATTTGTCTCAATGAAGGCTATACCCAGGGTATGATCAGGGCACTAAACTAGGAGGAAATTATGTCAAATGGCAATAGGAGTGGTGAATGGTGCTGGGAGGTGAGGTCTTGCGGGTGTGAGGGTGGTGTGTTTCTCAAGAATAACCTTAAAAGGGTTGTGGTTAAATGTAAACTCTGAGGCATTGGGATCAACTTTAGGTATGACCTGTAGGCGGGAGCAATGGACTATAATTTGTTGGCTAGAAAGTGAGGGAGAAAGGTGGGTTAGGCATAGAACTGGTGTTATGAATGGATACGAGGAGGTAGAACAACATAGGACGGGCAAAGGATCATAGGTGCAGGCAATGTCGTTTAAGATTAAATGTTTAGAGGAGCGAAAGTTCTTAGTAGACAACAGGAGTAAACCACTACAAGATGGCCGCCTTTGGTTGTGCTGAGGCGAAGAGTCCTATTTCCCTGAACATGAAGCTATCAAGTCAAGTCCTTCTTTACTGTCGACCATTCCGATTAAGGTGAGTCCTTTCTTTGTTTTGACTGATCGAAGCCAGTGACAATAAGGCTGGGAGCATAACAAGTCAGTCCTTCTTTAGTTTCAGTCTCAGAAAGGTCAGGTTCCTTTGTTTGTTTGTTGTGGAGGAGTGGGCCATCATGTTGTTGCCCAGGCTAATGTGTATGAATTTCATGAGTCCAAAAAGTGGAGTTAAGTAAATGCGGCTGCAGTTACCATGAAGTGTATTATTTACTAGAGGACATAGTAGCCAAGATGTCATAGCTCAAAAAGAGCTAGCGTGTTCATCAGTTGTAACATTGGCAAAGGAGCGCTGAGGCCACAGGTGGAGAAGTAGGTGCAGCCCATAGCTAGATGCTGCTCTTTCGACTCTGAGGTTGCGAGACAAGCAGCATAGAGCCGGGCCCGCTGATGAGTGCTAGTCGCAGTTCATCGCAACTCAGAGGTCGTGGGACATGAGGCCAGCTGATGCATGCTAGATGCAGCTTATCACGACTCTGCAGTTGCAGAACATGTTTCATAGAGCAGGGGCCAGCTGATGCCTGTGCCCGCTGCGGTGCCCTGATCCACAATATGGGCGTAGCTAAGCAATAATCCACGGTCAGCACAGCGCCGTAGCGCTTGTTCTCGAGCGCTTCTGAATGTCCGGGTGAATGGCTAAGCGCAATGGGGGGGTCTCTCGCCGACAGCAGGGGGTAGCATGCTCACTGTGGTCAATTGCGTCCTTCATCGGTGGTAAATCATACAGTGGAATAGGCTTGCCCCAAGGTCTGATACAGCGGGGATCGGTGGGGGTGGTCCATATGGGTTTCTTTGCCATCTTGCGGCCTTGGAGCCAGCTGTGCCGGTCGGTCCGTGCTGTCGACCGGCTTCATCTCCCTCGCCGTGGCAGTCTCAGGGCAGTGCAGCATGGGAAACACCAGACATGGCAGGCTGTACGGTGGACCAGTGCTTTCGGAAGTCGGCGAGAGGTTTCTCCTGGTTGACTTTCGATTTTCTTTCTTTTTTTGTGTATACTTGTCTTGCACTTCTTGTTCCTGGAGAAGAGGGGGCGCAATGACTGGGCTGTTGAGAGGATTTATGCCGTTGGCGATCTCTAGCCCTAAGAGCCTCTGGAGGGAGCTCCCTCACGGTCGGCCATCTTGAATACCTCCTGGCTTCTGGCCGGCCCACCTGTCTGCTGACACCATGGCTTCATCCCGTTGATTTATAATTTATAGAGCCCACGAATGCCCTTGGGAGTCTTGGCGCTAATATTTACAAATTTCCTGAATTTAAACCGCAGGTGGATGAATGAGTACCCAATCGCCCAAACTGTTCTGGGCTGG
This sequence comes from Calotriton arnoldi, assembly GCA_963921515.1. NCBI lineage: Eukaryota > Metazoa > Chordata > Amphibia > Caudata > Salamandridae > Calotriton > Calotriton arnoldi. Next base: position 1,191,803 of record CAWUFW010004502.1, on the reverse strand, counting down.
GCCCTCGCCAAGGCAACAAGAGCAATTGTCAATTCGCTTGTGGTGCGCCCCCTGCTTGGTCACAACAGTTGGGGCATCACGTATGTTTTGTATGCATTGAAGCACCACTTTTCCACTGCTTTGAGTCCAGGCTCCGACATCCCATGTTGTGAGGCTTTTGTTGCCACCCCTATCCTGAATGAGTGGGACCCATGATCGCCGAGATTTGAAATCTGCTCAACAGGTCCCCACTCTCATGCCTGAAGAGTGGCCCCCCGTGGGTCCAGCTGCCATGTAGGTGTACAAACGAAACATTGGGCAGTATTTTGGGTCTTCAATGCAATGCAGAGGTACCCATGACACCCTGCCTGGCTGGTCTGTTTATAACTTTCTTATTAGAAGCTCCACCCTTGACGTGCCTGACTTGTCATCCATTGCATGCAGGCGTGCTGTGCCTGCCTACTTTCTTGCTGGGGCCACAAACTCGCTCAATATGAAATCTATGGGTTATCTCGTGTCCTGTCTCTTCCCTTCCAGGCACTTCCAGACTTTCATTGCTGCCCTCATATATAACAGGCCATGGGAATCCTCTCCTGTGCTTAGTTTTGAGAATGGGCCACTGCTGCTAAGTGGGCCTGTGTCCAAGATTTTGATTTCTTCTGTATGTTTGCCCACTAAATGAAATGCTCCACAGCCTTAGCCGTGGCTCCGGGGTCCCCCAGTGTCTGGAGCCATCCCACCTGCCTTATGTCGCAGACTTTGCCATCCGGTAATCTGGATGTACCCGCCACGGATTGCAACTCAATCCTGAGGAACACCAGCTTTGTTGCCTGGCCTGTCCTTCACTGTTGAGTACTCCACCAAACATACCCCTGGGTTGACCCCATCAATTACAGAAGCTCACTCTGGAAAAGACAGGTGGTGTATGAGTCTAAACTGGCCCACCTCTTTTTTGGGTACCACTCCCAGGGGGTGAAATGACCAACCCCTAGGGCAATAGAGGGGACAGTGGGCCCTCTATTCACCCCAGGTTCTTCTCCTTTTTTTATCATTTGCTGGACTGATTCTGGGTGCTCCTGGGTGGATTTTAGATTCCTCAGCATGCCTGCGGAGATGGATCCCTCAAATGGAAATTTGAGACCCTCCTCAAAACCTTTCACCAGTAGGGCGGCATCCTTTCTGTTGTACCCATTGGCTAGCCTCCAGAGCTGGTGTGTGTTAATGGGGGACCTGGATAGCTGGAAAACTCCCCATCCAACACGGTTCCTCCACTGCTCTTGCTCCTGCTAGTGCTTTTTTTTGGCACTGTGTCCTTTATTGCTCTCCTCTCCCACGCCTCTCTCTCACCTCTCTCTCCCCTTTCTCTCCTCCTCTCTCTCTCCTCCCTTCTTTCTCCTCCCCTCCGTCTCATCCCTCTCCCCATCTCCTCCCCCTCCCTCCTGTCTCCCCCTCCCCCCTGTCTCCTCCTCCCCCTTTCTCCTCCCCTATCTCCTCCCACTTCTCTCCTCCCCCTCTCTCAACTCCCCTTTCTCCTCCCCATCTCTCCTCTCCCCTTTCTCCTCCCCTCTCTCCTCCTCTCTCTCCCCTCTGTCTTCCCTCTCTCCTCCCTCTCTCTCTCTCCTCCTCTCACTCCCCTCCCCTCTCTCTCTCTCTCTCTCCTCCCCCCTCTCTCTCCCCCTCTCTCTCCCTTCCCCTCTCTCTCTCTCCCCTCACCCTCCCCTCTGTCTCTCCTCTCTCCCTCTCTCTTTTTTCTCTCTCCCCTCACCCTTCTCGCTCTCTCGATCTCTCTCCCTCACCCCCCACTATCTATCTCTCTCCACCCTCTCTCTCTTTCTCCTCCTCTATCCCCTCTCCCCCTCCCTCTCTCTCCCCATCTCTCTCCCCTTTCTCTCTCTCACTCTCTCTCACCTCCCCTCTCTCTCCCCTCTCTCCACCCTCTCTCCCCCTCACTCTCACCTTCACTCTCCCCTCTCTTGCTCCCCCTCATCTCTCTCCTCTCTCTCTCCTCTCTCTCTACCCCTCTCCCTTCTCCCGTCTCTCTCCCCTCTCCCCCCTCTCCCCCCTCTCTCTCCTCTTTCCCCCCTCTCTCTCCCCTCTCTCTCCTCCTCTTTCTCCCCTCTCTCTCTCCCCCTCTCTTTCTCCCTTCTTTCCACCCTCTCTCTCTTCCCTCTCTCTCTCTCCCCTCTCTCTCTTGCTTCTTTCCCTTTCCCCTCTTCCTTTGTCTCCCCCTCTTTCTTTCTCCCCCCTCCCCTCTCTCCCCTCTCTCTCTTCTCTCTCCCCCTCACTCTCCCCTCTCTCCCTCTTTCCTCTCTCTCCCCTCTCTTGCTCCCCCTCACCTCTCTCCTCTCTCCCCTCTCTCTCTCCCCACCTCTCTCTCCCTCTCTCTCTCTCTCTCTCTCTCCCCTTCTCTATCCCTTGCTGTCTCCCCCTCTCTCTCCCCTCTCCCTCCCCTTTCTCCCCCACTCTCTCCCCTCTCTCTACCCTCTCACACTCCCCCTCACCTCTCTCTCTCTCCTCTCTCTCTCCCACATCTCTCTCCCCTCACTCTATCTCCCGCCCCTCTCTCTCTACCCTCACTATCTTCCCCTCTCTCCCCCTTCTTGCTCTCCCTCCCTCTCTCCCCCTTCTCGCTCCCCCTTTCTCTCTCACTCTCTCCCCCTCCCTCTCACCCTCTCTCCCCTTCCCTCCATCTCCCCCTCTCTCTCCTCTTCTCTCTCTCTCCCTCTCTTCCCCCTCTCTATCCCTCCCCCTCTATCCCACTCTCTCTCTCCCCCTCTCTCTCCCTCCCCTCTCTATCCCCCTTCTCCTCTCTCTCCTCCTCTCTCTCACCCCCTCTCTCTCCCCCTTTCTCCCTCCCCCTCTTCCCTCTCTCTCTCACCCTCTTCCCCCTTCCCCCTCTCTCACCCTCTCTCTCCCCCTCTTCCCCTCTCTTTCCACCTCTTCCCCTTCTCTCTCTCTCCCCACCTTTCTCTCTCCACCTCTCCATCTATCTCTCTCTCTTCCCTTTCTCCCCTCCCTCTTTCTCCTCTCTCTCTCCATTTTCCTTCTTCTTTCTCTCTGTTGCCTCTCTCTCTCCCTCCCTTCCCCTCTCCCCCACTCCTCTCCCCCTCCCCTCTCTCCCTTGTTCCACCCTCCCCTCTCCCCCTTCCCCCTCCCCTCTCTCCCCCTCTCCTCCCCTCCCCTCCCCTCCCCCACCCCCTCCTCTCCTCCTTCTACATCTCCTCTCCACCCCTCCCCCTCTCCCCTCTCTCCTCTCCTCCCCTTTCTACCCCTCTCCTCTCCCTCCCTCCCCTCTCTCTCCCCTCTCTCTCCCTCCCCTCTCTCTCCCTCTCCCTACAGGGCAGAGACATTTAATATTACAACACCTGATGGTAACATTATCTGGATCAAGCAGATTTTGTTCACATTTGCTGAGTCTACTGTGTGTCAGATACTGCTTTTTTGTTCTGGTCAGCAACAATTCAACTGAATGTGGTGCCATGACAATTAAGGGATGTCCCATCACTATGTTTTCACTCTTTTCCAGGCTCACACTCAATTTAGCCACTGCCTTCAAGCAGCCGGGGAGCCCTGGTGCTACAGGGTCAAGGGTGGTTGAAAAGTATGCCACAGGTTTTCGGGCTCCTCCATGCATTTGTGTTAACACCTAGTGCGCACCCATCTCTTTCACTGCACAATAAAGTAAACTCTTGGGTATAATCTGGCATTCCTAGAGCTGGGGCTCGACACAGTTTTTCTTTCATCTCTAGGAAGGCTTTAGTGCATTCTTTGTCCCAAGGAATCAGATCAGACACATCTCGATGTGTCAGCCTTAGTAGAGGCTTTGCTGTCAAAGAAAAATTTGGTATCCACTGTCTACAGTAGCCAACCATTCCCCAAAATATCCTGAGCTCTCTTTGTGTTTGTGGTGGATTAATTTGCAAAATGGCTTCCACTCTTTCAGGGGACACCTTCCTAACTCCTTTCGTGATAATGTGTCCCAGATAATGTACTTCTTTTTTTCAATACTGCAGTTTACCTGGAGACACATTTTGTCCATTTTCTGCCAGGTGATTAAATAATGCAATGGTGTTATTTTTGCAAGCTTCTCGTGTATCTGAAGCTACCAGCAAATCATCAATATACTGCATTAAAACAAAGCCACATGGCATTTGCAGAGGCTCGAGATTTTTCTTTAGGATCTGATTGAAAATAGAAGGGCTCTCTCTATGCCCTTGAGGGACACAACTCCACTTGATTGTCCTCTGTTGGAAAAAAAATGAAAACAAAAACTAGCTAGCTTCATGCAGGGGCACTGAGAAGAAAGCCTGACATAAAACAATGACCTTAAACCATTCTGCAGTACAGAGAATTTGGAAAAGCACAGTAGCAGGATTTGGTACTGTGGGACAACAAAGCATAAGTGTACTTGATCCTGCTTTTGCTAGGGTGTGCTTCCACATGAAAAGGCTCAGGTTGAGCACCTGTTCAACTGTCCCAAGCCCTTTTCTGAACCCATATTGGGCATCTGTTAAAATTGCATTCTCCTCTGCCGAGGATTACAATCTCTCTAACAGGACCCTCCCCAAAAGTTTGACGGAGGAGTCGGTGATAATATTTTGGGTTATTACTTGGTTTCTTTTTGAAAGTGGAAATGATCAGTGAATGCAACCAGGATGGGGGTACATATCCTGCTCCGGCTGCATTTAGGACCTGAGTCATCAGTGGAGCCCGATTTCCAGGTTTTCAGGCTGGCTCCGATTTCTAGGTGTTCATTGGAATCCCATCTGGGGCTTTTCATTTAGGGCTTTTGTTTATTGCCCTTAACACCTCTTCTAACGTAAAGACCGAGGGGCATATTAGCAAGACCCACGTTAAAATTATCGCCGTTTTAGCGGCAGGAAACTGCCGCTAAAACGGCGATAATGGGCTTGCTAATATGCGTTATGGAATTCCAATAGAAGCCCATGTTAGATGTGCAGGACATCTAACATGGGCTTCTATTGGAATTCTATAACGCATATTAGCAAGCCCATTATCGCCGTTTTAGCGGCAGTTTCCTGCCGCTAAAACGGCGATAATTTTAACGTGGGTCTTGCTAATATGCCCCCATATCTTTTCTTGAGAGAGCCACTGTAGACTGTTGAGTTCCCTCATCATCTCTTGTGCATGAAAATATCGAACCCAAATGGGCCACCCATTGGGCAGAGGGGATTCAAGATTCCAGATCGGGGCCTATTCCCTTGGTGAACAAGAGGGCTTTGATTGTACACCAGAACAGGGTACTTTCCTTGGTTTCTGATGCCTTTAATACGTTCTCCCATGTTTCCCCTTGCAGTGCTTTCTTTCTGTTTTTAATAGCGGTGTTGTAATTTGGTCTGGCTTCCTGTACTGCAATGGGATCCCTTGGGCGCTGATGTAGTGTTTTAATAAGATTGCTCTGAGCCTTTGAGCATTGCTGATTAAACCGTCCCCTATCACTCCTTAGTCCCCTATCACTCCCTGTCAAATGTTGGTTGATGCAATTAGAAAATTGCATGTGTGCTTCCTGAGTATCTTCATAGTTGTTTTCTGGGGCCAGCCTGTTAGGAAGAGGGCAAGGTTTTTAGCTAGTAAGTCTTGTAAGAAGCTAGAGGGATCTACATCCGCCCACTATATTCTAGTGCCAATCATACCTGAAGAGATGATGCTCTCGATTTTCTGTGCGTGAAGAGATTTTGGAAGATTGAGCTTTATTCTTAAAAGGATCGGGTTATGATCACGTATGCAGTTGGGTCTCACTTGCAAGTTGTATACCCTAACTCTGTCGCTATCAGATGTGAGGGGTGGTGAATATTGCGATTCAAATGCCTTCCGACATTATTGCAGCTGCCCTGCACTGTTAACAGACTCCAGAGATGCTGCATGAATTCTAAGAATATATTTTGCAGACAAACCACCACACACATCTAGGGTGCATATGCACAATCTGCCTATTGTAGCATAGATTAGAATATTTTGCTGCACCAAAATAGAAATTTTGTTTCACAAATATGGAAATGTTGCAGTATTTTTGCAGCTCTTTAATTTTACAATTCTTTCAACAATAAATGCAGAGAACTTATTTTTGTGTGGTATGTTAGAATATGAAAGTCTGCAACAAGACATGGTGCTTTAAAGTATGTTGCCAGGTCTTCACCTTTGCCATTTATTTCATATTCTACTGAGCAGCCCAAATCTAGCCCCCCAACATCCTGCTGCTGATTGTCATTTAATAAGAACGATGCACAGATAGATTGCTCTGTGAAGGTCTGAACTCTGGTTGACAAAATAATTTTATAGATGCTGCTGCTCCTTTCAGCATCTGCAGAACTAGTCACACAGTCTTTGTACACAACTGCCACCTGTGAAAGGACTGGAATGCGGTCACCCATCCAACTTCAAAAGAGATCAGTGTCATCCCCCACGACATTGATGCCTGAATGGCTTTTGGCCTGGGCCTGCATGTTGAAAGCAGAGGTGTAGCTGCAGACCAGGAACATTGTTCTAACAAGGGACTGCCGAAAATGCTTTCTTGTCCTGGGGTTGGATTTGGAGCTATGCAGGACAGAAAAGGCATATTTATTTCAAGAATTCGATGCCTGGTTGGGCCTCACACATGTACTTGTTCACCTTTTCAAAGGCCTTTTCAAACTCTTTAATTAGTGGAGCTGTTAGCTTTTTTCTTCTGAGCCAGAGTCAATTTCGCCCCCTACATTAGTCTCAAAGAATGGCTGCAGCGACTCCAGAGAAGTTACTAAATTGTTAGTGACTTTTATATCACGGTCCTCCAGATAACCATGCACTTTCATAGTCCCTGATGTCTGACTATGGAATACGTCCACTAGACTTACAAATTTATGACATTTGTCTGCCACAATATCCAATTTAACTTAAATATAATTATTTTTGGTGCTGTTCAGAATCCTCGCCGGATTTTTGAGAGATGCAGTCCTTATTTACATTATAATTCATCCTCCCCCGCCCTCCCCACCCTTCCCTGGGCCAGATTCTCATTAATTTTAGCCAAGGCCACAACTTGTCCTATTTCTGTTATAACCCCATTGGCGGTGGGCCAGATTTGTTTTTTTGGTACCCACAGGGCCTACCGCATGCCTCAAGGGAGGAGGGTCTGATTTTTTAAGAATTTTTGCACCCCCATTCACCTCCCTTGAGGACCTTCAAACTCCCTGACCCACCAAGCTCTGGGATCCCTAGCAGGTGTGGTACTCAGATGTAGGAATGGAAGGGGGCACAGGTCAGCACGGAGCAGATCGAGATAAAGCTATATGGGGACGGGGAAAAACCCCTTACTAGCTCTTGCGTTGGGTTCTGAGTCTTCAAACAGTCTTCTCTCTCCTTTGGGTTCATTGGCCCAGGCTTTAGTCAGTCTGACCACTCTTCTGTCTTCATCTCATACGGGCTTCTGCCTCCTCCGACACAGCAGGTGCCCTCCAGGAGTGTTGTAGAATGCAAAACAGCAGGCAGGCAAGGAGTAAATAAACACCAAGGGGCATATTCCCAAGGACTCATCGCCGAGTTAGCGGTACTTCATCGCAGCCAAAGTGGCGATAAATTCATCGCACCATTCACAAGCTGGTGCCAACAGCCGATATCAGCAGTTAACCTGCGATAGCAGCCGCAAAAAACATCGCCACGGATGACACCGGCAACTAACGCTAATGAGATGCAGAGTAGGCGTTCCCGTGCAAAAAACCGCGGAAACATCACTACGCAACATTCCCAATGACCAGCCAGATCGGCGATAAGATCCAAAAACATGCGATAAGGCGCGTTAGCCACAGGGATTTAACACCTGCTCCTACCTCGTGTAAAGTCGGACGACAACCTGCACCATAAAAGGGAGCCCAGCCCACAGCCACACCAGAAGACCAACAGATGCCATGGAGCCACTGATCATGCAGCTCGGAGCCCCAAGAGGGCCACAACACCCAACGCCACCACACCCAGGACCCCCCCCCAGGACCACCCTCAGACTACCACACCGGCAGTGGGGTATGTGACGTGCTAGGCCCCTTAGATTGGCAGGGTCACATGTCCTATGACGCCTGTGCTGGATGGGTTTGTTGTGGGTCTGAACGAGCCCTCAGGGAGTGGCTGTGGCATGCTGACGACTAGACCAGTGATCAGCAGATCACTACAGACGACCTGGGACACTTAGCGTTGTCGTACCCCCCTGTATGCGTAAGCGGGGTGGACTGGCCTGGCGTATGGCAGGCCAGCGTAGGGGTGGGAACAATGAACCCGTGGCTCTGGGCGTGCTCCCATTCTGGGCTGGACATGGAAGTTACTGATGCGTGTGTCCCTGTTGTAGTGATTACGCCACCCGGACCGCAATCGGCACTGTTGCACCCTGTCACACAAGTTCCACGACATGAGCAACATGGACGTTAAGGGGAATCTCCCACCCAACATTCAACCATACGCACATACGTGAATGATCAAAGGCATGACACATCTGTGCGATTCTGAATGTTTATTACACATCCAGTGGAGTGTTGCAGCTGGAGCAGTACAGGGCCATGCAAACCCCACTTCACATTATTGGCCCGTGGAGGGCCAGCCAGAGTCCCACAGGGAATGACAAGTACATCGGAAGAGGAACAGTTCAGTCCGCAGTCTGATCGCTGTGTCATTGGTAACCAAACGGAACATGGCAGTCCATGTCGAGGCCAAGGTGAGTGTCGTAGAGTGTATCGGGGGACAGTGGAAGTTGAAGGGCAGAACCAAGCAGAAACAGGCCATATGGGGGAGATGGATGCTACTGCCTCCTCCTTACCAGTAAGGTTGGTTCACCCGCATCTTCGTCCTCTGATGGCACATGTGCCTCACACGTGGGTGGTGGTAGATTGCCTGCCGCACTGTGAGGCACTGAGACAACAGGGGGCGAAGATGTGGATGTAGAAGCTGCAGCAGCACCCATCTGAGCAAGGCCTTGAGGCAGCAATGCCATGACGATGTGCTGCAGGGCATTGAAGGCCCCAGCCACATCCCGCTGGTGTGCAGCCATGGCAGCCATCCTGTCCGCTGTCATCCGCACCATGGTCTCCATGAGCCCCCGCATCTGTCCCAACTCCCGGCAGACCTCGCTGGAGCCACTCTGACTGGACAGTTGTTCTTGTCTCAGTAACATGACTCCAGCGATATCAGCCATGGATCGCTGGAGAGCATGGAGCGGACTGTGGGTGTCCGTTAGGGACTGAAAGTGGTCCCTGATGGGAATTAGACACCCATGTATGGCATCAAGTCTGGCTGCCATGCGGTCGAACCCCACCCGCACCTGATCAGCCACCTTCTCCTGGCACTCCAACACACGGCGTTGGAAGGCCATGTCTTGGTCATGGGTGTCCTGGGAGTCAGCCGTGGTGGTGGGTGCTTCCTGCTGTGTGGTCTGTGCAGGGGGTGGGGTTTCCTCGATGCAGCTGGGCTGCCCTGATCCTGGGTGTGGGGTCCTGAGGGCGTCCATGAGCTGTTGGAGGGCATCGGGGTCGATGGTGGTGTGATCCTCTTCGTCATCAGTGAAGAGAGGTTGGGTCTGCTCTGCAGGAGGTGTTGGTTCTCCCTCTGCAATGTGAAGGGTAGATGCAGTTTTACATTGTGTACACATGTATGTTGACGGATTGTACACATTTACATGCAGACTGCATGACAATGTACATTGTTACTGTTTGGGAGGAGCTGCCTACTTGATGCGGGACAGTGGACATTCCGACATCATCACGGATGTGTGTTTGTACTCGTACATTTACATCCCATGTTTCCCTGCTATGCCAAATGTGATTGGCCAGTTTCTACATACAAGTGGCACCACTTGGGTGCTCTGTTCTGTTGTGAACTTGTTGCAGTTCATACCACATTGTTTTCAATGTTGATATGCACTGCATATCATGTGTGTGTGCCGCATTTTGGGTGAGTCGCCCCTGCAGCTCTGATGTGGCTGGCCCTTATCCCTTTCAGGCGGTGTGCCTTGACTTCTGTGCTTCTACAGTGCTGAGATGTTGCATTCTTGGGTAAAATGGGCTCTTGGTGGGGGTTGGGGCTGTGGGGTATGGTTTGTCCGCAGGTGTGTTGGTGAGGTCAGGGGTTGTTTGTGCAGGTGGATGTGTCAGAGTGTGACCTGCTCCTTTACGGATGTGGTCCACACTCAGCCACCTCAGTGTGGTGGCATGCACCATGTCATGATGATCGGACTGCAGCCATGCTAATCGTCATGCAGTGTCACTTGCATTGTCAGTGTGGCTCACGGACCCGCAGATTTGCTGGGGTCAGCACATGTGCATGGGTTGGTTGTGAGATAAGTGATGTGTGGGCGGGCCTCCTCTGGGCACATAGTCGACGGGGGCCTACGTGCTGTTGCTATGTGTGCTGCAGTGTGCCAAGGGGATCAGGGACATGATCCAGAGTCATTGTGGGTGTGCACTGTATCCGCTTGATTGTGCTTGTGTGCCATTGTGCCCATCTCCCCCGTCCCCCCAGTCCCTGGTGGTTACTCACCCTGTTGCTGTTGTGTCGGGTCATGTTGAGCAGTGTCCGGTCCCCCAACTCCTGCTACCGTCTCCCCACTGATGGTTGTGGACACCATTTCCTCCATCTCATCCAGCTCCTCCTGTGGCGCTGGACTCCCACCTCAAGTCTGCATTGCTGCCTTCTGGTTGTTGGCGAGTTTCTGCTTGGTCTTGCGCTTCACATCATTCCAGCGCCTCTTGACCTCGTCCATTGTCCTCCTCAGCGCTCCGACTGCATTCACCTTGTCCACGATGGACTGCCATGTTGCATTTTTTGTTGCCAATGACACAGTGGAGGTGACGAACAGTTGTTGATGGTGTTCTATCACCTCCGTGATCAGGATCCTGTTTTCCTGTGGACTGAACTTCGTCTTCCTCTTCTTCTTGTCACTGCCCTTCCCTGTCCCCGGGGTCCCAGGCTGGTCCTCCGTGGGGCTTGTGGGGTTCGGGCCGTCCTCTGTGCCTGCTCCGTCTGCCTCCATTGTGACTCGCTGTGGTTCGGTTTTAGTTTTTTTTTTTTTTTCTGCTTTTATGGTGATTTTTCCCGCCTGACGTGTGTGATCTGCAGGCCTGGTGCTGCTTTTTGCTGATTGTCTTATCGCGATTGGGCCCATCGCACCTTTTTTCACGTTCGCCGTAGGATTTTTTACGCCGTCCCGGTGGGTTGATCGCGGTCATTTTCCACGTTATCAGGACACTATCGCATGTTACCGCCGTGTTGGGAATGCCACGTTAACACGGGGTTATTTTCCCGCGATGGACGGCGATATGTGAACTTGCGTTAACCTATTTTGGCGATGTTTATCGCACGTTCTTGTGAATATGCCCCCAAGTCTGCCTGCCGGACCTCCTTTTAATAGCCCAGCAGTAAGCGCTCTGCCAATAAAAGGAGGAGGTTGCATTCTTTGAATATCGTGGACACTGTTGTAAAAGGCACAGGCTTTTTACAAAACAGCCAATTTGGCAACTTGTTTGCAAATCAATAAATCATGAAATCCGGGAGGGAAAGGTTAGAAGTAGAGCACTTTTACTTAAAGTACTTGTAAAAGTACTGGCTTGAGATTGATTTATTTACTACTATGTTTCACTTTAAGAAAATTCATAGTAACAGTTAGCAAACAGTGTTTGTTCTCCCTTCATGAAGAAACCAAGCGAACAACATCATGAAAATATTTGGAAAGAACTCCTCATTCTAAAAGAGACAACAAAAAAGAGGAGAAGAAGACAAAGGTGTCACGAAAGATCACAATCAGAAACACAATTTTGTTAACATTCATCATGTATTCAAAATATTCTTTAACATATTCATTGAAATATTGTAGAACGAATCATTCTGAAGAAAGTAACCAGCTGTTATTGACATTCTTAAATTTATGGTAAATGAAACTATCCAGTGAAGTACATGCACTCCTTTTAAGTAGGAACAAATATCAGTTGAAAATCAAGGAGATGGGATGACTGAATATAGGGAGGGCTAATATAAGCCTCCTTTTATTCTATAAAAATCCACATTTTCTGGCCAATACATATTATTTAAATTGATATTTTATTTCAGCTAGGGAGGCAAAAAAAATGTACAGATTAACAACCATTGCAGAACTATAATGTCTATTTTATTGACTTATTATAAATAGAAAATCAGAAAAGTGGAAACATTAGACCAGTTTATCACCTTTAGAATATCATCCAAACTTCCTCCCAGAGCAAAATCTTTGAGCGATCATTCCTCAAGCTGAGTGCTGACTGTTAGAAATGGGGTTCCTGGTTGGCCAGGGTATACACCTAAGCCAGGCAGAACCCACCACTGTAGTCAGTGTAAGGGAGTTACACACCCTAGATAACCCCTGCTCACCCCCTTGGTAGCTTGGCCGAGCAGTCAGGCTTATCCCAGAGGCAATGTGTAAAGTGCCTGCGCAACGCACACACGCACCAGTGACACACTAGGCACACCACAAAAAGAGACTCCACACAATGTTATATAAAAATATCCCTTTGTATTGCAGATGAAACACATTAGACCATAATCACATAAATCACTCTGCCACTAGGCACTTGTCATGACTTCACATAGATCATACATCACTTTGCCAATCGGGCAATTGTCATAACCTCACAATTAGTGTATAGAGTAAATACTTATATGTTGCACACTTCCTAACAGATCTTGAAAGACACCACTCTACACCATCACTGTGCACCTCAGTGCGACTTCCTGAACAAATAATTGTTATCCTGATATTGTAAGGCATAAGCAACACATATCACATCAGGAAGGAATGTGAAGCAGTTAGAGTAAGGCATAACACATAAGAATTTCTCCCAGTATATCCACATTACCATGTACAACAATAAACAACACCAAGAGCGGTACCTGCTCTCTTATTATAGATTATACGGTAACTCTGTTCCCTTCCTGGTAGGCTTCCGGGCCACCCGCCCGCCTACAACAAGGAATGCAGTAATTTCTGGGGATTCCTTCCAATTCAGGAATCGGGGACCTCCGTCAAGGTCTCACCCCGTCCTTACTCTCAATATCCAGTGCCGCCTTCACCACGGCGACCAACTGCCACCCCAAGGTATGCAACAACATGGGGGGAGCCCACAATGCTAAATCTGGCAGGGAGACCTCACTGGGTCCCCTGTGTGTCAGGGAATAGAAGGGGCAGCTGCCGGGCCACTTGCCTGCTTGTGCAGCAAGCACAGATAAGTGGGCAAAACTGAAATGGGGACCGAGTGGGACCTCTGTTGAGGATTCCGACCCGCTTGGCTAACTGACAAAGAAGCATCCCAATGCTTCCCCAGGGGAGAGAGAACAAACAAGACCTCACACGGTTTCTCTTTGTCCCCGGTTGGGACCAACTGGCAACTTGCAGTGCGGCCTCGTCGACAGCGTGGTGCGAGTGGTGCGAGTGGTGCGAGCGATTTCCCTTACACAGGGCTGCAGCACGATAACCCGGTGCGACTGCGAGGCTCCGGCTCCCCTTTTCGTTGGGAGCTTCCCCGCTTTATCTTGCAGTTTGGCCTTACGCTGAAGAGGTCCTGGGGGTACTCGATGCAGCATTTCGCTTGAGGCGGGTCGCATTGAGCTGCGGTTCCTCTTCTGGCCTCTTCTTGGACCTCAGTGGTTTTGGTGTCAGTTGCGAGCAACACCTGGTGCTCCTGCGACACTCGCTCTGCTGGCGAGCTGCCATGTTTGAGTTCAGCGAACCTCTAGGGCTCCAAAACCCAAAGCACTCACCACGCACCTACCTACTTCCACAAGGTCATTTAAGGGAAACTGGCTCTCCCGACCCTGAACAGCGCTCCACACGTGCTTCAAAATAACAGGGTGAAGCACATAGTGCTCACCACATGCTGTTTCAAATCACACAGGGCAAGCAACAAAGCCCAGGGAGATGACTGATGGCACCGAGCCGGACTGGGTGCAGCAGCCAGTACACAGAGTCCTTGTAGGGAAGCAGGCAGTCTTTCTTGTAGCCCAGCAGGGCACAGGTCAGCACAACAGACAAGGGAGTTCAATGGCGGTTCCTCCTGACAGCATAACAGTTCCGTCTGGCAAGGTGCAGTCTGTAGAGCCAGCCGCATCTGGTAACAAGTCCACTCAGTGTCTAAAATTATGGGGTCACAGCCCCTGTACTTATAGTCCAAAAGTCTTTGTTCTGGGGGCATTTCAAACAACTTTCAGAAGTGCACAACACCCCCATTCAATCCCAAGCCCTGGCTCCAGACACACTCCTGGGGGGGGAGACATCATTGTGAAAGTCAGGCACAGCCCTATTCAGGTGCAAGTGCAACTTCTCCCACCACTCTAAATGCAGACCAGGCCTATTCAGGTGCAAGGGAATCTCCTCCCACCACACTAAATGCAGCCAAGGTCTATTCAGCCCAGCGCTGAATCACCCTGGAAAGGCAGGACACGCCTCAACGCCCCTTGTGACTGTCTAGAGTGAATGCACATCCCCTTCTCCTGTCAGTTTAAACCAGATGTTGAATACACAACCAGGCAGGGCACAGGGTCTTAAGCACACAGAAATGCCCACTTCTAAAAGTGGCATTTCAAAAATAGTGATAACAAATCCGATTTTACCAATAAGCAGAATGTATTACAAAATATCACTGAATCACATATCAGGGATTTCTCAATGCAGACCTATGAGAGGGCAGCCTCACAGCAGTGAGAAACCAAATAGGGTGTTTGTCACTACCAGGACATGCCACACAGTAAAGGCACATGTCCTTCCTTTTACCTACACAGCACCCTGCCCATAGGGCTAGCTAGGGCCTACCTTAGGGTTGACGTATATGTAGTAAAAGAGGAGTTTCAGACATGGCAACCACTTTACATGCCATGTCACTACGCCAGTAAACTGCGTGCGCAGGTCCTGCAGCGGCAGAGGCCTGAGACAGGTTTGAAAGGCTACTTTGTTGGGTGGCGCAAGCAGCGCTGCAAGCCCACTAGTAGCATTTAATTTACAGGCCCTGGATATATGGGATACCACTGTACAAGGGACTTACAGGTACATTTAAATATGTCAAAAAGGTGTAGACCAATCTTACCAAGTTTACAAGAGATAGCACATGCACTTTAGCACTAATCAGCAGTGGTAAAGTGCCCAGAGTCATAAAGCCAGCAAAGACAGATCAGAAAAAATACAGGAGGAAGGCAAAAAGTTCTTGGGATGACCCTCCAAAAAGGGTCAGGTCCAACACCGACCATTAGAATCCATACCTTCAGGTGACAACATCCCACGTGTTCATCATACTCAATCAAAAACGCAATCCATGGTTCAACCCAAATTTGCTAGATTAAAGCATGAAACTTAAAGCTCAGCAAGATTACTACTCCTCTCCTTAGCCCCTAATTTCGCCAATGAATTGTTTATGATTATTGAACATCTGTCAACCCCTTTGGCATCTCAAATCCAATTAACACCCTTACAAACGTTTTGCAACACACTTTCTGAGTTTCCATCTCTTTTTTTTTACTATAATAGACAATATCAGGGCAATAATAAAACTGGACATTGTTCTCCAAATAGATTTAGTCAACACAGCTATACCTTGCCCTTCCAATGTACAAAATATTTTCCCTTTCAAAGAAATTTCCATACTGAAACTATTAGACTTTCTGAGTCAACAGTGAATCTGTGCCCTACTAGAGTCATGAAACGTTTGGCTGCACATCTTGCATACACAGTAACTACTTCATTAAGGCTTTCTCTGAGTTGAGGTCTGGTGCCAGAACAAAGAAAATCCGCCATGGTTAAGCCAATTGTCCACTTTACATAAAATCTCCCTTTGTTCATCAGACCCCAATAACTTCCAGCCAATATCACTGTTATCACCCCTTGCAAATGTCCTGAAAAAGCTGGTCTTCAACCAGCTTTAATCTTTCATAAAGAAAAATCATTTTCTTCATTCCTCCTAAACTGGCTTTAGACCAGGGTACAGCACTGCACTGGTTATAACATCTGTACTGGATGATCTACATCTATTGTTCAAACCTGGAGGCATCGGCCTGCTGGCCGCCTTGGGCCCCGTTGATCAGTCTATCCTCCTGACCAGGATGAGGGACCTAGGATGTCACCTCCCATCTGTGAAGTAGATTAATTCCTTTCTCTCGTCTCAGGCACAGACATCTTTCTTCCACCTTTAAAGCCCAATCCTAAACTCATCAGCTTCTGTCTCTCACAGGGCGCCATTCTTTTTTCACTCCTGTATAACACCTGTATGACTCCACTGGCCCCATGCATGCACTCAATGGAAGTCGTTTTTTACATGTACATGGATGAACTGCAGCTAATACTTCGAATTTCCATCAGAAAGCCTTTCCAGTCATGTTCAACTTCATCTCAGAATCCTTTGTTTGATATTTTTACAAAAGTCTTTCATTGCATAGCTGTAAGCTTAATTTTGCAAAACAGAGCATGTCATCAGTAAAAATTAGATCAATAATTGGAACCCTTCCAGTGGCCTAAATTGAGAAGAATCCCTACAACTCCTTCCCTGTGGTAGATATTCTGGGCATTTAGCTAGAAACTAATCTGTCTCTTTTGAGTAACATATTTTTAAGGAGCCACTGTCTATTTCTGGCAGCTAAGTATTCATTCTTTCTTTAGCACAATCTTGCCTTGATTGCGGAAACTCGTGTTTGCTGGGTCTCCCAGATAAATCTAGGAGACAGCTACAACTAGTACAAAATACAGTAGCACAGCTCATCTTTGGTACACATTGTGGCAACTGTATTTCCTCTGGCCCATACATCTGCACAGGCTGTCCATTAGGAGAAGAGTTATTTTCAAAGCTTTGGTAATCATACATCAGGTTATTCATGGTAAGCCTCCCACTTTGTGACTGCCAAATTCATTGATCACAGCACAGCCTACGATCTACTGGCCAGTTTCTGTTAGATATCTGCAAAATGTGGGTAGTAAGGTTTGGTGACAGAGCATTCTCAGTAGCTGCTGCAAAGTAATGGAACACACTGACAGTCTCTCTGTGTTAAACTCTTTCTTTGCCTTTTTTTTTGCCAAATCTCTAAGTAATTCCATATTTGCTCATTTATTTTGATCTAGTTTTATGTCATTTATATCTTTACGTGTTATGTCTCACTACAGTACCAAGAAACCTCAGTGAAAAAGCACTTAAGAAATTATAAATAATAAAATAATGACAAGATTTGGAAGCACCCAAGGACACAGATTCCACTTGCTAGAATTCAATAAATGTCTTGAACTCCAATCTGCTATTATATTTACTTCACCCTCAAAGAAACCATGTGATCTATAGATTAACCCCAATATTCCTTGGTGAATCCTACCAATCTCAGTGATGTTAGTCAATTTAAGAACAGTAAACATTTTGGCTGTCTTCGGCATGACTGATCACTTCCAGTTGGAATTTGCTAAACTCTTGGGGGCAGATTTACAAGCCCCCTGCGCCACCAGTACGTCACTTTTCGTGACGTACTGGTGGCACAGGGGGCTCCTCGATATTTACAAGGAGAGGAAAAGCCACCATGCGTGACTTTTCTTCTCCTTGTAAATACCGTCCCTTCACACGCAGCACTTTGCGGTGAAGGGGCGTTCCATGGGTGTTGCTGTGGGTGTTCCCACGCAACACCCATGGAACAAGACACATCTCCAGAATTACGAGAAATCGTAACTCTGGAGATGCGTCTGAAGCTACGCCACCCTAGAGGTGGCGTAGCGAGGCGCACCGAGGAGAAATGTTTTCATTTCTCCTCGTTTTCCTCTTTCAATGCGTGCTGCATTCTGCAGCACGCATTGAAAGAGGAAAAGCCTGTACTGATTGTTTTTGTGCAGAAAGGTGCCCCTTCCTGCACAGAAACAATCTCCCCATGGCGCAGGCATCCTTGCACCATGGTGCAAGGGTGCCTGCGCCGGCGCTTGGCAGCTGTTTGTGCGCCAGCGCAGGGAAAGCACAGGAATGCGACATATTCTTGTAAATATGTCGCATTCCTGTGCTCTGAAAGTGCCGCAGCGTGGCGCAGCCAAGGGCTTGCAGCGCCACGCTGCGGCACTTTCTTGTAGATCTGCCCCTTGGTTGCAAAAGTGCTAGTAAGAAGTTCCAAGCAATTGATCTGAAAAATATTCCTCCTTTTGACCATTTTGCTCCCTTCTATGAAGATCATTTTGTCACTCCCCCAAAAATCTGGCTTGCATCTGATTCTTTTGCTTCTATTGTCTTTCTCCCATCATCCTTTTCTTTGCCTCCACTGCCTTTTGCCCTTTTCCTTCTCTAATGCCTTCACCACTTTTTTTGCTTCACTTTTCATTCTTATCCTTTTATGCCTCCTCAAACAACTTTCTCTCAATGAGCCCCGTCTGATGACTCTAAATGATTGGCTGCTTTCCCCCTGTAACCTCAATTCTGGGTTTGCTAGTGCGTCCCTAAGGCTGACTCACCCTCAGTGACAGTCTTCCCCCAAGCCCTTGAAAAAGTGTCAACATAGGGCCAGTCCCTAGGAAGGTAGTATAATGAAGCATCATAATCATCATATTACTTTATTCAATTTTTAAAACAAAAATCATACAAGTATACAGAACAAGCACATTTCATCTAATATCAAAGCAGAAAGATCTGAAAGACAGTGCTAATAATATATCATCAAATAATAAAACATTAATTAAACAATTCCTGAAATACCACAGGCAACCTTGAGTACGAATCAAAATACACCGAAAATTGATAACCTAAACAGCAATCAAAACTGAAACATATTAGAAGGAGCCTAAAAACTTTCAATATAAACACCAGCCAGAAACCAGGACACATAAAAACACATTTTAGAATCAGATAAAATTAAAAGGATAGGTTAAGAAGTAGGTTCCAGTGAAGATTTTGCCTTCGCACTAAGTCACTTTTTTTGGAAGTTTTCCTCTCGACATCGAGCCCTTGGGTCCTCTAATCCGGACTTCTCATCGACACCGGTGGCCTGCTTCAGGGCGATACCTCGGTGAGCCCTGGAAGTCTTTATCCTCCGCATCAACGGGGAGGAGCTCCAGAGCTTTACGTGGGACTAACCTGTGCGGACAGGCCAAGCTGCAGTTTGATGTCACCAGCTTGACTCTCGTCTCGTCGTCGTCAATGCCAGTCTTCTTCTGGAGCTTTTTACCAAAACTTTGCTAACAGTTCCCAACTTTCAGATCTTCTTCTGAAAGGTTTCCTGAGGGTTGGAAAGTTTCCATCAGCACTAGCCAAGGGTTCAGAAGCTCTGGTTTGCCTTTTAGGGTCTGGGACTCAATATCCCACAATGCACCTGGTCAGTCGAGGAAAATCTAGGTGAAGCAGGTCAGCTGGAGTAGTCCTTTCAGTGGATGTTGCTGGTGGCTTCTTCCAGCACTTTTCTACCTGTTGCTGCTCAGGGAGTCCACTCCTTTTCCTTTAAGACAGGCAGAATCCTGTGTAGCCTTGAGAGTGCAGCAGGTGCAGTCCTTCTGTGGTGCAGTCCAAGGATCCAGCAGGGCAGTCCTTCTTCTCCAGATGTCTCAGGCAGGGATCTGAGGGGCTCTTGCAGATCTCCCATATTTATTACCCATCATGGGCTGGCAAGAGGACCCACCCCAACCAATAGGATTCAATGTGCCACCGTCTACTATGACCACTTTTTGGGAAGTGTGGCATATTTTTGACCCAAAATGCACAGTTCAACAAAAATCAAAATGGGGAAATTCTCTCCTTGGAGTACGGGTCTGGCTAACCCAACCAACATGTGTGGCTAACATTTTCCCTACACTCCCCTTCCAGCCCCTCTCCTAATCTAATTAGAGTAGCTCCCATCTGGCTGGGGATCAAGGAAGTGGGGACTAGCCTGGGTCCTCTGACGTCAGTGCTTCTACCTTCGAAGTCCAGTTTATCTCCCAAGCCCCCTTCCTGCCTCTTGCTTCTCCAGGAAGCAAATCTCCTCCCACCAACTGGCTGTATGTTTTCAGCTCCGTGCCTCTTCACACTTACTCAGGGAGCAGCTTAGCTCAGACAGTCAGAGGCTGGGCAATCAGAAGAGGCTGCTACAGGGCTGTTTTAGGTAACCTCAGGATAGTAAGTTCTGAAACTACTTTCCTGCAATAGTTATAATAAATCCGACCGTGGCAAGTTGTTGGATTTATTGTAACTATTATTTTAATACTTTGAATTTTGTTGCTAGCGAGAGAAGGGAGAGAGAAGATTTGTATTCTTTGGGGTAAGACGTGCTCATAAAGAGAGAGATTCAAACAAGGAGAAAAGAAAAACATTTATCAAAGAAAGTAACATTGAATTTATTTTTAAATGAGAACTCACAACCAGTGAAACGCCAGGATTAGAACAGGTACTCTTCAGCGTAAGATTCTATGACCTTATCTACTAGGCCACAGTGACTCTTCAGATGCTTACACTACAACTTATATATGACATTCAGATCAAACACTCAAGCTGATGTGGTACAGTAGGTTAGTGAACACCCTATATTAACATCATTTACAGTTTGGAATGGTAGGAGAGAGAGTGAGAGAGAAAAGAAAGAGAGAGGGAGGGAAAAAGAGAGACTGAGGGGCATATTAGCAAGACCCACGTTAAAATTATCGCCGTTTTAGCGGCAGGAAACTGCCGCTAAAACGGCGATAATGGGCTTGCTAATATGCGTTATGGAATTCCAATAGAAGCCCAGGTTAGATGTGCAGGACATCTAACCTGGGCTTCTATTGGAATTCCATAACGCATATTAGCAAGCCCATTATCGCCGTTTTAGCGGCAGTTTCCTGCCGCTAAAACGGCGATAATTTAACGTGGGTCTTGCTAATATGCCCCTAGATTTTTATTGCCTGTGGTAAGAAATGTTTAAAAAGAGAGATATTCAAACAAGGTGAAAAGAAAAAAACATTTTCTAATCTTTATCAAAGAAACTGCCATTTCCTATAATATTATATGAAGATAAATTGCTTTAAGGAATTGAACATAAAGCCTGCAGGGTAAGAGTCCATGTCATAATCCACTATGCCACAGTAACTCTTTACTGATCCTCATTAAAAAGTTTATATGACATTCAAATGGAAAACCCAAGCCTGTGCAATACAGTAGGTTTGTGTACAACTACAGTAACATCATTGAAAGAGAGAGAGTGAGAAGATTTGTATTCCTTCGGGTAATACATATTTCAAAAGAGAGATGTTCAAGCAAGGTGAAAAGAAAAACTTTTTCCAACATTTATCAAAGAAAATAAAGTTGCTTATAACTTTAACTGAAAACTCTTGAAGCCCCAGGAATTGAACAGATAACCTTCAGAATAGGAGTCTGAGACATCAACAACAAGGCCATAGTGGAAAACCCAAGCCTTTGCAATACAGTAGGTTAGTGTACAACTACAGTAACATCATTGACAGTGTGGAATGGAAGGAGAGAGGGAGAGAGAGAGAAAAAGAGAGAGAGAGGGAGAAGATTTGTATTCTTTCAGGCAAGACATATTTCTAAAGAGAGATGTTCAATGAAGGTAAAAAGAAAAAACTTTTCCAACCTTTCTCAAAGAAAATAAAGTGGACTATATTTTTAACTGAAAACTCAGAACTTTTGAAGCCCCAGGTATAGAACAGATAAACTTCAGAGTATGAGTCTGAGACATTAACAACTAGGCCATAGTGACTCTCTGCGGGATAAGCTCAAAACATGTATATGACACTCGGATCAATAACCCAGGCCCACCAGATGCAGTCGGTTAGTGTACACCTACAGTAACATCATTTATAGTGGGGAAGGAGAGAGGGAGATAAGATTTGTTTTCTTTGGGGTAAGAGGTACTTTAAAAGAGAGATAGTCAAACAGATAGAAAAGAAAAAACATTGTATAACCTTTATCAAAGAAACTATCTTTGCCTACAATTTGAGCCGAGAACCCAAACCATGGAAACACCAGGAATTGAACACAAAACATTAAGAATGGGAGTCTGAGGCCTTAACCACTTTGCCGGAACGACTCTTCATTAGTTGCACTCAAAGCTTGTATATGACACTCGAATCAAAAATTCAGGTCTATCTGAGGTTGTAGGTTAGTGTGCACCTAAAGTAATATCGTTGACAGAGTGGATTGGAAGGAGAGAGAGAGAGAGAGAGAAAAAGAGAGAGAGAAGATTTGTATTAATTGGGGTAAGACATACTTCTAAAGAGAGATATTTAAACAAGTAGAAAAGAAAAACATTTATCAGAGAAAGTACCATTGCCTATAATTTTACCTCACAAACCCCAATCATTGAAACACCATGAATTGAACACACAACCTTGGATTAAGAGTCAGGGACCTTAACCACTAGGCCACAGCTGCACATGAGTACCCTGCTCAAAAACGTATATATCACATTCGAATTAAACACTCCAGTGTATGCAGTGACGAGGGTTAGAGTTCACCTATATTGACATCATTGACAGTGTTAAATGGAAGGAAAGAGGGAGAGAGAAAAAGAACGGGAGAGAGAAAAGATTTACATTCTTTGGGGTAAGACGTACTCATAAAGAAAGATATTCAGACAAGTAGAAAAGAAAGTAACATTGACTTTATTTTTAACTGAGAAATCACAACCAGTATTTGAACACATTACCTTCAGAGTAAGAGTCTATGACCTTATCCCCTAGGCCACAGTGACCCTTCCTAATCAGACACTGAAACTTATATATGACTTGCAGATCACACACTTAAGCTGATGTGGTACAGAAGTTAGTGAACACCTTTATAAACATTGTTCACAGTTTGGAATGGAAGGAGAGAGAGTGAGAAGATTTGTATTCTTTGGGGTAAGTCATACTTATAAAGAGAGATATCCAAACAAGGAGAAAAGAAAAACATTTTCCAACATTTATCAAAGAAAGTGCCATTGCCTATAATTTTACCCCAGAAACCAGTGAAACATCAGGATTTGATCACATAAACTTTGTAATAAAAGTCTGCAACCTTAACCACTAGGCCACAGTGATACATAAGTAATTTACCCACAAACATATATATCACATTCAAATCAAACACTCTAGTGTATACAGTGCCATGGGTTAGAGTCCCCCCTATATTGACATCATTGACAGTGTTGAATGGAAGGAAAGAGGGAGAGAGAGAGAAAAAGAAAATGAGACTGAGGGAGAGGGAGAGGGAGAGAAAAAGATTTGTGTTCTTTGGGGTAAGACATACTTGTAAAGATAGATATTCAAACAAGGAGAATAGAAAAACATTTATCAGAGAAAGTACCATTGCCTATAATTCTCACTGTAAAACCCCAACCATTTAAACAAAAGACCTTTGGAACAAGAGTAACAGACCTTAACCACTAGGTCATATTGATTCACGAGTACTCTGCACGAAAACGTATATATGACGTTCGAATCAAACACTTCAGGGTATACAGTGCCATAGGTTAGAGTTCACTTATGTTGACATCATTGACAGTGTTGAATGGAAGGAAAGAGGGAGAGAGAGAAAAAGAAAGCGAGAGAGAGAGAAGATTTGTATTCTTTAGGGTAAGACGTACTCATAAAGATAGATATTCAAACAAGGAGAAAAGTAAAACATTTATCAAAGAAAGTAACATTGACTTTATACTGAAAACTCACAACCAGTGAAACGCCAGGATTTGAGCACATCACCTTAAAAGAGAGAATCTATGACCTTATCCTCTGGGCCACAGTGACTCTTCTAAAGTTGATACTAAAACCTCTATATGACATTCAGATCAAACACTCAAGCTGATGTATTACTATAGATTAGTGATATTCAAACTAGGAGAAAAGAAAAACTTTTATCAAAGAAAGTTCGGTTGTCTAAATTTTTAGCTCAGAAACCACAGGAATTTGAACACCTAACCTTTGGGGTAAGAGTCTGCAACCTTAACCGCTAGGCCACAGGGACGCATGAGCAGTTTTTACAAAAACATATATATCACATTCGAATCAAACACTCCAGTGTATGCAGTGCAGTGGGTTAGAGTCCCCCCTATATAGACATCATTGACAGTGTTGAATGGAAGGAAAGAGTTAGAGAGAGAAAAAGAAACTGAGACAGAGGAAGAGAGAGAGTGAAGATTTGTGCTCTTTGGGGTAAGAGATACTTGTAAAGAGAGATATTCAAACAAGGAGAAAAGAAAAACATTTTCCAACATTTATCAGAGAAAGTACCACTGTCTCTAATTTTAACTCAGAAACCCTAACCATTGAAACAACAGGATTTGAACACATAACCTATGGTATAAGAGTTAGAGACCTTAAACACTCAGCTACAGTAACTCATGAGTAGATTGTTCAAAAACGTATACATGGCATTCAAATCAAAAACACTAGGGTATGCAGTGCCGTAGGTTAGAGATCACCTATGTTGACATCATTGACAGTGTTGAATGGAAGGAAAGATGGAGAGAGAGAGAAAGAAGATTTGTATTCTTTGGGGTAAGACGTATTCATGAAGAGAGATATTCAAACAAGGAGAAAAGAAAAACATTTATCAAAGAAAGTAACATTGCCTTAATTTTTAATTGGGAACTCATAAGCAGCAAAACACAAGGATTTGAACACATTAACTTTAGAGTGAGAGTCCACAACCTTATCCACTAGGCCACAGAGACTCTTACTAAGTTTGTACTAAAACTTATATATGACATGCAGATCAAACACTCATGCTGGTGTGGTACAGTAGATTAGTGAACACCTATATTAACATCGTTGACAGTTTGGAATGGAAAGAGAGAGAGTGAGAAGATTTGTATTCTTTGGGGTAAGACATACTCATAAAGAGAGAAAGTCAAACAAGGAGAAAAGAAAACCTATTTCCAACATTTATAAAAGAAAGTACCATTGCCTATAATTTTACCTCATGCAGGAAGGTAGGATCTTTCTGCATAGTTACCCCCACTTTTTGCCTGGTGCTGTGCTGGTTTTTGACTAGTCTGACTATCTGCTTTCTCCTTAAACTGTTATGTCGTGTACTTAGGTACACTCCAGATTGAATACTGGGGTACCCTTGTCAGTCGCTACCCAGGGCATAGGTACCCCAGAGGCCTCTCATGGGCTGAAGCATGTATTATGCCACCAATGAGAAGTCATGCAAAATGGAACTTCAGGCCTGCCATTGCAGCTTGTGTAAGATGGTGCATGCACCACTTACTTTAGATATAGGTTTACTATATCTAAGGGTCACTGCACTTAAAACCTATAAGTCACCCCTATAGCAGGCCTTAACAATCCTGAAGGCAGGGTGCTTGGTTCTAAGTGAGAGGGTGCCACTGCATGAGCAGGACACCCCTGCAGCCTATGGAGTTCATTCTCCCAGGTTGTCAGTGTCTCAGCCATTTACGACATATAGAGTGGCATTATGCGACCACGTGATGACCAACTCTAAAACGGCTGAAAGTAACCCTATCGTGTTTGATGTCAAACATTGTAGAATCATACCCCCACACCTGTAACCGGAGTGGGAGTTATGATTCCACCCCTCAGAAACAAGCTTTGTGAGGTCCCTGGTGTTCCCGGTACCAGCCTTCTAGTCCCGGGCAGCCCAAAAGGGTTGCTGCCGACCAGAGACACATTTATGCATTCCTGCTGCTGAGCCAAGCTCAAGCAGGGGAAGACAGAACAATAGGCATCCTGTCACAGGGAGGTGTGACCACCTCCCAGACAGGATTTAGTGTATTAGGCCTGGGTGGGTGCGCTTACCAGCAACCGAAAGTCTGCATGAGGGGCACATTTGGTGTCCCTGTGCATAGTCCAGTTCAAACCAGTCCTGGGAGCAGTTGGCTCCTGCTCTGGTGCAAAACTGGACAAAGGACTTGGGAGTAACCTCTCCACTGGTCAGACCCTCCCCTGGGAGGGTCCCCTGAACCTGCCCAACCCTCTCCCATGGGTACAAAAGGGCTTACCAGGCTGTAGGACCCTAGATTCGACGTGGACAAGATTCTGAACCAGAAACCACTGAACTTCGACCGTCTGGACACTCTGGACTTCGCTGGACTTCGTTTGGGCCCGACTTCGTCTCCCTCTCAGTCCGAAGCATCGTCTGTGCCCATGCACCATACAGGCTCCATGCAGGACCTGTGGAACATCAAGGACAACTGAAGATATCTCCATTGGAGTCAAGGAGTCACTCCCCTGCAACCGCAGGCACCACATCACAACTGACTGGTCTGCTGCTCTTGAGCTCCTCCGGACTCCAAAGTCTTCAGCAACACAAGAGGTGGGTTTCCAAGTCCTTCGAGGTCCGAGCTGCCCTCTCACCAAGTTTGAGGTCAGAATCCCTTGTGGGGGCTGCAATACCCATACCCCTGTGCACCGTGTTCATTTACAAGTGCATATGCTTGTTGGCATTTCCAGAACAAGGGCACTGGGCTCCAAGTAACCTTAATCCCTGGCACCATTTCCTACAAAGAACTCTGGCCTCCTCACACCGAGTGCTCCGTGGGCTGCTGCTTTGTGAAACTGCTTGAGGTCCCCTCGCGACTCCTGTGCTTCCAGCCTGTGGATCCTCTTGAGGGTCAACACTGCTTTTCTTGGGCTCCTCTGGTTGCTCCAGGCCTGCCCTGACTCCCCTGTGTTTGGTGAGTCTCCTGGATCTTGCTGGTCCAAACCATAACCTTTCTTGACCTTCTGCGTGGGTTGCCGCTGCCAATCCTTGTTGGTGCTCCCGCTGGACACTGATCCCTCAGCACTTGACATCCTTTGTGGGACAGCTCGTATCCAGCTCCTGGTCATCCTCGACATCTCCTGGTCCCTGTGGCTGCAGAGTCAAGAAACCCTCAATGCACCTGAAGCACCCGACATCGGTGGGCATTCGTCTACCGAGCCCCTGGTCCCTCCTGAGTGACCCAGACTTTGTCCCCTCTGCTTTCAGGTACTCTTCAACATGAATCCACCCTTGGATTCCAGCAGACACTTTTCTTCCTTCCAGCAGTGGCTCTTCTTCAAAGTTCTCCATTGAGATCGACGGCAGTTTCCGACACCAGTTCAGACCTATGCACCCGGCTTCCCTGGGATAGGTAACTCTGGTACTACAGTATCCACAGGTGGGGTGGCTCTCCAACCTCCTAACTTCCATAGGGGTTCTTTGAAGTCCACTGGGAAGGGTCCTTAAACTTTAAAACTACAACCGCTACTTCCCCATAGAATTATACGAAGCATGCGGTCATGTCCCCACACTGCACCCGTCCTCCTTGGGGTCCCTACTTACTCACCTTGGGTGGTTCCTTGGGATCCCAGCGATTCTACGTCCTCTAGACATTATCTCGACTCAAGTTGTGGTTCTTATACCACTATTTTAGTATATGGTTTGTCTCCCCCTGGAGGCCACTCTGTATTAGTGCTATTTACTATTGTTTCTGTGCTACAGTTATTGTGTGCTTTGTGATTATCTTCGTGTAGAAGATACTTTATCGTACTAGAGAGTGTTATATTAATAAATACATATTTTTATAAATACTGTGTGGTTCTCCTTTCATTTAACCAATACTATAAGGTTGCATTCTGGTAAAACAAGCTGCTTAACATTCATTCAAGAATAAGCCTGAAGGCTGCTCTCCACAGCTACCACTTGGATAGCTTTCTAAGGTTATCTTTGACCTCTTAAATCACCATAAGGGTTGTTTGGGCTGGTGCAAGGTGCCAACTTTAATTAGTGGACAGCATATACCAGGGAACTTCTCACACCTCAGAAACCACAACCATTGAAACACCATGATTTGAACACATAAACTTTGGTATAAGAGTCACAGACCTTAAACACTAGGCCACAGTGATACATGAGAAAATTGTTCGAAAACGTAACTATGGCATTCGAATCAAACACTCTAGGGCATGCAGTGCCGTATGTTAGAGATCACCTATGTTGACATCATTGACAGTGTTGAATGGAAGGAAAGAGGGAGAGAGAGAGAGAACAAGAAAATGAGACAGAGGGAGAGAGAAGATTTGTGCTTCTTGGGGTAAGACATACTTGTAAAGAGAGATATTCAAACAAGGAGAAAACAAAAACATTTTTCAGAGAAAGTACCATTGCTTATAATTTTCCCTCAGAAACCACAACCATTGAAACACCAGAATTTGAACACATAACCTTTGGAGCAAGAGTCACAGACCTTAATCACTAGGACACTAAGCCTTATGTGTACTCTGCTCGAAAACTTATATATGTCATTCAAATCAAACACTTCAGGGTATGCAGTGCCTTAGGGTAGAGTTCACTTACGTTGACATCATTGACAGTCTTGAATGGAAGGAAAGAGGGAGAGAGAGAAAAAGAAAGCGAGATAGAGAGGGAGAGAGAAGATTTGTATTCATTGGGGTAAGACGTACTCATGAAGAGAGAGATATTCAAACAAGGAGAAAAAAAACATTTATCAAAGAAAGTAACATTGGCTTTATTTTTAACTGAGAACTCACAACCAGTGAAATGCCAGGATTTGAACACATCACCTTCAGAGTGAGAATCTATGACTTCATCCACTAGGCCACAGTGACTCTTCTTAAGGTGACAATAAAACTTCTATATGACATCCAGATCAAACACTAATGCTGATGTGGTACTGTAGGTTAGTGAACACCTATATTAACAATGTTGACAGTTTGGAATGTAAGGAGAGAGTGAGCATATTTGTATTCAGTGGGGTGAGGCATACTTATAAAGAGAGATATTCAAACAAGGAGAAAAGAAAAACGTTTATCAAAGAAAGTTCCATTGTCTATATTGTTACCTCAGAAACCACTGTATTTGAACACATAACCTTTAGAGTAAGTTTCTGCAATGTTAACCACAAGGCCACAGTCGCTCATCAGTAGCCTGCACAAAAACATATATATCACATTCGAATCAAACACTCCAGTGTATGCAGTGCAGTGGGTTAAAGTCCCCCCTATATTAACATAATTGACAGTGTTGAATGGAAGGAAAGAGTGAGAGAGATAGAGAAAAAGAAAATGAGACAGAGGGAGAGAGAAGATTTGTGTTCTTTGGGGTAAGACATACTTGTAAAGAAAGATATTCAAACAAGGAAAAAAGAAATGCATTTTTCAGAGAAAGTACCATAGCCTATAATTTTACCTCAGAAACAACAACCATTTAAACAACAGGATTTGAACATGTAACCTTTTGAGTAAGAGTCTGCGACCTTAACCGCTAGGCCACTTTAACTCCTGAGTAGATTGCACAAAAACATACATACATATTTATTTATTTATTTATTTATTAATTAATTAATTAATTAATTAATTTATTTATTTATTTATTTATTTATGTATTTATTTATTTATTTAAGGTTTTATATAGCGTTGGCTAGACCCAGATGTATCAGAGCTTTACAGGAGCAGGAGAAAGGCAAATATCAAAATAAACAATAGTTGCATGCAAAATGCAATGAAAAAAGTGTGAATCTCACCATTGAATTAGGAGAACGGCAAAAATCTTAGGATTCAAAGGTTATATACAGTTAAATAAAATAAGGGATGTATAACCTAGGAGCATACAATAAAATATAACAAGGAAACATTTGTAGTAGTAAGAGGGAAGGGGTAACTGAGGAAAGGTCAAGACAAGTTAACAAGAAAACAGGGGAGAACGCCAAAAGAAATTTACAGCAATGTAGTGAGAGCTGACAGAGTACATGAGAGACCAAGGAGAGCAAGGCAGGAGTAAACAGTAGGGAGAACACAGGGCAAATGAAAGGTCCACAGGTTAGCTGAAAGAAGACTGATACAGGAGATCCAAAGATAACAGGATCTGAAAGAATTATGGACTCCAGTATTTATTGAGGAGATGAAGTTTTAGGTCTCTTTTGAATCCAAGGTAGGAGGGGTTGCAGCGAAGGTCCCTCGGGAGGGCATTCCAAATGCTAGGCGCATTTCCTGAGAAGGAACGAGTGTGGGTGGATTTCTTTTTAGTAGCGGGGGAACAAGGAGAAGAGCATTGGAGCTTCTCATCAGTCTGGCGCAGCCCGCTCTTTTGAGTTTATTTGTTAAGTAAATCGGAGATTGAGAGTGAAGAGCTTTATGGGTGATGCAGGCAGTCTTGTAGATGCATCTTCCTTCAATGGGGAGCCATTTAAGGGATTTGAGGGAGGGCGAGATGTGATCAAACCATTTGCAGTCGGTAATAAGCCTGGCAGCCATGTTGAGTACGGCTCTGAGGGGGGCCAGGTGAACTTTAGGGGCTCCAGTGAGAATAGCGTTGCCGTAATCAAGTTTAGAGAGGACTAGTGATTGAACGACCCCTTTGAAGTCGTCTTGAGGGATAAAGGGTTTGATTTTTTTGAGGTGTTTAAGAGTGAAAAGAGCTCCTTTGGCAGCGTTATTGATATGGTCCTTCAGTGCCTAATTTTTGTCCAGGATGAAGCCTAGGGATTTTGACGAGTTGGAGAGAGTGAGCGGACAGTTGAGGGCATTGAGGTCAGAGATCCAGCCTTGGATAGGGCGACGGTTGCTTTTAGGGGAGAATAGAAGAATTTCCGTTTTGTTAGGATTCAATTTAAGATGGTTGGAGTAAAACCAGGATTGAAGCTTGCTCAGAGTGTTATTAAGATGAAGGACATCGCTGTGTGAATTGATTTTGTAGTAGAGTTGGGTGTTGGCAGCGTAAAGGTGATAATTGATCCCGGCTTGTTTCAGAAGGATAGTAATGGGTTCCATGAAGAGGTTGAAGAGAGAGGGGGAGAGAATTGAGCCCTGGGGGACACCCAGGGGGACAGGTGTAGGACTGGAGAGGCAGGAGTTGATTTTTATTTGTTGTGTTCGGTGTTGGAGGTAAGAAGTGAACCAGTTAAGGACAGTGCCATTGAGGCCAGAGCGAGACTTAAGAGTTTCCAGTAAGGATGAATGATTGACTGTATCAAAGGCTGCTGAAAGGTCAAGGAGGATAAGAAGGCACACCTCTCCATTCTCTAGAGAATGATGAATGTCGTCTGCAATGTTCAGCATAGCGGTTTTGGTATTACAGCCTTTCCTGAAACCAGATTGCAAGGAGTCAAGTAAGTTGTATTTGTCTTTATGGCTGTCGAGTTGAAGTAAGACACATTTCTCCATGGTTTT
Source organism: Calotriton arnoldi (assembly GCA_963921515.1). Taxonomy (NCBI): domain Eukaryota; kingdom Metazoa; phylum Chordata; class Amphibia; order Caudata; family Salamandridae; genus Calotriton; species Calotriton arnoldi. Next base: position 1,160,773 of record CAWUFW010004502.1, on the reverse strand, counting down.
GGCTAGAAGTGGGAGGTTAGAGATGGGACGGAGGTTATTAAAATCATTAGGTTCTGCCTTTAGGTTTTTAAGAATGGGAGTGATTTGCCCAAGTTGAAGGGAGTCAGGGACGCACCCAGAAGCAAAGGAGGTGATAATAATTTTTGTCCAACATGGGGCAATGATATGGTTAAGGTTATGTACTAGCTTGGTCGGGAGTGGGTCTTTGGTGTGCGAGGTTGGCTTTAATTTCGCAATGATATTAAAGACTTCGAGCTCAGTCATGAGTTTGAAATTAGTCCAGATGGCGTTATTTTTCAATTGTATGTTGGAAAGGATATCTCCAGAACCGGTAGGAGTAGACTGTTGAAGGAAAGGATTAGGATGGTGAGAAGATGTGGAGAAAGAGGGGATGTCAAGAGAAATTTGGGGGCTGGGCAAGGCCAATATTTGCGGGAAGGATGGATCAATTTTAGCAATTTTTTCAGTGAAGAAGTTGGCAATTTCCTCACATCTTTCATTAAAGGCCGTAAGTTCAGGAGGGGCAGATGAAGTTTGTCTTCTGACAATGGTAAAGAGTTCTCTGGGCCTATTTTTAGCTCGATCCAATTGGGAACGAAAGAAAGATGCTTTTTCCATGAAAATGTGTTTCTTGTATGTTGATCTAGGGGATCTGAGGAGGGCTAAATGAGAAGGCGAGGGGTGTTGTCTCCATGTTCTTTCTGCTAGTCTAAGTTGTCTTCTTTCATTATTGAGTTCAGGATTGAACCAAGCTTTAGATTGGATTGCTCTTTGTTGTTTTAGTTTAAGCGGTGCAACTTGGTCAAGGACATCAGAAATAGCCTTGTTGAAATGTTCAGTAAGCTGGTTAGCGTTTTGGGAGTGGGGAGAAGTTGCAGTTGAGCTTGAATTTTGGACTCTAGTTCAATAGGAGGGACTTGTTTGAGGTTTCTGGTCCACGTCATGGGTTTGTTATTTACTGCAGGGGGATTAAAGACGCTGGTTAAAATGTTGAACAGAATGAGATGGTGGTTTGACCAGTCAATGGGGACGATGTCGGTAAGGGAGACCAGATCCGAGCAAGTGATTGCGTCAAGGGTGGCCCCTTTGATATGGGTAGGGTTGTTGCAGAGTTGTTTTAGGTCACTCATCTCAAGAATGTTAATGAGGCGTCTAACAGTAGGATCATCGGCATTATTCCAGTGGATGTTGAAATCTCCTAAAAACAGGTTCTTCGAGGCAGAAAGGGAGAAATGAGTAAGAAGATCGGATAATTCATCAGCAAAGGGAGGTATCTCACCCGGAGGGTGGTAGATATTATGCAGTCTGAGAGGAGGAAAGCCTTTGATAATGAGTTCAACGCCGAGGTATTCAAAGGTCAAGTATTCAGTTTTCTTCAGGAGGGAGAGTTCTAACTCAGTTTTGTGGATTATTGCTAGGCCACCACCTGTTCTGTCAGGTCTGTCCTGTCTAATGATGGAGTAGCCGGGAGGAGTGAGTAGGTTAAGGATGGCCATCCAGTAGTCATTGAGCCAGGTTTCAGTGAGGAGAGCAATGTCAAAAGCCTCGCTGAGGATGGTTTCAGAAATCTCAATAGCATGTAGTGCTGCAGATCTGCATTTAACGAGCATGCAAGAAAGAGGATTAGGGTTACTCCTAGCTGGTTTGAGTGTGTGGATGGTGAGTTGCGCCAGAGGTCTAGGCGAGTTGAGAGTTGAAGGGATTTGGTTAACGCCCACCATTACTAGGATGTTGGAGTAAGGGAGATGATCAGTCGCCTGGAACTTAGGGAGATAGGATTTGCTAAGGGCGTTAAGGTCAACAGTGGAGAGAGAGCAAACAGCACGGTAGGCCTGTGAGCCTGTCTGCAAAGGGGGATGGTCGGCCACCGGGCGCGTCGAGAGAAGTTGGGAGAACTCGTGGGAGAAGTATTAGAGATGCAGGGGAGTGCCCGGGAGTTAAGGTTAGAGAGATCCCCTCTAAGAAGGGTTAGTTCTGTGGCCAGAGAATTGAGTTTGAGTTCAATTCTGTTCAGTATCTGTGCAATAAAGTTAGGTGGGAGTCCCGCAGGAAAGGTGGCAGGGGATGAAGTTGGTTCTGTGTTGACTGGAGAGGGCGATCCCACGAGGAGAAGGTGATCAGAGACGGAGGAGGGAACCAAAACATTAGGCAGGTGGACAATGACATTCGGACAAGTATTTAATGGGCTCTGCTTCATAGGTGGGTGGGGTTGGCATGGGAGGGAGGCTTTTTTACGATTCGCTACAGCAGTCTCATTATTGTGAACTTCACCGGATGTTAGGGGAGGGGAGTTGGTTCTGGGGATGGGGCTGGGAGCACGGTAAGGAAATGACGAGGGTCGTGGGTTGAGTTCTAAGGAAGGTGAGTTGTTGTTGCTTCTTTCGAGGGTTCTAGGTACTAGTGTCGGTCGCTGTGACTCTTGCGAGATAGAGGAATCTGTTTGATCTGGGTGGTCTATGGGTTGAGTGTAAGAGTGAGCTTTTAGTGTGGAAAAGTATTTGTGGGAATGTTCTAGGTCCTTATTGGCTGCTTGGATAAGAACAGTGCCGTTTTTGTAAGAGGTTATGTTCAGCGTGGCTCTAAGGTTTTGTGATATCACATTCAAATGAAACACTCAAGTGTATACATTGCCCTGGGTTAGGTTCCCCCCCTGTATTGACATCATTGACAGTGTTGAATGGAAGGAAAGAGGGAGAGAGAGAGAAAAAGAAAATGAGACAGAGGGAGAGAGAAGATTTGTGTTTTTTGGGGTAAGACATACTTGTAAAGAGACATATTCAAACAAGGAGAAAAGAAAAGCATTTTCCAATATCTATCAAAGAAACTGCCATTGCCTATAATTTTTAACTCAGAGACAACAAGCATTGAAACACCTGGATTTGAACATATAACCTTTAGAAGACGAATCAGCGACCTTAACCACTAGGCCACAGTGACTCATGAGTACTCCCCACAAAAACTTATAGATGACATTCAAACCAAAAACTCCAGTGTATGCACTGCTGTAGGTTAGAGTTCACCTATGTTGACATCATTGACAGTGTTGAATGGAAGGAAAGCGGGAGAGAGAGAGAAAAAAAAGAAAAACAGATGGAGAGAGAAGATATGTATTATTTTGGTAAGACATACTTATAAAGAGAGTAATTCAAACAAGGAAAAAAAAAACATTTTCCAAAATGTATCAAAGAAAGAGACACTGCCTATAATTTTGCAACTCAGACACCACAGCCATTGAAACATCAGAATTTGATCACATAACCTTTCGAGTAAGAGACCTTAACCACTAGACCACAGTGACTCCAGAGTACACTGCACGAAAATTTATAGATGATATTCGAATCAAAAACTCTAGTGTATGCACTGCTGTAGGTTAGAGTTCACCTATGTTGACATCATTGGCAGTGTTGAATGGAAGGAAAGAGGGAGAGAGAGAGAAAAAGAAAGAAAAACAGAGGGAGAGAGAAGATATGTATTCTTTGGGGTAAGACATACTTATAAAGAGAGATATTCAAACAAGTAGAAATGAAAAACATTTTCCAATATTTATCAAAGAAAATGCCATTGCCTATAATTTTAACTCAGAGACTACAAACATTGAAACTCCAGGATTGGAACTTATAACTTTTAGAGGAAGAGTCAGAGATTTTAAACACTAGGCCACAGTGACTCATGAGTACTCTGCTCGAAAAACCTATAGATTACATTCGAACCAAAAACACTGGCATATGCAATGCTGTAGGTTAGATTTCACCTATGTTGACATCATTGACAGTGTTGAATGGAAGGAAAGAGGGAGAAAGAGAGAAAAAGAAAAACAAAGGGAGAGAGAAGATATGTATTATTTGGTGCAAGACATACTTATATAGAGAGAAATTCAAACAAGGAAAAAAGAAAAACATTTATTAAGGAAAGTGCCATTGCCTACAATTTGAACTCAGAGACCACAACCATTGAAACACCAGTATTTCAACACATATCCTTTAGAGTAAGAGACCTTAACCACTAGACCACAGTGACTCCTGAGTACACTGCACGAAAATGTATAGATGACATTCGAATCAAAAACTCTAGTGTATGCACTGCTGTAGGTTAGAGTTCACCTATGTTGACATCATTGGCAGTGTTGAATGGAAGGAAAGAGGGTGAGAGAGAGAAAAAGAAAGAAAAACAGAGGGAGAGAGAAGATATGTATTCTTTGGGGTAAGACATACTTATAAAGAGAGAAATTCAAACAAGGAGAAATGAAAAACATTTTCCAATATTTATCAAAGAAAGTGCCATTGCCTATAATTTTCAACTCAGAGATCACAACCATTGAAACACACAACTTCTAGAGTAAGAGTCAGAAACCTTAACAACTAGGTCACAGTGACTCCTGAGTACGCTGCACGAAAACATATATATGACATTCGAATCAAGCACTCCAGTGTATGCACTGTTGTAGGTTAGAGTTCACCTATGTAGAGATCATTGACAGTGTTGAATGGAAGGAAAGAGGGAGAGAGAGAGAAAAAGAAAGTGAGACAGAGAGAGAAGATTTGCATTCTTTATGGTAAGACATACTTGTAAAGAGAGATATTCAAACTAGGAGAAATGAAAAATATTTTCCAATATTTATCAAAGAAAGTGCCATTGGCTATAATTTTTAACCCGGAGAACACAATCGCTGAAACAACAGAATTTGAACACATAATCTTTACACTAAGAGTCAGAGACCTTAACCAATATGCCAAAGTGACTTCTGAGTAGTTTGCACAAAAACCTATATATGACATTCTAATCAAAAACTCCAGTGTATGCACAGCTGTAGGTTAAAGTTCACCTATGTGACATCATTGACAGTGTTGAATTGAGGGAAAGAGGGAGAGAGAGAGAAAAAGAAAGAAAAACAGAGGGAGAGAGAAGATATGTATTCTTTGGGGTAAGACATACTTATAAAGAGAGAAATTCAAACAAGGAAAAAAGAACAACATTTTGCAATATTTATCAAAGAAAGTGCCATTGCCTATAATTTTTAACTCGGAGACCACAACAATGGAAACACCAGGATTTGAACTTATAACCTTTAGAGGAGGAGTCAGAAACGTTAAACACTAGGCCACAGGGAGTCCTGAATACTCAACATGAAAACATATATTGTAGTGTAGCTCCTATTTCCCTAATAGGCTCTGCGCATTGGAATAATATATCCTATAGGTTTGACATAGGACTAAGGTCGGTATGTCCCTATCGAGTATATTAAACTTAATTACTTGTGCCAGCCAGCTCAGAGGCCACTAGAAACTCCTTGACAACAAGAAGGAGTAGTTTCTGGCAGCCGCAAAACATGACCAATATGTTTTCCTTTTAGAATCAGAACGTGTCCCAGAGTCGTGGAAACACTAGATAACTATTTCACTCAGCTCAGTCGTGCATGCTTAGTTTTCCTCAGAGTTACACAGAAATAATAGACGGGCGTTTTCAATAAAAGATTTATTGAACAGTCTTGTTTCTGGTGTAAGTATAATGTGCTGTTACGATCACAAGACAGTATGCGAGATAAATAATGTACAGGGTGAGCAGTAGAAATAAATAATACTGCGATAGCATTATTTTATAGTACAAATGCTGTTACATAAATAACACAGACTAAAAATGCGAGTACTCATACGATGCGGAGCTAAGCTAGTTCTACCCCAGTGTACCTAACCTAACCTAGGTGTAGGACAAGGTATGAAGTAGGTGAAGTATTCCTTACTATGGTATACTAAGAGTATGTTAAGTCTAGTATTCCTAGTATGCCAAGAGTCCCTCTAGGTTCTTATCAGCTCCATACCTGAAGAATGAGAGAGGTTGGAATCTCTTTGCCAGACTCGAACTCCAACACCCCGCAAGGGAAGTCAGATCACTGGAAGCTGGAAGCTGGGCTCTCTGTGTGCAGGGAATGGCAGCGTCTTCTCAGTGCGTCAGGCCGGGATACGGGCTCCTCTGAAGTCGAGGTCTACTCTGGTTTACAGGGGCTAGGGAAGGTATATTTATACCTGAGAGTACCTTAGGAATGTTAGCATTGACGTGAATTGGACAACGAAAGACGTCATGAATGAACCCCTAAGGAATAATGGTTCATGCATAATATATGAGTCCTTGAAGAAATCAATAGTCCTGGACTAGGGAAACTCCCGCAGCCTAAGGGTCTGTTCTTCATGAACTCGTTGTGACGTTAGGGTGGACGGATGTCAGAGACCATGCCTGTATTTGGAGTGCACGGTTTAATGCCTAAATAAGGCCTGGGATTCTATGCCTATATAAGGGCAGGGCGAATTGTGCCTATATAAGGACAGGATATTGGAAAGACCGTTATGGACACCCTAAGAGGAAATACAACACCCACTCCTCTTTCGTGTGTATGATAATACTAAAATGCTAAACATTAAAAATGCTAAACATTAAGAATGCTAAACATTAAAATGGAGTACCGCATATTTCTAAAATTTTTCATAAAACCATTTTAAAAAAAGGTATTTCTTTAAAAAACCTATTAGAATGCAAAAGGTACTGTACATTTGAAGCATTGCTTTTCATTACAGGCATAAAATTCGAAAATAAATGCAATTGAAATGAAATAGGCAGTAATATTTACATTTGACAAAAATTGATCGATAAGTTATTCAAAAATCAAAGTCATTTTATGTCATGAAAATTAAATGAACTGTTTTTAGACACACAAGATGACTTAATGTCTTTGGAAGGACCGCCAAGTCTGTACTATAAGGCTAGTTCTACTTTAAGCAGATTGAAGTACTATTTTCGTTCGAAAAATGGAAAAAAAGTTCAATTTTGGTAGAGTTCCAAGTTTTTGAAAAATGAAGGCCAAATTGTTGCTGTATTTCTGGAACACTGTATGCTGAATCAGAGTCAGTTTACGGGTCTGGTGTAAACATTAGATCATCTATTTCTATAGACAAAACATCATCCACTGTAGTTGGTGTGAGTTGGAACACCTCGTGAAGTAGGTTAATTGCACAGAGATGTGAAGCATTGCTTTCAATTGTTGCAACGTTCGCGTCCGTTGTTACCTGTGTGCCTGTAGTTCTTTCTCGTACCTCAGCAGCTGCCAGAAGCGTCTGTGAGATCTCAATGAATGCTGTCATCAGGATAGGAAGCCGCTGGGGACAACACATAGCATGGGCCGTTATCTGGTCCAGCAGAGTATCGACGTCCGTTGGCGCATCCGATGGAAATGTTAGACAGGTGTCCAACACGCATTCTACACCGCATAGCAGGCATCGTAGAACAGGTAAGATGCAATCTTGCCAGATTGGTCTAAAGGAAAGGAACCATGTGGTATTAAGGTCCCGTAGACGATTTATGCCCAAAAGCTGTACTATTCGCTCACGGCACTTTCGTTCAAGGAGAGCTTTATCCATGTCGCTCGGAGTGATGTCGGCGAATTGGCTGGCCATAGCGAAATAGCAGGAAGAGAAATAGAATTCCGGCAACGAGTGCTAGAATTAATGGTATGCCACCAAACACCGAATGTGCAAAGTTCGGGATGATTCCGAGTATTGCCTGGAAAGGTGCTAACAGACCCGAGCAGATGCCCTTAAATACATGTACAATTCCTGTTGTATCAGACATGTTGAAAATTCGTCCTATCATTTCCACGAAATGTATAGGGCAGTTTGTACGTATTAAAGTCTGTATCTCAGCCGAAGTCCTTTCAATTTGCAGATCATAGGTTTCTATGGCCGAGGTCAGAGGCACTGTTTGTTGTAAAAGCATGGCTTTCATTCTGCTTAAAGTATCAAATCTTATAAAAGAGACGTTCAGCGAAGGCCATAAAGGCGACACCCTGACTGTGTCTATTGGGGCAAACAATACTTGCATACAGCAAGTGACCCTGGAGTTGACCGTTACTAGATATGGGATGCCTGGCAGCATGCCACAGCAACTCTGATCATTCAACATGAGGTAACTCCCATTAGAAAGTTGTCCGAACGTTGGATTAATCACAGCAGCTGGTGTACCCTGCTGATGGCAAGACAAATTTGCCACAGAACCATTACAAGCCCCGTGCAAGGAAATGTCCTGACATACTAGTGAACCGCTTAGTGCACGTTTACAGTTTTTACCGCTTAAAAACACTTCACGATCCCCGCTCCAACATCTATATGTATACGGTAAAGCCCAAGATGTCTTAATGTATTCCTTACCCAACCTTTCATATGTGCCTGCTTGCATTTGTCTGAGGCAATACTGAAACTGAAAAGTAGTCACAGGTAGTGTAATTTTGCCATGAATAAGCCATTCTGTAGCTGGTTTTTCTGCCACTGTGAATGGTAACTTTTCCAGTTTTTCAATGCTCAGCACTGTATACTTTGCTCCTCTCTGTGCCATTTCGATCTGTTTATCAGTTAGATTGTATTCTGCAAACAGAGCTGTTGTGTTGATGAAACGCCAAGGCACATAGCCCGCTCGCAATGATTGCAGCGTCCAGCTTAATATCATAATAGAACGTATTTGAGATTGGCCTTGTTGTAACATCGCCAAATCTTGTTCTAGAATGTTGATAGCAGAGGATACAATGCCATCCAATGAATATATTCTGGAGGACAAAGTTGTTAACCCATTGTCGACCACAGAGAGTGTTTTCTCTAAATTAATACGATCAAGTTCACTTATTCGTTCTGCGACCTCTATCTGTGACACCTTCCAAGCTTCATTATAAGCAGCATAAATGCCGGCATATATGAAACGTTTTTGACGCAGTTTTCTTGGTCCAAGCAAGAAATCCCTAAGATCTGCGTCTTTTGCAAGTAAGGATAAGTGTTGTTTCACATCCTGTAGTGTAGATGTATGCAGCCAATCGAGGCATAATTTCCCTACACTGTATGTTGTTACTACCCCCGGATGTTGTCTTTGGACGTATCTTGGGTCTGGCCTATGAATAGTAAATCCCTGAGTTTTATTCAGGAATCTTTCCTGACAGTTATTCGTGTCTATGGGCCAGATCAACCATTTTTTCCAATCAGGATTAGATCTGTTGAGTTGTAGTATATTGTCGACTGTCACCACTGCTTGTGTTACTTTATTTTTTGCAGGAGTTGGTACAGAAGGTGTGTTCATCTCTTTGATCTTGGCTAATCCAAGACAAGATGTTTGTTGGATAGTTTCATTCAAAAACATTATTTGTTCAGGGATGATGCAGGCTCTGAATAAAGCTTCTATCCCCTGTACTTGCCATTCTTTAGTACCCCACAACGTTTTTGTATCTATTGTGTCTTTCCAAAAGTCGAAACCCTGTCTAGACAGTTGGGCATTGAATAATGCAGAATAAATCTGTTTTGTATTTGTTAACATAATTTTCAGTCCTGTTTTGTTTATATTTTTATAGTAAAACATTTCTGGATCAGATGTATTGTAACCTGAAAAATATGGAAATTTACTGGCAAATGTTTGTGAACTACCTTTAGGTGGTGTAGGACAATGCTCCCATTGGTAAACATAAACACATTTCTTGGATATGCAGATTTATGCAAAAAATGATGACCATAGTGATTATAACAATACAGTTCTTCATAGTCTGATGAACCCTCTAAATATTCATTTTTAGAAAATGCAGCAGATTTTTCTAGGTCAAACATAATATCAAAAACAACAATTGATGGACAGAATGCAGAACAATGTCATACATTCACCCCAGTACAGAGATCTGGGCCTAAATCCATCGTTTTTTTGCTCACCATGCCATTCCAGTTTGAACCCAGCCATATGCAAATCAGTCTTGACCCTGTGCCTCATGGGAACAGTCCAGCCCGAACTGCCAAGCCAGGTCCTCCCTGGACTGGAAACAAGCATCCTAGGACCGGTTTCGGGGTTTCACCCCTCTTCAGCCAGGATAGCTTGATTCCAGTGGCATGGAGAGCACGGGACCCACGTCTGGGCATACCCGTCCCACTCGGGGTGACAAATGCAAAAACAACAATTGATGGACAGAATGCAGAACAATGTCATACATTCACCCCAGTACAGAGATCTGGGCTAAATCCATCGTTTTTTTGCTCACCATGCCATTCCAGTTTGAACCCAGCCATATGCAAATCAGTCTTGACCCTGTGCCTCATGGGAACAGTCCAGCCCGAACTGCCAAGCCAGGTCCTCCCTGGACTGGAAACAAGCATCCTATGACCGGTTTCGGGGTTTCACCCCTCTTCAGCCAGGATAGCTTGATTCCAGTGGCATGGAGAGCACGGGACCCACGTCTGGGTATACCCGTCCCACTCGGGGTGACAAATGCAAAAACAACAATTGATGGACAGAATGCAGAACAATGTCATACATTCACCCCAGTACAGAGATCTGGGCCTAAATCCATCGTTTTTTTGCTCCCCATGCCATTCCAGTTTGAACCCAGCCATATGCAAATCAGTCTTGACCATGTGCCTCATGGGAACAGTCCAGCCCGAACTGCCAAGCCAGGTCCTCCCTGGACTGGAAACAAGCATCCTAGGACCGGTTTCGGGGTTTCACCCCTCTTCAGCCAGGATAGCTTGATTCCAGTGGCATGGAGAGCACGGGACCCACGTCTGGGCATACCCGTCCCACTCGGGGTGACAAATGCAAAAACAACAATTGATGGACAGAATGCAGAACAATGTCATACATTCACCCCAGTACAGAGATCTGGGCCTAAATCCATCGTTTTTTTGCTCACCATGCCATTCCAGTTTGAACCCAGCCATATGCAAATCAGTCTTGACCCTGTGCCTCATGGGAACAGTCCAGCCCGAACTGCCAAGCCAGGTCCTCCCTGGACTGGAAACAAGCATCCTAGGACCGGTTTCGGGGTTTCACCCCTCTTCAGCCAGGATAGCTTGATTCCAGTGGCATGGAGAGCACGGGACGCACGTCTGGGCATACCCGTCCCACTCGGGGTGACAAATGCAAAAACAACAATTGATGGACAGAATGCAGAACAATGTCATACATTCACCCCAGTACAGAGATCTGGGCCTAAATCCATCGTTTTTGCTCACCATGCCATTCCAGTTTGAACCCAGCCATATGCAATTCAGTCTTGACCCTGTGCCTCATGGGAACAGTCCAGCCCGAACTGCCAAGCCAGGTCCTCCCTGGACTGGAAACAAGCATACTAGGACCGGTTTCGGGGTTTCACCCCTCTTCAGCCAGGATAGCTTGATTCCAGTGGCATGGAGAGCACGGGACCCACGTCTGGGCATACCCGTCCCACTCGGGGTGACAAATGCAAAAACAACAATTGATGGACAGAATGCAGAACAATGTCATACATTCACCCCAGTACAGAGATCTGGGCCTAAATCCATCGTTTTTTTGCTCACCATGCCATTCCAGTTTGAACCCAGCCATATGCAAATCAGTCTTGACCCTGTGCCTCATGGGAACAGTCCAGCCCGAACTGCCAAGCCAGGTCCTCCCTGGACTGGAAACAAGCATCCTAGGACCGGTTTCGGGGTTTCACCCTCTTCAGCCAGGATAGCTTGATTCCAGTGGCATGGAGAGCACGGGACCCACGTCTGGGCATACCCGTCCCACTCGGGGGTGACAAATGCAAAAACAACAATTGATGGACAGAATGCAGAACAATGTCATACATTCACCCCAGTACAGAGATCTGGGCCTAAATCCATCGTTTTTTGCTCACCATGCCATTCCAGTTTGAACACAGCCATATGCAACTCAGTCTTGACCCTGTGCCTCATGGGAATAGTCCAGCCCGAACTGCCAAGCCAGGTCCTCCCTGGACTGGAAACAAGCATCCTAGGACCGGCTTCGGGGTTTCACCCCTCTTCAGCCAGGATAGCTTGATTCCAGTGGCATGGAGAGCACGGGACCCACGTCTGGGCATACCCGTCCCACTCGGGGTGACAAATGCAAAAACAACAATTGATGGACAGAATGCAGAACAATGTCATACATTCACCCCAGTACAGAGATCTGGGCCTAAATCCATCGTTTTTTTGCTCACCATGCCATTCCAGTTTGAACCCAGCCATATGCAAATCAGTCTTGACCCTGTGCCTCATGGGAACAGTCCAGCCCGAACTGCCAAGCCAGGTCCTCCCTGGACTGGAAACAAGCATCCTAGGACCGGTTTCGGGGTTTCACCCCTCTTCAGCCAGGATAGCTTGATTCCAGTGGCATGGAGAGCACGGGACCCACGTCTGGGCATACCCGTCCCACTCGGGGTGACAAATGCAAAAACAACAATTGATGGACAGAATGCAGAACAATGTCATACATTCACCCCAGTACAGAGATCTGGGCCTAAATCCATCGTTTTTTTGCTCACCATGCCATTCCAGTTTGAACCCAGCCATATGCAAATCAGTCTTGACCCTGTGCCTCATGGGAACAGTCCAGCCCGAACTGCCAAGCCAGGTCCTCCCTGGACTGGAAACAAGCATCCTAGGACCGGTTTCGGGGTTTCACCCCTCTTCAGCCAGGATAGCTTGATTCCAGTGGCATGGAGAGCACGGGACCCACGTCTGGGCATACCCGTCCCACTCGGGGTGACAAATGCAAAAACAACAATTGATGGACAGAATGCAGAACAATGTCATACATTCACCCCAGTACAGAGATCTGGGCCTAAATCCATCGTTTTTTTGCTCACCATGCCATTCCAGTTTGAACCCAGCCATATGCAAATCAGTCTTGACCCTGTGCCTCATGGGAACAGTCCAGCCCAAACTGCCAAGCCAGGTCCTCCCTGGACTGGAAACAAGCATCCTAGGACCGGTTTCGGGGTTTCACCCCTCTTCAGCCAGGATAGCTTGATTCCAGTGGCATGGAGAGCACGGGACCCACGTCTGGGCATACCCGTCCCACTCGGGGTGACAAATGCAAAAACAACAATTGATGGACAGAATGCAGAACAATGTCATACATTCACCCCAGTACAGAGATCTGGGCCTAAATCCATCGTTTTTTGCTCACCATGCCATTCCAGTTTGAACCCAGCCATATGCAAATCAGTCTTGACCCTGTGCCTCATGGGAACAGTCCAGCCCGAACTGCCAAGCCAGGTCCTCCCTGGACTGGAAACAAGCATCCTAGGACCGGTTTCGGGGTTTCACCCCTCTTCAGCCAGGATAGCTTGATTCCAGTGGCATGGAGAGCACGGGACCCACGTCTGGGCATACCCGTCCCACTCGGGGTGACAAATGCAAAAACAACAATTGATGGACAGAATGCAGAACAATGTCATACATTCACCCCAGTACAGAGATCTGGGCCTAAATCCATCGTTTTTTTGCTCACCATGCCATTCCAGTTTGAACCCAGCCATATGCAAATCAGTCTTGACCCTGTGCCTCATGGGAACAGGCCAGCCCGAACTGCCAAGCCAGGTCCTCCCTGGACTGGAAACAAGCATCCTAGGACCGGTTTCAGGGTTTCACCCCTCTTCAGCCAGGATAGCTTGATTCCAGTGGCATGGAGAGCACGGGACCCACGTCTGGGCATACCCGTCCCACTCGGGGTGACAAATGCAAAAACAACAATTGATGGACAGAATGCAGAACAATGTCATACATTCACCCCAGTACAGAGATCTGGGCCTAAATCCATCGTTTTTGCTCACCATGCCATTTCAGTTTGAACCCAGCCATATGCAAATCAGTCTTGACCCTGTGCCTCATGGGAACAGTCCAGCCCGAACTGCCAAGCCAGGTCCTCCCTGGACTGGAAACAAGCATCCTAGGACCGGTTTCGGGGTTTCACCCCTCTTCAGCCAGGATAGCTTGATTCCAGTGGCATGGAGAGCACGGGACCCACGTCTGGGCATACCCGTCCCACTCGGGGTGACAAATGCGAAAACAACAATTGATGGACAGAACGCAGAACAATGTCATACATTCACCCCAGTACAGAGATCTGGGCCTAAATCCATTGTTTTTTTGCTCACCATGCCATTCCAGTTTGAACCCAGCCATATGCAAATCAGTCTTGACCCTGTGCCTCATGGGAACAATCCAGCCCGAACTGCCAAGCCAGGTCCTCCCTGGACTGGAAACAAGCATCCTAGGACCGGTTTCGGGGTTTCACCCCTCTTCAGCCAGGATAGCTTGATTCCAGTGGCATGGAGAGCACGGGACCCACGTCTGGGCATACCCGTCCCACTCGGGGTGACAAATGCAAAAACAACAATTGATGGACAGAATGCAGAACAATGTCATACATTCACCCCAGTACAGAGATCTGGGCCTAAATCCATCGTTTTTTGCTCACCATGCCATTCCAGTTTGAACCCAGCCATATGCAAATCAGTCTTGACCCTGTGCCTCATGGGAACAGTCCAGCCCGAACTGCCAAGCCAGGTCCTCCCTGGACTGGAAACAAGCATCCTAGGACCGGTTGCGGGGTTTCACCCTCTTCAGCCAGGATAGCTTGATTCCAGTGGCATGAAGAGCACGGGACCCACGTCTGGGCATACCCGTCCCACTCGGGGTGACAAATGCAAAAACAACAATTGATGGACAGAATGCAGAACAATGTCATACATTCACCCCAGTACAGAGATCTGGGCCTAAATCCATCGTTTTTTTGCTCACCATGCCATTCCAGTTTGAACCCAGCCATATGCAAATCAGTCTTGACCCTGTGCCTCATGGGAACAGTCCAGCCCGAACTGCCAAGCCAGGTCCTCCCTGGACTGGAAACAAGCATCCTAGGACCGGTTTCGGGGTTTCACCCTCTTCAGCCAGGATAGCTTGATTCCAGTGGCATGGAGAGCACGGGACCCACGTCTGGGCATACCCGTCCCACTCGGGGTGACAAATGCAAAAACAACAATTGATGGACAGAATGCAGAACAATGTCATACATTCACCCCAGTACAGAGATCTGGGCCTAAATCCATCGTTTTTTTGCTCACCATGCCATTCCAGTTTGAACCCAGCCATATGCAAATCAGTCTTGACCCTGTGCATCATGGGAACAGTCCAGCCGGAACTGCCAAGCCAGGTCCTCCCTGGACTGGAAACAAGCATCCTAGGACCGGTTTCGGGGTTTCACCCCTCTTCAGCCAGGATAGCTTGATTCCAGTGGCATGGAGAGCACGGGACCCACGTCTGGGCATACCCGTCCCACTCGGGGTGACAAATGCAAAAACAACAATTGATGGACAGAATGCAGAACAATGTCATACATTCACCCCAGTACAGAGATCTGGGCCTAAATCCATCGTTTTTTTGCTCACCATGCCATTCCAGTTTGAACCCAGCCATATGCAAATCAGTCTTGACCCTGTGCCTCATGGGAATAGTCCAGCCCGAACTGCCAAGCCAGGTCCTCCCTGGACTGGAAACAAGCATCCTAGGACCGGTTTCAGGGTTTCACCCCTCTTCAGCCAGGATAGCTTGATTCCAGTGGCATGGAAGAGCACGGGACCCACGTCTGGGCATACCCGTCCCACTCGGGGTGACAAATGCAAAAACAACAATTGATGGACAGAATGCAGAACAATGTCATACATTCACCCCAGGACAGAGATCTGGGCCTAAATCCATCGTTTTTTTGCTCACCATGCCATTCCAGTTTGAACCCAGCCATATGCAAATCAGTCTTGACCCTGTGCCTCATGGGAACCGTCCAGCCCGAACTGCCAAGCCAGGTCCTCCCTGGACTGGAAACAAGCATCCTAGGACCGGTTTCGGGGTTTCACCCTCTTCAGCCAGGATAGCTTGATTCCAGTGGCATGGAGAGCACGGGACCCACGTCTGGGCATACCCGTCCCACTCGGGGTGACAAATGCAAAAACAACAATTGATGGACAGAATGCAGAACAATGTCATACATTCACCCCAGTACAGAGATCTGGGCCTAAATCCATCGTTTTTTGCTCACCATGCCATTCCAGTTTGAACCCAGCCATATGCAAATCAGTCTTGACCCTGTGCCTCATGGGAACAGTCCAGCCCGAACTGCCAAGCCAGGTCCTCCCTGGACTGGAAACAAGCATCCTAGGACCGGTTTCGGGGTTTCACCCTCTTCAGCCAGGATAGCTTGATTCCAGTGGCATGGAGAGCACGGGACCCACGTCTGGGCATACCCGTCCCACTCGGGGTGAGAAATGCAAAAACAACAATTGATGGACAGAATGCAGAACAATGTCATACATTCACCCCAGTACAGAGATCTGGGCCTAAATCCATCGTTTTTTTGCTCACCATGCCATTCCAGTTTGAACCCAGCCATATGCAAATCAGTCTTGACCCTGTGCCTCATGGGAACAGTCCAGCCCGAACTGCCAAGCCAGGTCCTCCCTGGACTGGAAACAAGCATCCTATGACCGGTTTCGGGGTTTCACCCCTCTTCAGCCAGGATAGCTTGATTCCAGTGGCATGGAGAGCACGGGACCCACGTCTGGGCATACCCGTCCCACTCGGGGTGACAAATGCAAAAACAACAATTGATGGACAGAATGCAGAACAATGTCATACATTCACCCCAGTACAGAGATCTGGGCCTAAATCCATCGTTTTTTTGCTCACCATGCCATTCCAGTTTGAACCCAGCCATATGCAAATCAGTCTTGACCCTGTGCCTCATGGGAACAGTCCAGCCCGAACTGCCAAGCCAGGTCCTCCCTGGACTGGAAACAAGCATCCTAGGACCGGTCTCGGGGTTTCACCCCTCTTCAGCCAGGATAGCTTGATTCCAGTGGCATGGAGAGCACGGGACCCACGTCTGGGCATACCCGTCCCACTCGGGGTGACAAATGCAAAAACAACAATTGATGGACAGAATGCAGAACCATGTCATACATTCACCCCAGTACAGAGATCTGGGCCTAAATCCATCGTTTTTTGCTCACCATGCCATTCCAGTTTGAACCCAGCCATATGCAAATCAGTCTTGACCCTGTGCCTCATGGGAACAGTCCAGCCCGAACTGCCAAGCCAGGTCCTCCCTGGACTGGAAACAAGCATCCTAGGACCGGCTTCGGGGTTTCACCCCTCTTCAGCCAGGATAGCTTGATTCCAGTGGCATGGAGAGCACGGGACCCACGTCTGGGCATACCCGTCCCACTCGGGTGACAAATGCAAAAACAACAATTGATGGACAGAATGCAGAACAATGTCATACATTCACCCCAGTACAGAGATCTGGGCCTAAATCCATCGTTTTTTTGCTCACCATGCCATTCCAGTTTGAACCCAGCCATATGCAAATCAGTCTTGACCCTGTGCCTCATGGGAACAGTCCAGCCCGAACTGCCAAGCCAGGTCCTTCCTGGACTGGAAACAAGCATCCTAGGACCGGTTTCGGGGTTTCACCCTCTTCAGCCAGGATAGCTTGATTCCAGTGGCATGGAGAGCACGGGACCCACGTCTGGGCATACCCGTCCCACTCGGGGTGACAAATGCAAAAACAACAATTTGCATATGGCTATGTCTGAACTGGGGTGGCGTGGTGAAGCAAAATAACGATGGATTAAACCCAGATCTGTGACTGGGGGTGAATGTTTGCCAATGTGCAGCATTCCGTCCATCATCTTGTGTGTTTTGCATTTCGCCCTAAGTGAGGGGGGTATGCCCAGACGTGGGTCCCGTGCTCACTACGCCACTGGAGTCAAGCTATCCTGGCTGATGAAGGCTGATAGCCTGAAACCGGTCCTAGGATGCTTGATTCAGGTCCAGGGAAGACATGGCTTGGCAGTTCGGTCTGGACTGTTCCCATGAGGCACAGGGTCAAGACTGATTTGCATATGGCTATGTCTGAACTGGGGTGGCGTGGTGAAGCAAAATAACGATGGATTAAACCCAGATCTGTGACTGGGGGTGAATGTTTGCCAATGTGCAGCATTCCGTCCATCATCTTGTGTGTTTTGCATTTCGCCCTAAGTGGGAAGGGTATGCCCAGACGTGGGTCCCGTGCTCACTACGCCACTGGAGTCAAGCTATCCTGGCTTATGAAGGCTGATAGCCTGAAACCGGTCCTAGGATGCTTGATTACGGTCCAGGGAAGACATGGCATGGCAGTTCGGTCTGGACTGTTCCCATGAGGCACAGGGTCAAGACTGATTTGCATATGGCTATGTCTGAACTGGGGTGGCGTGGTGAAGCAAAATAACGATGGATTAAACCCAGATCTGTGACTGGGGGTGAATGTTTGCCAATGTGCAGCATTACGTCCATCATCTTGTGTGTTTTGCAAACATAATATCAGTCACAGTCTCAAAGTCCCAATCATCAGAATAGGTACTGGACGTGATTAGATCACTTAGTGAAATTTTAAACAAATGTGGAATGTTCAATTCTTCCGTTGGACCGAATATATCAAAATCTGTTTTGTCCCACACTATACCATCGTGTATAGGAACAGCTGTGATGTTCACTGATGACAAGTCTCTTGCTTCACGATGGGAAGATTTATGAGGTTTCAAAAGTACGTTAACGTCTTTTCCTTCAGTGTTCACATGGATGTATCTGCCACTTATAAGCACGCTTACAGTTGTTACCAAAGCTAGCCAGAGCAGGAAAACAAAAAGTCCAGATGTAATCCAGAGTTCAATCCATGGAGAAACCAAATAAGTCTTTTTCAGAAAGTGAAGAAAGTCTTGTATTTGCTGCTTGAATTTCAATGACACTGGCGTCGTTTCAGGCTCACTCGGATCTTCTGAGAACGTATCAAAGTTAATGAAGTAGCCAGAAGCAGTTCTGTCAATTGTTGGAATTGCATCAGGATTTGTTGAAATCACTGGAACCAGTTCATCACTTGTTACGTTGGTGTAGACAGGTGTATTTGGACGAACTGTTACTTGTTCTTCAAGAGGGATGAGTTCCATAGCGTTGTTGCATAGTCCTTCATTTGTTTCAGCTGAATTCTCGATTGTTATCAGTCTTTCAGTATGAACCTCTTGGATAGTAGCGAGAGGAGTGCGTTTGCTACTAGGTCGGAGTCCACGAGGCCTACTATTTAGTATTGGCCACATACTGTGGTTTGATCAGGTCGATGGACACAAATCTTTTCTGCTTTCTTCCAGCAAGGGGCGGCAGCAGTACTGTTCTTGTTCCTTGAACTGCTAGGACAGGTACTGGTTGTCTGAAAGAAGGTCCAAATTCCTTCTTGTCCGCAATTGTTTCTCTGACTACATCCCCAACTTTAGGAATCCAGACAGGCCTTGCTGGGACAGCCGGTTGATCCCCAGTGGTGGTTGACTGTAGGAATACGTTGCTTTGTTTCGTTCTTAATTTGTTTAAGTCCTGTAAAACAGCCAAACGATCTTTGAAATCAAAGGGTTTATTTTCCACCACTGTGCCTACGTTTTCTAAGTCCGGTACCCACATCTTGTCCCAAATAGGACCTCATATGGAGTGACCGCCCCTAGAGAACTTCTTGGCAGGTTATTAAGTGCACGTTGAACTCCACTAAGGTGTTTGACCCACCCGTTACCCGAGCCTAATACTCTAGCTGTTATAGACTGCTTTATGTCCCGGTTTTTCCTTTCCACAACCGAATTTCCCTCAGGATGGAATGGAGAGGAGTACCGCAATGCAATGCCCAGACTGGCCATGGCGTCTTTGTAAGCCCGAGAGCTAAACGCAGGACCCTGGTCAGAATGTAGCGTGCCTATTGCGTATATGCCGATAAAGACTCGCAAATCTTTTATAACAGTTCGAGCTGCCAGCTGAGCGCTGAGGCCATAACCATAGGAACCTTGATTCAGTATTTGTGGGAATGCCTTTGTCCAGTAGGACGAGGCGCGTAGATAGTCGAATGCTGTCTAACAGTGGTGTCTGTACTGGGCTGCCGCATTCGCAGCATGGTTTCTGGTGGCTCTCTCGCTGTAATTTACAGTCTAAGCAGTTGTTGATGAATATGTGAATTTCTGTATTCATCCCAGGCCACCAGTACATCTCTTTTAAAGTCAAGATAGATTTAGAGATCCCTTGATGTGACAGACCCTCCCCCAAATGTGTTTCATAAATCAAGGCTGCTCTACGTTCCTTGTTTGGTATTACCCTATCCCCCACTCCAGGGATTTGAGCAAAAGGAACGTTGTTCGCATCAATTACATAAGAGTACTTGAGTGGAAACTTTTTTGGTAACGCTGCACTGCTGCCTTTGCTTGAAGCATTGACAGCCAACATTATCTCACCGTCTATTTTTGTTTTTGAACGAGTGATCGCAGCTACGGAAGCCGTTTGCACAGCCCCCTTTGCGGCTTCGTCAGCCAATGAATTCCCTGCAACGTGAACGCCATCACGTTGATGACTCAGTGTGTGGATCACGTAGCCTTTGGTAGTTCGTTTTTCAACTGAACTACTTGTTCCCAAAGCAATTTGTGCTTTATTGTGCCACCTTTCGCATCTTTGAAACCATTTTCAAGCCAGTTTTGTATATAATCATTATACGACTGCACACAGTAAAAGGAATCGCACACGATTAGTGTGGGGAATTCTCGATCTGTACTTTCAAGTGCCAGTTTGAATGCTTGTAGTTCAGCTCGCTGAGCTGTACAATCTCCTAGAGACTGCGTTTTAGTGACCATAGGTCTGAAGATGCCATTCAATCAATCAATCAATCAATCAATATCTTTATTCGGATACAGATACATATCCATAAAAGTACAGGCACACAACAAACAATAAAAAGATATTTAAGATTCATATTTTTAAAAAAAAGCGTATCCTCCAATTATTAAAAAGTAAATACAACATCATAAAAGAGGTCTCATCAAAGTGCATGTGGCCAGAAATTTGAGTTTACAATAAAAAAAAATATATATCATAATTCAGCTGGGGCACATAGAGTTCCGGGTGCGCACCGCAGAAAGGAACCGACCCGAAAGGTTAGCTCATCATCTTCCAAGGCAAGGATTTTCCCATGTGCTACCTTATAATCAATCACAAATGTGGCCTTAAAATATGGTATCAAGAACCTTTTGGTGTGTATTGAGTAATAACCACAAAAAAATAAAAAGTGCAACATAGATTGTTTGTGTAGGCTATTACAAGGGCATAACAGATAATCAAGATTCGAGTTATACCCAGCAGGGAAACATAACATAAACTTCACAGTATCAATCCTCAGCCGAAAGAGTAAACCCCTTTCCCAGCGGCCAATAGGTTTAAGGAGATAACTTGATGGGGCATATGAAATGTTCTCAATGAGCATATACCTAGCAACGGATGTTTTCTTAATCTCATTTTCGAGTCTAACATTCCTATAGGAAGCATAGAGAGCCATTTGCAAAGATTTCTTGTTGATAATACCAGTGTCTATGGGATTAGAAAATAGATGACCGTGATTCACACAGGTTAGGCTTTTATAAACAGCTGCCAACCAAGGTATTTCCATCCCCCTATCGCATTTTAGACAATCCGATATGATCTCCCTAGTGAGTTGGGCAGCAGGGTTTTTCCAAATTCTGAGCCAGAATAATGCGGGGCGGGCCTTGATATAGTCTTCGATGTATGGCAAGTTAACTTCATAGTGACAGGCATACTTTGAGGAGGAAATTGGTGCGCCCAGGATCTTACGACAAAATCTGTTCTCTTCATCCTGAATTCTACCACAATTGATAGAGCCCCATACTTCTGCACCATAAGTAGCAGTTGGTGTACATTGAAGTCTAAAAATTTTAACAGTAGCTGATACGACCTCTGTATTCCTGGGCTTAGGCAAGCCGAGTATTGTATTAGTGGAGTTAGAGAACTTTCTCATGCAGTAAGCCACATGATCAGTCCACAGTCCATTTGAGGCAAATACCAAACCTAAATAAGGGAAAGTGCGAGTGCTTTGTAAACTATCTGAACCTAAAACAATCGATGTGTTAAAATGCTTCTTCAACCCGCACGCCATTAAAAAAGATTTTTTTAAATTAGTGCGTAGGTCCAGACCATCCATAAAATCAACAAAGCCCTGTGTTAAGATGCGGAGAGCGTTTGGGGTGCGTGCCATTAGTACCGCATCATCGGCGTATAGCAGGGCAGGGAGTTTATTGCCATTAATACAGGGAACGTCAGGGGTAAGTGTTGCCAAAGACTTATTCAGATCATTAATATAAAGGATGAATAAAAGGGGGGCCAGGACGTAGCCCTGCCTGACCCCTCTCCCAACTTCTATTACTCTCGATACCGCGCCATCATTATCTCACCGTCTATTTTTGTTTTTGAACGAGTGATCGCAGCTACGGAAGCCGTTTGCACAGCCCCCTTTGCGGCTTCGTCAGCCAATGAATTCCCTGCAACGTGAACGCCATCACGTTGATGACTCAGTGTGTGGATCACGTGAGCCTTTGGTAGTTCGTTTTTCAACTGAACTACTTGTTCCCAAAGCAATTTGTGCTTTATTGTGCCACCTTTCGCATCTTTGAAACCATTTTCAAGCCAGTTTTGTATATATTCATTATACGACTGCACACAGTAAAAGGAATCGCACACGATTAGTGTGGGGAATTCTCGATCTGTACTTTCAAGTGCCAGTTTGAATGCTTGTAGTTCAGCTCGCTGAGCTGTACAATCTCCTAGAGACTGCGTTTTAGTGACCATAGGTCTGAAGATGCCATTTCGCATGCGACCTTTAACGATAGCACACGCTGCACTGTAAGCTTGCTTACCCCCTATTGCGGGTTGTGCGGATCCGTCAGTGTAAATTATGAATTCGTACTGATCGAGAGGCAGAATTTCAGTAGGCAGGGGACATTCATGTTCGTACTGCAGGAAGGCTTGTGTTTTTAAATCTGGATCAAAAACATATTCAACATCTGTTGCAGCAAGAGAATTAACCCATTGTATCCATCTTGGATGCAATGCCTTAG
The DNA here is from genome assembly GCA_963921515.1 of Calotriton arnoldi. Lineage (NCBI taxonomy): Eukaryota > Metazoa > Chordata > Amphibia > Caudata > Salamandridae > Calotriton > Calotriton arnoldi. The sequence goes on along the minus strand of CAWUFW010004502.1, from coordinate 1,137,984 downwards.
CATTTGGAATGCTTGCTTTTGTAACCGCTTCTAAAGCAGGTACTGGGGTTACGATAATAATGCGTTTCCCTTGGGCTAAGGCTCTTTCTTTTGCTACAGCGGTTTGAACTGCTGTTAGAATTTTTTCAGTAGAACTGAAGCGCATTTCCGCTTGTGTGTACAAGTGTGATTTATATGCTATTGGTATTTTTTCACCCTCATTGAAAGTTAAGTAGGTGAATCCGCATTGACCCGAAATTATTCAGATCACCAAATTTCGTTAACTTACGAGTGTTTGTAAGTGATTTGTTGCTAACATGTTAGCCTGGAGTGAACGCAAAATTTCTGTGTGTTCCTGTGTCCAGTTTATGATTGAAAAATCAGGTTTTATTAATGCGTAGAGAGGTTTAACCCTTTCTGCATAGTTTATAATGTATGTTCTTCCAAAATTTAAGAAATCCAGGATGGACTGTAAGTTTTTTTGCGTTTTTGGAGGTTGGAGCAGCGCACACTTTTCTAAAAAGTTAGCTGCCAAGCTCTTGCCTTCACTTGAAAGCTCATATCCTAGAAATAGGACATTGAGATGGGCAATTCTGGACTTTTTAAAGTTGAATTTGTAACCCTCAGAGGCGAATCCCAGTATAATGGTGCTCACCCTGTTCAAGTGTTTTACTAGGTCATCGTCTGTCAGATATATGTCATCGACATAGGACAATGCCTCATTGTCATAAATTTGTAGTAACTCCATTATCCTCGCTGAGAATAAACCTGGGCTATTTTTGAACCCTTGTGGGAGTCGACAAAAGTGACGCTGGGTCCCCATTATGGAGAATGCTGTTAAGTACTTGCTTTCAGGTGCTATGTTTTGACAAAAGAAACCATTTGAGATGTCTAATGTTGTTTTATATTTTTTACGCACAATGTTATTCATTAATGCTGTGCTATGTGCATTTTGCACTGCAAAAGTTTTAGAACAAGTGTTTAGGTGTCTGTAGTCCAACACTAGACAATATGTTTTGTCTGGTTTGGAGACAGGAAACCCAGGATTGTTCATTGAGGAGGTGCATGTTTCAATCACCCCTTGGTATTCAAGTTGATCTAAGATCTCCCTGACCTGTTTTTTAGCTTCTTGCTTAATAGGATACTGCTGTTGTGCAGTTGGTTCATGTTTCAGATGTATTTTATGGTGAGGTGAATCCTCATCCCATCCTACATGATTTTTATATAATGCTGGGGCCTGGGCCACTGCCCATTTCCTGGCATATGTATATTTTAGGTGAATTGGAATATGGTTAGAGAAGGCAGGCATAATTATGTCCTCGCCGTGTGGGCACTCCCTGACAAATTGTGGTGGCCAATCTTTTTCTGTTAGAAGTATGTCATAGCCTTTTGATAGTTTTTCCCGAAAAAGTGCTTTCACCTGTCTAGGTTTGTCTCCCTCCATCCGGAGTGTTATGTCATATAACTTTTGTGGAGTACTAACCCTGGTGTCTACAGTCTCTACTGTGATGTACTCATTCAAGTCCACTATCTCCAGAAGTTCCCTCAGGTTCTGGCGAACTATTGTGACTTCTGCTGCACGGTCCAGCATGGTCTGGGCCCATTCTCCGTTCTTGAGTTGTGATCTCAGTATTCTCGGCATGTCTTATTTTTAGACCTGCTACTTTCTTTTTGGAGAATTGAGGTTTTACTTTAGTTTTTGGAGCGTGTTTGTCGTCTTTCGATGTCACGCGTTCTTCTCTGTGTTCCGTCCGTCCTCTTCTTTCCGAAGTCTGTGGTGAGATCTGAAAGGGTCGAGAGGAACGTGTATCAGTATCATGATACCTATCAGGTTTTCTCAAATTATCCCTATTCCTGAGGTTATACCTCCTTTCAGAGGGCTCCTTTTGAGGAGACCTACCTCGGGATTGAGAACGTTTCTTGTTTGATTTTTGTTTAGTAGACTCCCACTTCTTTTTAGAAGATGTAGGAGTTTGTTTTTTGAGTCCTTCTCAGGACTTTCAGATAGTTTCGGCTTCAGTGGTCTTCCACCCAAACTATCTCTGCCTAATTCTGCATAAGATTGTTCTATAATTCTCGGTAGCTCAGTTTGATGTTCTGTAACATCGAATTCCTCAATTTTTGGCGGATCGCCACTGCTGCTGCCTCCCCTTTAATATTAGATAATATTATTGTTGATACCTGCTCGAAATTTTTAGCAACTTCATACCTAAATTTAGAGCAGGCTCTGCCCCATATTCATTTTGAATTTGTTTTAGGACATCAGGTATTACCGCAATTGACGGAATACCATGTGTTTTAGTATAGATGGCAGCAAAGACTGAGCCCCAAGTGGTGCAGTCTTCCAGTTGTGGTGTGATCCCCATCGGTAAACTGATTGTTAGGATTCTGTGTTTCTCATGTGGGCTAGTATTTGGAAATACTGCTTCGATTTGAGTAATTTTTTGAGCTATCCAAAACGGAATTTGCTCACGTTTTGTGGGCATTTTACCCATGACTGAGTTGAGAGTCTGTGGTGTAATTTTTAGTGTATTCCCCTTTGGGGGAGTTGGACTTGGATATGTCAATGGTGGTCGGACTGTAAAAGTCTGCATGACATATTGGACCAATTGTCTGTATATTTTTATTAACTCTTTTATTTGAGTATGTAATTCCTCATCTGTCATTATATCCAGTTCAGGATGAGGTGTGTAGCCGGCTAAAATCGGCCATATTGCTCCTGGTCTACCTAGTGGACTGAGCCTGGTAATGTTTTTGTGATGTTTTAGGGCGCTTTAAACCAGAGCTGATGCTCTTGGTATGTTAATGGAATTTCAATATCCTCGAAAGGAATGTATTCCTCTGGTAGATCATCTTCTTTGTAGAAGTGAAATGTTTGTGATGTTGGATTGCATTCCGGAAGTAGTACCCATGAATAGAATACCTCTGTGTGAAATGATTCATGTGCCTCTATCACGAAAACTGCTCTACCTCCTCTTGGCGATAGGCCATGTTTTATAAGTTTTAGAGTTAATGCTCTTCTTAAGTTTTGAGGGATGTGTACCACACCCTCCTCGGTTTCATTTAAACCTGTAAGGTTAAAAAGTGCTGCTTGGGCTGCATCAGCCGCAGCTCCACCGTTTCCGGCTTCATTGTCACCGTCAGGCATTTTTGTTGTTTGAAAAATGTAGAACAAGTTTCAAGGAAACAAAGATTAGGTGCACAACATTTTGGAACACTGTATCCTTCAACGTTGAGCAAACCAAACAGCTAATATATAGGGTGCTTCCCTATGTAGCCTTGGTGGATACTTAACCCTGCCCACTCCAGACGTCTGTTGGAGTATATGGGTAGGGGTCTTTGAGAGAAAATAGCACGGCTGAGTTACTCAGTATCTAAAGTTGAATTACTGCCTAACCAAACCGTTGGGCGCCATGTAGTGTAGCTCCTATTTCCCTAATAGGCTCTGCGCATGGGAATAATATATCCTATAGGTTTGACATAGGACTAAGGTCGGTATGTCCCTATCGAGTATATTAAACTTAATTACTTGTGCCAGCTAGCTCAGAGGCCACTAGAAACTCCTTGACAACAAGAAGGGAGTAGTTTCTGGCAGCCGCAAAACATGACCAATATGTTTTCCTTTTAGAATCAGAACGTGTCCCAGAGTCGTGGCAACACTAGATAACTATTTCACTCAGCTCAGTCGTGCATGCTTAGTTTTCCTCAGAGTTACACAGAAATAATAGACGGGCGTTTTCAATAAAAGATTTATTGAACAGTCTTGTTTCTGGTGTAAGTATAATGTGCTGTTACGATCACAAGACAGTATGCGAGATAAATAATGTACAGGGTGAGCAGTAGAAATAAATAATACTGCGATAGCATTATTTTATAGTACAAATGCTGTTACATAAATAACACAGACTAAAAATGCGAGTACTCATACGATGCGGTGCTAAGCTAGTTCTACCCCAGTGTACCTAACCTAACCTAGGTGTAGGACAAGGTATGAAGTAGGTGAAGTATTCCTTACTATGGTATACTAAGAGTATGTTAAGTCTAGTATGCCTAGTATGCCAAGAGTCCCTCTAGGTTCTTATCAGCTCCATACCTGAAGAATGAGAGAGGTTGGAATCTCTTTGCCAGACTCGAACTCCAACACCCCGCAAGGGAAGTCAGATCACTGGAAGCTGGAAGGTGGGCTCTCTGTGTGCAGGGAATGGCAGCGTCTTCTCAGTGCGTCAGGCCGGGATACGGGCTCCTCTGAAGTCGAAGTCTCCTCTGGTTTACAGGGGCTAGGGAAGGTATATTTATACCTGAGAGTACCTTAGGAATGTTAGCATTGACGTGAATTGGACAATGAAAGACATCATGAATGAACCCCTAAGGAATAATGGTTCATGCATAATATATGAGTCCTTGAAGAAATCAATAGTCCTGGACTAGGGAAACTCCCGCAGCCTAAGGGTGTGTTCTTCATGAACTCGTTGTGACGTTAGGGTGGACGGATGTCAGAGACCATGCCTGTATCTGGAGTGCCCGGTTTAATGCCTAAATAAGGCCTGGGATTCTATGCCTATATAAGGGCAGGGCGAATTGTGCCTATATAAGGACAGGATATTGGAAAGCCCGTTATGGACACCCTAAGAGGAAATACAACAATATATGACATGCGAATCAAACACTTCAGTGTATGCACTGCTGTAGGTTAGAGTTCACCTATGTAGACATCATTTGACAGTGTTGAATGGAAGGAAAGAGGGAGAGAGAAAAAGAAAGAAAAACAGAGGGAGAGAGAAGATATGTATTCTTTCGGGTAAGACATACTTATAAAGAGAGAAATTCAAACAAGGAAAAAAGAAAAACATTTTCCAATATTTATCAAAGAAAGTGCCATTGCCTAGAATTTTTAACTCCGAGACCACAACCATTAAAACACTACGATTTGAATACATAACCTTTAGAGTAAGACTCAGAGACTTTAACCACTAGACCAAAGCAACTCCGGAGGAGCCTGCACAAAAACTTATATATGACATTCGAATCAAACACTCCAGTGTATGCAGTTCCGTTGGTTAGAGTTCACCTATGTAGACATCATTAACAGTGTTGAATGGAAGGAAAGAGGGAGAGAGAGAGAAAAAGAAAGAAAAACAGAGGGAGAGAGAAGATATGTATTCTTTGGGGTAAGACACACTTATAAAGAGAGAAATTCAAACAAGGAAAAAACAAAAAAAAAATCCAATATTTATCAAAGAAAATGCCATTGCCTATAATTTTTAACTCAGATACTGTTGCAGGGATTCTGCACATATACAGAACTATGCGCAGGAAAACAGGACCTCAGTGAATAGGGGTGTACCAACCTACCACATCAGTACCCAAAGTCCCAAACCGGCTAGCTATAGTGTCTCATTTGTTCTCCTCCAAATATCACGGAGCTACAAATGATTAGACAACCCAGAACACAACACTCCCGACTCTCTCAGGAATCGCGGGAGCAAGACGTACTCTTTCGCTCACTCACTCATACCTGTCCACAATGAGAATAAGCAGAGTCACTGAAATAGTTCAAAATGTTTATTTTAACTATCGTGCTCTACAATACAGTATACGTGCCACTACTAGCAGCAAAATGCATAAACTCAGCACAGTTAGCATTGTTACAATTCCATAAAATACAAAGGGAGAAGTTATGTTATAAAGACTGTGGAAATAAGGGCCTATAGTCCTAACCACCCTCCCCTTGACTAGAAGAAGTTTATTTTATAAAAAGAACGATCTCTGGGTTTTGACAGCAGACCCCTTACCTTAAAGCCTGAATGTAAGGTTTACATCATAGGAACAGCAGAGCTCTTCTCCATGGAACGGCTTTCTCCAAGTGTGTTAAAACAACATGCAACAACGTAATATCAAAGCACGAGTCTTCAGTACTGCAGCTGTGTGTAGCATGTTATGTCTAGGTGCTAGGGACTGACCAGAACAGAATAACAAGGGGCATTGTTTATGGACCTTGCATATCGTGTTCAGACTAAACTCCAGGAAAGGCAGAGAACGCGAAAGGCAACCCGTTCTCATGTGAAGGGCACAAACAAAGTCTTGCAAAAAAAAAGTCATGTAGTAGCGTGCGCAAAAGCAGCATCATGGCAGCGAAGCTCATGCTAACTTAGCAATGTCGATAATGTGCCTAAGAACCATATAACACCCTCCCCCTGGTACGGCCATAGGACCTAAACAAAGGACCAAAACAGAGTTCACAAGTCAAGCAGAGTCAAAGCGTTTGAAAAAAAAAACAAATTGGAAAAAAATCGAAATTTTTCAAAAACATTTTTTTTTTTTTTTTTTCAAAGTTGTCAATAGGGCTTGTTGAAGGGGAGCTGCCTCCGGGATAACAAAGTTATTATGAAGGAGGTGGTAAGTCCATCAAGGTGTGTGAACCGAGGAATGCAATTCCCTCCAAAAGATCATCCATATCGTTGTTAAAAACGAGGGATGCCATCCAATTAAGTAAGTCGAAGGAACAAACGTGCTCCTCGTAATCAGATGCCTCTAAAAGCATGAGTGGGCAACATGCGTGATATTAGATGAAACTTCATTGCAGGACGGTCTGCGCTGCTGCACAGACATCCCATTCCGCCAAAACTCCAAGTGCAGCCGCACGCGCCATACGACCATCCCCAGAACAAGCCTGGTCACAGGCCTCTTAGGCGCAGAAACGTTACAAGCGCTGTGCAACTTAACGTGTTTACAAACAAGGGAATGTCCTACTGTGGAATCGCAGTCCTCCCCTGCTAGGAAAACTTCCTTACCCTCTCTCTGACAGCTGTAAGTGAAAGGCAGGGACCACATTTCATGTAGAAAAGCACTACCCAGTGGTTCATAACGGCCAATCGGAAAATGTTGCATGCATGATTTAAATTGAAATAGCGAAAAAGGGAGAGCAATAACCCCATGAATTAACCAAACAGCAGAGTCTGTTTCCGCTATAGAAAATGGCAAGGGCTCCAATTGTTCAATATGCAATAGTGTGTATGTAGCATCTTTCATGGACATAAACTTTTGCTTATCAGTCAGATTAAATGGCAAGAATAAAGCAGTGGCATTCAAATAATCCCAAGGCACTTTTCCCATTTTAAGAGTTTGCAATGTCCAAGCAAATTGCATAACAGATCGTAACTGATTTTGACCATGATATAACACAGATACATCACCATGAACAATATCAATAACTGATGAAACAATATTATCCAACGTATAAATGCGTGAGGAAAGTGTGTTTATGCTATTGTCTACTACGGCAAGGACTTTTTCTAAATTGGCCTGATCAATTTGGCGCAGACGAAAAGCAGCTTCCAGCTGCGAAAGGTTCCAAATTTCATTGTAAGCAGCATACATGAATCTTTTAGCTCTCGGAGCCCTGGGTCCCAAGAGAAAATCAGCCAAATTAATGTCATGCGACAGCAGAGAAAGATGTTGCTTCACTGATGTCAGCGTAGAATGTTCCAACCATTGTTGGCATAATTTACCGACCGAGTATGTGGTAACTGAATGGGAACTTGGATAACGTTGGTCCGGTCTAGTCTGTGTGAAACCAGGTGTTACATTATAAAAGCGCATTTGACATGCATTTGTATTAGTTTGCCACACCAACCACCCAGAAGAATTAATTTCAGAGACATTGAAGGTGTCATTTCGAAGCAATGCTTGCAATGCCTCAATGGTATAATCTGTATGTGTGCGCCAATTAGTATATTCTGCTAAAGACGGAATGGATGGCGTATTTAGATTTTTTACAGTTGCCAGGCCAAAACAAGTTGTTTGGTACACTGTATCAATGTAAAAACAGAATTTGAGCTGGGATCAGGCAGGCACGATGTAAAGCTTCAGTTCCCTGAACCTGCCAAGGCTTTGTGCCCCAGATTGATTTCAAATCAATAGTATCTTTCCAATGATCATAACCCTGCACAGCCAATTTATTTCTAAACAAGGTGGAGTAAATTAATTTTGTGTGGGTCAACATAAATTTAGATTGAGTAGATGATCAAAATTTAAAATAATAGGATTCCGGATTAGATATGTTATAATCCGTAAAGTAAGTGAACTTATCCCTAAATGTTTTAGAACTCCCCTCTACGGGAGTAGGACAATGTTCCCATTGTGTATAATTAAAAATAGGTCTTAACGTATTTGTTTTGTGTAAAAAATGATGTCCATAATGCTGATAACAAAATAAATCACCATAATTGGCAGAATTTAAATACAAATCCTCAGCATCAAAAGCAGCATAATACTTTAAATCTGAAAACAGTGCATGTACTGCTTGCACATCCCAATCATCCGAATGTATGTCCCGTGTTACCACATCTCCTAGAGAGACGCGAAACATGTATGGTACGCAAAGCACTTCGGTCAGACCGTGGACTTCGTAGGCAACTTTGTCCCAAACGATGCCATCTGGAATCAGGAATGCTGAAATATTAACATGAGACCGATCACGTTTCATGATATGGGACGATGTGTGAGGGGCCAGAACTCCATCGACCAAGTTCATTGCAGAGCGTTCTGGCAAATAATGACCATTGATGAGCAAAAAGAACACTGTCACAAAACCAATTGACAAGAAGAGAAAAATCAGGACAAGCAGCAACCAAATGTAGGTCCAAGGAGGGACCAGGTAAGACTTTTTGAACCAAGAGAAAAAAATACTTAATTTAGTTGGTGTGTCAGCCAAATGGGATGTCGAGGAAGAAGAGCCGGAAGAGAGACTGGCATGTGATCCATAGCAGCCACTCGTGGGTTGATTTATCAGAGGTGGAAGTGTTGGGTCCTCTTGATGTTCTCCAGGACTGTTCGGCACTTCACTGACGGACTCATCAGGATGATATATATACTCGACATCCATGGTAGAAGATAAAGGTCGGACAGGTGAAAAATCAATGATTGTGTCCATCACATTCTTAGCCCTACGAGGAGCGGTGGAAGATGATATAGTCAGTGGATCCAATGAAATAGCGGTGCACGGAACTGCAGGTGTGACACTATTCAGAATCGGCCACATGGTGTAGCTTGATTTTGTCCACTGAAATATATCTGTTGTCTTTGCGACCAGGTAAAGGAGGTAAAATGACTGTACGAGTGTAGGAGAGTAGGATCTGCCTCTTATGGTTACCCCCACTTTTTGCTGATGCTTCACTGTTTTTCGACTTTAGTCTGGCTGGGGCCCTGCTATCCAGGACCCCAGCCTAGCTGCTTCCTCTCTAAATGGATTCCTAGTACCTTAGGTACACTCCAGATTGGATTCTGGGGTGCCCTTATAAGTCCCTAGTATATGGTATACTATGTACCCAGGGCTTAGGTACCCCAGAGGCCTACCAGGGGCTGCAGCATGTATTATGCCACCCCTGGAAGGCCCTCCAAAATGACACCACAGGACTGCTACAGCAGCCTGAGTGAGGTGGTGCATGCACCCCTTACTGAGATATAGGTTCACTATATCTCACCCTATCACTGCACATATAAACCTATCAGTCACCCCTATGGCAGGCCTTATCAATCCTGAAGGCAGGGTGCGTGGTTTTATGTGAGAAGGTGCCCCTGCATGAGCAGAGCCCCTCTGCAGCCTTCGGAATCTCCTCTCCGGGGTTGTCTGTGGTGCAGCCTGACCATATACTCTTAAGTGCATTATATCTTAAACGGTAAATGCTAACTTTGGGATGGCTGCACGGAAACATGTTGTGTTTGGTGTCAAACACCTTGGAATCATACCCCCACACCAGTAACTGGTGTGGGAGTATGATCCCACCCTTCTAGAGGGAGAGACATGACAGCACCGGTATACCCGGTACCAGCTAAACAGAGCCCTGGCATCACAAAATGGATGCTGCAGCCACAGACACGAGTCTGACCTCCCACTGCTGACCGAAACTCCGGCAGGGGAGGCCTGGACAATAGGTTTCCTGTCGTAGGGAGGTGTTAACACCTCCCAGACAGGCTTTAGTGTATTGGGGCTGGGTGGGTGCACTCTCTGAGTGCTTTGAAGTCCTGCACTAGGGGCACATTTGGTGTCCTCGTGCATACCCCAGTTCAAACCGGTTGCAGGGGCTACCAGCCCCTGCTCTGGCACGAAACTGGACAAAGGAAATGGGTGTAGCCACCCCTCTTACCAAACCCTCCCATAGGTGGGTCCCCAGAGTTAGTCCAACCCCTTTCTTAGGTATAAGTAAGGAACCCCTGGCAACAGAACTTTAGATATCCCTGGATGAAACTCTGCAACTGAATCCTGGAACTTCGACGCTCTACTAAAGACTAGAGGACTGAAGAAATCTCCCTTGGGGTCAAGGAGTGACTCCCCTGCTTGGCAGGCACCAATGAAGCATTTTCCGGTGTGCATCTCTGAAGCTCCCGCAGGACTCCGAAGTACCTGCAGCCCAGGAAGAGGATTTCGAGACTTCTCAGAGGCCGACCCGAGTCCCGAGCAAAGCTGAGACCCGCAGCCCTCACGAGTGACGTGGTACCAGAACTACTGGACACCATGTACATTTGCTAGTGCATTGACTTCTCGACGTCTCTTGAAGTCCTGCTTTGGGTTACTTTTAGCCCAGGCCCCAAGCACCATTTGCACCAAAGATTGTGAGCCTACACTCCACGAGTGTTCAGTGGGCCCGCTTCTTGCATTTCCGCTTGAGGCACCTTTGCGATCCCTGGTCTGTCGACTGGTGGGTCCCTGTGAAGGCAACTCTGATTTTATTTGGGTTTTCCTGGTTGCTGTAGATGTGCCCTGACTCTCCACCAAGTGGTGAGTCCCTCAGACCTTGCTGGTCTGCACCGAAGCATCTTTCTCCTTTATGCGTGGGTTGCTGTTGCCAAGGCTTGTTGTGTTCAATCCGGACACCAATGCTGCAGCACTTGACATCCTTTGTGGGACAGCTCGAATCCAGCTTCTGGTCATCGTCGACGCCTCCGGGGCCTCGTGGCTGAAGAGTCAAGCTTCACCTCTTTCACCTGAAACACCAACATCGGTGGGCATCCGCCTATCGTGCCCGTGGTCACTGGCAAGTGACCCAGACTCTGTCCCCTCTGCTTTCAGGTTCTTCTCATCTCCGATCCAGGCTTGGATCTCTTCGGACACTTCGCATCTTCCCTGCAGCAGCACTTCTTCGCAGGCTGCCATTGAAATCGATGACGCGACCCGACACCATTCGACACCTATGCACCCGGCTTCCCTGGGTGAGGTAACTCGAGTACTCCGGTGCTCCCGGGGGTGGTAACCCTAGAACTGTCTAAGTCCAAGAGGGTTTTGTCCTAGTCCATTTCTAAGTATCCTTAAACTCTAAAACTCTGACCGTGACTTTCCCATAGACTTTAACGGAGCTCGCGGCTGTGTTCACACACTGCACACAGCCCCCGTGGGTCCCCTGTGTCACTACCTTGGGTGGTTCCTTGGGGTCCCAGCGATTCTACAGGCTCTAGGCCTTGTGTCTTCTTAAGTCGTGGTTCTTATACCACTTTCTTAATATATGGTTTGGTACGCCCCTAGGGCTAATCGTATATTGTGCTAATTTTCTGTGCTATTTGACTTGTAACTTGTGTACTTTGACCTCTAGCCTCATAAAGAGACTAGTGGGTAGTGTTTAGTAATAAATACATATATTTTATATATATACCTGGTGTGGTTCTCCTTTCATTTGGTCATTCATGAGATTATAGACTGGTAAAACAATTAGCTTTACACTCCTTCAAGACTTAGCCTGAAGGCTGCTCTCCATAGCTACCACTAGGATAGCTTTCAATAAAGGTTGTCTTTAAACCTATCATCAATAAAGGTCGTTTGGACTGGTGCAAGGTGCCCACTAGAACTAGTGGACAGCATATGCCAGGCCAACTTCTCACATTGGTGTGCAGCGGTTGGATTCAAGCTTGCCTTTGTTTTACCAGATAATCTCAAGTGTATGACTAACTGAAAACCACTAAAGGTACCAAAGGTACATATAAATTCAAGCTTAGCAATACAGTAAGTTCTACTGAACTTAGAGTTGTGTGTCAAGGACTTAGCACACCCTTTCTACAACTCAAGAGAGTTTAGTAGGCCACACTAGAGTAGGTAGTGCATACACCACACCTCACTAGTGATGTCTTCAAAGCCAGGAACCACTGAGTCCCTGCCAGAAGCCACTGGGCTTCCCCCATCCCAGTATGACAATCTCCAATTCTTGGAATTGAGAGCATTGTGCAATGCTAGGAAGATGAAGCCAGGCAAAACTTCAAACACCCAACGCCTCATAGAGATGCTAGTACTAGATGATCTCAGGCAGGCCTCAGGGTCTGAGGAGGTAGGCAGAGTGGGTGGTACAGCAACAGGGGAAGGGCCCAAGGGTGAAGAAACCCAGGACCTGACCTCTGAAACTGGCCAGGAAGATGACAATGATCTTACCCTGGAAAATCCAGCTCCTCCTGCAGATGAGGAGGAGGATCAGAATGACCTCCCCTTTGTCCCACCAGGAAGAGTTGTGAGGGTGCCTAGAAGGGCAAGATCTCCTTCAGAGGAGTCTAACCATTCTGACACCTCAGTAGGGACCTCTGTTTCCTCTCATAGGAGGGAATCCTCTCATGAAAGGAAAGAGAGACTGCTCAAGTATGAGGAAGCTCAGCTTAGGATCAGAAGAGAGCAGCTGGCTATAGACAGGGAGTCCCTGGAGCTTCATAGAGAAAGAAAAAAGTTGGGACTAGAGTCCCATGGTGGCAGCAACTTCCCTAGGGATAGGGAAAGGTCTTATGACCAAAGAAACCTGAGCAAGATTGTCCATCCCTACCAGAGTGGGGATGACATCCACAAATGGATTACTGCACTGGAAAGGGCCTGTAAAGTTCAGAGGGTCCCCCAGGAGCAGTGGGCAGCAATCTTGTGGCTCTCCTTTGCAGACAAAGGTAGAGACAAGCTCCTCACTGTAAGAGAAGAGGATGCTGATGATTACCATGTCCTGAAGAGTGCACTGATAGATGGGTTTGGCCTAACCACTGAGCAATACAGGTTAAAGTTCAGAGATACCCAAAAGGCACAGACACAGGACTGGGTGGACTTTGTAGATTGTGCTACTAAGGCTCTGGAAGGTTGGTTACTGGGCAGTAAGGTGTGTGACTTCAAAGGATTGTATAATTTAATCATGAGGGAGCAGATTCTTAATAACTGTCAAAATCAGCTGTTGCATCAGCACCTGGTAGACTCTGATCTGACCTCTCCCCAAGAATTGGGAAAGAAGGCAGACAAATGGGTCAGAACCAGGGTGAAGCAGAAGGTACAGAACCAAGGTGGTGACCAGAAGAAGCAGGATACCAAAAACTCTGACAAGGGTGGGGAGAAGGGTAAAGACCAGAAGTCTTCTCAAGGTCCCCAAAAATCTGCATCTGGTGGGGAATCCCAATCTACTAATGGAAAAGGCCAAAGGAAACCTTGGTGCAAAATCTGTAAGCAGAAAACTCACTGGACCAGTGACTGCACCAAGGCCAAAGACTCTAATCCAGCCACCATTGCCCCTAAGGCAACTGTTCCCCCTAGTCCAGCTACAAATGGTGGTGGAAGTACTCAGAATAAGGGTGTAGTAGGGTTGACCCTGGGTACTGAGATGGACTCTGGCCTAGTCAGAGTGCCAACTCAGGCTGTCCTAGTCTGTGATGGGGGCATGGATATGTCCCCTTTGTGAGTCCCAATAACTTGGGCAAATGCAGACAACAGCCTTTAATTAATGGAAGAGAGGCTTTGGCATTCAGGGACACAGGAGCAAGTGTCACAATGGTGACAAAAGATCTTGTGGATCCTGGGCAGATTATACTTGGGGAAATGTACCAAGTGACCAATGCTAGCAATGTCAGAACAGACCATTCTCTGGCAGTTGTTAACTTCTCCTGGGGAGGGGTAACTGGCCTTAAGAAGGTTGTGGTGAGTGCAGACCTACCAGTCGAATGCTTGCTTGGCAATGATCTTGAAACCTCAGCTTGGGCAGAGGTGGAGCTCAGGACACATGCAGAAATGCTAGGGATCCCTGCACATGTCTTTGCTGTGACTAGGTCACAGGCAAAAATGTCAAAAGCTGAACAGGCCCTGGATTCTGGAATAATGGACCAGGTGCCTTCCAAGAGGAGGAGCAGTAGGGTTAAGGCAGTGCCTTCCCCCTTGGCTCAGGAGGAAGATCAGTCTTTTGAGGAAGATGATCTCAGGCCTGAAGAAGGAACTGTCCCAGAGGAGCTTGAACCTGATCAGGTTGAGTTCTTGGGGACAGGGGGCCCTTCCAGGGCAGATCTGAGCCAGGAGCAGCTGAACTGCCCCTCTCTTGAACCCCTCAGACAGCAAGCTGCTGCTGAGGCTGCTGGGAATGCTAGTGGCACCCATAAGATATATTGGGATGATGGACTCCTGTACTCAGAGAGTAGAGACCCCAAGCCTGGAACAGCCAGGAGGTTGGTTATACCTCTGAAGTTCAGGGGCTTCCTATTGACACTAGCCCATGATATTCCCTTAGCAGGTCACCTGGGCCAGAACAAGACTTGGGACAGAATTGTCCCTCACTTTCACTGGCCCCACATGTCTGAAGACACCAAGGAGTTTTGTCGCTCCTGTGTAACCTGCCAAGCCAGTGGGAAGGCAGGTGGCACCACAAAGGCCCCTCTGATACCACTACCTGTGGTGGGGGTTCCCTTTGAGAGGGTGGGGATTGACATAGTTGGTCCCATGGATCCCCAAACAGCATCTGGGCACAGATTTATCCTGGTGGTGGTGGACCATGCCACCAGGTACCCAGAAGCCATTCCCCTTAGGACCACTACAGCTCCTGTGGTGGCCAGGGCCCTCCTGGGAATTTTCTCAAGAGTGGGCTTTCCTAAGGAGGTAGTATCTGACAGAGCTGCAAACTTTATGTCCAGCTACTTGACTGCAATGTGGAAGGAGTGTGGAGTGAATTATAAATTCACCACACCCTATCACCCACAATGCAATGGTTTAGTTGAGAGATTCAACAAAACCTTAAAGGGCATGATTAAAGGGCTCCCAGAAAAGCTTAGGCGAAGATGGGACATACTCTTGCCCTGCCTTTTATTTGCATACAGGGAGGTGCCACAGAAGGGGGTTGGCTACAGCCCTTTTGAACTTTTGTTTGGCCATCCTGTTAGGGGTCCATTGTGTCTGGTGAAGGAACGTTGGGAGTTACCTCTCAAACCCCCTAAACAGGACATAGTGGACTATGTACTTGGTCTCCGCTCCCGGATGGCTGAGTATATGAAAAAGGCAACCAAAAACCTTGAGGCTAGCCAAGAATTACAGAAAGCCTGGCATGACCAAAAGGCTGTGCTGACTGTTTACCAGCCAGGGCAGAAGGTGTGGGTGCTGGAGCCAGTGGCCCCAGCAGCCCTCCAAGACAAGTGGAGTGGCCCCCATACCATTGTTGAACAGAAGGGAGAGGTTACCTATTTGGTAGACCTGGGAACTCCCAGGAGCCCCCATAGGGTGCTCCATGTCAACAGGCTGAAGCCATATGTGGACAGGCTGACATGGGCTTGCTCATGGCAACTGATGAGGGACAGGAGGAAGAGAGTGACCCACTCCCTGACCTGCTCTCACAGAACCCTGATGATGGGTCTGTAGATGGTGTAGCCTTGGCAGGCAGCCTCACTGCCCAGCAGCAAACTGACTGTAGACAGGTGCTCAATAAGTTCAGACACATGTTCTCTCTGACTCCAAGTCAGACCACCTGGTGCACTCATGAAGTGGACACTGGGGACAGTCTGCCTGTTAAAAGTAAGATTTACAGGCAACCTGACCAAGTCAGGGACTGTATCAGGACAGAAGTCCAGAAAATGTTGGAACTGGGAGTTATTGAGCCCTCAGATAGCCCTTGGGCTAGCCCAGTAGTCCTGGTGCCTAAACCTCACACCAAAGATGGTAAAAGAGAGATGAGGTTTTGTGTGGACTACAGAGGCCTCAATGCAGTCACTAGGACTGATGCCCATCCAATCCCCAGGGCAGATGAGCTAATAGACACTTTGGCCTCAGCCAAGTATCTAAGCACATTTGACCTGACAGCTGGCTACTGGCAGATCAGACTAGCTGATGATGCAAAGCCAAAAACTGCATTTTCTACCCCTGGTGGGCTTTACCAATTTGTGGTGATGCCCTTTGGTTTGAAGAATGCACCTGTCACTTTTCAGAGGTTGGTGAACACAGTCCTTACAGGTCTGGAAGCCTATAGTGCAGCATATCTAGATGATATTGCTGTCTTTAGCTCCACCTGGGAGGATCACCTGGTCCACCTCAGAAATGTTTTGGAGGCCCTGCAAAAGGCAGGCCTAACTATCAAGGCCACAAAGTGCCAGATAGGGCAGAGTCAGGTTGTGTACCTGGGCCACCTTGTGGGTGGAGGCCAGGTTCAACCATTGCAGAGTAAAATCCAGACCATCATGGACTGGGTTGCTCCAACTACCCAGACTCAGGTGAGAGCCTTCTTAGGCCTGACTGGGTATTACAGAAGATTTGTCAAGGGGTATGGATCAATAGTGACACCCCTGAATGACTTAACCTCTAAGAAAATGCCAAAAAAAGGTTCAGTGGACAGTTAGATGTCAAAAGGCATTTGATGACCTGAAGCAGGCCATGTGCACTGCTCCCATTCTGCAAAGTCCTGATTACTCCAAAAAGTTCATTGTGCAGACAGATGCATCTGAGTTGGGGGTAGGGGCTGTACTATCACAGTTGAATGATGAAGGTCAGGATCAGCCAGTAGCTTTTATTAGCAGAAGGCTGACCCCCAGAGAGAAACTTTGGTCAGCCATTGAGAGGGAGGCCTTTGCTGTGGTTTGGGCTCTGAAGAAGTTGAGGCCACACTTGTTTGGCACTCACTTCCTTGTTCAGACAGACCATAAGCCCCTCTTATGGCTAAAACAGATGAAGGGTGAAAACCCCAAACTTTTGAGGTGGTCCATTTCCCTACAGGGGATGGACTATACAGTGGAACATAGACCTGGGAGTAGCCATGCCAATGCAGATGGACTCTCCAGATATTTCCACTTAGAACATGAAGACTCAACTGGTCAAGGTTAGTTTAATGTCCCTGCGTTTGGGGGGGTTGTGTAGGAGAGTAGGATCTGCCTCTTATGGTTACCCCCACTTTTTGCTGATGCTTCACTGTTTTTCGTCTTTAGCCTGGCTGGGGCCCTGCTATCCAGGACCCCAGCCTAGCTGCTTCCTCTCTAAATGGATTCCTAGTACCTTAGGTACACTCCAGATTGGATTCTGGGGTGCCCTTATAAGTCCCTAGTATATGGTATACTATGTACCCAGGGCATAGGTACCCCAGAGGCCTACCAGGGGCTGCAGCATGTATTATGCCACCCCTGGAAGGCCCTCCAAAATGACACCACAGGACTGCAACAGCAGCCTGAGTGAGGTGGTGCATGCACCCCTTACTGAGATATAGGTTCACTATATCTCACCCTATCACTGCACATATAAACCTATCAGTCACCCCTATGGCAGGCCTTATCAATCCTGAAGGCAGGGTGCTTGGTTTTATGTGAGAAGGTGCCCCTGCATGAGCAGAGCCCCTCTGCAGCCTTCGGAATCTCCTCTCCGGGGTTGTCTGTGGTGCAGCCTGACCATATACTCTTAAGTGCATTATATCTTAAACGGTAAATGCTAACTTTGGGATGGCTGCACGGAAACATGTCGTGTTTGGTGTCAAACACCTTGGAAACATACCCCCACACCAGTAACTGGTGTGGGAGTATGATCCCACCCTTCTAGAGGGAGAGACATGACAGCACCGGTATACCCGGTACCAGCTAAACAGAGCCCTGGCATCACAAAATGGATGCTGCAGCCACAGACACGAGTCTGACCTCCCACTGCTGACCGAAACTCCGGCAGGGGAGGCCTGGACAATAGGTTTCCTGTGGTAGGGAGGTGTTAGCACCTCCCAGACAGGCTTTAGTGTATTGGGGCTGGGTGGGTGCACTCTCTGAGTGCTTTGAAGTCCTGCACTAGGGGCACATTTGGTGTCCTCGTGCATACCCCAGTTCAAACCGGTTGCAGGGGCTACCAGCCCCTGCTCTGGCGTGAAACTGGACAAAGGAAATGGGTGTAGCCACCCCTCTTACCAAACCCTCCCATAGGTGGGTCCCCAGAGTTAGTCCAACCACTTTCTTAGGTATAAGTAAGGAACCCCTGGCAACAGAACTTTAGATATCCCTGGACGAAACTCTGCAACTGAATCCTGGAACTTCGACGCTCTACTAAAGACTAGAGGACTGAAGAAATCTCCCTTGGGGTCAAGGAGTGACTCCCCTGCTTGGCAGGCACCAATGAAGCATTTGCCGGTCTGCATCTCTGAAGCTCTTGCCGGACTCCGAAGTACCTGCAGCCCAGGAAGAGGATTTCGAGACTTCTCAGAGGCCGACCCGAGTCCCCAGCAAAGCTGAGACCCGCAGCCCTCACGAGTGACGTGGTACCAGAACTACTGGACACCATGTACATTTGCTAGTGCATTGACTTCTCGACGTCTCTTGAAGTCCTGCTTTGGGTTACTTGTAGCCCGGCCCCGAGCACCATTTGCACCAAAGATTGTGAGCCTACACTCCACGAGTGTTCAGTGGGCCCGCTTCTTGCATTTCCGCTTGAGGCACCTTTGCAATCACTGGTCCGTCAACTGGTGGGTCCCTGTGAAGGCAACTCTGATTTTATTTGGGTTTTCCTGGTTGCTCCAGATGTGCCCTAACTCTCCACTGAGTGGTGAGTCCCTCAGACCTTGCTGGTCTGCACCGAAGCATCTTTCTCCTTTCTACGTGGGTTGCTGTTGCCAAGGCTTGTTGTGTTCAATCCGGACACCAATGCTGCAGCACTCGACATCCTTTGTGGGCCAGCTCGAATCCAGCTCCTGGTCATCGTCGACGCCTCCGGGGCCTCGTGGCTGAAGAGTCAAGCTTCACCTCTTTCACCTCTTTCACCTGAAACACCCAACATCGGTGGGCATCCGCCTATCGTGCCCGTGGTCACTGGCAAGTGACCCAGACTCTGTCCCCTCTGCTTTCAGGTTCTTCTCATCTCCGATCCAGGCTTGGATCTCTTCAGACACTTCGCATCTTCCCGGCAGCAGCACTTCTTCACAGGCTGCCATTGAAATCGACGACGCGACCCGACACCATTCGACACCTATGCACCTGGCTTCCCTGGGTGAAGTAACTCGAGTACTCCGGTGCTCCCGAGGGTGGTAACCCTAGAACTGTCTAAGTCCAAGAGGGTTTTGTCCTAGTCCATTTCTAAGTGTCCTTAAACTCTAAAACTCTGACCGCGACTTTCCCATAGACTTTAACGGAGCTCGCGGCTGTGTTCACACACTGCACACAGCCCCCGTGTGTCCCCTGTGTCACTACCTTGGGTGGTTCCTTGGGGTCCCAGCAATTCTACAGGCTCTAGGCCTTGTGTCTTCTTAAGTCGTGGTTCTTATACCACTTTCTTAATATATGGTTTGGTACGCCCTTAGGGCTAATCGTATATTGTGCTAATTTACTGTGCTATTTGACTTGTAACTTGTGTACTTTGACCTCTAGCCTCATAAAGAGACTAGTGGGTAGTGTTTAATAATAAATACATATATTTTATATATATACCTGGTGTGGTTCTCCTTTCATTTGGTCATTCATGAGATTATAGACTGGTAAAACAATTAGCTTTACACTCCTTCAAGACTTAGCCTGAAGGCTGCTCTCCATAGCTACCACTAGGATAGCTTTCAATAAAGGTTGTCTTTAAACCTATCATCAATAAAGGTCGTTTGGACTGGTGCAAGGTGCCCACTAGAACTAGTGGACAGCATATGCCAGGCCAACTTCTCACATTGGTGTGCAGCGGTTGGATTCAAGCTTGCCTTTGTTTTACCAGATAATCTCAAGTGTATGACTAACTGAAAACCACTAAAGGTACCAAAGGTACATATAAATTCAAGCTTAGCAATACAGTAAGTTCTACTGAACTTAGAGTTGTGTGTCAAGGACTTAGCACACCCTTTCTACAACTCAAGAGAGTTTAGTAGGCCACACTAGAGTAGGTAGTGCATACACCACACCTCACTAGTGATGTCTTCAAAGCCAGGAACCACTGAGTCCCTGCCAGAAGCCACTGGGCTTCCCCCATCCCAGTATGACAATCTCCAATTCTTGGAATTGAGAGCATTGTGCAATGCTAGGAAGATGAAGCCAGGCAAAACTGCAAACACCCAACGCCTCATAGAGATGCTAGTACTAGATGATCTCAGGCAGGCCTCAGGGTCTGAGGAGGTAGGCAGAGTGGGTGGTACAGCAACAGAGGAAGGGCCCAAGGGTGAAGAAACCCAGGACCTGACCTCTGAAACTGGCCAGGAAGATGACAATGATCTTACCCTGTAAAATCCAGCTCCTCCTGCAGATGAGGAGGAGGATCAGAATGACCTCCCCTTTGTCCCACCAGGAAGAGTTGTGAGGGTGCCTAGAAGGGCAAGATCTCCTTCAGAGGAGTCTAACCATTCTGACACCTCAGTAGGGACCTCTGTTTCCTCTCATAGGAGGGACTCCTCTCATGAAAGGAAAGAGAGACTGCTCAAGTATGAGGAAGCTCAGCTTAGGATCAGAAGAGAGCAGCTGGCTATAGACAGGGAGTCCCTAGAGCTTCATTGAGAAAGAAAAAAGTTGGGACTAGAGTCCCATGGTGGCAGCAACTTTCCTAGGGATATGGAAAGGTCTTATGACCAAAGAAACCTGAGCAAGATTGTCCCTCCCTACCAGAGTGGGGATGACATCCACAAATGGATTACTGCACTGGAAAGGGCCTGTAAAGTTCAGAGGGTCCCCCAGGAGCAGTGGGCAGCAATCTTGTGGCTCTCCTTTGCAGACAAAGGTAGAGACAAGCTCCTCACTGTAAGAGAAGAGGATGCTGATGATTACCATGTCCTGAAGAGTGCACTGATAGATGGGTTTGGCCTAACCACTGAGCAATACAGGTTAAAGTTCAGAGATACCCAAAAGGCACAGACACAGGACTGGGTGGACTTTGTAGATTGTGCTACTAAGGCTCTGGAAGGTTGGTTACTGGGCAGTAAGGTGTGTGACTTCAAAGGATTGTATAATTTAATCATGAGGGAGCAGATTCTTAATAACTGTCAAAATCAGCTGTTGCATCAGCACCTGGTAGACTCTGATCTGACCTCTCCCCAAGAATTTGGAAAGAAGGCAGACAAATGGGTCAGAACCAGGGTGAAGCAGAAGGTACAGAACCAAGGTGGTGACCAGAAGAAGCAGGATACCAAAAACTCTGACAAGGGTGGGGAGAAGGGTAAAGACCAGAAGTCTTCTCAAGGTCCCCAAAAATCTGCATCTGGTGGGGAATCCCAATCTACTAAAGGAAAAGGCCAAAGGAAACTTTGGTGCAAAATCTGTAAGCAGAAAACTCACTGGACCAGTGACTGCACCAAGGCCAAAGACTCTAATCCAGCCACCATTGCCCCTAAGGCAACTGTTCCCCCTAGTCCAGCTACAAATGGTGGTGGAAGTACTCAGAATAAGGGTGTAGTAGGGTTGACCCTGGGTACTGAGATGGACTCTGGCCTAGTCAGAGTGCCAACTCAGGCTGTCCTAGTCTGTGATGGGGGCATGGATATGTCCCCCTTTGTGAGTCCCAATAACTTGGGCAAATGCAGACAACAGCCTTTAATTAATGGAAGAGAGGCTTTGGCATTCAGGGACACAGGAGCAAGTGTCACAATGGTGACAAAAGATCTTGTGGATCCTGGGCAGATTATACTTGGGGAAATGTACCAAGTGACCAATGCTAGCAATGTCAGAACAGACCATTCTCTGGCAGTTGTTAACTTCTCCTGGGGAGGGGTAACTGGCCTTAAGAAGGTTGTGGTGAGTGCAGACCTACCAGTCGAATGCTTGCTTGGCAATGATCTTGAAACCTCAGCTTGGGCAGAGGTGGAGCTCAGGACACATGCAGAAATGCTAGGGATCCCTGCACATGTCTTTGCTGTGACTAGGTCACAGGCAAAAATGTCAAAAGCTGAACAGGCCCTGGATTCTGGAATAATGGACCAGGTGCCTTCCAAGAGGAGGAGCAGTAGGGTTAAGGCAGTGCCTTCCCCCTTGGCTCAGGAGGAAGATCAGTCTTTTGAGGAAGATGATCTCAGGCCTGAAGAAGGAACTGTCCCAGAGGAGCTTGAACCTGATCAGGTTGAGTTCTTGGGGACAGGGGCCCTTCCAGGGCAGATCTGAGCCAGGAGCAGCTGAACTGCCCCACTCTTGAACCCCTCAGACAGCAAGCTGCTGCTGAGGCTGCTGGGAATGCTAGTGGCACCCATAAGATATATTGGGATGATGGACTCCTGTACTCAGAGAGTAGAGACCCCAAGCCTGGAACAGCCAGGAGGTTGGTTATACCTCTGAAGTTCAGGGGCTTCCTATTGACACTAGCCCATGATATTCCTTTAGCAGGTCACCTGGGCCAGAACAAGACTTGGGACAGAATTGTCCCTCACTTTCACTGGCCCCACATGTCTGAAGACACCAAGGAGTTTTGTCGCTCCTGTGTAACCTGCCAAGCCAGTGGGAAGGCAGGTGGCACCACAAAGGCCCCTCTGATACCACTACCTGTGATGGGGGTTCCCTTTGAGAGGGTGGGGATTGACATAGTTGGTCCCATGGATCCCCAAACAGCATCTGGGCACAGATTTATCCTGGTGGTGGTGGACCATGCCACCAGGTACCCAGAAGCCATTCCCCTTAGGACCACTACAGCTCCTGTGGTGGCCAGGGCCCTCCTGGGAATTTTCTCAAGAGTGGGCTTTCCTAAGGAGGTAGTATCTGACAGAGCTGCAAACTTTATGTCCAGCTACTTGACTGCAATGTGGAAGGAGTGTGGAGTGAATTATAAATTCACCACACCCTATCACCCACAATGCAATGGTTTAGTTGAGAGATTCAACAAAACCTTAAAGGGCATGATTAAAGGGCTCCCAGAAAAGCTTAGGCGAAGATGGAACATACTCTTGCCCTGCCTTTTATTTGCATACAGGGAGGTGCTACAGCCCTTTTGAACTTTTGTTTGGCCATCCTGTTAGGGGTCCATTGTGTCTGGTGAAGGAACATTGGGAGTTACCTCTCAAACCCCCTAAACAGGACATAGTGGACTATGTACTTGGTCTCCGCTCCCGGATGGCTGAATATATGAAAAAGGCAACCAAAAACCTTGAGGCTAGCCAAGAATTACAGACAGCCTGGCATGACCAAAAGGCTGTGCTGACTGTTTACCAGCCAGGATAGAAGGTGTGGGTGCTGGAGCCAGTGGCCCCAGCAGCCCTCCAAGACAATTGGAGTGGCCCCCATACCATTGTTGAACAGAAGGGAGAGGTTACCTATTTGGTAGACCTGGGAACTCCCAGGAGCCTCCATAGGGTGCTCCATGTCAACAGGCTGAAGCCATATGTGGACAGGGCTGACATGGGCTTGCTCATGGCAACTGATGAGGGACAGGAGGAAGAGAGTGACCCACTCCCTGACCTGCTCTCACAGAACCCTGATGATGGGTCAGTAGATGGTGTAGCCTTGGCAGGCAGCCTCACTGCCCAGCAGCAAACTAATTGTAGACAGGTGCTCAATCAGTTCAGACACATGTTCTCTCTGACTCCAAGTCAGACCACCTGGTGCACTCATGAAGTGGACACTGGGGACAGTCTGCCTGTTAAAAGTAAGATTTACAGGCAACCTGACCAAGTCAGGGACTGTATCAGGACAGAAGTCCAGAAAATGTTGGAACTGGGAGTTATTGAGCCCTCAGATAGCCCTTGGGCTAGCCCAGTAGTCCTGGTGCCTAAACCTCACACCAAAGATGGTAAAAGAGAGATGAGGTTTTGTGTGGACTACAGAGGCCTCAATGCAGTCACTAGGACTGATGCCCATCCAATCCCCAGGGCAGATGAGCTAATAGACACTTTGGCCTCAGCCAAGTATCTAAGCACATTTGACCTGACAGCTGGCTACTGGCAGATCAGACAAGCTGATGATGCAAAGCCAAAAACTACATTTTCTACCCCTGGTGGGCTTTACCAATTTGTGGTGATGCCCTTTGGTTTGAAGAATGCACCTGTCACTTTTCAGAGGTTGGTGAGCACAGTCCTTACAGGTCTGGAAGCCTATAGTGCAGCATATCTAGATGATATTGCTGTCTTTAGCTCCACCTGGGAGGATCACCTGGTCCACCTCAGAAATGTTTTGGAGGCCCTGCAAAAGGCAGGCCTAACTATCAAGGCCACAAAGTGCCAGATAGGGCAGAGTCAGGTTGTGTACCTGGGCCACCTTGTGGGTGGAGGCCAGGTTCAACCATTGCAGAGCAAAATCCAGACCATCATGGACTGGGTTGCTCCAACTACCCAGACTCAGGTGAGAGCCTTCTTGGGCCAGACTGGGTATTACAGAAGATTTGTCAAGGGGTATGGATCAATAGTGACACCCCTGAATGACTTAACCTCTAAGAAAATGCCAAAAAAGGTTCAGTGGACAGTTAGATGTCAAAAGGCATTTGATGACCTGAAGCAGGCCATGTGCACTGCTCCCATTCTGCAAAGTCCTGATTACTCCAAAAAGTTCATTGTGCAGACAGATGCATCTGAGTTGGGGGTAGGGGCTGTACTATCACAGTTGAATGATGAAGGTCAGGATCAGCCAGTAGCTTTTATTAGCAGAAGGCTGACCCCCAGAGAGAAACGTTGGTCAGCCATTGAGAGGGAGGCCTTTGCTGTGGTTTGGGCTCTGAAGAAGTTGAGGCCATACTTGTTTGGCACTCACTTCCTTGTTCAGACAGACCATAAGCCCCTCTTATAGCTAAAACAGATGAAGGGTGAAAACCCCAAACTTTTGAGGTGGTCCATTTCCCTACAGGGGATGGACTATACAGTGGAACATAGACCTGGGAGTAGCCATGCCAATGCAGATGGACTCTCCAGATATTTCCACTTAGAACATGAAGACTCAACTGGTCAAGGTTAGTTTAATGTCCCTGCGTTTGGGGGGGTTGTGTAGGAGACTAGGATCTGCCTCTTATGGTTACCCCCACTTTTTGCTGATGCTTCACTGTTTTTCGTCTTTAGCCTGGCTGGGGCCCTGCTATCCAGGACCCCAGCCTAGCTGCTTCCTCTCTAAATGGATTCCTAGTACCTTAGGTACACTCCAGATTGGATTCTGGGGTGCCCTTATAAGTCCCTAGTATATGGTATACTATGTACCCAGGGCATAGGTACCCCAGAGGCCTACCAGGGGCTGCAGCATGTATTATGCCACCCCTGGAAGGCCCTCCAAAATGACACCACAGGACTGCATCAGCAGCCTGAGTGAGGTGGTGCATGCACCCCTTACTGAGATATAGGTTCACTATATCTCACCCTATCACTGCACATATAAACCTATCAGTCACCCCTATGGCAGGCCTTATCAATCCTGAAGGCAGGGTGCTTGGTTTTATGTGAGAAGGTGCCCCTGCATGAGCAGAGCCCCTCTGCAGCCTTCGGAATCTCCTCTCCGGGGTTGTCTGTGGTGCAGCCTGACCATATACTCTTAAGTGCATTATATCTTAAATGGTAAATGCTAACTTTGGGATGGCCGCACGGAAACATGTCGTGTTTGGTGTCAAACACCTTGGAATCATAACTGGTGTGGGAGTATGATCCCACCCTTCTAGAGGGAGAGACATGACAGCACCGGTATTCCCGGTACCAGCTAAACAGAGCCCTGGCATCACAAAATGGATGCTGCAGCCACAGACACGAGTCTGACCTCCCACTGCTGACCGAAACTCCGGCAGGGGAGGCCTGGACAATAGGTTTCCTGTCGTAGGGAGGTGTTACCAGCTCCCAGACAGGCTTTTTTTTTTTTTTTTTGTAAACCTTTATTTGTAGTTGAACAAATGACACAATAAAATGCCTACATCCCCAAGTGGGCCGGCACAGCGAGGCAGCGCACATCAATACGTCATTAACAGTTGAAAGCCAACACAGCATGTCGCCTACAACCACAACGGGCCGGCCGCGTCTGTGGGAATGTGGTGCTGTCAACAGTCAGGGAGTGCCCTGTACGTGCCTGATTCAAAGCAACAATTTTATGAAACTAAAGAAGAACCGAGAGACAATTTCACTTCGCTCACATGTACCATATGTAACCACCAAAGTATAGTGTATATGCTGCGTCGAGTAAGGGGGAGATTAAGACCGTGCTCCAGAGCGCTCCAGTGTCTATCATGGGGAGTTTGTGATGTTCTATACAGGGGTTCGTCGCAGTTCCATCTTTCTCATGGCTCCGGGTTAGGGTGGGGGGGTCATTGGTGTCTGCGTCGTCGGTGTGTTCTAACAGGTATAGCTGCAGGGGTGCCCATATGTCCCTTGGTCTGGAGGAGGGGGGTAGGAGTTCCGCATAGAGGTGTAGTTGTTCTTGGCAGTATATGAGGTCTTGCAGCCAATCCTTGAATTTTGGCGCCCTCCCCCTACCCCACCTGCATGCCACTCGTCTCTTTGCGAGGAGGAGTGCAAGGGAAGTGTACCTTCGTATTTTAGCAGCTATAGGTGCAGTGTATCCCAGAATCGCAGTCAGGGGGTCGTCTGGAATATGTAGCCCCGTCATTTGGTCTAGTGCTATGAGGACTTCTCTCCAATACTGACGTACGGGGGGACAGTCCCAGGCGAGGTGTCGAAACCCGGCCGTCGCCCCACCACATCTATCACATCTGTCGGTATCTCGAAGACCCAGGCGGTGTAGGCGCATTGGTGTATAATAGAGGCGGTGGACGAATTTATAGTGGAGGATACGGAATTTGCTGTTAGCCGAGATTTCTCCTGTTTGTTTGCAGCAATAGGTCCATTGTTCCTCCGTCAGTGGACGCCCCAGCTCTGCCTCCCATTTAGTTTTGGCCGGAGGGGGGTCGTAGCTTCTATCTTTCTGCACAGTGCGGTAGAGTAGTGATATGACATGGGAAGGAGTAGTTTGTTGCAACAGGGCATGCAGGGGAGACAGAATGGGAGGCTCCAGCGGAAATTCGGGTGTGAGGGCCCTTACACTCTGTCGTAATCTGACATAATAAAATCTCTCCAGAAGGGAGGGGGATATGGAGGCAAAAAACTCCTCACTCGTGAGGAATTTGGATTTGTCGTATAGTTGTCCCCAGGTTCGAATGGACAGTCTACGAAGTAGTTTGCGGCACCCACCCTCTTGCGTTACTGGAATGTCATATCTGCCGGCAAGGGGCAGAAGGGGGGAGTATAACAGCGTGGTGCGCGTAATGTGTGCTATGTCTCGCCATGCGCTGATGGTGCATTGAACGGTGGTGGAAGCGAGTCGCCGTGGGACCGCGGGAGTACTTAAGTAAGCTGTGCAGGGGGTGGGATTCATGTATCCATCTTCAATCGCCAGATGCGGCATATAGGGAGGTGGGTGTATCCAGTATGTGGCATAGTGGGCTTGGGCGCAGATGAAGTATAGCTCCAGATCTGGTATTTCAAACCCCCCGTCGCTAAAGGGCCGCGTAAGGACATCCCAGCGTAGGCGGGCCCGCTTACCACCCCAGGTAAGTCGAATGAGTTGACTTTTGATAGCCGAGTAAAAATGACGGCTCGGGGCATATGGTATATTCACGAATAGGTATAATAGTTTAGGCAATATTACCATCTTAATAAGGGCAGCTCTGCCCGCTATTGACAGTGGCATCGCAATCCACCGTGTGATTTTGTCCGTCAGCGAGGTTAGTACGCGACCATAATTAGCTTTCATGAGTTATTCTCGGTTGCGGGATATTGCTATGCCAAGGTAAGTGAGTGTGTTATCGCACCATGTAAGAGGGTAATCTGGTACAAACCTTAGTGAGGAATCGGTGAGGGGGTAGATTTGGGACTTTCCCCAGTTGATATTTATTCCGGATATTCGTCCAAAAAGGACGAACAGTCGGAGGATGGGATTTAGACTTTCTGCTGGGTTTCGCAAGTAGAGGGTAATATCATCAGCGTATAAAGAAATTAAGATTTGACGCTGCGGATATACAATGGCATATTCCCTAAAGTGTTGGCGTATTTTGGCGGCCAGTGGTTCAACCGCCAAGGCGAATAGAAGGGGGGATAAAGGGCATCCCTGCCTGGTACCCCTGGCTATAGTAAAAGCGGGCGTGCGTTTGCCATTAAGCAGCACTGTGGCGTGTAGATCAGTATATAGTAGATTTATCCAGGCGAGAAACGGGAGTGGGAATCCCATGCGTTGTAACACAAAGGCGAGGTAGTCCCACTCCAGGGAGTCAAACGCCTTAGTAGCGTCTAAGAAAATGGCCACAGCATTAAGATCTGGGTCTATGTCTTGGAGGATCGCGAATAGGGTCCGCAAATTATGAGAGGTGCTCCTAGTCGGCACAAATCCCGATTGGTCTGGGAGAACAAGGGCAGGCATGAGGGGGCTTAGACGGTTGGCTATGAGTTTCGCCAAAATCTTGGCGTCCACATTAATGAGAGGCAAGGGCCGATATGAGTCTACCTGTGTGGTCGGTTTTCCCGGTTTGGGCAGGGATATAATGAGCGCTTCCCGCATCGATCTTGGGAGAATACCCGTCTCGCGCGCATCTTCAAGCACATGTCGCAGTATAGGGATGAGAAGGTGCCGGAATGCTTTATAGAACTCGGCCGGGAGGCCGTCGGGCCCCGGGGCTTTGCCTGATTGCAGTTGCATAATTGCCGTAGTCACCTCGTCGTCTTCATAGTGTGCAAGGAGGGACTCTCTTTGACCATCTCCCAGCCAGGCTATGGCCGTATCCTTAAATAATGGGGCAAAATCTACCGTGTGCTCCCTGTGTGTTTTATACAGGTGTTTGTAAAATTTGTAAAATGTGTTCGCTATCTCCGAGTTGTCTCTATGTATTTGTCCATCATCGTCCTCTATTTCCAGTACCGTATTAGCGAATCGTGGGGGGCGGATCACTGAGGCCAGCGCCTTCCCCGGTCTCTCCCCCTCCCCGTATCGTCGCGCTTGATGATACTTCCCCCTGAATTTACACTCCCTTTCCGCTGTTTCTTGGTATTCAGTCAGGAGTTCGCGGAGTCTCGCTTTCTGGTCAGGAGCGGGTGCAGCCTCCAATGCCAGCTCCGTTTGTCTGAGGTTTTGTTCTATTGTTTTCAAGGTATTGCGAATATCTTTTAGTATCCCCCCGCTTTTTGCTATGCATATGCCCCGTATAGTGACCTTAAAGGCCTCCCATACCGTCGAATATTGTGTAACTGAGTTGTCATTGCGAGGGAAGAAATCTATTATTTCTTGTTCAAGCTCACTTTTGAACACTGGGTCTAGTAGCGACTGAGGGTTGAGTCGCCAGGAGATATACGGCGGGTCAGCCTTGGGAGGCGTAAGAGAAAGGAGGACCGGTGAATGGTCCGAATATGTGCGGGGGAGGTGGGAGGCGTGTGTCAGCCAAGTGGTTAATCCTTTATCCAGGAGCCAGGTGTCTATGCGTGACCAGGAGGAGTGGGCAGTAGAGTGGCATGTCCCTTCCCTAGTGTGCGGGTGAAGCGTTCGCCAGGCGTCAGTCAGGTTATTGTCCTCTATGATGCTGCGGAGGGTTGCTTGCGCTGCAGTGTAATGCCTGGTCTGTGGGTGGGATCGGTCCAGAGTCGGATTGACAGTTACGTTGAAATCCCCTCCCCATATCAGGTGTGTGGAGCCTATGTCCATAATCTTGCCCCAGAGGATGCGGAAAAATTCCGGGTCGTCAGTGTTGGGCCCATAGCAGGAGACCATCGTAATGGATTGTGCCGACAGTCTCCCCCATAGGACACTGTATCTCCCTTGTGGGTCTCCATAGGAGCCGATAGGGGTATAGGGGATTGAGCGTTTCACCAGTATGAGGGTGCCTCGGGCATATGAGGAGTAGGAGGAAAAGCAGGTACTGGTGGCCCATCTGGCTGCGAAAGTGGGGGGTGGAGTGGGAGCTAGGTGAGTCTCCTGAAGCATGGCGCAGTGTATATTATGTCGTTCTAAGTAAGCGAGTATGTGTCGGCGTTTTCGTGGGTTCCCCAGTCCCCTGATATTCCAGGTCAAGAAGTTATAGGGTAGAGGTCCGGAGTGTGTCCCCATTTATGGCTTGCGCACTACGCGGTGGAGGATCGTGTGGCGTATACCTTTGGTGTACTGTGTGAGCAGGGCCGTGTGAAGCGAAACAGTGAGGTTTTGTGTACATAATAAAAAGAAAAACATTTCCCTTACCCCCCTCCTCCCACATCAGCGACCCAATTTCGCCGTGTCCCATCCCACCCCCTCCCACCAACAGAAGGCCTATCACTAATTCCCCAACGGGGGGAGTGGAGGCCAAACATTTAACCATTTACTGTATGAAGTGTTAAGGGTTCACCTGTGGGGTGGTCGTCAGAGGGCGGTCAAGTTCTCCTCACCGGAGCGAGGGTGCTCGGGTGGCAATGGTAGGCGGCATCCCACCGTTAGCAGAAGAGCGGGCTCGCAGGGACGACAGTGTCATAGATAAGTGTCCCCCACCCCCCGCATTGCAGTGGGGGAGATGCCCAGTTGAAATGAGCAGAGCGTCCGGCGTGAATGGGAATAGATTACATCCTATATGTGTCATTCGATATCCGACACGTTTCCATTATCAGCGGGCCGATGTTCCGGGGACAGGCGTTCTGTGGGTGTTTTGGGCAGCGTTTTGAGAAAGTCCTGGACGTGCTGCGGGTTCGTGAAAAAATGTTGTTTTCCCTGGTGCGTTACCTTGAGACGGGCCGGGAACAACATGGCGTAGGGTACATTGAGCTGTTGCAGTTTTTTCTTCACCTGTAAGAATTTGCGGCGTTGGTCCTGGACAGCCATGGTGAAGTCGGGATAGATGGATACTTCCATGCCGCCGTATTGCAGTTGTCCTTTTTCTCTGGAGAGACGGAGGGCAGCGTCTCTATCACGGTAATTAAGCATCCTGGCGATGATAGGCCTAGGGGGAGTGCCTGGGGCTGGACGGTTCGCCAAGGACCGGTGTGCGCGTTCCACTACCAGTAGCTGTGAAAAGGCGTCCCTCCCGAAGAGTGTAATGAGGAGTCTTTCAACATACTCTTCCATCTTACCGGTGGCCGTGGATTCCGATATTCCTAGGATCCGTAGGTTATTCCTCCTTGAGCGAGATTCCAAATCTTCATTTTTGGCTGCTATTACTTTCAAGATTCTCTCCATCTCAAGGGTGCGACTAGTATTGGCGCTGGTCGTATCCTCCAAGTCTGAGACTCGCCGCTCCGCCTCTACGAGGCGGTCATCGTGTTTCTCCACTCTATGCGTTAGGCCCTCTAATCTGGTGTTCATTGAGTCCATTTTGGATTCTATGGAGGTTAGGCTGGATTGCATCGCTAGTAGCAGGTCTTTGAGATCCGCGGTCGAGGGGGGAGGCGCATCCTGTTGGTCCTCATCGGGCTCCGTCTGGGAGCGAGTCGACTTACAGGCGTCGAAGGTTAGTTTAGGCTGCCGCCCATCCGGCTTCCCCATGGTTGCGGATTGTATGGTCTGGCGTTTATGATGGTGCTATACTCGGTGCGGGGCAGGGAATTCCAGCTTTGGTATGCACAGTCCGCCGTCCAAAATTAAGACCAGTGCCAGGCAAGGTTGATTACATGCGGGTCTAGCCCCTTCAGGTCGTAAGTAGCAGAGGGGGGCAATGGGCTAGCCCCAAAGGTCAGTCACGTTTTTCCCGGGTCTATTCACTATCTCCGATGAGCCGCCCTTTGTGCAGATGTAACTGCAGATGCTATGTATAGCTGCGGGACCTCTAAGGCGTGGGGTTCCTAGAGACGGCACTTCGCGCAGTACATGGGCCCCTGGGGCACTCCTGGTTCCCAATGTTATATGCGGGCAGTGATGTCCGCTACCAGTCTCCCGTGCGGTTCACCTTCGCATGTGGCCTTAAGTTCCCGCAAGAATCTCTCTGGGCCTGTCCCCTGTAGGGGGCCGCCTGTCCAGGTCAGCCAATGTACCCGGGAGGAGGTCGAAATATGGGTCAAAATTCCCCCAGGCTGGCGTATGGGGTCCTGAGGCGAGGCCGCAGTAGCCCGCTCTTCAGTGTCCGGGCCCAGCGCCCGCCAGGTTATGTAGTGGCAAGAGTCGCGCGTTGCAGTTCCTGGTGCAGCTATTGCCTTGTCGCTTCGTGCATAAAGGGCCTAGTTCGCTCTTACCTCGGGAGCGGCAACCAAAGCGTCATCTCAGCCCTCCCGGTTCCGTTAACGCTGTGAGTGGGTGGCGATCTCCAGGGGGAGGGGGTGTCGCCCTGTATCGTCGCGCTCGGTCCGGAGCAGGTATCACGGTGCTCCCGGCGTCGTCAGTCTCTTCACAGGCCTGTAGCGAGGGGTCGACAGTTCATCGCATCTCCGCATCAGCGTCGCTTCGGCCCCAGCGGCGGCCCTCTCGCCGCCTTCCGCACCGCCCCAGACGGTCACAGCGGGTTGGCAGCTCGCGGTGGACTCTGCCGATTCAGTATTCCACCAGGTGCCTCGCGGTAGTCGGTGCCGCCGGGATCGCCAGGGCAGCCACGGTGTAAGTTTAGGTATCAGGAGGCTGCGGTCTCCCCACTCGTACGATCCGCGTCTACCAGCGTACAGGCACAGCAGGGCTCAGCTCCACCTTCGGGTTCCGCAGTCCGCCATTTTGTCTATTTCGCCGGCCCACCGGCAGAGTCGTCTAGGGGCTTATACGGTCCGATATGTCAGCTGTTGGGCAGTGCAGGCCATTCCCTGACGTGTCGGCTCTCCAGTGCGGTCGTTTTCGGGCTAATACTGTCTAGGATAGCCAGGATTATGAGCAGATTTCAGCCCGAGCTGCAAGAGCCTCACGAAGGTGCGGCCATCTTGCTTGGCGCCCTCTAGCGCCCCTCCCAGACAGGCTTTAGTGTATTGGGGCTGGGTGGGTGCACTCTCTGAGTGCTTTGAAGTCCTGCACTGGGGGCACATTTGGTGTCCTCTTGTATACCCCAGTTCAAACCGGTTGCAGGGGCTACCAGCCCCTGCTCTGGTGCGAAACTGGACAAAGGAAATGGGTGTAGCCACCCCTCTTTCCAAACCCTCCCATAGGTGGA
Source organism: Calotriton arnoldi (assembly GCA_963921515.1). Lineage (NCBI taxonomy): Eukaryota > Metazoa > Chordata > Amphibia > Caudata > Salamandridae > Calotriton > Calotriton arnoldi. The sequence goes on along the minus strand of CAWUFW010004502.1, from coordinate 1,104,890 downwards.
TCCCCAGTGTTAGTCCAACCCCTTTCTTAGGTATAAGTAAGGAACCCCTGGCAACAGGACCTTAGATATCCCTGGACGAAACTCTGCAAATTGAACTCTGGAACTTCAATGCTCTACTAAAGACTAGAGGACTGAAGAAATCTCCCTTGAGGTCAAGGAGTGACTCCCCTGCTTGGCAGCCACCAACAAAGCATTTGCCGGTCTGCATCTCTGAAGCTCCCGCCGGATTCCGAAGTACCTGCAGCCCAAGAAGAGGATTTCGAGACTTCTCAGAGGCCGACCTGAGTCCCCAGCATAGCTGAGACCCGCAGCCCTCACGAGTGACGTGGAACTGGAACTCCTGGACACCATGCACATTTGCTAGTGCATTGACTTCTCAACGTGTCTTGAAGTTCTGCTTTGGGTTACTTGTAGCCCAGGCCCCAAGCACTATTTGCACCAAAGATTGTGAGCCTACACTCCACGAGTGTTCAGTGGGCCCGCTTCTTGCATTTCCGCTTGAGGCACCTTTGCGATCCCTGGTCCATCAACTGGTGGGTCCCTGTGAAGGCAACTCTGATTTTATTTGGGTTTTCCTTGTTGCTCCAGACGTGCCCTGACTCCCCACCGAGTGGTGAGTCCCTCAGACCTTGCTGGTCTGCACCGAAGCATCTTTCTCCTTTCTGCGTGGGTTGCTGTTGCCAAGGCTTGTTGTGTTCATTCTGGACACCAATGCTGCAGCACTCTACATCCTTTGTGGGACAGCTCGAATCTAGCTCCTGGTTGTCGTCAACACCTCTGGGGCCTCGTGGCTGAAGAGTCAAGCTTCACCTCTTTCACCTGAAACACCCGACATCGGTGGGCATCCGCCTATCGTGCCCGTGGTCACTGGCAAGTGACCCAGACTCTGTCCCCTCTGCTTTCAGGTTCTTCTCATCTCCGATCCAGGCTTGTATCTCTTCGGACACTTCGCATCTTCCCGGCAGCAGCACTTCTTCGCAGGCTGCCATTGAAATCGACGACGCGACCAGACACCATTCGACACCTATGCATCCGGCTTCCCTGGGTGAGGTAACTCGAGTACTCCGGTGCTCCTGAGGGTGGTAACCCTAGAACTGTCTAAGTCCAAGAGGGTTTTGTCCTAGTCCATTTCTAAGTGTCCTTAAACTCTAAAACTCTGACCGCGACTTTCCCATAGACTTTAACGGAGCTCGCGGCTGTGTTCACACACTGCACACAGCCCCCGTGGGTCCCCTGTGTCACTACCTTGGGTGGTTCCTTGGGGTCCCAGCGATTCTACAGGCTCTAGGCCTTGTGTCTTCTTAATTCGTGGTTCTTATACCACTTTCTTAATATATGGTTTGGTACACCCCTAGGGCTAATCGTATATTGTGCTAATTTACTGTGCTATTTGACTTGTAACTTGTGAACTTTGACCTCTATCCTCATAAAGAGACTAGTGGGTAGTGTTTAGTAATAAATACATATATTTTATATATATACCTGGTGTGGTTCTCCTTTCATTTGGTCATTCATGAGATTATAGACTGGTAAGACAATTAGCTTTACACTCCTTCAAGACTTAGCCTGAAGGCTGCTCTCCATAGCTATCACTAGTGTTGTATTCCTCTTTGGGTGTCCGTTTTTTAGTTTTTCCTGAATCATGTCCTTATATAGGCACAATTCATCATGCCCTTATATAGGCATAGAATCCCAGTCCTTATTTAGGCATTAAGCCATGCGCTCCAAATACAGGCATGGTCTCTGACATCCGTCCACCCTAACGTCACAACGAGTCCTTGCAGAACAGACCCTTAGGCTTCGGGAGTTTCCCTAGCACAGGACTATTGATTTCTTCAAGGACTCATCTATTATGCATGAACCAGTACACCTTGAGGGTTCATTCATGACGTCTTCCGCTGTCCGATTCACGTCAATGCTAACATTCTGAGGTACCCCTCAGGTATAAATATACCTTCCCTCGCCCTTGTAAATCAGAGGAGACCTCGACTTCAGAGGAGCCCGTATCCCGGCCTGACGCACTGAGAAGACGCTGTCATCCCTGCACGTAGAGAGTCCAGCTTCCAGCGGGGTGTTGGAGTCCGAGTCTGGCAAGAGATTCCCACCTCTCTCATTCTTAAGGTATGGAGCTGACTAGAACCTAGAGGGACTCTTGGCATACTAGACTCTTGGCATACATACTCTTAGTATACCATACTAGAGAATACTTCACCTACTTCATACCTCTCCCTACACCTAGGTTAGGTTATGTACACTGGGGTAGAACTAGCTTAGAGACGCATCGTATGAGTACTCGCATTTTTAGCTCATGTTATTTATGTATGTGAATATACGCTAAAAGATAATGCTAGCGCAGTATTATTTATTTCTACTGCTTACGCTGTACATTAGTTATCTTGCATACTGTCTTGTGATCGTAACAGCACATATCACCTACACGAGAAACAAGACTGTTCAATAAATCCTTTTATTGAAACGCCCGTCTATTCTTTCTGTGTAACTTTGAGGAAAACTAAGCATGCACGATTGAGCTGAGTGAAACGGTTATCTATTGTTTCCACGACTCTGGGACACGTTCTGATTCTAAAGGGAAACAAAGTTGTCATGTTTTGCGGCTGCCAGAAACTACTCCCTTCTTGTTATCCAAGGAGTTTCTAGTGGCCTCTAAGCTAGCTGGCACAAGTAATTAAGTTTAATATACTCGATAGGGACATACCGACCTTAGTCCTATGTCAAACCTATAGGGTATATTATTCCAATGCGCAGAGCCTATTAGGGAAATAGGAGCTACACTACATGGCGCCCAACGGTTTGGTAAGGCGGTAATTTAACGCTAGATACGGAGTAACGCAGCTGTGCTTTTTCTCTCAGAGACCCCTACCCATATACTCCAAAAGACGTCTGGAGTGGGCAGGGTTAAGTATCCGCCACAGCAAAATAGGGAAGCACCCTATATATTAGCTGTTTGGTTTGCTCAACGTTGAAGGATACAGTGTTCCAAAATATTGTGCACCTTATCTTTTTGTTTCCTTGAAACTTGTTCTACATTTTTCAAAAAACAAAAATGTCCACACGCGGGGACAATGACACCGAGAACGGTGGAGCTGCGGCTGACCCAGTCGTAACAGCTTTTAATTTTACCGGTTTAAATGAAACCGAGGAGGGTGTTATAGACATCCATCCAAACTTAAGAAGAGCCATCACTCTAAAACTTATAAAACACAGCCTACCACCGAGAGGCGGTAGAGCAGTTTTCGTGATAGAGGCACACGAATCCTTTCAGACAGAGGTATTCTATTCATGGATAGTATTCCCAGAATCAAATCCAGTAACAAAACTGTTTCACTTCTACAAGGAAGATGATCCACCAGAGGAATAAATTCCTTTTGAGGATATTGAAATTCCATTAACATACCAGTGTAGTGTAGCTCCTATTTCCCTAATAGGCTCTGCGCATTGGAATAATATATCCTATAGGTTTGACATAGGACTACGGTCAGTATGTCCCTATCGAGTATATTAAACTTAATTACTTGTGCCAGCTAGCTCAGAGGCCACTAGAAACTCCTTGACAAACAAAAAGGGAGTAGTTTCTGGCAGCCGCAAAACATGACCACTATGTTTCCCTTTAGAATCAGAACGTGTCCCAGAGTCGTTGAAACAATAGATAACTATTTCACTCAGCTCAATCGTGCATGCTTAGTTTTCTCCGAGTTACACAGAAAAGAACAGACGGGCGTTTCAATAAAAGATTTATTGAACAGTCTTGTTTCTGGTGTAAGTAAAATGTGCTGTTACGATCACAAGACAGTATGCGAGATAAATAATGTACAGTGTGAGCAGTAGAAATAAATAATACTGCGATAGCATTATCTTTTAGTACATATGCCTTTACATAAATAACACAGACTAAAAATGCGAGTACTCATACGATGCGTTTCTAATCTAGTTCTACCCCAATGTACCTAACCTAACCTAGGTGTAGGGAGAGGTATGAAGTAGGTGAAGTATTCCTTACTATGGTATACTAAGAGTATGTTAAGCCTAGTATGCCTAGTATGCCTAGTATGCCAAGAGTCCCAAGAGTCCCTCTAGGTTCTTGTCAGCTCCATACCTGAAGAATGAGAGAGGAAGGAATCTCTTTGCCAGACTCGAACTCCAACACCCCGCAAGGGAAGTCAGATCACTGGAAGCTGGACTCTCTGCGTGCAGGGATGACAGCGTCTTCTCAGTGCGTCAGGCCGGGAAACGGGCTCCTCTGAAGTCGAGGTCTCCTCTAGTTTACAAGGGCTAGGGAAGGTATATTTATACCTGAGAGGTACCTCATAATGTTAGCATTGACGTGAATCGGACAGCGGAAGACGTCATGAATGAACCCCTAAGGAATAATGGTTCATGCATAATATATGAGTCCTTGAAGAAATCAATAGTCCTGGGCTAGGGAAACTCCCGCAGCCTAAGGGTCTGTTCTTCACGAACTCGTTGCGATGTTAGGGTGGACGGATGTCGGAGACCATGCCTGTATTTGGAGTGCACGGTTTAATGCCTAAATAAGGCCTGGGAATTTATGCCTATATAAGGGCAGGGCGAATTGTGCCTATATAAGGACATGATACTGGAAAGCCCGTTATGGACACCCTAAGAGGAATACAACACCAGGAGCATCAGCTCTGGTTTAAAGGCGCCCTAAAACATCACAGAAACATTACCAGGCTCGGTCCCCTAGGGAGACCAGGAGCAACATGGCCGAATCTAGCCGGCTACACACCTCATCCTGAACTGGATATAATGTCAGATGAGGAACTACTTACTCAACTACAAGAGTTAATAAAAATCAACAGACAATTGGTCCAATATGTCATGCGGACTTTCACAGTCCAACCACCATTAACAATTCCAAATCAGACCCCTCATCCGGGGACTACACTAATAATTACACCACAGACTCTCTACTCAGTCATGGGTAAAATGCCCACAAAACGTGAGCAAATTCCATTCTGGATAGCTCAAAAAATTACTCAAATAGAAGCAGTATTTCCAAATACTAGCCCTTATGAGAAACACAGAATCCTAACAATCAGTTTACCAATGGGGATCACACCACAACTGGAAGACTGCACCACTTGGGGCTCAGTCTTTGCTGCCATCTATACTAAAACACATGGTATTCCATCAATTGCGGGAATACCTGATGTCCTGAAACAAATTCAAAACGAATACGGGGCAGAGCCTGCTATGAAATTACTGTAAAATTTCGACCAGGTCTCAACAATAATATTATCTAATATTAAAGGGGAGGCAGCAGCAGTGGCGATCCGCCAACGATTAAGAGAATTCGATGTTACAGAACATCAAACTGAACTACCCAGAATAATTGAACAATCCTATGCAGAATTAGGCAGAGATAGTTTGGGTGGAAGACCATTAAAACCAAAACTATCTGAGAATCCTGAAAAGGACTCTATTAAACAAACTCCTACATCTTCTAAAAAGAAGTGGGAAACTAATAAACAAAATTCAAATGAGAAACGTTCTCAATCCCGAGGTAGGTCTCCTCAAAAGGAGCCCTCTGAAAGGAGGTATAACCTCAGGAATAGGGATAATTTGAGAAAACCTGACAGGTATCAAGATACTGATACACGTTCCTCTCGTACCTTTCAGATCTCATCACAGACATCGGGAAGAAGAGGACGGTCAGAACATAGAGAAGAACGCGTGAAATCCAAGGAAGATAAACACGCTCCAAAAAATAAAACAAAACCTCAATTCTCCAAAAAGAAAGTAGCAGGTCTGAAGATCAGACATGCCGAGGATACTGAGAACACAACTCAAGAACAGAGAATGGGCTCAGACAATGCTGGACAGTGAGGCAGAAGTCACAATAGCTCGCCAGAACCTGAAGGAACTTCTGGAGATAGTGGACTTGAATGAGTACATCACAGTAGAGACTGTAGACACCAGGGTTAGTACTCCACAAAGGTTATATGAAATAACACTCCGAATGGAGGGAGACATACCAAGACAGGTGAAAACACTCTTTTGGGAAAAACTTTCAAAGGGCTATGACATACTTCTAGCAGAAAAAGACTGGCCACCACAATTTGTCAGGGAGTGCCCACATGGCGAGGACATTATTATGCCTGCCTTCTCCAACCATGGCTATTTCATTAACTTTGATACGTTCTCAGAAGATCCCAGTGAACCTGAAACGACGCCAGCATCATTAACTTTCAAACAGCAAGTACAAGACTTTCTTCACTTTCTGAAAAAGACTTATCTGGTTTCACCATGGATTGAACTCTGGATTATTTCTGGAATATTTGTTTTCCTGCTTTGGCTAGCTTTGGTTATGACTATGAGCATGCTTATAAATGGCAGATACATCCATGTGAACACTGAAAGAAAAGATGTGAACTTACTTTTGACACCACATAAATCTTCCCATCGTGAAGCAAGAGACTTGTCAACAGTGAACATCACAGCCGTTCCTATACAGGATGGTATAGTGTGGGACAAAACTGATTTCGATATCTTTGGCCCAACGGAACAATTGAACATTCCACATTTGTTTAAAATTTCACTAAGTGATCTTATTTCGTCCAATACCTATTCTGATGATTGGGACTTTGAGACTGTTAATGACATAGTGTTTGACCTAGAAAAATCTGCTGCATTTTCTAAAAATGAATATTTAGAGGGTTCATCAGACTATGAACAGCTGTATTGCTATAACCACTATGGTCATCATTTTTTGCATAAATCGGCAAACCCTAGAAATGTGTTTATGTTTAACCAATGGGAGCATTGTCCTACACCACCAAAAATCAGTTAAAAAACATTTGCTAACAAGTTTCCATATTTTTCAGGATACAATACATCTGATCCAGAAACATTTTACTATAAAAATGTAAACAAAACAGGCATGAAAATTATGTTAACTAATACAAAACAGATTTACTCTGCAGCATTTATTACCCAACTGTCTAGACATGGTTTCAACCTTTGGAAAGACACAATAGACACAAAATCGGTCTGGGGTACTAAAAATTGGCAAGTGCAGGGGATAGAAGCTTTATTTAGTGCATGCATCATCCCTCAGCAAATAATGTTTTTGAATGAAACTGTCCAACAAACGTCTTGTCTTGGACTAGCCAAGATCAAAGAGATGAAAAATCCTTCTGTACCAACACCTGCAAGTGATAACAATACACAGGCAGCGGTTACAGTTGACACAATACTACAACTCAACAGAACTAATCCTGATTGGAAAAAATGGTTGATCTAGCCCACAGACACGAACAACTGTCAGGAAAGATTCCTGAATAAAACTCAGGGCTTTACTATTCACAGGCCAGACCCAAGATATGTCCAACATACAGTGTAGGAAAATTATGCATCGATTGGCTGCAAAAATCTACACTTGAGGATGTGAAACAACACTTATCCTTACTTAAAGAAGACGCAGACCTTAGGGAATTCTTGCTTGGACCAAGAAAACCGCGTCAAAAACGTTTCATAAATGCCGGCATCTATGCTGCTTATAATGAAGTATGGAAGGTGTCACAGATAGAGGCCGCAGAACGAATACGTGAACTTGATCGTATACCATTCACAGTGGCAGAAAAACTAGCTACAGAATGGCTTATTCATGGCAAAATCACGCTACCTGTGACTACTTTTCAGTTTCAGTATTGCCTCAAACAGATGCAAGCAGGCAAATATGAAAGGTTGGGTAAGGAATACATTAAGACATCTTGGAATTTACCTTACACATATAGATGTTGGAGTGGGGATCGTGAAGTGTTTCTGAGCGGTACACACTGTGAAAGTGCACTGAGCGGTTCACTAATATGTCAGGACATTTCTTTACACGGGGCTTGTAATGGTTCCGTGGCAAATTTGTCTTGCCATCAGCAGGGTACACCAGCTGCTGTGATTAATCCAACGTTTGGACAACTTTCTAATGGGAGTTACCTCATGTTGAATGATCAGAGTTGCTGCGCCATGTTGCCAGGCATCCCATATCTAGTAACGGTGAACTCCAGGGTCACTTGCTGTATGCAAGTATTGTTTGCCCCAATAGACACAGTCAGGGAGTCGGCTTTGTGGCCTTCGCTGAACGTCTCTTTTATAAGATTTGATACTTTAAGCAGAATGAAAGCCATGCTTATACAACAAACAGTGCCTTTGACCTCGGCCAAAGAAACCTATGATCTACAAATTGCAAGGACTTCGGCTGAGATACAAACTTTAATACGTACAAACTGCCCTATACATTTCGTAGAAATGATAGGACGTACTTTAACATGTCAGATACAAGCGGAATTGTACATGTATTTAAGACCATCTGTTCCGGACTGTTAGCACCTTTCCAGGCAGTCCTCGGAATCATTCCAAACTTTGCACATTCGGTGTTTGGTGGCATACCATTAATTCTAGCACTTGTTGCCGGAATTCTATTTCTCTTCCTGCTATTACGCTATGGCCAGCCTATTCGCAGACATCACTCCGAGCGAAGTGGAAAAGGCTCTCCTTGAACGAAAGTGCCGTGAGCGAATAGTACAGCTTTTGGGCATGACTCGTCTACGGGAACTTAATACCACGTGGTTCCTGTCATTCAGACCAATCTGGCAAGATTGCATCTTACCTGTTGTACGATGCCTGCTATGCGGTAAAGAATGCGTGTTGGACACCTGTCTAACATTTCCATCAGCTACGCCAACGGATATCGATACTCTGCTGGACCCGATAACGGCCCATGCTCTGTGTTGTCCCCAGAGGCTTCCAATCCTGATGACAGCATTCATTGAGATCTCACAGACGCTTCCGGCTGCTGCTGAGGTACGAGATGGATCCACAGGCACACAGGTAACAATGGACGCGAACATTGCTGCGGCATCCTATGCTGAAGGCGATGCTTCATATCTCTGTGCAATTAATCTACTACACGAGGTGTTCCAAATGTCACCAGCTTCAGTGGACGATATTTTGTCTACAGAAATAAATGATTTTATGTTTACACCAGACCCGTACACTGACTCTGATTCAGCTCACAGTGTACCAGGGACGCAATGAATTTGGCCTTCAAAATTTCAAAGATTGGAACTCTACCAAAATTGAACTTTTTTCCCTTTTTTAAATTTTTTTTTCTCTTTCGAACTACATGGCAAATCAATCTACTTATAGTAAAACTATTCTTATAGTACGGACTTCGCGGTACTTCCACAGACACTTTGTCATCTTATTTGTCTATGAACTTCATTGATTTCCATGACATGAAATGACTTTGATTTTGAACAACTTATCGAACATTTTTTGTCACATGTAAATAATTCCTGCTTATTTCATTTACATTGCATTTTATTTTTTAATGTATGCCTGAAATAAGAAGTGATGCATAAAATATACAGTACTCAGAACTTCCTGCATTCTATTAGGTTTTTAAATGCTTTGAATGCTTTTAAGAAATATTTTTTTAGCAATATGCGGTACTCCATTTTATGTTTAGTATTTTAAATGTTTAGCATTTTATTATTATCGTACACACGTAAGTGGAGTGGGTGTTGTATTCCTCTTTGGGTGTCCGTATATAGGTTTTCCTGAATCATGTCCTTATATAGGCACAATTCATCATGCCCTTATATAGGCATAGAATCCCAGTCCTTATTTAGGCATTAAACCATGCGCTCCAAATACAGGCATGGTCTCTGACATCCGTCCACCCTAACGTCACAACGAGGCCTTGCAGAACAGACCCTTAGGCTTCGGGAGTTTCCCTAGAACAGGACTATTGATTTCTTCAAGGACTCATCTATTATGCATGAACCAGTACACCTTGAGGGTTCATTCATGACGTCTTCCGCTGTCTGATTCACGTCAATGCTAACATTCTGAGGTACCCCTCAGGTATAAATATACCTTCCCTCGCCCTTGTAAATCAGAGGAGACCTCGACTTCAGAGGAGCCCGTATCCCGGCCTGACGCACTGAGAAGACGCTGTCATCCCTGCACGCAGAGAGTCCAGCTTCCAGTAATCTAACTTCCCTCGCGGGGTGTTGGAGTCTGAGTCGGGCAAGAGATTCCCACCTCTCTCATTCTTAAGGTATGGAGCTGACTAGAACCTAGAGGGACTCTTGGCATACTAGACTCTTGGCATACATACTCTTAGTATACCATAATAGAGACTACTTCGCCTACTTCATACCTCTCCCTACAGCTAGGTTAGGTTAGGTACACTGAGGTAGAACTAGCTTAGAGACGCATCGTATGAGTACTCGCATTTTTAGCTCATGTTATTTATGTATGTGAATATACGCTAAAAGATAATGCTAGCGCAGTATTATTTATTTCTACTGCTTACGCTGTACATTAGTTATCTTGCATACTGTCTTGTGATCGTAACAGCACATATCACCTACACGAGAAACAAGACTGTTCAATAAATCCTTTTATTGAAACGCCCGTCTATTCTTTCTGTGTAACTTTGAGGAAAACTAAGCATGCACGATTGAGCTGAGTGAAACGGTTATCTATTGTTTCCACGACTCTGGGACACGTTCTGATTCTAAAGGGAAACAAAGTTGTCATGTTCTTGCGGCTGCCAGAAACTACTCCCTTCTTGTTATCCAAGGAGTTTCTAGTGGCCTCTGAGCTAGCTGGCACAAGTAATTAAGTTTAATATACTCGATAGGGACATACCGACCTTAGACCTATGTCAAACCTATAGGGTATATTATTCCAATGCGCAGAGCCTATTAGGGAAATAGGAGCTACACTACACTAGGATAGCTTTCAATAAAGGTTGTCTTTAAACCTATCATCAATAAAGGTCGTTTGGACTGGTGCAAGGTGCCCACTAGAACTAGTGGACAGCATATGCCAGGCCAACTTCTCACAACGAGTACCCTTCAATCCAAGCACGGGAACCGGTGCACGATAAGAGGGACCAAATTCTTTTTTGTTCTCCAGCTTTTCTCGTACCAGATCTCCAATTTTTGGAAGCCAGCCGGCAACTAGAATCAGTAGTGCTGTATCAGTGGAAGAGGGTAAATGTTCAGTTGCAAAGCTGTCATGGGTCTTTTGTAGATCCTGTAACACAGTAGAATGATTATCTACGTCAAAGGTTGCGGCAGCCGCCACAACGTCTAGACCATCAAGGTCTGGCACAAACATTTTAATGCCAAAGAGTATTTAGTATGGGGTCCGCCTACCCAGAGATCATCTAGGGAGGTTATTAAGTGCAGGTTGAACCCCATACAAATGGGCCAGCCAGCTCCTGCCAGTACCTAAGACTCTAGCTGTCAAGGATTGCTTTAAGTCACGGTTAATTCGCTCCACAACCGAATTGCCCTCAGGCCTGTATGGAGACAAAAACTGCACCAGCACCCCCATTGACTTCATTGCTTCCTTGTACGCCTTAGAGGCGTACGCTGGACCTTGGTCATAATGGAAGGTGCCACAGGCAAACATCCCTACAAAGACACGCAAATCCCTGATGACTTTTCGAGCGTCAGCACTGCGTTGTGGCCAAACCCAAAGGAATCTAGTGCACGAATCAACTGCAACAAATATATATTTATACGCAGTATCAGAAGAAAGAGGACCGCAGTGATCAAGATAGATACAGCCAAAAAGTTGATTAGAAATACACAGCTGTGTTTGTGGTGGGCGGTTGACCGTAGACGGCTTGATTTGCTGACAAATGTCACAAGAAAGGACATAATTATGGGTATGTTTATATAAACCACAGCACCAGTAACGTTGCTGTAAAATAGAGACTGTGGCCGACACACCGGCATGTGCAGATGCTATGCCTTCATGTGCGGCTTTGATCAGAGCTTGTCTGCAGTCCAAGTTGGGAATCATCCGATCCCCAACGGAAGGAATCAAGGCATAAGGAACTTGTTCGGGAGTTATATGATAAGAGTATTTCGAAGGGAAACCCTGAGGATAAACAGTTCCCTCCCTCGTTGCAGCTACAGCTGCCAAAATCTCATTATCTATTTTAGTCTTGGATCTTGTAACTGCTGCTACGGAGCACGTGGCCACTGCAGACCTGGCCGCTTCATCAGCCAAAGAATTACCAAGAGCATGTACTCCTACACGGTGATGGCCAAGATTATGTATAACATGAATGAGGGGCAGACGTTGTTTAAGATCTGCCACTCGAACACAAAGCGTTTTATGCTTAATTGCGCTGCCTTTGGAATCGTGATAGTCATTCCGAGACCAAAAGAACAAGTTGTCATTAAAAGACTGGACACAGTTATAAGAATCGCACACGATAAGAGTATTCACATTTGGATCAGCAAACTCGAGAGCTAGTACAAGAGCACGCAGCTCTGCCAATTGTGCCGTACAGTCACCAAGTGTTTGAGTGTGCACAATGGAAGACTTAAACTCTCCATTAACAATGGAGCCAGCAACAATTGCGCAAGCGGCTGAATAAGCATGTTTGGAACCCGTGGCTGGTTGAGCCCAGCCATCGGTGTAAATGATGCATTTGTACTCATGTAAAGGAAGCAGAGACAAGGGTGGAGGATGAACGTGTTCATACTGTAAAAACTCCTGTGTCTGTAAGGAAGGATCAAAGATAAACGTGACATCAGCCGATGTCAAAGAAGTAGCCCATTGTATCCAACGGGGATGTAGTGCTTTCGAGTTATGTACACTCGCCTTAGTCACGGCTTCAAAAGCAGGGAAGGGCGTGACCATAAGAATGCGTTTGCCTTGTGCCAGTGAGCGTTCTTTCAGAATCGCCATCTGTACTGCTGTCAAGATTTTTTCAACAGTGGAAAAGCGCATTTCAGCAGCAGTGTATAAATGTGATTTGTATGCGGAGTTGGCCTAATGGCTAGGGCGGTCGACCTCTAATCTGGGGAACCGGGTTCGAGTCTCGGCAATGACGCTGAACATCCTGTGATTCTGGGCAAATCACTTAATCTCCCCGTGCCTAACAAAAATGAATGTGTCCTCATGTAATGCAACTGGTGCTATGTAAAGCGCTCTGATACCCGATTCGGGTCAAGTTCGCGCTATATAAAACTCTGTAAAATAAAAAAATATGCAATCGGAACTGTGTCTCCTTCATTGAACGTCAAGTAAGTGAAACCCACTGTCCCAGAAACTATACGTATTGCTAGGTTTGTGGTGTTGTCAACAAGTAGTTCGTTGCAAGCAAGTCTGTTTGCAAAGAAGTTAGAATAGAAGTATGTCCCAGAAGCCAGCTGGCAGAAGAAAAAGTCGGTTATATCAATGCATAAAGCGGTTTGATACGCTGGGCATAATCGGGAATGTATGTCCTCCCGAAATTCAAAAATCCCAGCAAAGACTGAAGTTTCTTCAGTGTAGAAGGGGGTCGTAATTGTGCACATTTCTCCAAGAAGTGAGGGGCCAAGCCCTTTCCTTCATTATTGAGCTCATAGCCCAAAAAGATCACCACCAAATGGGCGATATGTGACTTTGCAAAATTAAATTTGTATCCATAGTCGGCAAAGGACAAAATAATATTGTCGACTCGGACTAGATGCGGCATAAGTTCATCGTCCGTCAGATAAATGTCATCAACGTACGAGAACGCATCTGGATCTATGTCGTGCAATAGTGACACGACACGTGTAGCAAATGCCCCGGGGGCTATTCTTATACCCCATAGGCAATCGTGTAAATTTTTTCTGATTCCCGACGGCAGTGAATGCTGTCAAATCACGGCTCTCAGGAGCGAGATTGTGACTATAGAAACCATTAGAAATGTCAAGTGTAGTTTTGTATTTCTTACGAACAAGATTGTTCACCAGCGCTGAGCTGTGAGTGTTTTGCACTGCAAATGTGCAGCAATGACTGTTCAATTCTCGGTAATCCAATCCAATCCGATAAGAACCATCAGGTTTTGATACCGTAAAGAGAGGATTATTCATCGGTGATGTACATGATTCAATCACTCCTTGAGACTCCAACTGTGTTAGAATATCACAAACGGAAGCTTTTGCTTCACGTCTGATTGGATATTGCGGCTGTGGCTGCGGCATAGAGCGTAAAGGTATTTCATGAGCCGGTGAATCAACATCCCAACCCACCTGATTACGAGACACCGCTGGGGCGAGGGCACAAGCCCACCCTGCAGCCAAAGTCTGGGCATGCTCTTCAGGGACGTAACGCGAAAAACTCGGAAGTATCACGTCTTCTCCCTAGGAACTGCCAATACAAAGGGTGGAGGCCAATCTGCCTCCGCCAACAGAATGTCATATGAGGACGTTAAATTTTCCCAGAACACCGCTTTGATTGGACGAGGTATATCACCTTCAATTTGGAAAATTATCTCATAGAGCCTATCCGGGGGGGCAACCCAGGTGTCAGCAGTCTCTACTGTAACATAGGTATCAGTTGCTGTCGCCTCCAGACAGGGACGCAGAGCCTCCCGCACTATGGTAACTTCCGCTGCGCTGTCGAGCAGAGTCACTGCCCATGTCCAATCCAGGAGTCGCGTTCTCACCATCTGAGGCATACCTCGCTGTTAGAGCGGCAACTTTTTTCTTCTGAAACGGTGGTCGAAAACGAGGTAGATCCTCTTGTTTTCCTTTGCCTTCAAACTGTCGAGGCTGATCACGTCCCTGTGGCGCAGGTTGACTCTTGCAAAAAGAACAATTGATGGACAGAATGCAGAACAATGTCAGACATTCACCCCAGTACAGAGATCTGGGCCTAAATCCATCGTTTTTTTGCTCACCATGCCATTCCAGTTTGGACCCAGCCATATGCAAATCAGTCTTGACCCTGCGCCCAATGGGAACAGTCCAGCCCGAACTGCCAGGCCAGGTCCTCCCTGGACTGGAAACAAGCATCCTAGGACCGGTTTCGGGCTTTCAGCCCTCATCAGCCAGGATAGCTTGACTCCAGTGGCATGGAGAGCACGGGACCCACGTCTGGGCATACCCGTCCCACTCGGGGTGACAAATGCAAAAGAACAATTGATGGACAGAATGCAGAACAATGTCATACATTCACCCCAGTACAGAGATCTGGGCCTAAATCCATCGTTTTTTGCTCACCATGCCATTCCAGTTTGGACCCAGCCATATGCAAATCAGTCTTGACCCTGCACCCAATGGGAACAGTCCAACCTGAACTGCCAGGCCAGGTCCTCCCTGGACTGGAAACAAGCATCCTAGGACCGGTTTCGGGCTTTCAGCCCTCATCAGCCAGGATAGCTTGACTCCAGTGGCATGGAGAGCACGGGACCCACGTCTGGGCATACCCGTCCCACTCGGGGTGACAAATGCAAAAAGAACAATTGATGGACAGAATGCAGAACAATGTCATACATTCACCCCAGTACAGAGATCTGGGCCTAAATCCATCGTTTTTTTGCTCACCATGCCATTCCAGTTTGGACCCAGCCATATGCAAATCAGTCTTGACCCTGCGCCCAATGGGAACAGCCCAGCCCGAATTGCCAGGCCAGGTCCTCCCTGGACTGGAAACAAGCATCCTAGGACCGGTTTCGGGCTTTCAGCCCTCATCAGCCAGGATAGCTTGACTCCAGTGGCATGGAGAGCACTGACTGACTCTTGCCACGATCTTGGCGTTCCCCTCCTCCGACTTGAGAGCCAGAAGTGTCCTGTGAAGAACGAGGAGAACGTTGATCAGGGACCTGAAATCTATCAGGAGACTTTACTTTAGCGCGGTCGCGCAAGTCATAAGTACGCTCAGAAGACTCAGGTGTCGGTGAACCAGCACACGAACCTTGTTTTCCAGTTCTTTTTAGGAAAGAACGGACGCCCATCTTTATCAGTCTGGGCCTTTTGTTGAGCTTGAGATTGAGTTTGCGTTTGAGTAAAAGGCTTAACTCCCAAACTATTGCGGCCTATGGTCTTATAAGCCTTTGCAATAATTTTTGGTAATACGCTTGGTTTGTCTACATCAGGGACAGCCTCCAAGCGATTCGCCACTTGAAAGCTTACCGTATCGCCCTTGACATTTGCAAGGATCATATCAGCAACCACGTCGAACACCCCCACCAATCTCATCCCTAGCTCCACAGCCGCCTCGGCTCCATGTTCATCCTGAACACGTTTAATCACTGAGGGGAGCACGGTCATGGAGGGAGTGCCAAAACATTTCGAATATACCGCTGCAAACACCTTCCCCCAGGTGTTATAATCAGCCAACTCGGGAATTAAGTCTTTAGGCAAACTAATAGTCAATATCCTGTGTTTTTCCACAAGAGAGGTATTTGGAAAGACAGCCTCTAGTTGTCCAAATTTTTCAGCAAGCCAATAAGGTAATTCATCCTTATTTTGTGGACGCTTGCCCATTACTGAATTAACTATAAGGGGACTGATGGTCACACCACCAGGTCCCGCAGGTTGCGCAGCAACGCCAGGCGGTCCCACCTAAAAGTTGCGCGACATGAACTGTATATCAGCTCTATGCACGCGTATCAAAGACGTATGTAACACGCGCAGTTCTGCAAGCGTCGCTGTTGTCAGACGACGCGGGTGAGGGGTAAAGCCAGCCAAAACGGGCCACGTGGCCCCATCTATCAATAAAGGACCTAAACGGACCGGCGTTATTGTGTGAGGAAGGGCGCCATTAAACCAAATTTCGTGTTGCCAAGCTGTAAGCGGAATCTCAAGAGCCCGATAGGGCTGATAAGCATTAGGAAGGGCCGTAGGCGTATATTCGTGAAACAAGTTATCTGTTCCATCCACTGCCGGAAAGGTGACCCAAGAATAAAATACTTCGAATCGGTAAGCCGCATCGGCTTCTACCACAAAGATTAGCGCAACACCAGCATTAGGGACTCTATTCTGAGTCAAATAAGCCGTGAGTGCTGCCCTATTAGCGGCCGGAATCGGGACCGCCATAACTGATAATAAAGAAAAACAACCTAGAGCGCGGCAGCGCAATAATGGGTTAAGAATAAAGAGAAACCTTTTAAAACTTCAAGCTTGAAAGAACCTAGAAAAACATCAATATAGGAGGTTAAACCGTCACAGCTGTCTCCGGAAACAGAGGTGAGGGTATTGTGGACAAGCACAAGCACTACTCAAGCGTCTCGCAGATAAGAACCAGACCAAACGTTGGCGGCGCTGATGGAGCAAGGTTTCAAAAATGAAACTTGCTTGTACGCAATCTTCCTCATAGTATTAATTTATTAAACTTGTATTGTAAATACTAACCTTTGCATTCACAAACACAAGAGGGACAGAAGCTTGCTTATGTGTTTTACTAATGAATAACGCTTGTCTATAATCCAAAATGTCCGCTAAAGCGCTGGAACTTCATTGCGCATGTCGCAACCTGATCACATGGTGTGACGTCTTTCTTTGCTTGGTGGGAAACTTCTGCTTCTGCGCTGTGTGCACTAAAATGGCCGCTAAATGTTTTCACATGCTTCAGCTTGCTCTCATGTCATTATTAAATTGTCGTTTTTCTTAATGCTACTAATGCAGGATAGTATTATAATTAATTGGGAATAGAGTAGGGAAAGTGGGCATACAGTGAAACTTTTTATTTGTGATTTTAATATTTTCTTCTTACACTTTTAGTAATTCGTAAATTTGGGCCTGGGTTGGTGACTTGAAACTCGAGAGACAGATGGTTCTGCGCATGTGTCCTGTATGCCTGCCAAGTGAAGTCAACTTGGACGTCTCCCAAGGCCACGACCTATTGGCCGAAGATGATGTACTCAATGTTTCCGGCGGACAAATTGTTACTTTTCTCCTGTAAAATGTATAACATTTGTCGTGAGACGGGTGGGAAATAAAGTGAATGTATTAATTTGAAGGGGCGGGAAGCTAAAAACAATAGGCTTCACAATTTAGGCCAAAATTGACATGGTGCGAGAATCCACCCCTGTCCCTGTCCAATCAGAAGTAGTGGTCCCATAATGTTAGCAACATTAAGGGGAGGTACATGGGCGTAGAAGGGTATAATAGAATATAGCATTAGTAAATTAGTCAGAGCATGCGTTCACGAAGAACAGGCGTCCATACTGCCAGAGCGCTCTTAACTCCAGACTGCCCAGCTGATCGGTTGCTGACTGTATTCCTGTCCGGAAGAGGTCCTGAGGAGGGGGCGGCGGAGTCCATTAGACGGGAGAATCGAGGAGAAGTCGAGTATCAGAGAGGGGAACGGCGCAGGCGTCGTTGTAGAGAGGTTACCGGTCCTGTCCTGATCCTGGAAGAGGTCTTTGCTCTTCATCCTTCCTGGGTCCTATCTTTTCCAACTCCTTGGCCAAGGGGCTTGGTTCTCGCATTTAGGTAACTATACTGCAACCTTTAGTTGCGCTGCTGTCTCTATTTTCTCCTCTTCCTTAAACACCGTCATTTATTAGCAAAATCATTTCTATGCTTTTTCTTGGGTATTACAATCAAGTACCGTGTTTTCTGTATTTTACTCTGCTAAAACTTTAGATAAACATTTTAAAACTTCCTGACTCAGTGGTTATTTCAGGATTATGTACTATAATGAATGTCACTCATTTTAAACTTCCCAATTAGCAAAGGATCCATTGGTAAGTTATTACTCTTCAATCAGAAGGTAATTGGTAACAGGGACTTTGATAAAAGAGTACATCTGACACCCAGCGTAAGTATTAGTGTAGTGTGAATGTATGGGCCCAAATGAGTATATGGTGTATGAATGTTGTTGGCTAATATTGCGCTGGATCAGTTTTCTGGTAAGCAGAGGACGGTTGTTGTTACTCTTTGTTAATTGGGTAATGAGAATTTTATTTGTATTTTTTATGAACTAACATCCGCTTATTTTTGAGTTTTTGTTATATGTTGTCCAGAATGCCCCGGGGTAGGCAAAAAGAATAGTGGGTGGCAAGTGGAAGCCATACTGCAGTGAGGTTATCTGTCAGGCAGAAATAGTACTGAGAAGTTAAGCAGGACTTCAAGTACTCGTTAGGGACTCTATGCGTGTGAGTAATAGCAAAAAGGGTACGCTGATAAAAATTTGATGTTATATCACCTAGTAAGGGTAACATTGGAGAAGTAACAGGTACTTCTGGAGCTTGTGTGAAGAGTAGACGGAAGTGTTTTACTCGTAGTGTATGTATTAGTAAACGGAAAGGTTTTACTAAAGTGTGGAAGAAACTATCTTTTCTATTTTAGAGAAACTGGCACGATAGCGAATGTTTTATGTGTTTACTGAAATTTAATTAAGATTTATAGAGAAAATAAGTTTGCGTAAATTTTTGTAAAGGGAGGGTCAGTTGCCGGAGAGGGAGCTGACGTCACAAAACGCCGCGCTGTGGTAGGTTGAAACAGCGGGTGTGGAGAGACACTTGTAAAGGAGGGGTCAGTAGTCAGGAGTAGTACTGACGTCACAGGTGCCGCGCTGGGATTGGTTAAACCAGCGAGGACAGAAAAGAGCAGATTGTAAAGGAGGGGTTGACAGAGAAACGTCACCAAAAGGCCGCGCAAGGATTGGCTCGGAAATAAAAGATAGCAGACATTTGATTGGTCGAAAATATAGAAGAAAAATTCTTAGTGGATAAGGATTGCATGTTAAAACGCGATCCGACTTTAACAGGAAATCGTCCGGATAGGAGATTCCTAAGTTTTGCAGAATATAATTTTGTACACAGAAGAATAGATAGAATGTACGGAGAAAGGAGAAAAATGTCATTCTTACAAAAGATTAAGAATTATTTTAAAAAGGACAAACCAATCAAAACTAGAGAAGGAATTATTATTCCACCAGCTAAAACGCCAGCATCATTTATGATGATGGAGAGAGGTTATCATACTTGTGTATGGATGGAGAATTGGATAGAATACACCAAAAATGATGGAGTATTAACATTTCCCGAGAATGGTACCTTCAATGGAAGAATTCTTCAAAACTTGAGATTGAGGATGAATGATTTAGAACCCAGACCTAGATTAACCCAGTACGAAGCTCTAGAAGAATGGGAAACCGAGGCATTTGAGCGGGATAGATCTAGAAGTAATAGGAGTTACCCAGGATTTTACCCCAGATATTTACGTGAGTCAAGAGAGGGTCAGATGAAACAATGGAGAAGGGCAATGATTACAGAGGGACTGAATCCATTATTCACAGAAGGAGAAAAATCAGGAGGCAAATGTACAGAAAAGACAAAACATTTAATAAGAAATGAGGATTCAGAAGACGAATTTATGGAAGAAATGTTAAGAAATCCCCCACCATATCAGGAAGGGACAAGTGGATGCCCTCCTAGTGCACCACCACAAACTCCAATGGTACCAAAGGTAATGCATGAATTCACCCCGACTAGAATACTTCAAGACAAAGAAAAGGAAGCTTTAGAAAGGACTAGAGCAGAATTAGTACGGAAAATAACTCAGATAAAAGTACATCCTGATTCATTGACTATTCCTGTAACAATTGGTCCAGTAGTTCCATTATATGGTACTCAAGGAAACTGCCCTCCATTGATACCTGTACCGACTCCTATGAATACTCCTGTGAGTAACCCCAAACCTGAAGCTCCAGTTATAATTGAGGATCAATTTAGTGACTGTGAATCCACAATATCACTCATGGATTTACCTATTCGAGGTTCTGTAAATAATACTCCAAGAAGAGATGTACCTGGAGGTTCAAAAGATGTAAGTTTAGTAACTTCATCAGGAACAAAAAGTGCTACCATAGTAACACCTGAAGATCTAGAAAGATGGGTACAAGGGTCAGTTAAACAGTGCACACCTCCAAAAGTACTGGATATCCATAAATTAAAAGTTGAATTAGAAGAAATAATAGCAGGAAATGTAGTAGTAGAACGCTTGAATACCTATGATGAAGAAGAATTATTGTTCCTGTGCAGAAGTATCACTAGAAATGTGAGGGTATTTCATGAAAAATTGTCCAATCTAGCACTACAGATGGGAATTGAAATAGGGAGATCAAAAGTACTACAGAAACCCTATAGAGCAGAATTTTCAGACAAAGATTTAGAAAATATGAATGCATCTGGAAGAAGACTGCAAATAAGAGAATTAATGTTAGTTTTACAAAAATGGGGAGATCTAGATAAATGGAGATCTAGGTGGGCCAAGAAAAAGGAAGAAGCACGAACAAGTAGAACAGCATCTGAATATGTGATGAAGGAAGCAGGAAAAGCAGATCAAATGTATCCAATGCGAGAAGTTGCGGGAGGAGGATATGTACATGTCCCATGGAGCAGACAGGATATTTTATCATTTACGAATGATTTTCCAAAGCTGAGGGAAAAGCCAATTGAATGGTACAAGCAGGTTGAAAGGTTTGTGAAGGTGTCAAAGGTATTGTTGAAGGATTTGGATGGTCTGTTTGACATAGTGGTACCTGCCGATTTATGGACAGATTGTAAGATCACAGTGGATTGGCCTAGTGATGAGTATCCCAGAGATCCAAAGATAGGTGCCCCGTCAAGTGACGTGATGAAAAAGTATCAGCAGGTGATAACATACCTGAAAGGGAAAATACCCCCGAAAGAAACAGATTGGGTGAAAATAGATCGAACTACCCAAGAAGTCAGTGAAACAGTACATTCTTACTATGAACGCCTATTACAGGTCTTTAAACAGTATAGTGGATTTGAGGACATTGGAGACAAAAACATGAGTCAGTTTGTGTATCGGTTTGTTTATGGTCTGAAGCCAGAGATTTGCCAGATGATTAAACAACACATGCTGTGTTGGCAGGGAAAGCCCATAGATGAACTTTTGAAGTATGCAAGATATTGTGGAGACGATATTGAGGATAGACACAAGAAATTGCAGGAAAAAGTGATGTGGGAACAGGTGAAAATGGCTGAGAAACAGGGAATTAATTTGGAAAATCCGAGTGAAAATCCAGGAAAAGAGTCTGGAACGAGTGGTGATACGGGAAATGGTGGAAAATTTAGAGGACGAATGAGTAGAGAAGAAGCTAAAAAGAAGTTTGCTTGTCATGGATGCGGAAAATTGGGGCATTGGAAGGACGAGTGTAAAAAGATTCGGAATAATAATGGCCCAAATCAAAACTTAAATCCACAGATGCAGAATGATTCACAGCAGGGTGTAAATCCCCAGAATCAATTACCACCTCCACCTGTTCAGGGTAATATAAGCAGAGCAAAACATGGTACAGACATTGGATACCCAGGAGGGAGTGGTAAGAATGATTATATGACATCACAATTTCTTTTGCAGGACAATTACTGTGAATTCGACTCATGACGGTGCCTAGGAGAGGGGAAGAAGGAGTGCGTACTTGGCGCATCCTTACAGGTAGATCAGTCTGGTCCATATGTTGAAGGAAATGTGAAAGGTAATGATATTACTTTCCTTTTGGACACTGGTGCTACCAGGTCTACTGTGAGATCAGCAGACATCCCAGACCTTCCTCTCTCTGGTGAAGATATCCAAGTAGTAGGGGTAGCTAATCAAAGAATTAGAACACCTCTTACAGAACCAATGGAAGTCAAAATAGGAAACTTCAGAGAAATGCACCAATTTGTAGTGTGCGATTCTAGCCCAGTGAATTTATTAGGTAGAGATTTTTGTGCAAAATGAACTGTACAATTTTCTGCACGCCGGATGGTGTGGCAGTTCAGACACCAGATGAGGACCATGGATATAAAATTATGGTTGCAAAACAAGGTACAGAAATAGATGAAATGTTTTCGTTGATAACAAAAGATGAGTTGGCAGAAGAATTAAAAGGTACAGTAAACCAAATAGTATGGGATTTCACCGGAAAAGAAGCAGGACTTATGGCAAAAATAGATCCAGTTCAAATTACTGTAAAAGAAGGTGCGATTTTCCCAAATACTAAACAATACAAAATGAGTGCAGAAGTAAAAGCAGGAGTCATTGAAGAAATCAATCGAATGGTAAAACAAAACATTCTAAAAGAAGTAATGAGTAGCCCATGCAATTCACCAATCATGGGACTAAAGAAACCTAGTGGAAAATATAGGATTGTTCAAGACCTGAGGAAAATAAATAAGATTGTAGAACCATGTTGTCCTATAGTACCAAATCCTGCAGTAATTCTATACCAGATCCCTTGGAATGCAGGATGGTTCACAGTAATTGATTTGCATCCAGACAGCCAGTATCTTTTCTCATTTAAATTTGAGAACAAAGTCTATGTGTGGAATTGTTCCTCAGGGGTACACAGAAAGTCCTTCCATCTTCAACCAGATACTGAAAAAGTGCCTGGAAAAACTAGTGATGCCAGGAAGCTCAGTCTTAGTCCAATATATCGACGACTTATTGGTGGCGTCGACCACCAGAGAAGACTGTGTTGTTGATTCCATAGCATTATTAAATCTTTTGGCTGAGGAAGGGCATAAAGTCTCACCTGAAAAGTTACAGTTTTGCAGGACAGCAGTTAAATATCTAGGACATCAAATTGAGAGGGAAAAAGAAGAATAACCTCTGAAAGAGTAGAATTAATAAAGAGAATGCAAATGCCTGTAACCCAAAGACAAGTGCGAATGTTCCTAGGAATAGTAGGATACTGTCGACAATGGATACCAAATTTTTCCATGTTGGCTAAGCCCTTAATTAACATGACAAAAAAGAAAGCAAAGGACCCTGTTGAGTGGGAGGATGAAAGTGTAGAAGCTTTTGTAAAATTGAGAAACGCACTTTGTTCAGCACTTGCCTTAGGCATGCCTGATTATAAAAGAGAATTCGCATTATTCTGTCAAGAGAGAGAAAACTGTGCACTTTCTGTACTAACTCAGAGACATGGACTAGACAGACGTCCTATAGCATATTTTTCTGTTACATTGGACCCAGTAGCAGCCGCGTTGCCAGGATGCTTTAAAGCAGTGGCAGCAACTTGTTTGAGCATTGAACAAAGCGAGTCAATTGTGATGGGACATCCTGTAAAAGTGCATGTTCCACATGCAGTTGTCATTCTGTTGACAAGAACTCGAACTCAGCATCTTACTCCTAGTCGGCTGACTAAATATGAAAGAATAATAATGGGTGCTGAAAATGTGACCATGGTAAGGTGTACAATAATAAATCCAGCAACTTTATTGCCGGACCCATATCATGAACAAATAAAGATGACGAAGAAGATGAACATGATTGTGTACAAATTACAGAATTATGTACAAAACCACGCCCAGACATAGAGGAACAGCCTCTTAAAAAGCCAGATAGGGAGCTATTTGTCGATGGTTAGATGGTAAACTAACTGCTGCCTATGCGGTATGTGAATTAACTGGAATAGTCGAAGCATCCTATTTACCAGGAGTAAAATCTGCACAAGTAGCTGAATTGATTGCTTTGATAAAAGCTTGCAAAATTGGGAGGAATCAGAGAGTGACCATATTTACAGATAGTCAATATGGTTACGGGGTTGTGCATGATTTTGGCCAACTGTGGATGCAGAGGGATTTCATGACTTCTTCAGGATCCCCCATTAAAAATGGACAATTTGTAAGGGAATTGCTAGAAGCAATACAATCACCAAAAGAATTGGCTGTGGTGAAATGTGCCGCACACCAGTCAGGAGATGACTGGGTGGTAGTCGGCAACAGATATGCAGACCTGGTGGCTCAACATTGTGCCAAAACCAGAACGTCAGTCAATAAGAGGGTGGAAAGAATGGGAATCAGCTGCCAACTTATGCTGTATATGCCACCAGAAACTTGGAATGAAGTAAAGAAATTGCAAGATGAGGTTGAGGAAAGTGAGAAGAATTTGTGGATTAAAGTAGGTTGTTCCCAAAGAGGAGATGATGAAGTATGGATCAGTGCAGATGGCAGACCAGTCATGCCAGACTGTTTACTCTCACAAATGGCTAGAATGCATTATGGAGACACACATATAGGGAGAGATGCAATGATTAGGCTGTTCAGACAAAATTGGTACAATCCCAAATTCAGGGCTGTTGCAGAGAGTCTTTGCCAGAGATGTCTAACTTGCCAAATGCACAATCCAGACAGGAAAACGATAATTGGGTTTGGAAAGATTGGAAAGGCAGAAGGCCCATTTATAAGTCTCCAGTTTGACTTCATACAGTTACCACCATGTAGAGAGCTGAAATACGTACTAGTCATAGTGTGCCTGTTTTCAAAGTGGGTGGAGGCTTACCCTACTAGAAGAAATGACAGCATTACAGTCGCAAAACTATTGCTACGAGAGCTCATACCAAGATTTGGTTTTCCAGTATCTTTGGAATCAGATAGAGGAAAACACTTTAATAGTGAAGTGATCCAGATAATCTGTGAAGCATTTCAAATCAAACAGAAATTGCACTGTGCATATCGCCCAGAGGCTTCTGGAGTGGTAGAACAATTGAATGGCACTATAAAGTCAAGATTGGGAAAAATGTGTGCATTAACATCATTAGAGTGGCCAGACGCATTGCCACTTGTCCTGATGGGAATAAGAATCATACCGGACAAAACGACAGGATTGAGCCCACATGAAATAATGATGGGAAGAGCAATGAGACAAACACATGTTCCCACAAACAAATTAGTAAATATATCTGATGATATGGTTCTGGATTATTGCAAAGGATTGGCTGACCTCGTGCGTTCTGTCTCTCATCAGGTTGGAGAAGATGCAGTTTCCAGACAGCTTGAATTAGAACATGATCTGAATCCTGGTGATTGGGTGGTAGTGAAGAATCACACCAGAGAAACGTGTCTATCACCCAGGTGGAGCAGACCTTGTCAAGTCATATTGACCACCAATACAGCAGTGAAGTGTGCAAGATTTCCTAATTGGATTCATGTAAGCCACACAAAGAGAGTACCAGAACCTGAAGAAGAGAATCCACAGACAACGCCAATCACTGAAGAAGCTGAAGGTTGCCCAGCTGAGGAATCTCAGGCTAGAGGTTCGAGAAAAGCTGACGGAGAACAACCGAGCACAAGTCAGGATTGGATACCAGTGGTAGAAGTTCCTGAAGTATATTACAGAACGAGAAATCAAACAAAATTGGAAGTAATTGAAGAAGATCAGATAGGTGAAGAAGAAGCAGTTCAGGATCAAGAAGAAAAGATAGTAAAAGATCCTGAACAAAATAAGATAGGGAAAGAAAATTGGACACAAAACAGTGAAGATTTAATTGACTTTACACAGGGAAAAACAGGTTTAGAAGAATCCGGTCAGGCTGCAGAAGTTCACAGTGCAATAAGCCCTGATCAGAAGCAGTTAGATCAAGAAGAATTCACTAAAGAAAAAGGGGTTGATACAAATGAACATAAAGAAATAAAAAAGGAACAAAGTCAACATCTTGAAAGTCATTGTGGAGCTACTGAAGAGAAACCAATCAGACCTGAAAAAGAACAAACAAAAGAGGCAGTAATCAAAGAAAACAAAACAGTATTGAGCAGTGAAAATAACGAGATCTTTGAAGACGTAAACAGAGAAACAGTGCCAACAATGAAAACAAGAAAAGGAGATCATTGGCCAAGTGTCATTAAAAGAGTAAAATACCACATAACAACCAGAAGTGAAGATCCAGAACAAGTACCTGAAGTGACAAGTCAAACTGAACAAGAGAAAAAGTCAGGAAAAAGAAAAAGTAAAAGACTGAGACTTGTGAATAACAAATTCAAGGGTCCTGACTGGACTTATATCATTCTTGAAGATTTTGAAAGCTCAGAGTCAAGTGACAGTGGTGGCGAAGGAACAAGTGCAGAACTAACATACGAAGAAGAAACAAGACCACCCTGACTAAACAAAAGAATCCTCTAAAGAAAAGAAGAAGAGATAAGAAGAGCAATCTTCCTTGTCGAAAAATGCCTGATGATAGAGTTATTGGGAGACCAAAACGAAATTGTTGTAGGAGATGCTGTGCAATCTGCATATGTAGTCTGTGATTGGTGCTATAGTATGGTTAGTCCTGATTGCAGCAGTTCCTTACCTTATGATAATAGATAAGAAGATAAATAATGAAACTAAAGGGAGGACAGCAAACATGAAGGGCAATAGAGTAGAATTAATGGCAGAAGATGAGGCAGAAATTCATCATGAAATAGCTGATAACGACACTAGTTTAAATGTTTTCACAAAGTTATTGTTTCAGTATGTAGACACAATGGAAGTTAGTAATTGTTATGTCTGTATGAAGTTACCTGAATCAGTAGCGGAAGGATTAACATACCATCATTTACCACTGACATATGGCATCTCATGTAGTGTATTAACAAGTTTATTTTATAGAACAGGTAGGCTACAGTATTATTATTCAAACTTAGATGTGATATTTTCTGAGGTTCCGATTCGCAAGAGTATGAACCCAGTGCTTAGTAGTCAAGACGCACAGTTTATGGGAGAGTTTTAATCGATAGACATAACACATGCACATAGACACAATCTAACATGTTCTTTACTAGAAGAAGAAAAGATATTTTTGAATTTAGTAGAAGATAGAAGACATGATTTTCAAAAGAAAGCTTCAGAGCATAAGGCTCAGTTGCCACCTTGGGCGGAGAAGGAAGGGAGTTATACACCTGGTAAAGCTCAAGCTGCAATGGCTCTGGATTTCGTAAAGAAAGGGAAAATTTGTCTACATAGGTTAAAGACTGATTATAACAATGTTTTCATCTACCAGTGAATGTGAACACAATTTTTTAATTCTTGGAGGTTGGGGACTGAAAGGAGGAACAGATTCAGTTTTTCCTGGAATCTATTATGTATGTGGGAATAAGGCTTACTTTAGGCTTCCTGCACGGTGGTATGGAAGTTGTTATTTTGGAATAGTTTTTCCAAAGATATACCACGTAAAAAGAAACACTGGAAGCAATGAAAACAATAATGAATTAATACGTAGTAAAAGAGCTACTTTTTCAGAAATTGTATGTGATATATTTGGTGCATTGATACCTTCAGTGGGAATAATTCTGAACTCAAGGAAAATATGTAAATTGTCTACAGTGGTTGATCGTTTATCAATGGATACTGCTGGAGGTTTTCTAATGATTAATACGGAGATGGTTGCGATTAGATCTATGGTAATGCAAAATCGACTTGCTCTTGACATTCTATTGGCAAAAGAGGGAGGAGTCTGTAAATTATTGAAGACGAAACATTGTTGCACTTATATTCCTGATAAGAGTGCAGAAATTGGAACGTATATTCAGAACATAACTAAACTTGAGAAAGAACTTAAACCACTGGAAGTTGATAGTGTATGGAAAAGATTTACAAATAGTATTGCGTCAATTGGAACCTGGTTTGCTAATATAGGGAAAGGACTTATAGGTCAAATATTAGTACCCCTAGCAGGGATAGCAATAATAATATTGGAAATAACAATATGGTGCAAATGCTGTAGAAAGAATGGAAGATATAAAATGACAGGAAAAGGAAAGAAGAGAAAACTAGATGAAATAGAACTTGAAGAATGGAGAAGTGATTTATACAAAAAGTTGAAAGGGGATGTGAAAAACAGAAAATGTAAAAATGAGAATGAAACGAATTGCTAGAAGTTGGCATCTGATTGAGGGTAGTATTTTTGATGGCTCAGAAACGCCATCAGAGAGGGGATTGATGGAGCAAGGTTTCAAAAATGAAACTTGCTTGTACGCAATCTTCCTCATAGTATTAATTTATTAAACTTGTATTGTAAATACTAACCTTTGCATTCACAAACACAAGAGGGACAGAAGCTTGCTTATGTGTTTTACTAATGAATAAGCTTGTCTATAATCCAAAATATCCGCTAAAGCGCGGGAACTTCATTGCGCATGTCGCAACCTGATCACATGGTGTGACGTCTTTCTTTGCTTGGTGGGAAACTTCTGCTTCTGCGCTGTGTGCACTAAAATGGCCGCTAAATGTTTTCACATGCTTCAGCTTGCTCTCATGTCATTATTAAATTGTCGTTTTTCTTAATGCTACTAATGCAGGATAGTATTATAATTAATTGGGAATAGAGTAGGGAAAGTGGGCATACAGTGAAACTTTTTATTTGTGATTTTAATATTTTCTTCTTACACTTTTAGTAATTCGTAAACTTGGGCCTGGGTTGGTGACTTGAAACTCGAGAGACAGATGGTTCTGCGCATGTGTCCTGTATGCCTGCCAAGTGAAGTCAACTTGGACGTCTCCCAAGGCCACGACCTATTGGCCGAAGATGATGTACTCAATGTTTCCGGAGGACAAATTGTTACTTTTCTCCTGTAAAATGTATAACATTTGTCGTGAGACGGGTGGGAAATAAAGTGAATGTATTAATTTGAAGGGGCGGGAAGCTAAAAACAATAGGCTTCACAATTTAGGCCAAAATTGACATGGTGCGAGAATCCACCCCTGTCCCTGTCCAATCAGAAGTAGTGGTCCCATAATGTTAGCAACATTAAGGGGAGGTACATGGGCGTAGAAGGGTATAATAGAATATAGCATTAGTAAATTAGTCAGAGCATGCGTTCACGAAGAACAGGCGTCCATACTGCCAGAGCGCTCTTAACTCCAGACTGCCCAGCTGATCGGTTGCTGACTGTATTCCTGTCCGGAAGAGGTCCTGAGGAGGGGGCGGCGGAGTCCATTAGACGGGAGAATCGAGGAGAAGTCGAGTATCAGAGAGGGGAACGGCGCAGGCGTCGTTGTAGAGAGGTTACCGGTCCTGTCCTGATCCTGGAAGAGGTCTTTGCTCTTCATCCTTCCTGGGTCCTATCTTTTCCAACTCCTTGGCCAAGGGGCTTGGTTCTCGCATTTAGGTAACTATACTGCAACCTTTATTTGCGCTGCTGTCTCTATTTTCTCCTCTTCCTTAAACACTGTCATTTATTAGCAAAATCATTTCTATGCTTTTTCTTGGGTATTACAATCAAGTACCGTGTTTTCTGTATTTTACTCTGCTAAAACTTTAGATAAACATTTTAAAACTTCCTTCCTGGTTATTTCAGGATTATGTACTATAATAAATGTCACTCATTTTAAACTTCCCAATTAGCAAAGGATCCATTGGTAAGTTATTACTCTTCAATCAGAAGGTAATTGGTAACAGGGACTTTGATAAAAGAGTACATCTGACACCCAGCGTAAGTATTAGTGTAGTGTGAATGTATGGGCCCAAATGAGTATATGGTGTATGAATGTTGTTGGCTAATATTGCGCTGGATCAGGCGCCATGTTGCAGGGATTCTGCACATATACAGAACTATGCGCAGGAAAACAGGACCTCAGTGAATAGGGGTGTACCAACGTACCACATCAGTACCCAAAGTCCCAAGCCGACTAGCTATAGTGTCTCATTCATTCTCCTCCAAATATCACGGAGCTACAAATGATTAGACAACCCAGAACACAACACTCCTGACTCTCTCAGGAATCGCGGGAGCAAGACGTACTCTTTCGCTCACTCACTCATACCTGTCCACAATGAGAATAAGCAGAGTCACTGAAATAGTTCAAAATGTTTATTTTAACTATTGTGCTCTACAATACAGTATACGTACCACTACTAGCAGCAAAATGCATGAACTCAGCACAGTTAGCATTGTTATAATTCCATAAAATACAAAGGGAGAAGTCATGTTATAAAGACTGTGGAAATAAGGGCCTCTAGTCCTAACAACCCTCCCCTTGACTAGAAGAAGTTTATTTTATAAAAATAACGATCTCTGGGCTTTGACAGCAGACCCCATACCTTAAAGCCTGAATGTAAGGTTTACATCATAGGAACAGCAGAGCTCTTCTCCATGGAACGGCTTTCTTCAAGTGTGTTAAAACAACATGCAACAACATAATATCAAAGCACGAGTCTTCAGTACTGCAGCTGTGTGTAGCATGTTATGTATAGGTGCTAGGGACTGACCAGAACAGAATAACAAGGGGCATTGTTTATGGACCTTGCATATCGTGTTCAGACTAAACTCCAGGAAAGGCAGAGAACGCGAAAAGCAACCCGTTCTCATGTGAAGGGCACAAACAAAGTCTTGCAAAAACAAAGTCATGTAGTAGCGTGCGCAAAAGCAACAAAACTCATGCTAACTTAGCAATGTCGATAATGTGCCTAAGAACCATATAACAATACCACGACCATTGAAACACCAGGATTTGAACACATAACCTTTAGAGTAAGAGTGAGAAACCTTAACCACTATCCCACAGTGACTTCAGAGTACTTTTCACGAAAACTTATATATGACATTCGAATCAAACACTCCAGTGTATGCACTACCATAGGATAGAGTTCACCAATGTAGACATCATTGACAGTGTTGAATGGAAGGAAAGAGGGAGAGAAAGAGAAAAAGAAAGCGAGAGAGAGAGAAGATTTGCATACTTTGGAGTAAGACATACTTGTAAAGAGAGATATTTAAACAAGGAGAAATAAAAATATTTTCCAATATTTATCAAAGAAAGTGCCATTGCCTATAATTTTTAACTCAGAGACTACAACCATTGAAACACCAGGATTTCAACACATAACCTTTAGAGAAAGAATCAGAGACCTTAACCACTATGCCACAGTGACTCCTGAGCACACTGATTTGAATGTCATATATAAGTTTTCATGCAAACACTCCAGTGTATGCACTTCCGTAGGTTAGAGTTCACCTATGTAGACATCATTGACAGTGTTGAATGTAAGGAAAGAGGGAGAGAGAGAGAAAAAGAAAGAAAAACAGAGGGAGAGAGAAGATATGTATTCTTTGGGGTAAGACATACTTATAAAGAGAGAAATTCAAACAAGAAAAAAAGAAAAACATTTATCAAAGAAAGTGCCATTGCCTATAATTTTTAACTCAGAGAACAACCATTGAAACACCATGGATTTGAATACATAACCTTTAGAGTAAGAGTCTGAGACCTTAACCACTAGACCACAGTGACACATGAATAATCTGCACAAAAACCTCATATAAGACATTCGAATCAAACACTCCAGTGTATGCAGTTCCGTTGGTTAGTGTTCACCTATGTACACATCATTGACAGTGTTGAATGGAAGGAAAGAGGGAGAGAGAGGGAAAAAGAAAGAAAAACAGAGGGCGAGAGAAGATATGTATTCTTTGGAGTAAGACATACTTAGAAAGAGAGAAATTCAAACAAGGAAAAAAGAAAAACATTTTCCAATATTTATCAAAGAAAGTGCCATTGCGTATAATTTTTAACTCAGAGACCACAACCATTAAAACACTAGGATTTGAACACATAACCTTTGGTGTAAGAGTCAGAGACCTTAACCACTAGACCACAGTGACTCCTGAGTACAGTGCACGAAAACTTATATATAACATTCGAATCAAACACTCCAGTGTGTGCAGTTCCGTAGGTTAGAGTTAACCTATGTACACATCATTGACAGTGTTGAATGGAAGGAAAGAGGGAGAGAGAGAGAAAAAGAAAGAAAAACAGAGGGAGAGAGAAGATATGTATTCTTTGGGGTAAGACATACTTATAAAGAGAGAAATTCAAACAAGGAAAAAAGAAAAACATTTTCCAATATTTATCAAAGAAAATGCCATTGCCTATAATTTTGAACTCAGAGACCACGACCATTGAAACACCAGGATTTGAACACATAACGTTTTGACCTTGTTGCTAGTTTTTCTGCAGCAGTTCTTTTTAAAACAACTGTTGCCAGACACTGCTTTTTATGACTCCGCCCCTTGTAACCCCACCCCCTTTCCTCTGTCACATTTTGACCCCCAATTTCTGCGTTCCCAATGTAAATTGTTCCCATTTCCAGCACTGGTTGGAACCCAAATAAATGTGGGCTAATACAACTTGTATGCAATAAGCCACATTTTTAAACATAAGTTCATAATGAAAACAACACCCATACCCTTCTGCAAGTGTTTTTGCGTTTTTACAGCGATAACTTATGCCCATGTGTAAATAGGCCATAAAGGTAAAATAGATTTCAAATGATTTGATGGAATTCAGTTAGGCTTCTTCACTGACTGAAACGAGCAGTACTTGAAGGACTCTCCTTTATAAACTATGTTGTGTGAGCTGTTTAATAAGCAAAGTGCAAAACGTGTTTGTTTAAATCTTACTTTGTTATTGGTGGTCAGTTAGAGCGTGCTGCACTTGCCATTTATTTTCCATGGGGAAAATTGTGATAATCTTTGAAACTAGCTCCTGTAAAGGCCCATGATGCAATTTCATTGGCAGAGAAAGCATAACCTGGCATGACCTAGCAATCATTGGGAAGAGAAAAGTGATTTAGATATTCTTCTAAATTGGGTAGAGCACTGATTGCTTAGAGATGGAAATTGAGTGATTTCACCGGATAGGTGGTATGAGAAGACTAAGCTCCTTGTCCTTTTCTGTTTCTTTTTCCAGAACGGCTCCTTTAAAGACAGAGGAGGACCTGAGAGCTTTGAGAGGGACATAGGGGCATATGTACAAGGGAATGGCGGAGCGTGGCGTTAAGCACAAAATGCTAACGCCATGCTCCGCCAGTCTGAAAACTCAGGGATGCGCTGTATGTACAAAGATACAGCACACCCCTGCGTTTTCCATAGCGCTGGCCCTATAGTAAGCTGTCTAGACGCAAGGGTGCTTGCGTTGAGGGAATGATTGTTTATGTGCAGGAAGGTGTCCCTTCCTGCACATAAACAATCACAAATGGCGATTTGTAACTTCTATGTGTGCTGCATTGTGCAGCACACATAGAAGTTGCAAATCCTCATGTTTGTAATGATTGTTTATGTGCAGAAAGGGACACCTTCCTGCACATAAACAATCATTCATGGCGTTTGCTGTTTCTATGTGTGCTGCACAATGCAGCACAAATAGACACAGTAAAAACGAGGATAAATAAATCATTTCTCTTCATTTCGCTATGTTAAGACTAGGGTTTTCCTGGTCTTAATTTTTGGCGCTGCTTCCTATTTATGCCGCCCTTGTTAATAGGGGGCAGCATCAAAATCAATGGTTGTTGCGTTGGAACGCCCACCACAACATCCATTGCTCACCCCTTTCACACTGAGTATAGCGTGAAAGAGTGCCATATTTACAAGGCGGCGTTAAGTGGCTTAACGCCGCCTTGTAAATAAGGCGAAGCCCTTACCGCCACAGGAACGTTGTGAAAAGTGACGTTCCTGTGGAGATAGGGGCTTTACCCTTGTAAATAGGGGGCAGCGTCAAATGTAATCAGTGTTGCAGCGGAACGCCCACCACAACACCCATTGCCCACCCCTTTCATGCTAAGTATAGCATGAAAGGGTGCTTTATTTACAAGGTGGTGTTAAGCCACTTTAAGTGGCTTAATGCCTCCTTGTAAGTAAGGTGAAGCCCTTATCGCCACAGGAACGTCGTTAAAAGCGACGTTCCTGTAGTGATAGGGGCTTGTAAATATGCCCTGTTAGACTTGGCACCATTGGCGTGGGTCTCCCTTCCATTTTTTGCTGTTGCATCATCTGTTTTTGCTGGTCTAGATGCTTTGGGCACTTTGCCACTGCTGTTCAGTGCCAAAGTGCAAGTGCTCCCTTTTGTAAATTGATGTAATGGATTACTGATTCCATGATTGGCTGATTTGATTTACTTGTCAGACCCTAGTACAGTGCACCATGTGTGCCCAGGGCCTGTAAATCAAATGCTGCTGGTGGGATTGCAGCACTGGTTGTGCCACCCACAGAAGCAGATTGTAAAATGTGGCTCAGGCCTGCCATTGCAGAGCCTGTGTGCAGTCTGGGATTGCCATGTCGACTTGGCAAGTGCACACACTTGCCAGGCCCTAAACCTTCCCTTTTCTACATGTTAGTCACCCCTACAGTAGGCCCAAGGTACCCCTGTGGGCAGAGTGCATTGTATGTAAAAGGTAGGACATGCCCTGATGTGTGTGGCATGTTGTGAAATACTGCCAATTTCGTTTTTTACTATTGCAAGGCTATCTGTTCCCATAGGCCAGAATGGGCAGTTAGTTTATAACATCTTATAAACATAACTGGCCCTAGGAACAAGATAGGAAAATTAAGTTTAGTATGCCTGAACTCAGAATGTTAAAGTGCATCTTTTAGTGGGTGATTTTTACGTTCTGTGTTTGAAAATACCACTTTTAGAAAGTGGGTATTTTCTTGCCTAACCATCCAGTATGCCTCTGCTAGGTTTGTGTATTGCATGTCTGGCTTGTGAGTGACAGGAGCTGGGAGAGGGCAGGGGTTCCGGCTGTCTGACGAGTCAGGGCTGGGCTGAATGGGACCTGGGTTGAATTTAGAGTAGGGGAGGAGATTTCCTTTCACCTTCCTGGGCCAGGTCTGCTTTCAACAATGCTGTTTCCACCTCCTGCCAGGAAGCTGCACCAGTGAGGACAGAACTGGTTTTGGCTGGGTACAGACACTCTCTGCCTTCAGAGAACAAAGAATTTGTGTGTATAAAAAGAAGGGCCCAGACTTTTAGATCACTTCTGGGAAATCAAGAGGAACCTTTGCCAAGGAGAAGAACCCGAGAAGCTGAAGGAAGATTACTGCCCCTGTGCTGTTTGCTGTTTGGGGTTGGCCTGCAGTGGTTACTTGTTGCCAAGGAAAGGAGAAAAAGGACTTTGCTGTTCGCTTTGTCATCTTGAGGAAGATCTCCAAGGGCTTGAAACTGAGCTTGCCTCCTGTCTGAAGTCTCAGGGGCACAAAGACTTCACCACCAGCTCCCCTGAATTTCCTTGCTGGGAATTCCAACCTGCAAAGAGGTGCCTGCTGCTGTTTAGGGCCTCTAGAGACTGTTTTTTGTTGGGAGCTGGAAGATCGATGCAACGAGGAAGAAGCGTGACACATCCTCACCGATTCCTGACGCATCGCTGAGTCATGGAGAAGACGCGTGCCGCCTCCGCACCTGGTCCCAACGCATTGCCGAGCCATGGAGAACAAGCACGCCGCATCCCCACCGGGACCCGACGCATCACCGAGAAGACCGTCGCAGCACCTGCCGTGCGGCTGCAAACGTTCACGCATAGTCCGGATAGTTGCCTCGCATCAAGCCGCCATCTTGTCGCATCGTAACCGGAACGCAGTAAGAAACAGACGCATCCCCTCCTCTCCGGTAAGGAACTGACGCATCGCCTTCCCTGCGACCCTTTTGTTTGTTTTGTGTGATGCACCTAAGGTACTTTGTTGGAAAAGTGTCGCATTTACAACTTGCATTGAACTGAACTATTTCTACCATTTACGAACCTTATTTTTGATACTGTATTGTGGATTTTTGCCGTTTGGTCTTGTTTAGATAAAGATTACTTATTTTTCTAAACTGGTGTGGAGTCCATTTGTAGTGTTTTCACTGTGTTACTGTATGTGTTCACAAATGCTTTACACACTGCCTCTGAGATAAGCCTGTCTGCTTGTGCCAAGCTACCAAGGGGGTGAGCAGGGGGTTATTTTAGGAGTGTATCCCCCTTACCCTGACTAGAAGCAAGGGCCCCTATTTGGACAAAGGTACCTACCTCTGCCAACTAGAGACCCCCATTTCTAACATTGGTGGTCAGCGGTGAAGATTTGGACTTGCATTTGTGATTTACATACAGTGATTGGTGTACACTACTAGTGAGTGCCGACCATTACGCGACCACATACATTTTAGTAGAGTTTTTCCTTGGAACTTCTATTTTTTGAGAACTGACAATTTTTTTCACCATGAGCAAAGCAGCATCCATTGCATCTGTGGATATAGAATTTGAAAGAGAGGATTGTTACCTACACTGTGCCACACCTCAAAGCTGTTTGCAAGAAATTTAAAATCTCTATAAGAGGCCTCGCCAGGAAGGAGGAATACCAAAAGGCGCTGAGGGCCTGGTTGGAATCTAGGAATGCCAGTGAGCATCCTGAAGAGCCTAGGGAGGAGGCAGAGAATTTAGATGGGCAGCGGGAGGGGCCATTGGGCCTAACTGGGGGGAAAGTGCCTTCCAGGGTGGGCAGCAGTGTTTCTTCAAAGGGCCTGTCCCCAGAGGAGCTGGAGGACAGGGAGAAAAGCAGAGTGCATGAGATGGAGCTGACCAAGCTCAAAGTGGGGAGTCAGAATGACATAGAAAGTAAGAAATTGGAGTTAGAAAATAAGAGGTTAGCCATGGAGGAGAAGAAGATGCTTTTAGAGCATGAGAGAGTGGTGAGGGAGCTGGAGCTGAAAGCAAAGAGCTTAGAGATCACTCCCTCTAGTGGCAGCACACCTTCAGTGCCTGTAGAAGGAAGAGTATATATTCCCAAGGATGTCATTAAGGAATTCATGAAGAGGGAGGACATTGGGCAGTGGTTTAAGGCCTATGAGGTAGCCATGATGTCCCACCGGGTCCCTGAGAAAGATTGGGGAGCGGGGTTGTGGAACCGCTTTATGGATGAAGGAAGGGAGACCTTACTAGCATTGCCCAAAGAGGATCAGATGTCCTATGCCCCCATGAAGGAAGCCTTAATAGCCAGATATGGATTGACCCCAGAGCTTTATAGGCAGAAATTTAGAAATTGCAAGAAGCTGGAGTCTAGCACCTTGGTGGAAGATGCGTCTTTTTTTTGCAGAGCATTGGATGGTTGGGTGAAGGGTAGCAAAGTAAATGATTTTCAGGAGCTCTATGATTTGATTGCATGGGAGCACTTGTCCAGTAGCTGTTTTCCAAAGCTACGCCAGCACCTGATTGATAGTAAGCTGACTGATCCTAGGAAGCTTGCTGTGGAGGCGAACCGCTGGGTCAGTACCAGGATCCACAAGGGTCTTGTGGGAGACTCCGCCAAAGGTGGGCAGGGTCCCCAGCAGAAGAGTGGGGGGGACAAGGGTAAACAAAAGGAGTTCCAGAAAGGGCCCCAAAGTAATCCCCAAGGGAACCAAGGTAAGGGTTCCCAGCCTCCCACTGAGAAGCAGCCCGGGGCCCCGACAGATAAGTCTGTTCAGAGGGGTCCCAAGACATGTTTTGGTAGTAGTCAGATGAGCCACTTCTTTTGGGATCCTAAGTGTCCCAAAAAGGTTAACGCTGCACCCACTGGTGCACCGCCCCGGCAGATGGCTAGTGTAGCCCACGGGGAGGAGTCGGGTGCCCAGGGTGGGTGGGGCCCCGCAGAGATGTCCCTAGTCTCTTTAGGAGACAGTGAGATGGTCCCTAGGACTCAGCTGCCTGATAACACTAAGAAGTACAGGCAGTGGGTGACCATCAATGGCCATAGGGTGGAGGCTCTGAGAGACACCGGAGCCAGTGTGACAGCTGTCAGTTGTCGGCTGGTGTCTGAAGTGCAGGTGTTTCCCAACGCATTCTACTCGGTAGTTGCCGCTGACAATTCAGAGTGCCACTGCAAGGTGGCACAGGTTCCCTTTGAGTGGGGGGGGTCTCAGGTACCTTTCAGGTAGCTGTGAGGCCAGCCATGCCTGTTGACTGTCTGCTAGGCAATGATTTGGAGAGCTCCCCTTGGGCTAAGGTGGAGAGAAGGTCTCATTTGGAGATGTTGGGTCTGCCTGAGTGGGCGTGTGTGACCACTCGGTCAATGGCAGCCGGTAAGGGT
Source organism: Calotriton arnoldi (assembly GCA_963921515.1). NCBI lineage: Eukaryota > Metazoa > Chordata > Amphibia > Caudata > Salamandridae > Calotriton > Calotriton arnoldi. The sequence continues at coordinate 1,066,531 of CAWUFW010004502.1, read as the reverse complement.
TCAAGAGGACCTGGAGCCTGAGAGAGTGGCCCAGGTGCCTGCCTTAAAGAGAAGAGGCAGGGGGCGCAGGAAACCGGCCCCCGAAGTTCCCACGGTCCAGGAGGAGGTAGCCCTTGAGGGGGATGCCCTGGAACCTACATGGGAACAAGTGGCTGAACTGGGGGACCTGCCTGAGCTGACCCATTGGCAGCAGGAAGGAGGCCCCTCCAGGGAAGAGTTCTGTGAGGAGCAGAAGAAGTGCCCTTCTCTTGTGGGTTTGCGGCAACAGGCTGCAAACCAGGCAGCAGGTGATCAGTCTGGATCACATTGGATTTACTGGGAGAATGGTCTCCTGTATAGCGAGCCTAAGGTTGCTGAGCCTGGGTCAGCCCGTGTGCTGGTGGTACCCCAGCGCTTCAGAGCCTTCCTACTGGGTCTGGCTCATGATGTGCCTTTAGCAGGACATTTGGGGCAAGACAAGACCTTTGAAAGGCTTGTCACCCACTTGTACTGGCCCCAAATGCGCAAGAGTTCAGATACTCATTGCAGGACCTGTCAGACTTGCCAGGCAAGTGGTAAGAGTGGGAGGAAGCACAAGGCTCCTCTCCAACCTTTCCCTGTGGTCAGCACCCCCTTTGAAAGGGTGGGCATTGACATTGTGGGGCCTCTGGATCCCAAGACAGCCAAGGGCAACAGGTTCATCCTGGTCTTGGTGGACCATGCCACCCGGTACCCGGAAGCCATCCCTCTCCGGACTGTGACGGCCCCCGTGGTGGGTCGTGCGTTGATGGGGACTTTCTCCCATGTGGGGTTCCCAGGAAAGGTGGTGTCAGACCGTGGTACCAACTTCATATCAAAGTATATGAAGTCCCTGTGGCAGGAGTGTGGTGTATCCTATAAGTTCACCACTCCTTACCACCCCCAAGGTAATGGGCTGGTTGAGAGATTCAACCGGACCCTGAAGGGCATGATTATGGGTCTTGAGGAACCCATGAGGTATAAGTGGGACATCCTCTTGCCATGCTTTCTGTTTGCTTACAGAGAGGTGCCACAGAAGTCCTTAGGGTTCAGTCCCTTTGAACTGCTGTACGGCCACCTGTAAGAGGACCTCTGAGTTTGGTGAAAGAAGGCTGGGAGAAAGCTCCCAGTAAACCTCCCCAGGATGTATATAGCTACATGCTGGCCTTCAGAAACTAAACTAGGCGTTTCAGACAACTCGCTCAGGCGAATCTGGAAGCCAGCCAGGAAAAGATGAAACGGTGGTATGATCAGAATGCCACTCTGATCGAGTTTCAGCCTGGACAAAAAGGGTGGGTCATGGCCCCAGTGGAGCCTTGTGCGCTCCAAGATAAGTGGACCGGACCATTTGAGGTGGTGGAGCGCAATAGCAACGTCACCTACTTGGTGGACTTGCAGTCTCCTAGGAACCCTTTGCGGGTCCTGCATGTGAACCGCCTGAAGCCCCACTTGGAGAGGTTCGAAGTGGGCATGCTCTTAGCAACAGATGCTGGGATGGAAGAGGAGACTGAACCTCTTCCTGACCTCCTGTCTGCCAAGGAGCAAGATGGGTCAGTGGACGGTGTGAGCCTCTCTACCACCCTGACCCCTGAGCAGCAGAATGACTGTCACCAACTGTTGGGACAGTTCTCCCTGACCCCCGGTGTCACTCAGTGGTGCGTCCATGATGTGGACACTAGGGACAGTCCTCCAGTAAAACATAAGATTTACAGAGTGACTGACAGGGTCAGAGCTTGCATCAAGGAGGAGGTCTCCAAGATGTTAGCACTAGGGGTGATTGAGTCCTCAAACAGCCCTTGGGCCAGCCCAGTGGTCTTGGTCCCAAAGGCTGCCACACCCGGTGCCACACCAGAACTCCGGTTCTGTGTGGACTACCGAGGGCTCAATTCAGTCACCAGGACTGACGCGCACCCCATCCCCAGAGCTGATGAGCTCATCAATCGGTTGGGGGCTGCCCGGTACCTCAGTACGTTTGACTTAACGTCTGGGTACTGGCAGATCACCTTGACTGATGGGGCAAGAGAGAGGTCAGCATTCTCCACGCCAGATGGGCACTACCAATTCCGGGTGATGCCCTTTGGGATGAAGAATGCCCCTGCCACCTTTCAGAGGTTGGTCAACCAGGTGTTGGCTGGACTGGAGGATTTCAGTGCCGCCTACCTGGATGACATTGCAGTGTTCAGTGCCACTTGGGAGGAACATCTGCACCACCTCTGGGAAGTGTTGAAGATGCTGCAGAGAGCAGGCCTCACGATCAAGGCGAGTAAGTGCCAGATCGGGCAGGGTTCTGTGGTGTACTTGGGACACCAGGTTGGGAGCGGCCAGGTTGTGCCCCTACAGCCCAAGATTGATACCATTCTGGCTTGGGAACCCCCCAAGACCCAGACAGAGGTGAAAGCCTTTTTAGGACTCACAGGGTATTACAGGAGATTTGTCAAAGGGTATGGCAGCGTTGTTGCACCCTTGACAGAGCTGACTTCCAGGAAGCACCCCAAGAAAGTGACTGGACTGATGCCTGCCAGAAAGCTTTTGATGCCCTTAAATCTGCCATGTGCACGGCGCCCGTGCTTCAGGCGCCCAACTTCTCAAAGGAATTCATTGTGCAGACAGATGCTTCAGAGCATGTGCTTTCACAGATGAATGAAGAGGGCCTAGACCAACCTGTAGCCTTCATTAGTAGGAGGTTACTTCCACGGGAACAGAGGTGGAGTGCGATTGAGCGTGAGGCATTTGCTGTGGTCTGGGCACTGAAGAAGTTGAGACCATACTTGTTTGGGACTCACATCCGGGTTCAGACAGACCACAGGCCCCTCAGATGGTTGATGCAGATGAGGGGTGTGAATCCAAAGCTGTTGAGGTGGTCCATTTCCCTACAGGGGATGGAATTTACGGTGGAACACAGCCCTGGTACAGAACTCGCCTATGCTGATGGTCTGTCCAGATTTTCCGCCTTAGTAAAGAGTACTCCCAAGAGGGTGGGTAGTTCTCCCCACATTTCAGCTGGAGGGGACACTTGTTAGACTTGGCACCATTGGCGTGGGTCTCCCTTCCATTTTTTGCTGTTGCCTCATCTGTTTTTGCTGGTCTAGATGCTTTGGGCACTTTGCCACTGCTGTTCAGTGCCAAAATGCAAGTGCTCCCTTTTGTTAATTGATGTAATGGATTACTGATTCCATGATTGGCTGATTTGATTTACTTGTCAGACCCTAGTACAGTGCACCATGTGTGCCCAGGGCCTGTAAATCAAATGCTGCTGGTGGGCTTGCAGCACTGGTTGTGCCACCCACAGAAGCAGCTTGTAAAATGTGGCTCAGGCCTGCCATTGCAGAGCCTGTGTGCAGTCTGGGACTGCCATGTCGACTTGGCAAGTGCACACACTTGCCAGGCCCTAAACCTTCCCTTTTCTACATGTTAGTCACCCCTACGGTAGGCCCAAGGTACCCCTGTGGGCAGAGTGCATTGTATGTAAAAGGTAGGACATGCCCTGATGTGTGTGGCATGTCCTGATAGTGAAATACTGCCAATTTCGTTTTTTACTATTGCGAGGCTATCTGTTCCCATAGGCCAGAATGGGCAGTTAGTTTATAACATCTTATAAACATAACTGGCCCTAGGAACAAGATAGGAAAATGAAGTTTAGTATGCCTGAACTCAGAATGTTAAAGTGCATCTTTTAGTGTGGGTGATTTTTACGTTCTGTGTTTGAAAATATCACTTTTAGAAAGTGGGTATTTTCTTGCCTAACCATCCAGTATGCCTCTGCTAGGTTTGTGTATTGCATGTCTGGCTTGTGAGTGACAGGAGCTGGGAGAGGGCAGTGGTTCCGGCAGTCTGACGAGTCAGGGCTGGGCTGAATGGGACCTGGGTTGAATTTAGAGTAGGGGGAGGAGATTTCCTTTCACCTTCCTGGGCCAGGTCTGCTTTCAACAATGCTGTTTCCACCTCCTGCCAGGAAGCTGCACCAGTGAGGACAGAACTGGTTTTGGCTGGGTACAGACACTCTCTGCCTTCAGAGAACAAATAATTTGTGTGTATAAAAAGAGGGGCCCAGACCCCAGACTTTTAGAACACTTCTGGGAAATCAAGAGGAACCTTTGCCAAGGAGAAGAACCCGAGAAGCTGAAGGAAGATTACTGCCCCTGTGCTGTTTGCTGTTTGGGGTTGGCCTGCAGTGGTTACTTGTTGCCAAGGAAAGGAGAAAAAGGACTTTGCTGTTTGCTTTGTGATCTTGAGGAAGATCTCCAAGGGCTTGAAACTGAGCTTGCCTCCTGTCTGAAGTCTCAGGGGCACAAAGACTTCACCACCAGCTCCCCTGAATTTCCTTGCAGGGAATTCCAACCTGCAAAGAGGTGCCTGCTGCTGTTTAGGGCCTCTAGAGACTGTTTATTGTTGGGAGCTGGAAGATCGACGCAACGAGGAAGAAGCGTGACACATCCGCACCTGGTCCCAACGCATTGCCGAGCCACGGAGAAGAAGCATGCCGCATCCCCACCGGGTCCAGACGCATCGCCGAGAAGACCGTCGCAGCACCTGTCGTGCGGCTGCAAACGTTCACGCATCGTCCGGATAGTCGCCTCGCATCAAGCCGCCATTTTGTCGCATCGCACCGGATCGTCGCCACGTATCGAGGCGCCATCTTGTCGCATCGCAACCGGAACGCAGTAAGAAACAGACGCATCCCCTCCTCTCCGGTAAGGAACAGACGCATCGCCTCCCCTGCGCTGCAGTAAGGAGCAGGTACCTCGCCTCCCCCGAAGCAAGGAACTGACGCATCGCCTTCCCTGCGACCCTTTTGTTTGTTTTGCGTGACGCACCTAAGGTACTTTGTTGGAAAAGTGTTGCATTTACAACTTGCATTGAACTGAACTATTTCTACCATTTACGAATCTTATTTTTGATACTGTATTGTGGATTTTTGCCGTTTGGTCTTGTTTAGATAAAGATTACTTATTTTTCTAAACTGGTGTGGAGTCCGTTTGTAGTGTTTTCACTGTGTTACTGTATGTGTTCACAAATGCTTTACACACTGCCTCTGAGATAAGCCTGTCTGCTTGTGCCAAGCTACCAAGGGGGTGAGCAGGGGTTATTTTAGGAGTGTATCCCCCTTACCCTGACTAGAAGCAAGGGCCCCTATTTGGACAAAGGTACCTACCTCTGCCAACTAGAGACCCCCATTTCTAACATTGGTGGTCAGCGGTGAGGATTTGGACTTGCATTTGTGATTTACATACAGTGATTGGTGTACACTACTAGGGAGTGCCGACCATTACGCGACCACATACATTTTAGTAGAGTTTTTCCTTGGAACTTCTATTTTTTGAGAACTGCCAATTTTTTTCACCATGAGCAAAGCAGCATCCATTGCATCTGTGGATATAGAATTTGAAAGAGAGGATTGATACCTACACTGTGCCACACCTCAAAGCTGTTTGCAAGAAATTTAAAATCTCTATAAGAGGCCTCACCAGGAAGGAGGAATACCAAAAGGCGCTGAGGGCCTGGTTGGAATCTAGGAATGCCAGTGAGCATCCTGAAGAGCCTAGGGAGGAGGCAGAGAATTTAGATGGGCAGCTGGAGGGGCCATTGGGCCTAACTGGGGGAAAGTGCCTTCCAGGGTGGGCAGCAGTGTTTCTTCAAAGGGCCTGTCCCCAGAGGAGCTGGAGGACAGAGAAAAGCAGAGTGCATGAGATGGAGCTGACCAAGCTCAAAGTGGGGAGTCAGAATGACATAGAAAGTAAGAAATTGGAGTTAGAAAATAAGAGGTTAGCCATGGAGGAGATGAAGATGCTTTTAGAGCATGAGAGAGTGGTGAGGGAGCTGGAGCTGAAAGCAAAGAGCTTAGAGATCACTACCTCTGGTGGCAGCACACCTTCAGTGCCTGTAGAAGGAAGAGTATATATTCCCAAGGATGTCATTAAGGAATTCATGAAGAGGGAGGACATTGGGCAGTGGTTTAAGGCCTATGAGGTAGCCATGATGTCCCACCGGGTCCCTGAGAAAGATTGGGGAGCGGGGTTGTGGAACCGCTTTATGGATGAAGGAAGGGAGACCTTACTAGCATTGCCCAAAGAGGATCAGATGTCCTATGCACCCATGAAGGAAGCCTTAATAGCCAGATATGGATTGACCCCAGAGCTTTATAGGCAGAAATTTAGAAATTGCAAGAAGCTGGAGTCTAGCACCTGGGTGGAAGATGCGTCTTTTTTTTGCAGAGCATTGGATGGTTGGGTGAAGGGTAGCAAAGTAAATGATTTTCAGGAGCTCTATGATTTGATTGCATGGGAGCACTTGTCCAGTAGTTGTTTTCCAGAGCTATGCCAGCACCTGATTGATAGTAAGCTGACTGATCCTAGGAAGCTTGCTGTGGAGGCGAACCGCTGGGTCAGTACCAGGATCCACAAGAGTCTTGTGGAAGACTCCGCCAAAGGTGGGCAGGGTCCCCAGCAGAAGAGTGGGGGGGACAAGGGTAAACAAAAGGAGTTCCAGAAAGGGCCCCAAAGTAATCCCCAAGGGAACCAAGGTAAGGGTTCCCAGCCTCCCACTGAGAAGAAGCCCGGGGCCCCGACAGATAAGTCTGTTCAGAGGGGTCCCAAGACATGTTTTGGTAGTGGTCAGGTGGGCCACATCTTTTGGGATCCTAAGTGTCCCAAAAGGTTAACGCTGCACCCACTGGTGCACCGCCCCGGCAGATGGCTAGTGTAGCCCACGGGGAGGAGTCGGGTGCCCAGGGTGGGTGGGGCCCCGCAGAGATGTCCCTAGTCTCTTTAGGAGACAGTGAGATGGTCCCTAGGACTCAGCTGCCTGATAACACTAAGAAGTACAGGCAGTGGGTGACCATCAATGGCCATAGGGTGGAGGCTCTGAGAGACACCGGAGCCAGTGTGACAGCTGTCAGTTGTCGGCTGGTGTCTGAAGAGCAGGTGATTCCCAACGCATTCTACTCGGTAGTTGCCGCTGACAATTCAGAGTGCCACTGCAAGGTGGCACAGGTTCCCTTTGAGTGGGGGGGGTCTCAGGTACCTTTCAGGTAGCTGTGAGGCCAGCCATGCCTGTTGACTGTCTGCTAGGCAATGATTTGGAGAGCTCCCCTTGGGCTAAGGTGGAGAGAAGGTCTCATTTGGAGATGTTGGGTCTGCCTGAGTGGGCGTGTGTGACCACTCGGTCAATGGCAGCCGGTAAGGGTGTTCAAGAGGACCTGGAGCCTGAGAGAGTGGCCCAGGTGCCTGCCTTAAAGAGAAGAGGCAGGGGGCGCGGGAAACCGGCTTCCGAAGTTCCCACGGTCCAGGAGGAGGCAGCCCTTGAGGGGGATGCCCTGGAACCTACAGGGGAACAAGTGGCTGAACTGGGGGACCTGCCTGAGCTGACCCATTGGCAGCAGGAAGGAGGCCCCTCCAGGGAAGAGTTCTGTGAGGAGCAGAAGAAGTGCCCTTCTCTTGTGGGTTTTTCGGCAACAGGCTGCAAACCAGGCAGCAGGTGATCAGTCTGGATCACATTGGATTTACTGGGAGAATGGTCTCCTGTACAGCGAGCCTAAGGTTGCTGAGCCTGGGTCAGCCCGTGTGCTGGTGGTACCCCAGCGCTTCAGAGCCCTCCTACTGGGTCTGGCTCATGATGTGCCTTTAGCAGGACATTTGGGGCAAGACAAGACCTTTGAAAGGCTTGTCACCCACTTGTACTGGCCCCAAATGCGCAAGAGTTCAGACACTCATTGCAGGACCTGTCAGACTTGCCAGGCAAGTGGTAAGAGTGGGAGGAAGCACAAGGCTCCTCTCCAACCTTTCCCTGTGGTCAGCACCCCCTTTGAAAGGGTGGGCATTGACATTGTGGGGCCTCTGGATCCCAAGGCAGCCATGGGCAACAGGTTCATCCTGGTCTTGGTGGACCATGCCACCCGGTACCCGGATGCCATCCCTCTCTGGACTGTGACGGCCCCCGTGGTGGGTCGTGCGTTGATGGGGTTTTTCTCCCATGTGGGTACCCCAGAAAGGTGGTGTCAGACCATGGTACCAACTTCATATCAAAGTATATGAAGTCCCTGTGGCAGGAGTTTGGTGTATCCTATAAGTTCACCACTCCTTACCACCCCCAAGGTAATGGGCTGGTTGAGAGATTCAACCGGACCCTGAAGGGCATGATTATGAGTCTTGAGGAACCCATGAGGTGTAAGTGGGACATCCTCTTGCCATGCCTTCTGTTTGCTTACAGAGAGGTGCCACAGACGTCCTTAGGGTTCAGTCCCTTTGAACTGCTGTACGGCCATCCTGTAAGAGGACCTCTGAGTTTGGTGAAAGAAGGCTGGGAGAAAGCTCCCAGTAAACCTCCCCAGGATGTATATAGCTACATGCTGGCCTTCAGAAACCAAACTAGGCGTTTCAGACAACTCGCTCAGGCGAATCTGGAAGCCAGCCAGGAAAAGATGAAACGGTGGTATGATCAGAATGCCACTCTGATCGAGTTTCAGCCTGGACAAAAAGGGTGGGTCATGGCCCCAGTAGAGCCTTGTGCGCTCCAAGATAAGTGGACCGGACCATTTGAGGTGGTGGAGCGCAATAGCAACGTCACCTACTTGGTGGACTTGCAGTCTCCTAGGAACCCTTTGCGGGTCCTGCATGTGAACCGCCTGAAGCCCCACTTGGAGAGGTTCGAAGTGGGCATGCTCTTAGCAACAGATGCTGGGATGGAAGAGGAGACTGAACCTCTTCCTGACCTCCTGTCTGCCAAGGAGCAAGATGGGTCAGTGGACGGTGTGAGCCTCTCTACCACCCTGACCCCTGAGCAGCAGAATTACTGTCGCCAACTGTTGGGACAGTTCCCTGACCTGTTCTCCCTGACCCCCGGTGTCACTCAGTGGTGCGTCCATGATGTGGACACTGGGGACAGTCCTCCAGTAAAACATAAGATTTACAGAGTGACTGACAGGGTCAGAGCTTGCATCAAGGAGGAGGTCTCCAAGATGTTAGCGCTAGGGGTGATTGAGTCCTCAAACAGCCCTTGGGCCAGCCCAGTGGTCTTGGTCCCAAAGGCTGCCACACCCGGTGCCACACCAGAACTCCGGTTCTGTGTGGACTACCGAGGGCTCAATTCAGTCACCATGACTGACGCGCGCCCCATCCCCAGAGCTGATGAGCTCATCAATCGGTTGGGGGCTGCCCGGTACCTCAGTACATTTGACTTAACATCTGGGTACTGGCAGATTGCCTTGACTGATGGGGCAAGAGAGAGGTCAGCATTCTCCACGCCAGATGGGTACTACCAATTCCGGGTGATGCCTTTTGGGATGAAGAATACCCCTGCCACCTTTCAGAGGTTGGTCAACCAGGTGTTGGCTGAACTTGAGGATTTCAGTGCCGCCTACCTGGATGACATTGCAGTGTTCAGTGCCACTTGGGAGGAACATCTGCACCACCTCTGGGAAGTGTTGAAGGCGCTGCAGAGGGCAGGCCTCACGATCAAGACGAGTAAGTGCCAGATCGGGCAGGGTTCCGTGGTGTACTTGGGACACCAGGTTGGGAGCGGCCAGGTTGTGCCCCTATAGCCCAAGATTGATACCATTCTGGCTTGGGAACCCCCCAAGACCCAGACAGAGGTGAAAGCCTTTTTAGGACTCACAGGGTATTACAGGAGATTTGTCAAGGGGTATGGCAGCGTTGTTGCACCCTTGACAGAGCTGACTTCCAGGAAGCACCCCAAGAAAGTGACTGGACTGATGCCTGCCAGAAAGCTTTTGATGCCCTTAAATCTGCCATGTGCACGGCGCCCGTGCTTCAGGCGCCCAACTTCTCAAAGGAATTCATTGTGCAGACAGATGCTTCAGAGCATGTGCTTTCACAGATGAATGAAGAGAGCCTAGACCAACCTGTAGCCTTCATTAGTAGGAGGTTACTTCCACGGGAACAGAGGTGGAGTGCGATTGAGCGTGAGGCATTTGCTGTGGTCTGGGAACTGAAGAAGTTGAGACCATACTTGTTTGGGACTCACATCCGGTTTCAGACAGACCACAGGCCCCTCAGATGGTTGATGCAGATGAGGGGTGAGAATCCAAAGCTGTTGAGGTGGTCCATTTCCCTACAGGGGATGGAATTTACGGTGGAACACCGCCCTGGTACAGAACTCGCTAATTCTGATGGTCTGTCCAGATTTTTCCGCCTTAGTAAAGAGAACTCCCAAGAGGGTGGGTAGTTCTCCCCACATTTCAGCTGGAGGGGACACGTGTTAGACTTGGCACCATTGGCGTGGGTCTCCCTTCCATTTTTTGCTGTTGCCTCATCTGTTTTTGCTGGTCTAGATGCTTTGGGCACTTTACCACTGCTGTTCAGTGACAAAATGCAAGTGCTCCCTTTTGTAAATTGATGTAATGGATTACTGATTCCATGATTGGCTGATTTGATTTACTTGTCAGACCCTAGTACAGTGCACCATGTGTGCCCAGGGCCTGTAAATCAAATGCTGCTGGTGGGCTTGCAGCACTGGTTGTGCCACCCACAGAAGCAGCTTGTAAAATGTGGCTCAGGCCTGCCATTGCAGAGCCTGTGTGCAGTCAACTGCCATGTTGACTTGGCAAGTGCACACACTTACCAGGCCCTAAACCTTCCCTTTTCTACATGTTAGTCACCCCTAAGGTAGGCCCAAGGTAACCCTGTGGGCAGGGTGCATTGTATGTAAAAGGTAGGACATACCCTGATGTGTGTGGCATGTTCTGATAGTGAAATACTGTCAATTTCGTTTTTCACTATTGCAAGGCTATCTGTTCCCATAGGCCAGAATGGGCAGTTAGTTTATAACATCTTATAAACATAACTGGCCCTAGGAACAAGATAGGAAAATGAAGTTTAGTATGCCTGAACTCAGAATGTTAAAGTGCATCTTTTAGTGTGGGTGATTTTTTCGTTCTGTGTTTGAAAATACCACTTTTAGAAAGTGGGTATTTTCTTGCCTAACCATCCAGTATGCCTCTGCTAGGTTTGTGTATTGCATGTCTGGCTTGTGAGTGACAGGAGCTGGGAGAGGGCAGTGGCTCCGGCAGTCTGATGAGTCAGGGCTGGGCTGAATGGGACCTGGGTTGAATTTAGAGTAGGGGGAGGAGATTTCCTTTCACCTTCCTGGGCCAGGTCTGCTTTCAACAATGCTGTCTCCACCTCCTGCCAGGAAGCTGCACCAGTGAGGACAGAACTGGTTTTGGCTTGGTACAGACACTCTCTGCCTTCAGAGAACAAAGAATTTGTTTGTATAAAAAGAGGGGCCCAGACCCCAGACTTTTAGATCACTTCTGGGAAATCAAGAGGAACCTTTGCCAAGGAGAAGAACCGGAGAAGCTGAAGGAAGATTACTGCCCCTGTGCTGTTTGCTGTGTGGGGTTGGCCTGCAGTGGTTACTTGTTGCCAAGGAAAGGAGAACAAGCATTGGCATAGCCAATAGGTCTCGCCTTTGGGAACTTATAAGTGTTAAGCCAGAGATATTGACTTTGCCTATGTCTTTAAGCTGTGCTGTACAGAAGTCTGCAGCATGCTGAAAAGTTATATTAAAGAAGTGTCAGAAGCATTTTTGTTACCTTAGATATGACCAAGAAAGCATTATGTACAACTGAACGACCATATTAAAAAAGTATTAACAACAAATAATGTCTTGAGTTTTTTTTGTCCTTTTAATGCTGGCAACTTGTATCTGCCTGTCCCAATGGTTGCTTGCTTCCAAACTGAATTCTTTTTAGCATCGACCACAAAGGGGTTCATTTTTGCACAAATATTTCGAGCATTTCGCTGCTGTTGCTCGTGGGGTCAGAGACAGCGGTACATTCCCTGGTGGTCTGATTTGCTGGAAACGTGTTAAAGTAGTTAGTGAAGAGTCCCACTAAAAAATAGTGTTCGAGGAGGAAAAAAGCATGACATTTTTAAAGATTCTCATGCACAAGTTGCCTGTCGAAAAACGCACATTTTGTGGGGCATATAAGCTGTAGGTGAAGCGTGAAGGTGACAACCTTTGCAAATATGTGTGTGCAAATGTGTCACATTCACAAAACTTTGTAAGAAATTACTGGAATTAGTAACATTAAGAAGGTGGCCACTTTTTTCTGGTCAAGACAAATATTCCTTAAAGCAACACTCCAAAGATAATGTGCCACACACCGCCACAAAGAAACATCAACAGCTATATGCTATCCCAAAAGCTGGTATAGAAAATACTTGCTGGGGCAGGTGAATGGTGAACAGGAAAAAGCGAAAGACCCTTTCCGCAAACTCCTTGCGCACAGATTGGTCTGAATGACTGCAGCCCGTTTTTGACCATATGCGGACCATATGCGCACCAAAGGCTTTGCAAATACAAGTCTCATCCAAAAGCACCCTTTTGTAATCTGAAATGATCACTGGCGTTTAACTTGCACATACATCGCCCGATACTGTTTTTTCTGCCCTGCTTAACAGCTGTTCTTACCCAAATCAACAGTACTCAACTTTCTGACCTCAGAAAGGCGAACAACTGGAGATTAAGATTAAAGCAAATGTAAACAGCAAACTATCACTCAGCCCAGAAGATTTTTTTCTGCTGGGAAGTTTCCCTGCAATACACGGGCTAAAGTCATGATGGAGTTCTGCAGTGGAGATGAGGAAAGTTGTTTGGTAACTGCTAAGTGTTCATATTACAGAAAGAAGCACAGGGGATTTAGCAGGAGAGAAGGAGACAGAACTACTGAATGAGCTGGCGAAGGGAAACTGGCATTCAACGAGCACCCATGTGACAAAATAAGGAGAAATACCCCATGCATCTGCCCCATTTGCATCGAAAATAAGGAGAGCAGTGTGGCATGGTGGGTTCAAGGAGGCCTGGCGTAGCAGTGTTGTACATTGAACCGGTGGCTCAGCTCGGTAATGTCATAGAGCTCGGAACTCATGTTCACGGGTTCAATTCGTTACTGCGCTTACTTGGCTTTGTTAAAAAAAAAAAACTTTTAATGGTGCGTAACAACTTTAATTATGTTATGTGTGTTGTGGTATGGCACTATGGTTGAATTTTCGTGGCAGCTGCGTTGTGCTGGGCGAGCGTTTCTAGGTTTGGGCGTGGCAAGGGAGTTACACGTTGAAGATAACCCCTGCTAAACCTCTTGGTAGCTTGGCAGAGCAGTCAGGCTTATCCCGGAGGCAATGTGTAAAGCGTTTGCGCAACACACTCACACAGCAGCGACACACTAGGTACACCACAAAAGAAACTCCACACAAGGTTATTTAAAAAATAGCCTTGGTATTACTCATAAAACTCATTAGAACGTAATCACATATCTACACTGTGCCACCTGGCACCTGCTATGACTTTACAGGGATTATATACACTACAGGGGCAATCGGGCCACTGTCATCACAATCATAATGCAGAGTTAGAGAAAACAACCAGTAACTCCTGTTAAGGGTACACTTAGCATAAACACATTATGCATTAGCATCAGCAACAGTGCACCAACGTAGTCACAAACATCATAGTTGTCTCCACCCAGTAACCACTGGTAGGAGTGCTCTCAGCACAAAGCATGAGGCATGAACATTGTGATAACAATCAGCATATTATGTACACACCATAATTACATCATGCCCACCGTAGGCCTAAACCTCATCAGCAGCAAAAACCTATGATAGTGCTCCTGCACTCGTTTTACATATATCGTGGGGCCCCTCACACGGGGATCAGGCACCACAGCATCTGTGCTCCCCCAACTGGGATTACCATACTCCCAGTGACGTTGCCCCAAAATCTGCAGTCCCAGCGCTTCAGCGCTTACTGTGTGGGCTGCATAGCAATGGCAGGAACGGGACCGCCGTTGAGGGTTGCTACCCCGCCCTGCTCTCGTGTGCCCCCAAGAAGATAGGTGCCTGAAAGGGGGAGGGGTGGACCATGTCCTCGGTTGGGTGACCTCACAGGGTCCCTCGCATCTGGCCAGGTTCGCCCAGTCGGTCAAGGCAGCTGCCCACTACCACACGGGGCAGCTGCTATTTCCTTGGGAATGGAGTCACGCTATCTCCACTTTTCACACGGCCTCTCACCTGAGGCGGGGCCGAGTAGCGCTCCTTTTCACTGGCCTGGGCGCAGGCGAGGCTCGCTTCTCCGTTCTCCTTTCCTCCGCTGGAAAGAAACGGAATCCACTTGCCCGAGGCAACTACCCCAATAAGGTTGAGCCGGGGCCTCCCCCCCTGGCTCCTTGAATTGATGAACACGGCTCACAGGGCACGGAGCGAAGCCTCCATTGGCCCCGCCCACAACCAGGCTTTACTCTGCCTGGCTTCCGGCCTCTTCCCTTCCACACGGGAGCTCCGCCCAAGGTCAGGCGTCCTCACCCTGACTTCCTGTTCACATTTGCGGCTTCTCTGTCCCGGCATGACGGCGCCCGCCGCCCTCCAGATAGGAGCCCCCTTCCGCGGGCTCAGGAAAGAAAATTAAAAGCGCTCATCACGCGCTGCGGCAACACAAGCCCATGCCAGGGGCTCCACATAGAAGGCTCCTGCAGCGCTCCAAGCCCAGGTCCAGGGCAATGTACAGAACACAGCGCTCAGCCTGGTGCCAGGTCTCCAGGGTCCCACAAGGCAGGCCAGCACACAGGGCTTTCCAGCAGAAGGGGAGTCCTTCCAGCTCCCCCAGCAGGCAGCCGGTCAGTCCATGTGGCGGTTCCTCCTCGCACACTGCAGTCCACGCAGTGTCTTAGTCCCCAGCATGTCCCAAGTAAGCCCCTTTCATGGGGTCACGGCCCCAATATTTATATCACAAGTGTCTTTGTTCTTCTCCCTGGAACAGGGCTCTGTGCCCAGTCCAAACCAGTTCTGGGGGTACTTACATACATCTTTTTACTTGCACAACACCTTTATTGTTAGTGTAAGCTCTAGCCCCAGACACACCACAGGGGGGCGGAGCCAGCATTGTGGAAGGCAGGCACAGCCCTATTCAGGTTCAGGTGCTACTCCTCCCACTACTCCAAATGCAGTCAGGCCTATTCAGCCTAGCGCTGACCCACCCAGCCCCTCTGGAGCCACTGCACCTCCCCAGCCCCTGTCATCCACAGCCAGACATGCAATACCCAACAGGCAGGCACAAAGACACATAGCACACAGAAATGCCCACTTCTAAAATTGGCATTTCTAAAATAGTGATAATAAATCTGCGAACACCATTACGCAGCATTTATTGCCACTATTCCAATCATACCAAACTTGATCACGCTACTCCTCTCATGTCAGGAATTACCACTGAAACACATATCAAGAAATCCCCAATGCATTCCTATGAGAGGGCAGCCTCACAGTAGTGAGAAACCAAATAGGCTGTTTGTCACTACCAGGACATGCCACACAGTTAAGGCACATGTCCTACCTTTTACCTACACTGCACCCTGCCCATAGGGCTAGCTAGGGCCTTCCTTAGGGGTGACTGATATGTAGTAAAAGGGGAGTCACAGACGTGGCACCCACTTTATGTGCCACGTCACAGCGGCAGTAAACTGCGCGCACAGGCCCTGCACTGGCAGAGGCCTGAGACAGGTTTGAAAGGCTACGTTGGTGGATGGCGCAAGAAGCGCTGCAAGCCCACCAGTAGCATTTAATTTACTGGCCCCGGGTATATGAGATACCACTTTACAAGGGACTGATAGGTAAATTAAATACACAAAACAGGTGTAAACCAATCTTACCAAGTTTACCATAGAGAGCACATGCACTTTAACATTGAACAGCAGTGATAAAGTGCCCAGAGTCCTACAACCACCAACACCAGGTCAGAAAAAATACTAGGAGGAAGGCAAAAAGTTCAGGGATGACCCTGCAAAAAGGGCCAAGTCCAACAGGCGGGTTTATCCGTTTTCCACTTTTTGTGTACAAATGCATTTCAGATGAGAGTGCAAGATGTTAAACTTTATTATGGGTGTGTTCATTCAAATGTATTGTTAATTGCAAAGTTTATGGAGTCATTTAGACTTTTGCGGGCTGGCAGAAAAGTGGTGTTGACTTGCCCTATTTAACCTTTCCTTCCCGCTCAGCAACGATTAGTTTTTTTTCAAACTGCTTCTACCAGCATTTTCAGTACAAAATTGGACATCCAAGCTACCATGCCATTGTGGCATCGACTGCAGGATGGCATTTTTTTTTTAATACACACCCCCAAAATGAGATTAAATATTGGAATTTAATAAGGAATGCTCATGATGATCTGTGGGTTTTCCCCTGGGCTGTAAGGACATTTGGGCAGTTTGTAACCCCAGTACTACCTTAGTGCACAAGGAAGTCCCAGGCATGAACAAGGTTGATGTAAATTACTTTGACTGAGCTATCCTAGGTAGGATTGCCCCTCTAAAGTCATTTTCGCTGTTGATGGGAAGGTGGAAATATGTTTCCGATGGCGGAACACAGCGGATTTCACCACCTCTAAATGATGCTTGGGAACTTAAAGTTGAGTGGTGGGAGCATCTGCTTGCTTTTAGTAGATGCCCCATTACGTCACACCTCTAAATAAGTAATGACAATGTTGTTTCACAAATGCCCTACCCATACTATCAGTAAACAAAGGCATCAATAACAATGTATAAAAACTATCCAAATATAATGAAAAGATCAGAAACCTGCACGTTTCAGAATAAAGAAATAATAAGATATAATAAGACATAAAATAAAAACAATATTACCTTACCATACTAAAGATAGATGCCACAGGTCATAAGTCTAATACACTGGGTCCAAAAGCAAAGTCCACAACAGTAAGTACATTTAGGCGTATTGCAAACTACGGAGTTTCTTTCTTGAGGGAATCTGCCTAGGAGTGGATATTGCTTCCAGGATTGGACTGAATCAATCAGTAATCTTATAAAGCGTGTCTACTCACCCTTGAGGGTCTCAAGGCGCTGTGTGTGGGGGTGGTGGGTTTGTGGTTCAGTCAAAGAGCCAGGTCTTGAGGACTCCCTCTCTTCACCACCTGGAACAATGTGGCCTTCTGCTTTGAGTTTGGTTCTGTGGGACTGCTTTAGCACAAGCATCACAAAGTCCTGAAGAGCAATGCAATGTGGCTGTGGGGCCAAATCAGTGGCAGTCAAAAGAGAAGGAATATATCACCAGATCTACCTCAGAAGAATTGTGCAGAGATGACCAGAGAAGCACTTTGTGGCCCAGAGTTAGTGCATATGTACCTTTTGACTAGAACATAGTGGCAGCTGGAGACTGGTACAAAACCTGTTGTGGAAAGCAAATGTTCTGTGGAGGATCAACTATGTGTATGAGTTTGTATGTCAGTTGTATAGTCCAATGTGAAACATAGTGCAAAAACACATACTAGAAAAGTGACCAGGACTGAGACCAGACTATTCAATACAGCTAAGGACTGAATAACTTTTTCATCTATCCTTTGCTAATTAATTTCCCATTGAGGTTCCAAATTGTAAGTAGAAAATACATGCTTTAAAGTAAAATAGTGTAAACAAGTGATGGGTGGAAATGTTTAAATCCACTGCATATTTTGGAAACTTATCTTGGCACATTCTAGTCCACGGAACAACAAAACTTGATGGATAGAAATGCTTGGGTGAATTTCCCCCAGTATGACCAGAATGCATCTGGGGTAGATTCTGTTCCCAGGCAAGAAGAAGCCTAGCACTTCAGAAAGGACTGGTGCTTTTGAGGCACATCTAATGCAGGTGCGGCCCGTGCAGGTAAGATCGGTGGGGTAGGAGGGTGATTCCACCTATGATGACGAGGGAAACTTAAATTAAAAAAAGAGAAAACCATGGTTTTCTTTTTTTATTTAAGTTTTCCTTGTCGTCAAATGTCGAATCCACGCCCCCCCTGCCCCACCGCTCTTACCTGCACGGCCGCGCCTGATCTAATGCTAATTTGCATATGGTTGGTATAGAAAGTACCATCTTTTGCTTGGTGCAGCCCCAGGCTTTTGTCCTGTTTTTGAAAGCCGTAGAACTCTGTGCTCTTTACACCTGCTAGACAGTAGTAAAGTGCCTGAGCTCCTCTTTTTATCATGGTTGAATTGGCATATTTAACTTGCCTGTAAGTCTCTAGTATATAGCACAAAGTGTACCCAGGGCCTGGAAGTTACATGCCACTAATGGACTGCAACATCTATTGTGCCATCCACTACAGTAGCAGTGCAACCCTGAAATCATGCCTACCATTGCAGCCTCACTAGAGCAGCTTAAAAACTGCAATTCGACCTGCCAAAATAAAACCTTTTATCAGGTCTAAACCTTCCTTTTAAATAGTAATAAGGCACCCTTAAGTAGCCCTTGTAGTCCACAAAGCAGGGTGCATGATATTTAAAAGTAGGGCATGTAGAATTTTTATGTTAACATGTCTTATAATGACTGGCGCTCAGAAGCTATTTAAAAGGTAGGAAGGCTGACTGGCCCACAGCGAAACATTAGGAAGTAATATTACATATTAATTCTGCTATCTCAATGCAGGGGCCAACTAGAAATATGATTCAACAACTCTTTTTAATATTTATCAAAAGCCCAATTCAATGGTCAAGTTGGATTTTAGATAAATATTAAGAAAAAGCAACTTTTAGAAGATTACCATTTCCCTCCCTAAACTTTCTGGGGTCTAAATTGCATTATCCTTCAGCTGCAGCCCTCTGAGTGCTCAAGCCCTGAATGAGATGTAAAAACCGCTCCCAGAGCAGAGACAAATGAATAGGTGTGGGGAGGTGATTTTATTCCTCTGACTGGATGACCATTTGGGCTCTGCCAAGAATCTTCATTTACTTCAAAGGGGCTTCCCTGTCACACACAGATGTCAGATGACACCTAGACAGGCCACTTTTTTTTTCCCCCAGTCAGGCAATCGCCCAACCCAGTGGAAGGGGAGCTGTCCCCAGAACTGTTTTGGTGTGACCACAGAGGATGGCTGCTCATTACTCTGGTCACACCTCTGTGTAGGTACACAGGCTCTGCACAAGGAGAGAAGGGCTTCACCATCTTGGATTTATGCAGGGATGGGCACTGTGGGATTTGTTTGCAGTAGGGCAGACAGGAACTAGTGCAGAAGTTGGTAAGGCTATCCCTTGGAACTTTTGCCTCATTGTTAAAGGGAGGAGCCAGGAGTCTACCACCCACAAGCTAGTTCCAGGAATAAATGTGTCATCACATGGCACCCTGTTCAGAACATTTTTGGACCTGATTAGGAACAGAAGAATACTGGACCTGCTGTCTGTGACCTGGCAGGTGCTCTGAAGGACTGGACCTGCTCCCTCTTGTACCCAGGACAAAGAAGTGAACCTTCTGTTCAAACTACAGGGACCCAACAAGCTACAAGATGCCTTCCTTGCAACTGCCCTGCTGAACAGTTTCAGCTGAACCTGTCCTCGAACCTGCCTTTTGCCTCAGCTGGAATGAGTCCTGATCTCAAATGCTTATCCTGAGGTCCTGAAAACCTTGGCTGTGTCTAGCTGGAGTTCTCCCACCATCCCAGAAAGCATTGTACTTAAACACTTTTCCAACTTCAAAACCTCCTGAGGACTGAGACAAACCTGCCAAGCCAATCCCACCAAGGTGCTTTGATGATGGACTGAAGATTCAAGTTTATCTGATTTGGAGCTACTCCGCAGCATCAATTTCTATTCAACGGCACCTCGTGTGGAAGATATCTGGCCTCATGGAGCCTTCTCCGGCTACAACTTGCAGCTTTTCCCCACTGAAGGATTCCATGTTCCAAAAAGTGCCTAAGTGTGAATGTGGAAATCTTGACATGTCAAAGAAGCCAAAAGTATCCAGCCAGTGAGAGACCTTCCTTGGGTGCCAAATTTTAATTTCTCCTGCTAGGAGATTTCCTGCCAAAAACCAATGGTTTAACCAGTACCACATCCAAGTCTATATGACCCGCTGGATCCTTCCTCAGCTACAGCTTGCTGCCTTGTCCAGCTTAGGATTTTGGACTTTCATTTTTGAGGCTAAGTCCCAAAATAAAACATC
Source organism: Calotriton arnoldi (assembly GCA_963921515.1). Lineage (NCBI taxonomy): Eukaryota > Metazoa > Chordata > Amphibia > Caudata > Salamandridae > Calotriton > Calotriton arnoldi. The sequence goes on along the minus strand of CAWUFW010004502.1, from coordinate 1,046,598 downwards.
TGATAAGATCGAACATGGTTCCTGTATCTGACCCGTGTTCCATCACAGTTGGCCTCAAATTATGCCTTGGTCCCGGTCTACCACAACCAATTGACTGTGATTGAAACTTGATGCTTTTTGGGGATATTTTTTATTTAAAAGTTTACAAAATTCATATCTCTGGTTCCCCTTATTGGGTTTTTATCATTTTGTGTCATTTATTTCTATTATTTTTCAAATTTAGTACAGGATTTTTATTATGTTGTGTTTTAACTTTATTACTATTTTCGTAAGGCATAAACGCTTTACACATTGCCCTAAATTAAGCCTATCTGCACTGTGCCATAGCTACCAGGGGTTGAATTTAGATTAATTCAGTGACTTTGATGGATCACCCTGACACTGATTGTGATTATTGCTCAAGGTGGGTAGTCTACCCCTTGACTAATAACCCAGCTTCTTACATTTGGTCTTGTAGATTACCTAAAAAGTGATGGAAATGGCTCACACCCAGAGTAAACACTAATGGTTCCGATTGCTTAAAGAATTTTCATCCATTATGTCTCTCTCTGCCCAAGTGGGTTGCTTTGAGAGGCACAAGTATTGCTAGATGTAAGTCCCTCTTCTTATGCATTAGGGATCCAATATGGCACATAGCTTGACCCAACCCCTACACTGCCTGGCTGTACTATGCTGACTCAAGCTGCACCTTACAGAATAGGTCAGGTAGACATGAAATGCATCTGAGGTAGTTTGTGTTCTCATTCCCAGAGTATCTGACAGAGCAGTTGTGGTTTTACCTGTCCCTTTTCAGGTGGAGCCATGTCTAATTTGCATATGGTTGATCCCAATCTTTATTGCACATGCTAGATAAACTATGAAGCAATGGTTGCATAGAATTAATCCATTGTTCTATATGATTCAAGCATTTGCATCCATTTTTTGTGCTGGCTAAGCGAATTTCCCTACGTGACATGGTAGCCCAAGCATGGACCCTGGACTTGCTGTGCTATTTCAATCCAAATTGCACCCCACAGATAAGGGGTAATAATTCTTAAAGGAGTCTAAGTTTACTTGTGTTCTTATTCAATGGGACCTTGGTCTATCAGGTTGGCTGTACTGTCTTTTCTGGGTGTGTTCAAAGACTGATTCAAATACAGTTGTTTTCTGTAATGGCGCTGATGAGCTACAACAAGTTGCAATGGAATGTGTCCAGAATAAATTTGGTTCTGATTGTGATTCAAGCATTTCCAGCCATCACTTGTGATGTTCAAGAGTAAGAAACCCTTTCTACATCTCTTTAGGCACCTCTGCCCCTCATCTTCAAGTGGTTTATTTCTGAACTTGTTGCATCCTCTTTGGATATCAGGTCTATAGTAAATCTCCCAGACAGTGTCAACCCTCTGTACAGGATACCAGATGAGAGATGACCATCGCTTTACAGAAAATCAAGGAACAGCAAGCTCAGCATACAATGGAGAGAAAATTGGGGTAGGCAACATGAATATACAGAGGCTGAAGTTAGGCAACCAGTAGTCATTTGTGGAAGACAGAGAGATATAGAAGAACATGGCAAGTAAGAGGGGAAGATTTAGGTGAGTGAGAATAAGATTGACGGGTGCGTCGACATGAAGAAATAATGAGATGAGAAAAAAGAAGGGGAGTAAGGAAGAAATGAATAGGGAGGAAAAGGGTGGGAAGGGAAAAAAAGGTGTGTAGGGCAAATATTGAACATTGCATTCCTTTGTAGAAAGATGCACCATTTGCTACCTTCACATTTTATGTGAGTATCATAGAGCCTAACACTAAATTAAAAAAGATTTGTTCCTTTGTTTGGAAGTGGTAGCCCTTGGTGCACCGTTTTGCAGATCTGAACCACTTGGCTGATTCATGTGTTGGAAGAATTTATCAGCCTATGTAGAGAGGGATTAGTTTTGATACTTTTTCACCTCCCAATTATTACTTTTCATAATTCCTCGCGGCCCAGGTGAACAAGTACACATCCCACTAGGCGAACGGTATTTTTGAGCAGTATGGACCTCCATGTGTTAGACATTTTTAGGTCGAACATTCAAGACCTCTTGTATATACTTTAGTATATACTTATTATATACTTATATGTGTATGTACTTTGTGGGCTCTGGAGATCAGCCCTAGGACTTGTCTGCTTCTGCTTAGGGATTTTTTTTTCTGTTCAACTGCCTCTATTTAACTGTCTTTATAGAAAATGACCAGCAGAGGTCAATAAAATGCCAGAATTGCTTTCTGCTGAGAGACTTTCTTGTTTTCTTTTTCTGGCAACTGCTTCTATTTAACTTTCTTGATAGAAAACGACCAGCAGAGGTCAGTAACATACCAGAATCACTTTAGCATTTTCTAGATTCCAGTCCTTAGAAATTGTCTTCCACGAGCACCCGTAGACAATAATAATTTTTTCAAATCTTGTATTTTCAGTGATATGACCACGAAGGCCCTGATTTTATATTAAAAACAGAGCTTTGGACTATACCATTTCCCACTGAAAGGCAATATTTCTCTCCATGTTTTCTCATACCTGGCGTGTCACACAGTTTGGTGCTTACTTTCCCTCCATGTTAAAGAACAGTAGATGATTCAGCACCCAGGCTAATGTGCTGCATAGCTAAATACATCTAAGGTCCCAAAGGCGAGACCGATTACATTGCAAATGCTTGTTTCATTGGAAGTGTCCTGGATTAAGCACACAAGAAAAGGTATGACTTCAATGCAATTAATAGGGTTTATGATTTAGATCGCTGAAAATAACACATTTTGATTAACGGAATACTAAGATTTCGGGAATGAAGAGTACGAATCTAAAAACAATGCCAATGGCGTGTATAATAGTCTCCACACAAGACACATTTCAGCGAGTGTCACATCCTCACGAAATGGAAGACTGCACAAACACAGGTTTCAGGAACATTAAATTGGGACTGAAATCTTTGCCAATAGAAAGATTGGTTTAATACCCTGTCGGCCACTGTAATAACCTTAAATAAATATATCACTTCTATTTACTTTGTAATATCTGTGCTTTTACTAGATTGAGCGCCTGGCGGGATTGTCTGTACAAATTTCACAGCTCTCTCCAGGCAGTTCTTTTGAGAGCACTCTTTCACTCCATGTGCACAAGAAAGGCGCCTTTAGTGACGCTGTACGAATTAATGATACCACTAGGGCCCTGGGAAAGATAATCACAGTAAGCCTGCTGAAAGCGGCACAGAGGCGCTGCAATAACCCCGAACAGCAGCCCGCCACTTTCTTCAATGGCAAGCAGTTACCGCAAACATACCGGGTGCAACCTAGCGCGCGGCTGGATCCAAACCTCGCGCGCCTCTCACGTTCATGGCGTAAGAAATGGAGATGGGGATTCGCGTTTGTCTACGCTGTCACCACCCGGGGTAAGAAGCATTTTCAGGAAAACAAAAGCGTTGCTAAATGGATCACTTCCAACCTCGTATCACACAAGTGCTAACCGGAGCGCGTGCGTACGACTATGTCAAATTAAAATTCGATGCATTTAACGCCCAGGGTGTCTGAAGAGCAGTGTTTTATTCTCTTATTTTTTGCATTTACACGACTCTTATTAGAGTCTTCAGTGTGCGGCAAAGTAAAATGTGAAATCTACCTTCTGTTCCCCGGTGCTGCCTTGAAATAGCAATTCATCTGGACTCTATGCAAAAGCATAGAAGAGATATTAAAAGCTTTGCAATTCATCCCTCATTTGGGATCCCTGGCATTATTTTTTAAAAGAACATGCCATGCTAGGCTTATGGGTGAATTTGTCTGTTCCATATTAATGAGTTCTGCAATATTTTCTTGGCAGAGTAGAGGAATCGCTCAGGGGTATAATTCTGGTAGCCATCCCACTGGATCAGAAATCCAAATATTCAATAAATGCAAATAATTGGATGCAAGAATGCTTATCCACCAAGTAGAAGGAGGTCAATATTTTGTGAAATCAAGGCATAAACACTCCCTTTGTGGGTTACGCTGCAAAACAATAAGAAGGGTGAAGTCTAATTTTTTGAGGTTGTTAGAAATGGGATTTTTTGGCAGGCTAGGGCATGTGCCAAAGCCAGACAGAAACCACCACTCTAGTCAGGGTAAGGGAGTTACACTCCTAAAATAACCCCTGCTCACCCCCTTGGTAGCTTGGCACAAGCAGTCAGGCTTATCTTAGAGGCAGTGTGTAAAGCATTTGCACATAACCAACAGTAATACAGTGTAAGCACTACAAAAGGACACCACACCAGTTTAGAAAAATATCCAATATTTGTATATACTTAAGACAAGACCAAAAATGATAAAAATCCACAATACAGTACTTAAAAATTTTCAGTTATCAAAATATGCTTTAAAAACAGTTCCTTGATGTCAATAGCTCCGTCCGGGGCTATCACGGCGTCGTGAGCAAACAAATCCAAACCGTTCTGGCTGACCGCGGCGTCGCGGGCCAGCTACGGTGTCGGGAAGACCCGCAAACAGTACCTTTTAGAAATGCTGGGCGTCGGCGACCTCTCGTTGAGCTTTCGAAAGCACGGCGTCCGCAGGCGTCGGTTCCGGAGGTCGGTGCAGGAGTCGTCGGGGCCCTCGAAGTCACACGCATTGCAGATCGATCTCCTCTTTGTTGAAGTCAGGAGCGCTGGCGTCGGCAGGCGTCGTGTGCTGCAGTGCGAAGTGCAGTGGTGCGGCGTGTGGTGCCCTCAGGTCGCGGTGCAAGCAGCGGCTCGGTGGCGGCGTCGGATGGCGTCGTCGGTGAGACCAGGGTCGCGGTGCGAGATGAAGGTGGTGCTCGTCACGGTGCTGGCAGGACACGGTGCAAGCAGCGGCGTCGTCGTTGCTGAAGCGCGTTCGTCGGCTGACGAACTGGAGTCGATGGCGCCGTCGTCGGTAGGCCAAGGCTGCGGTGCGGGATGAGGGCGGTGCGTCATGTAACTTTACGAGCGGTTCCCTCGAACCACGGTGCAAGCAGCGGCGTAGATTTCGGCGTGGAGCGGCATCATCGGGGATACCAAGGCGTCGTCGTGAAGCGAGGCGGTGCGGAGTGCGGTGCCCACAGGTCGCGGTGCGAGCAGCGGCTCGGTGGTGGCGTCAGCAGGCGTCGTCGGTGAGACCAGGGTCGCGGTGCGGCGTTGCGGCGGGGCCCTCTGTGGTGCCAAGGCGTCATCGTGAAGCGAAGCGGTGCGGAGGGCGGTGCCCACAGGTCGCGGTGCGAGCAGCGGCTCGGTGGCGGCATCAGCAGACATCGTCGGTGAGACCAGGGTCGCGGTGCGGCGTTGCGGCGGTGCCCTCTGCGGTGCCGTCGGGACACGGAGTCGGCAGCGGCGTTGTCGACGTCGTCGAGTTGCTTTTCTTCTGTTGCAGCACAAAACACACAGTCCCCAGTGCTGAGGGCAGAAGAACTTGAAGTCTTTGCTGTTCCTGAGACTTCTTGAACAGGGGGCAAGCTCTACCTCAAGCCCTTGGAGAAACTCACAAAAGTAGATTGCAGAAAGTCCAGTCCAGGCCTTTCACTGCCCAAGACAGAAGCAGCCACTGCAGGCCAACACAGCAAAGCACACAGCAAAGTGGTAGTTCCTCCTCACAGCTTCTCCGGCTCTTCTTCTTGGCAGTCTTCTTGATCCAAAAGAGTTCTAAAGTTTAGGGGTCTGGGCCCCAGTATTTGTATCCAAAAATCCTTTGATCTTTCAGGCAGAGGGTGTCTGTGCCCGGCCAGAACCAGTTCTGCCTTCTCTGGTGTGATTTCCTGGCAGGAGGTGGAGACGCATTGTCAGAGGCAGACCAGGCCCTTTGAGGTGCAAGGAAATCTCCTTCCCCTTACCCCATCGCAGCCCAGGTCTATTCAGCCCTTTCCTGACCTACCTAGACTATCTGGAGCCCCTCTGGCCCCCCAGCCTTCTGTCATCCAAAACCCAGACAGGCAATCCACATTCCAGCAGAGGCACACAGGATAACTGAGCAAGAAAATACCTACTTTCTAAAAGTGGTATTTTCAAACACAGAATGTAAAAATCACCTTCACTAAAAGATGCATCTTTAGATTCTGAGTTCAGGCATACTAAATTCTATTTTCTTACCGAATTCCCTGGGCCAGTTATGTTTATAAGATGTTATAAACAAACCTCCCATTCTATCCTATGGGGAACTGGTAGCCTTGCAATAGTGAAAAACGAAATTGGCTGTAATTCACTATCAGGACCTGCCACACACACCAGGACATGTCCCACCTTTCACATACACTGCACCCTGCCCACAGGGGTACCTTGGGCCTACCTGAGGGGTGTCTGACATGTAAGAAAAGGGAAGGTTAGGGACCGGCCAGTGTGTGCACTGGCCAAGTCGACATGGCAGTTACAAACTGCGCGCAGACTCTGCAATGGCAGGTCTGAGTTACCGCTTTCAGGGCTACTCACGGGGTGGCACAACCAGTGCTGCAGGCCCCCGAGTAGCATTTGATTCACCAGCCCTGGCTCACGCAGTGCACTTTACTAGGGGCTAACAGGTAAATCAAATATCCAATCATGGAAACACCCATCCATAACACAATTTACACGGAAAGCATATGCACTTTAGCACTGATTAGCAGTGGTAAAGTGCCCAGAGTCCTAAAACCAACACAAACAGGTCAGGAAAAGATAGGAGGAAGAAGCTAAAAATTTGGGGATAACCCTGCAAAAAGGGCCATTTCCAACACAACCCCCTTCCAGCCTAAAGCCAGGGTAGTCCAATCCATACCTTGATGGACTTCCCTGCTTGGGGCGATAGAACATGGGACCTGGCCCGCAACAGCAGGGTTTTCTTCCCGTTCTACGCCTTCCTGAACCTAGTTGGATCCCTCTATCCATACTCTCAGGGCCCACTAAGCTGACCCATGGGGAACCCTTCTCCTCACCTGTGGACCCCATCTGTGCAGCACCTAAACTTACTTTGCTCACAGATGTATCCCAACAGGCAGACAGTACCCACATGGCCAACACAAGGGTGTTGCCCAGTCCACCCCCGGGGTGTGACTCCTTTCCCCCTCCCAGGGGCAACTCTGTCCCTCCGGACAGCCAGCCACAGTGGCCACTGACAACTGTCAGTGATGAGAGCCAGGCCTTATGCCTTTCAGGCCACTCCAACCGTTGTGGCGTCAGAGAGTGGGGGGCGGTAGCCCCAGGTGCCTGGCACCCTTTCTCTACTCTCTCCCCTGCCAAGTCAGGTATGGCATCCTGACACTGGCCCACCAGCCCAGGGTCTGTACCCTATGGCTGGACAGGAGGCGGGGGTGGGCTTCCCCACACCCTCTCCTTCTCCCTGGGGCTCTGTACCCTCCCAGCTGGAGCGGTACCCCCTTCCAGAATTGTCAGGGCACCTGTGGCAGCTGTCCTGCACAATTCACCCACCAGTTCAGGGGGGCTATCCTGCAACTGGTACCTCAGTCCAGGGTCTGTACCCTGAGGCTGAACAAGGGACTGGGGTGGGCTCTCCCACACCCGGTCCTCCTCCCTGGGGCTCTGTACCCTCCCACCTGGAGCGGCACCCCCAGAAGACAAACTGGTAGGGGCACCGTTAGCAGTCGCCCCTTCCCCCAGGTCAGGGGGACACCCTGAACCTGGTCCTCCAACCCAGGGTCTGTCCCCTTAGGCTGACCATAGGTCTCGGGCGAGGCTCTCCTCCCTTTACCTTTCCTTCCGGGGTTCCGCACTACCCTCCCGGGAGAAGCACCCTCAGAACGAAAAACGGGTAGGACGCTGGGACCAGACCTCCTACACAATTCTTCCACCAGTTCAGGGCCTTGACCCTGCAACTGATCCACCACCTTAGGATCTAAACCCTCGGGTTGAACCGGGGTCAGAGGCGAGGACTCCCTCCCTCTGCACCCCCTTCCAGAGTTCTGCACCCTACCACCTGGAGTGGTACCCCTAGAAGATAAACCGGTCAGGACACTGCTTACAGTCGTCCTTCCCTCCAGGTCAGGCAGGACCTGAACCTGGCCTCCCAACCCAGGGACTAACCCCTGCGGCTGAGCACCTGCCAAGCGCACCAGGACTTCCTTGGGAGCACGCATGCCCCCCTGAGGGTAACACATGATTCATGTGTTGTGTGACAGTCTGCCTGGTGCAGATCTCCCGACCCCTGTCCATCTGACAGTGTGCGAAGATCCCCCAGGACATAAGTGGTGTCACCATGGTTACTCCTAGGAGGCTCAGCCCTTCTGGCTGGCCCCTGACCCACTGGTTCTCCCACTGGGGAACGCATCCCCCTCTCACCCCTCAATCTGGACTTCTGCACCCTCCACTTAGGAGCGGCACCGCCAGACACCTGAACCGCTGGAGTTCTGTTTACAGACACTCCCCGTTCTCCTGACACTAGGGGACCCCCCTCAACGGACGGCCTACCAGTATAGCGTAGGCTCCCCACCGGGTGTTCCCTCCTGGAACCACCCAGGCTCTAGGACCGGGTTTCGGGCACCTTGGGCCGCAGCCCATTCCCACTCCTTCTCCGCCGAGACAGGACGTGAGTCCCTACACCCTTCCCACGACACCGGGACCTATCTGGGCTACCACAAACCTTTCCGACCACCCTTGGTAGGGAAATACCTAAGCCACTTCCTTCCGGGTCACCCCCAGATGCTTCTCCAGACCCTCTGGAATCCACCAAAAGGTCTGCCTCCCGTGCAAGCTCCCTGGGGTCAGAGAACTCACACTGCAGTGGGTGTTGGCATAGCTCTGGAAAACAGGGACTTAAAATATGCTCTCCAACAATTGAATCACACAGCCCCACACAGGTTTAACCAAACTACCCTTCACCCAATCATCCAGGGCCTCAGAAAAGTACCCCACATCATTCCCACAAGACTGGTGAGACAGTGTCTGACTGTTGCTGTCTCTTAACCCATACTCTTCTGGCTGGTCTCCATACTCACTTACCAGGGCTTCTATCATGGGGGAACCCCTCTCCCTGCACCTCTCATCTAGAGTCAGTAGAGTGTCCCTCCCACTACCAGGAAAATTATCCCCTGTGCCAGTTCCCCAATCCACCTCAGGGACACTGCGCACCACTGGAGTAACCTCACAATCCTGAACCCCCTGGTGTATGTCAACCCCCTCCTTGAAGCAGGGCCCCAAACCTGTGTGTGTGTGTACCTCATCCTCAGTACTGGACCTAACACTTTTGCTGCCACCATCGGGCTGGGCCTAGCCCCACTGGCTTCCCAGTCCATCTCTCTCATTTTAAACTCATGGTCTAAGATCATCCTCCTTTCCTCCATGGCTATTCTTTTGTCTTCCCTCTCACTTTCCATCCTGAGTTTCCCCTACTCGAACTTCCTTGCTTCCTGCCTGTCCTCCAGCTCCTCTGGGGACAGACTGCTGCTGCCTGGTTTAGAGGGTGCCCCCCCTCCCAAAAGCACATCCACCCTTGGAATAGGCTCCTCTGCCTCCTTGCCAAGATCTCCAGACAGCTCACTAGCATGTCTGGCTGCTACCCATGCCCTCAGCGCCTTTTGTAGCTCCTCTTTTCTGGTGAGGCCCCTGATTTGGATTTTGAGGTTTTTGCAGATCGCCTTCAATTCCTTCACATTGTAGGTTGCTAACCTCTCCTCCTCAAAGGCCACTTCCAAGGATGCAACAGATGATGCAATTGATTCAGGCATGATGAAATAGCAAGTTCAAACTGGTAAGATCAAAAAAATAGGCCAAAAAGAAAAAGAACCAGTATGTGGCACGTAATGGTCTGCGATATGGTAGTAGTGCACACCAATCACTGTAAGTCAAGTGCAAACGCAAGTCCTATCCTCACCGCTGACAACCAATGTTAGAAATGGGATTTTTGGCAGGCTACGGCATGTGCCAAAGCCAGGCAGAAACCACCACTCTAGTCAGGGTAAGGGAGTTACACTCCTAAAATAACCCCTGCTCACCCCCTTGGTAGCTTGGCACGAGCAGTCAGGCTTATCTTAGAGGCAGTGTGTAAAGCATTTGCACATAACCAACAGTAATACAGTGTAAGCACTACAAAAGGACACCACACCAGTTTAGAAAAATATCCAATATTTTTATATACTTAAGACAAGACCAAAAACGATAAAAATCCACAATACAGTACGTACAAATCTTCAGTTATCAAAATATGCTTTAAAAACAGTTCCTTGATGTCAATAGCTCCGTCCGGGGCTATCACGGCGTCGTGAGCAAACAAATCCAAACAGTTCTGGCTGACCGCGGCGTCGCGGGCCAGCTACGGTGTCGGGAAGACCCGCAAACAGTACCTTTTAGAAATGCAGGGCGTCGGCGGCCTCTCATTGAGCTTTTGAAAGCACGGCGTCCGCAGGCATCGGTTCCGGAGGCCGGTGCAGGAGTCGTCGGGGCCCTCGAAGTCACACGCGTTACAGATCGATCTCCTCTTTGTTGAAGTCAGGAGCGCTGGCGTCGGCAGGCGTCTTGTGCTGCGGTGTGAAGTGCAGCGGTGCGGCGTGCGGTGCCCTCAGGTCGCGGTGAGAGCAGCGGCTCGGTGGTGGCGTCGGATGGCGTCATCAGTGAGACCAGGGTCGCGGTGCGAGATGAAGGCGGTGCTCGTCACGGTGCTGGCAGGTCACGGTGCAAGCAGCAGCGTCGTCGTTGCTGAAGCGCTGTCGTCGGCTGACGAACTGGAGTCGATGGTGCCGGCGTCGGTAGGCCAAGGCTGCGGTGCGGGTTGAGGGCGGTGCGTCGTGTAACTTTATGAGCGGTGCCCTCGAACCACGGTGCAAGCAGCGGCGTAGATTTTGGCGTGGAGCGGCGTCGTCGGGGATACCAAGGCGTCGTCGTGAAGCGAGGCGGTGCGGAGTGCGGTGCCCACAGGTCGCGGTGCGAGCAGCGGCTCGGTGGCAGCGTCAGCAGGCATCATCGGTGAGACCAGGGTCGCGTTGCGGCGGGGCCCTCTGCGGTGCCAAGGCGTCGTCGCGAAGCGGTGCGGAGGGTGGTGCCCACAGGTCGCGGTGCGAGCAGCAGCTCGGTGGCGGCATCAGCAGGCATCGTCGGTGAGACCAGGGTCGCAGTGCGGCATTGCGGCGGTGCCCTCTGCGGTGCCGCCGGGACACGGAGTCGGCAGCGGCGTCGTCGACGTCGTCGAGTTGCTTTTCTTCTGTTGCAGCACAAAACACACAGTCCCCAGTGCTGAGGGCAGAAGAACTTGAAGACTTTGCTGTTCCTGAGACTTCTTGAACAGGGGGCAAGCTTTACCTCAAGCCCTTGGAGAAACTCACAAAAGTAGATTGCAGAAAGTCCAGTCCAGGCCTTTCACTGCCCAAGATAGAAGCAGCCACTGCAGGCCAACACAGCAAAGCACACAGCAAAGTGGTAGTTCCTCCTCACAGCTTCTCCGGCTCTTCTTCTTGGCAGTCTTCTTGATCCAAAATAGTTCTAAAGTTCAGGGGTCTGGGCCCCAGTATTTGTATCCAAAAATCCTTTGATCTTTCAGGCAGAGGGTGTCTGTGCCCGGCCAGAACCAGTTCTGCCTTCTCTGGTGTGATTTCCTGGCAGGAGGTGGAGACGGCATTGTCAGAGGCAGACCAGGCCCTTTAAGGTGCAAGGAAATCTCCTCCCCCTTCCCCCATCGCAGCCCAGGTCTATTCAGCCCTTTCCTGGCCTACCTAGACTATCTGGAGCCCATCCGGCCCCCCAGCCTTCTGTCATCCAAAACCCAGACAGGCAATCCACATTCCAGCAGAGGCACACGGGATGTCTGAGCAAGAAAATACCTACTTTCTAAAAGTGGTATTTTCAAACACAGAATGTAAAAATCACCTTCACTAAAAGATGCATCTTTAGATTCTGAGTTCAGGCATACTAAATTCTATTTTCTTACCGAATTCCCTGGGCCAGTTATGTTTATAAGATGTTATAAACAAACCTCCCATTCTATCCTATGGGGAACTGGTAGCCTTGCAATAGTGAAAAACGAAATTGGCTGTAATTCACTATCAGGACATGCCACACACACCAGGGCATGTCCCACCTTTCACATACACTGCACCCTGCCCACAGGGGTACCTTGGGCCTACCTGAGGGGTGTCTGACATGTAAGAAAAGGGAAGGTTAGGGACCGGCCAGTGTGTGCACTGGCCAAGTCGACATGGCAGTTACAAACTGCGCGCAGACTCTGCAATCGCAGGTCTGAGTTACCGTTTTCAGGGCTACTCACGGGGGTGGCACAACCATTGCTGCAGGCCCCCGAGTAGCATTTGATTCACCAGCCCTGGCTCACGCAGTGCACTTTACTTGGGGCTAACAGGTAAATCAAATATCCAATCATGGAAACACCCATCCATAACACAATTTACACGGAGAGCATATGCACTTTAGCACTGATTAGCAGTGGTAAAGTGCCCAGAGTCCTAAAATCAACACAAACAGGTCAGGAAAAGATAGGAGGAAGAAGCTAAAAGTTTGGGGATAACCCTGCAAAAAGGGCCATTTCCAACAGAGGTACTGAGGTATAGCAGCTTGACAACCTCCTTTACCCACCATCTCTTACTTTGCAGACACTCTGAACAGGCTTTTTGCACAGTTTGCATAGCACAATCTCCAGATAATTAGGAAAAATAACCATTCTTCATATTTCAAAAGCTTTATTTTTATAATTGTATTCCGTAGAACTCACATCCCTTCTCCTTTTTCATTCTGGTAGTGTTGCTTTGTTTTATTAGCAACTTTTTTTTACAAAATATTGTGTAAACTTATGTGTGCATGACAAGTTAAGAGCACAAACATATGTACACAAGCATATGTTCCCAAATCAATGCTCATGCACACACAAACACAGGCACACATACATACATACATACATGTGCATGTACACACACACATACACACACACATACAAGCATACACACTGATTTAGGTGAACTAACCACATTAAATCTACTGTGCTTTAATCATTGGGCCCGTTGTTTGCACTTCCTGTATAATCATGCAGTGTTTTGCATATGGCCATCTACAACCAATCAGCCCAAAGGTACCCAACATGATCCTCCGCTTTTTACTCTCCATGCCTTCCTCTTTATCTGTGTCCAAACCAGACAAGGGAGAAGCCAGAAAAATAAAATAGCCCCCACTTTTAACTACAGTGCCGATGCCATCAAGAAAGTGAAGCATGTCAGCCAAATTCTCCATAGAACAGCTTCCTTGTCTCTTCCATCGATGTGTCTAACCATTCATTCTTTCACCCTTCCACCCACCTGCTAATAGCCACTATTTCACCATTACATTCTGTCATCCATCATTCTTTCATCCATCATTCAATCTTTACCCATTCCATCCATCCATCCACTCTGTCATCAATCAATTCATCTACTCTGCTATCCATGCATCCATTCTGCCATCTGTCCATCCATCCATCCTCTCTGCCATCCATTCATCCAATGTATGATCCATCGCTCTAGACACTCTGCCATACATTCATCCCTACACTAAGCCATACACCCATGTATTCTGCCATTCATCCATCTATCCATCCACCCTACCATCCATCCATCCACTCTGCTATTCATCCATTAGTCCATCAACTCTGCTATCCTTTCATCCATTCACCAACTTTGCCATCCATCAGTCCACTCTGCCATCCATCCATCTACACATCCACTCTGCAATCACCCATCCATCCATTCTGCCATCCATCAATCCACTCTGCCATCCATTCACTCATCTTTTCACCCACTCCTCCATCCCTTTACTATGCCATCCTTTCACCTATCTGTCCACCTCCCCATCCATCCCTTTACTCTGCCATCATTTCTTCTGTGCATCCACCAATCAATCCATCCATCCATCTATCCGTCCATCCATCCACCAATCCGTCAGTCCATTCATCCATCTTGGTTTTTGGGACCTCTTTATCTTGTCTAAAACGAACTTTGAATTACGGTAATCAGAGTAATTTCAGTAATTATACATTACTTTTGTGATGTGAAATTATGTGATTACACCAGCTTGAGCAATTTGGGTAGTATGGGAACAACAGACTAAGAGAGAACGAGCTGCTGCTGGTACGTATGTACTGTAACACTTAGTGCTATTTTTTTTAGAGCAAAATGCATCCTCGGGCCCCTTTTAGATTCGAGGGTGCATTTTGCACTAAGAAAATAGCACGAAATGCTGGATGACACTTCTCACGTAAAAGAACAAGAATTCAGAGTCAGTTGTGACTATGGTATTATTGCACCGGTCCATCAGCGGCTTCACATAGACTGTGCAGTCAAGAAGAGAGCATATAGTGCTGCTCTGCACTGCACATTGACATGTGGCCTACCCTTGTGGCCCACCCTGGAGAACAACCTTAGAGCAGGCAATCTTCAGCATGACTGTGTCAGAAAAGCAGAATGACTAGGGTCTGACCAAGCCTTCTACTCGCAATGTATGGCATAGGTTGTCTTTCAACAGCTGTCAGACATATAGGGGCAGATTTACAAGAAAGTGACGCATCTGTAGAGATGCGTCACTTTCCCTGCGCCCTCTGAGAAACCCTTGCGCCACCATGGATGCGCCGTATTTACAATACGGCGCACCATGGCGCTAGTGATTGACAGATGCGTCAGAAATTCTGACGCATCTGTTGGGGCAAAAGTCACGCATTGCTGAAGTCGTGTCGCAAGCACGGCGCAACTCCAGCAATGCGTGTTGAGGCCTATTCCCACTACACTGCGTCACTACTTACGTCTGCTTCAAGCAGGCGTAAGGTTTTGACGCAGTGGCGTCCTAAAAGTGGCGCAGTGAAATCTTGTAGATTTCACTGCGTCACTTTTACGAGGCCTTCCTGCGTGGGAACGCCCACCCTGCATACATTATACCTGACGCAGGTATAATGTGACGCAGGGCTTTACAACGTGACGCATATCCCTAGATGCGTCACGTTGTAAATAGGTCGCATTTTTTGCGCCGCCATTGCGTCAAAAAAAGTGACGCAATGGCGGCGCAAGGAGGCGCAAGGGGCTTGTAAATCTGCGCCATAGTGCGGTTGAGTGCTTTTGTTTACTGCACTGCCCCTTTTGCATGGGGCTGGTATGCAGAGTCTGGTAGCACTAGACTGTGATCTCACTGGTCTGGCAGTAGCTCCAAATGTTCGATGCAGTCACAGAGAGAGCACATAATGTCAATCTTTACTTCACCGTAAGTAGCACACACTGCATAAAGGCAAACGCTTGTGCAGTTGGGCTGGACCTATGCACTTTAAAATGTTAAACTGTTTCTCAATCTAATCAGAATCTAATAGATATTTTTCTTTAACAATTAGAGACGGTAATGGCTGGGCCTCCTGAGATAGTTAAACAAAATATAATGTAAGTAGACAAACTGTTTATTTTAAAACTCTATACAGTCTAGAACTGGCACAAGGGAGCCCCATGAAAGATGGGGGCCCTGGGCCAGAGCACACTTTGCCCATGCCTTAAAATGCATCTGGTTGTTAGTTATATTTGGCATTGGGTTTTAACATCAATAGTATCACTCTCTATCCAGTCACTCGTTTAAAGCAAGGATGAATAGGTCACTGGTTCACAAATGTAAAAAAAACATATAATATTTATAATACAACATATAATATAATAAGAAATGCCTTTTTGCTACATCCTAGCTCCCAGTTTAGAGAACGTAGACTAACACGCAAACAGAAATGCAGTCAACACATAGTTATTTAAAAGGAAATGGGAAGCTCCCAGGAGTGTACACGGGCGCCGCGGATATCTGTGTAAGTGGCAGTGAGCCCTCGCGGCTTCTCTCAGTGCTACAGAGATGGAAGGGCTGATCGCAGGTCCTGCCTGTCGTTCCTTTGAATTTCACTTCTGTCTGAGAGTGCGCTTATCAGGAAGGCCAGGGTTTGCCTCAAACAGTCAGTCAGCGTTGCTGGCCTGTCCCTGCCAGTTTTCAAAAGCATTATCAGCGTTCAGATTTATGGAGCGGGCAATGTCACCAGGATGAAACGAATGTATTAATCACCGGTGCCACTGGGAAATAACCATTATTGCTCAGCTCCGCTTGCAGCAGCAAGAAAAAAAAATTGAATTTAGGAGTGTCCCTGAATCACAAGCAAAACGACCAATTGCCCTCCTTGCCCTTGCTCCAGCTCACTACGTGACTCAATTTGAACTAGTCAGTGGTAAGTAAAAACGTATGACTGTTTAATAATTTCTTGTAGTACATGATTATTGGTAAAAATACGTCCAACTTGGGTGAATAGATTTACATGTACGGAGGTACACCGTCTCTGCTCTGTATTGAGAGTGATGTTGGAGGGTCAATCGTAGGTCATGGAGGGCTAAATCCATGCTATATATTAAGAATAACCACTATGTAAATAATATCTGTTTAGATCTATTGCATGCAAATGTTTCTCGTCTGGATTTCATAACAATGTGACATGGATCTGGCACTCTTGAATGTTGCCCAGAAATGCCCTGTAGGAATATGCTCCATTTTGCGTGCTCACCTCTATTTTTGCTCGATGTTCTTGCTGGTTTTTAAACTCTACACATTGGGACACTGCTGTCCAGTGGCCAGTGCATGAGCTCAGACGCTGAAAACATGTCTAACATGTGTAACTTGACTACCCTACTAATTGGCATATTTAACTTATCTATAAATTCTTAGTTTGTGGTACAAAGTGTTCCCAAGGCTTGTAAGTTCAATGCCAATAGTAGCCTGCAGCTCACATTGTGCCACCACTACAGTGACAGTGCAGAATAATGTTGCAGGACTACTACTGTAGCCTTTTTGTGCAGTGTTAAAGCTGCAAATTTGACCTGTCAAATGAACTCTTTTAACAAGCCTAAACCCTCCTACTAGCTATTAATGTTACTCCTACATAGGCCTTAATGATCAATAAGGCAGAGTGCATGATATTCAAAAGTAGGACATGTGAAAGCTTAATGTTAAATCTAGCCTTACAGCAACAGGGCCTCCAAAAGCAATTTTTACTGTAGCAGGGTGAGTTATTCAATAGGAAAGCAAAGGGATATAATATTAAAATTCAATATTGTTACCTCCACCAAGGAACCAGCTAAAAAGTTTATTCTTGGACTTTTAAAAATATTTATTACAAGTCTATCTCATTCGGTAAAATTGAATTTGTATTACATATTTTATAAAAAGTACTTTTAAAAAGACATTTTTATCCTGCCTAAAACCTCTAAAAGCAAATCTGCATGAGCTTCCTACTTCACCCAGCAGCAGAATATCTCCTTGATGACAATTGAATTTGCTCGATGAGGTGAGACAAAAGCCAAGGTATTCTGGTCCTCTGAAAGGAAGACCATTTGTGCAGTGCCCAGGGACATAATTAACTTCAAAGAGGCCTATCTTGTCACAGGCAGTGGTAGGCCTAGCTCTGCCCAACGTTTATCCCTCTAGCCAGTCAGACACCAATCCCAATGGGAGAGAAGGTGCCCCCAGAACCTATTTTGTGTCACCACCAATCTGGTTGCTCAATTTCCTGGACACACCTCTGGGTGGGAACAGGTGCTCTGAACAGGGGGAAGAAAGGTTCTGCCATGTTAGATTTAGGCACAGAGTGGCATTCAGGGATTATTTACAATAAGGCACATGGTAACTGCTGCAAAAGTGGGTAGGTTTATCCCTGGGAACTTATTCCTTATTGGTTGGGGAGGGTCCAGAACCCACCCCACCCACAAGCTAGTGCTGGGCCATAAATGTGGCCCCCTTAGGTACCCTCATCAGAACATTAGTGGACCTTTGGAAGACAGAAGGAGGGCTGCACCTGCTGTTGATACTTGTGAAGAGAGTCCCAAGGGCTGGACCTCCTCCCACTTGTACCCAAGGCAAAGAAATGGATGCTAAGGGTCAGGTGGTTGACCACCTATTAAGCTACAGGGACATAAAATCTGTAAGAAGCCCCCTTTCCTGGAGGATCCCAGCTGACCATTTTCAACTGGACCTACCCTGCACCTTGCTGGTGGTGTCTGTTGAAGTGAGTCCTGACCCCCAAGTGCTGTTCCTAGGGTCCCGGAACCCTTGGCTGGTGTCAGAGTATACTCCTCCTGCCTAAGCCTTGATACCTGGAACTTAGAAATGGTAAGAATTTGTTTTATTGGTTGGAGGGGGTGGAAACCCCACTCAGGCAACAACCAAAATCTTTATTAGAGTGAATCAAAAAGTCACTAAATTAACCCGTTCTTAAACCTCTGGTAGCTTGGCACAAAAGCAGTCAGGCCTACTTTAGAGGCAATGTGTAAAGTATTTTTGCAGCACTCAAACAGTAATAAAGTGGAAACACAACATAAGAAAACCCCCAAATCAATTTGGAAAAAATAGAAAAAAATTATTTAATAAAATGATATCAAAATTAATTAAATCCAATTAGTGGAACCAGAGTTATGAATTTTTAAAGTTTTTTGTGAAATCAAGCGCCTAAAAGATCAAAGCGCCGACTGCACATATCTGGTCTTATGGATCCAGGCCAAAGTCAAAAGTTAAGACCGACCACAATGGATCACAGGTCGGATACACAAGGTGGATTGGGCCTGGTCTTCACTCACTTTCGAGAGAAGACAAGTCCAGGAGAAGGTAGAGCTCAGATGGGCAAGGCGACAGGCTGTTTTTGAGGTGGAGTCGTTGCCATCGGAGGGTGCTATACAAGGTCTCAGTCAAGCAGTTGATGATGGCGAAAAAAAGCTCTGAGTGGGAGAAGATGAATTTCCAGGCCAAGGAGGTCATCGTCATCGACGGGGAGCTTGTTGCAGCGGTGCCTGGTAAAGATTTTTACCTTCGGACTTAAACAATGTTTAGAAAGTCGAAAACCTCCAGCGAAACAAAGCTGCAAGCCATAGCCAAAGAGGGTTTCATGAGGTGAGATGTCCTTGCTCAGAGGTTTTTTCTGAACAGGATTTGCTGTTGAAGAAAAGAAAATTTTGGGAGGTACTGCAAAGTCAGGCTGACTGTGATGCACCTTCGACAGATCGGCTTTCAGGTAGCTCCTTGTCTACTGTTGGTTCTTCTGGCACAACGTTTAGGGTTAGGCAGGAGCAGCAGCTCTTACACCATTTACAAGGGTCAGTGACCTGGGGGGTACCACTTGAAGGATTAGGACTCACACCAGCTTAGGTCAGGTGAAGAGTTTAAAGTCTCTGGAGCTTCTTATGTTCCTGAAGCTCAAACAGGAGGCCAGCCAGCTCACCTTTGGAGTCACTCTGGTAGTCTTTGGTTCAAACAGCAAGGCAGGCCTCTAGCATCAGGGTAGTCCCCTCAGTAGTAGCAGGGCAGTCCTTTGCGGAACAAGGCAGGCATCAAGCAGCAGGGAAGTCCTCTGGGGGTCCAGGCAGTGATCCTGAAGTCCTCCACAGGTCCAGGAGTGTACTGAAGAGTTGTTCTGAAGATTCATATTTATACCTGGTGCCAGCTTCTGGCATAGGAGTACATCCTGACTACCCCCATATCTGGTTCTGGAAAGTTTTTGCTTCGCCTGTTAAGGCACCAAGAAGTCTGGGTTGATGTAAAGATGAAGTCCAATGCAAGAAATATAAAAAAAAATTGTAGTTTATTCAGGTTCAGCACAGAACATCCAACTGCTCAAGAAGAGATCTCCTGAGCTTCTGCTGCATGGAACATGGAATCACCATGCACCATAGCAACAGATTACAGATAGTAATTCAAACATAAATGACTTGAGGAGAAAGTAATTAAAGAGACAGAGCAAAAAGGGAAATAGAATAGAACACATCTCACCCCTTTAAAATAAAACAAAGAGAAGAAAGATTAAACATAACCTCTGAATTTCACAGGAGGACTGGCAATTCTCCCGCTCACTTTAACTCTTGAAGCTACAGAATCAATCCCAACAGAATTATCCAAAGAACTCCCAGAGTTTTCACCCACACAATGGTCATCAGCACTACTAGGAAAATTTGTCCTCACAGAGTATTCTTCACCATCAACATTGTCCCGGCATTCACCATTAATTCCAGAACGACACTTGACAACACGTCTTACATTCAACACTTTACCATCATGGGTCACAATACTGTTCAAGTTGACTTTAACAACTTTCCGCACAGGATCATACTTGGAGGTCCCTTTTGCAATGAATCCAGGCTTAAGTATCCTCACTCAATCACCTACAACAAAAGTAGGAACCTTCACCTTCCACCTGGAATCATAACTTTCCTTCATTTTATCCTGATGGTGTTTCACCTTCAGAAATGTACTTTGCAAATCATCAGTCACAATTCCTGTCATCTTCTTCTTTATCCACCATGGACACAACTTAGATATAGTTTCTCTTCCCCTCAAAAGGCGAAATGGACTAAGTTCTGTGACAGAATGAGGGGTAATACGATACATCCAAAGCCTCTCCCTTTACACTGTCTTCCACTCTCTACCAGACTTCCTGGCCCATTCTACACAATCCTTAAGAACACGATTGAATCTTGCCACTTTACCATTTCCTTGTGGTTCATAAAGAGGAGTAGTGATGTGCTTAATTCCACACACTTGAAGAAAATCCTCCATTTCATGTGACTTCAATTGCACACCATTGTCAGTAATTAAAACCTCAGGACTTCCTTCACGTGCAAACACCTCCCTAAAAAATTCAATGATCACTTGTGTGGTAGCGTGAGGGACAAACCTAACTTCTGGCCATTTAGAGTGATAATCAATCAATACCAGGGCAAACATGACCATGCGACTCCAAGCGTTTGCAAACCTCTATAACATGTTCCTTATGTGCTTCATGACTGGGGGAAAACACAAGAATATCGTCATGGAAACATTTTACAAAAGCATCTAAGTCCTTGAAAATATGATGCATAGCTATCTGAAAAACTGATGCAACAGAGGCCAAACCAAAAGGCATTCTCTTATACTGGAAAAGCCTCTGCGGTGTAAGAAATGCCGTAAATTCCTTAGAATCATCAGTCAAAGCAATTTGATGGTATGCTGAGCACAAATCGAAGGTAGAAAACACTTTGACTCCCGCCAACATGCACACCACTTCATTAATATTAGGCAACGGTTGGCAGTCTATCACTAAATTTGCATTCAATGCTCTCAAGTCCACACAAAGCCTCAAACTTTTGTCAGCCTTCCTGACTAAAAGGATGGGAGAAACCCACTCAGACGATTCCACTTCTTCAATGATGTCATCATCAATAAGATTCTGCAACAAAAGTTTGAGTTCTTCCCTCACATTCACTGGGACATTCCTAAGCTTTTGCTTGACTGGCACCGCTCCTTTCTTTAACTTAATCTTATTACTGAAATTATTGAGTTTGCCCAGACTCTTTGAAAATACTTTGGGAAAGGCACCAATGACTTCACTTATAGTCTTGTTCTCACTCAAACCTTCTGATATTACCAATACCGGATCAAAACTTCTGGGATTAAGAATTATCCACAAACTCCACTGATCCTTCCAGCCCAACACATTCACACCTTTCACAGCAACATACAACTTCACATGCGCAACACGCCCCTTGAATTCCATGTCGACTTCTGTAAAACCTTCCATGTCAATAGTGGTCCCATCAATAGCTTTAGCAATGATGTCAGACTTTTTTAAATCTTTGAGACTCAGAACTCCCTTAAAACTATCAATAAAGTACGCCTTAGTAATTATAGTCCAGGGCGAGCCCGAATCAGCCATGAGTTCTATTGTTAAACCAAGAACATATACCATGAATTTGGGGGGTCTCAAACAGAACTCAGCGTTCTCGGGACATCCATCATCAGTAATAGAAACCACAATGCCTCTGTTATTCCCATTCATACTGTCATCGTACTCTTCCTCATTCAAATAGGAGATTTTCCCTTTACTGGAGTTTCCCCCATAAGTACTTTTGCAAACACTGGCGAAATGCCCATGACGTCCACACTTCTTGCATTCTTTACCCAACGCAGGACATCTAGGAAAAGACGCCCCATGATTGACACTCCCCATCTAAAACAGTGAAACTCTTTGTCAAATCTTTTAAAATTTCGTTGAATACTTCAGGGCTTTAAGTGGGATGAAAAAACTGGGGGGTCTCTCAAAGGGGCGTGGCCAATGTAATTAAGGGTGTGGCTTAAAAACACATAAGCTAAACATCTGTGCTTAGCATAGTGTGCCGCCCGACTTGTATTTTGCTGTTTCTGTCATAGCATCTAGATATATGATACAACAAGTAACATCATACCTACAACAAGGCAGGACTATTGGCTTTGTCAATGGTTGTTAGTTGCATAAGATAAATAAGCAGCAACTATGGCTTGTTTTATATAATATTGAAAAAGCTTCCACTTAAAGCCCTGCTGACACCACGACGATGTTGCTGCTCCTGCGTATCAAAGAGAAGGGAAATCCAGAGAGAAAATTTCTCTCTTTAAAGGATTTCCTTCTCTTACAATGCTCACCTGGCATGATGTCATGCCGTAACTTCTCCACTAGTGAGAACTGAGCAGTGTGAGCACGTGCACATCGATGTGCCTGCTATCACTGAAGTCCCGAAAAAAACGGAGCAGTGTGAGCACGCGCACATCGATGTGCCTGCTGTCACTGCAGTCCGGAAAAAACGGACCGCCTCCAGGGCACAAAACAGAGCCCGATAGAGACCCGTTTCGAGGCCCCTCTAAAAAAACTGCCGGTGCTCAGACCCGGTGAGACCTGGCCCACTTAAAGCCCTGGAATACTTGTTCCACTGCGAGATGATTCAGGCTTAACAGCGCAAACATCTTCAACCTTTCCCTTTCCTTCTTTTTTCAAAGACTTCATCCACTTTTCAGATTGTTCCATGGCTTTAGCAGTTGTAATAACATCTCTTACATTTGGATCACTCACAATCCATAGTTGTTCTTGGATCTTCTTGCTCTTGACATGAACAATGATTTGGTCTCTGATCATTTCATCGGTGATGGGTCCAAAATTACAGTTTACGGATAGGGAACGTAAACCTGTGAGGAAATCATCAAAGGTTTCAGAATCAACTTGAGCCCTTGTATAGAAATTGAATCTGTTTAGAGCGACACTAGAAGTAGGTTTAAATCTAGTTTCAATGCGGGCCATGGCATCATCAAACACGTTCCTATCATGGGAAACATCCATTACAATGCAGCATTACAACGACCTACCTTTACAATGCAACTGTTACAACGCAACTGCCTTTACATCGCATGCCATTACAATGCATGTCATTACAACGCATGTCACTACAACGCATGCCATTACAACGCATACCATTACAACGCATGCCATTGCACTGCATTATAAGGTAAGTAATGGAGATTTTTTTAGTATTAGGGTGGGTATGGGTTTTGGGGTAAATGGGAATAGTAATTTTTACCCCTACACTATCCAACACTTTCCCTACTGTTGCACTCACTGGAGTGGCAATAGTAATTTTTGCCCCTACACTATCCAACACTTACACTACTGTTGCCTTAAAAGTATTATGCATTGTAACGGTATGCGTTGTGATGGAATGCGTTGTAATGGAATGCGTTGTAATGGTAGTTTTAAAAATACATTGTAATGGCAGGCGTTGTAAAATCATGCAATGTAATGGTAGTTGCGATGTACAGACTGCGTTGTAAAAGCATGCATTGTAATTGCATGCGTTGTAACGTCATATATTCTCCTATCACCACTGCCATCAGTTTGAGGAAGTGTTCTAAAAACAACTTGACCTTCTGAACCTAGAGAATGCAGAAGAATGTTTTTTTTTTCCTTTCTGCAGAAAGTCTCTCCACATCAATTGCTTTAAGATAAGTCAGAAATTCCTCTTTCCACCTCGTCCATGGAATGGGAGGCTCACCCTTACTTTAAAGGAACTTGGAGGGAGGTTCAAATTGCATCATGAGGAATTATATTCAAAATAATATGTACACAATAAAATAAATATATGAGAAGGAATGCTCCCAAAGTGATAGAAAAATGAATTAGTATATAAAGTGGAATTGAATATAAGGCCACCAGATCTTAGAGGTTCATGCTGGTCCAACAAAGTCCAACAAAGTCCAAGGTTCAACAAAGTGGACAAAATTATACTGCTTCAAAACCTCCAAACTTACTTGAATAATAAGTCTTCCCTGAAAGCTTTGTTGCCTTGCAGACACTTATTTAAACCAAACGAAAAAAACAAGCATGGATAGGGCATGTAAAAGCGAAGCTTCCGTGTTGACTGTTGTCAAGGAGACGAAAATGCGAAGGAAATTAAGATGGCGGCTCAGGCATGTGTGAATACGTCATACGCAGTGTGCCGCGGGGACGCAGACTTCACTTACTGAAGATTGCAGCCGCAGGACGCGTGCATTCCCTTGCTCGCGGACCAAAATTCAAATAGAAACAGGAGCGTGAGCACCGTCGCGAGACGTCCAAGAGAAAACGATGTGAGTTAAAGATGAAAGGTAAAACATTACCATTTTCGATTCCGATTCGATGTTTCGTTGCAGGAAAGACACCGTGAAACTTGTAGTACTCCACTTCAGGAAAGGGCTGTGACATTTTTAGGATGTGTAGTGTCTCACATTCAGGAAACAGCTTACAGCTTACAGGGTGTTGGTTATGAAATAGTAAAAAGTACATCCAGTAGGAAAGTCCGCAAATCCAACAGTGCGTAGCAGTAGCAAGTACACAAACATTGAAAGTCTATGCAAGTAGGGAGAAGTAGATTTCCAGATCTGTGGAAAACCCCCCCCAAACAAATCCACGAGGGTTCTTATCCTTTGAAGACAGGTCGCTCCTGTGCTGAGAAATGTAGCAGACAAGTCTTCAATCGTCGCCAAAATTGTAATGATGAAGTCCAATGCAAGAAATATAAAAAAAAATGGTAGTTTTTCCAGGTTCAGAACAGTACATCCAACTGCTCAAGAAGAGATCTCCTGAGCTTCTGCTGCATGGAACATGGAATCACCATGTACCATAGCAACAGATTACAGATGGTAATTCAAACATAAATGACTTGTAGAGAAAGAAATTAAAGAGACAGAGGAAAAAGGGAAGTAGAATAGAACAGTTGACAAAAGGCTAGTATCAGGCATCCAGGAACTAGGAGGGGTATGTCTGGTGATGTGTGGGATTGAGACGTGTTGGCAAGAAAAACGAGTGTTAAATTCAGGTTGGGGCTGTGGTGAGGATCTTGCGTCCATTGCGGTGTTTGTGCCCTCCCAGAGGGTAAGAGAAGTCAGGAAGAGGGAGTCTCAGGCCGCCGGGTAGCGAGGTCGCGGTCCATTCAGGAAGGAGCTGCCCCGCTTCCCCGTGCAGCGTCACCAATTCACGAGGATTTTACCCCTTCCAGCCCGGGGATCGGAGGAGCCTTGAGCCTGTGTCTCCTGTTTCCTCTGGGCCGCTAAAAGCTTCCTCCCGCTGCCAGGGTGCCGCCTGGGGCATGGGCAGGCACGTGAGGGAGCGACGCAGAAGGGTGGAGCAGCCCCCGCAGGCGGTGGTGGTGCACGTTCCCAGCCGGTGCTTCAATGAACATCGGACAGCTCGGAGGTACACAGGGACAAAGGACAACCGCCCAGATGATATGTAAACAGGAGCTGCCACCAGCAGACGTGCCTCCAGTGACTTCCTAATGTGTGAAGGGCACCAGAGGGGAGCGAGGGGGAGCAGCGGACCACAGTTTCCAGCCTGCTTTGCGCCAGGAGGCGCTTGAAGTTCTGCCCGGGGCTCCCTGGCGCAGCGCGGGACCCCATCCTTACAGGCACCAGAGGGGGGCGAGGGGGAGCAGCGGACCACAGTTCCCAGCCTGCTTTGTGGCATCTCACGCCGCCAACGCTCACGCTGCGCCAGGGGGCAATTGAAATTCTGCTCGGGGCTCCAGCAGCGTGGGACCCCGTCCTTGCAGGCACCAGAGGGGAGTGAGGGGGAGCAGCGGACCACAGTTCCCAGCCTGCTTTGCAGCTTCTCACACCACCGATGCTCACACTGTGCCAGGAGGCACTTGAAAATTCTGCCCGGGGCTCCCACACCGTCTGCGCCCATCAGAGCCCGGAGGAGGCTGGGCTGGGCCTATCCTCTTGGTTTTTTCTGCCTTTCCACTTTTGTCTCTGGACTATTGGCATTGCAGTGTTTGTGGTGTCTGCGGTGTTTCGATCCAGCCCTGTGAACCCACCTGAAGGTAAAAATATTATTTGTTCCCAGTTATATATTTAAGGGAAATTTCAGTATGGGGAAACGGAAACCTGCCCCTGTTTCAAAAACCACTGATACTACCCTGGATGGTTTCCTTCAAAAGGCAGTAGGGGCGATTAGCAAGGAAATAGAACTAGCGGAACGAAGACTTTCATTAGTTCCACTCCCTGATTCACTTGTTCATGCTAACTCTGACTCTCATACAGCCATGGCCGAAATAGACTCTGACCATAGGCCACAAGCCCCACTTTCGCCTACTGTCATAATTTTGAATCAGGGTGACCTCTGTGCTACACATGATGGAACTGAGCCCACCCCCGACCCAACCCTGGAGAAAATTGGTCCACAGTTTGCAATAGGGGGGAAGAGGAAACGCACTGAACTGGCAAGGGTTGAGTACAAATTAAAGGGCCACTCACAGAGGGTCAAGAGAACTAAAACCCACATAACAGGCAATGCAGGCAGACCTCGCACAGGAGGAGGAAGAAGCGCCGCACATAAAGGAATGGACACCTCTATTGAAAAGTTCAGTAAAATAGTACAAGAGGCTTTGATACCCATCTTATCTCGTTTAGTTTGTATAGAAGAGCGGTTGCAGGACATAGGAAAGAATTTGGCAGCCAACAAACAGACTGAAAGGGCCACTCAAGTTATTAACATAGATCAAAATGTAAATGATGCTCTAGTTAGTGCCCCTTTGGATAGGATGGCCCCTTTAAATGTAATATCCACTTCTAGTACTCTAAGTAAGAGGGTCCCTTCCCTTGAGCCCCCCCATAACAACCCTCCGGCGCAGACAATGTGGGAACCTGTGCCCCGTGGGAACACGCATGGGAACAACCGAAAGGTGGATCATGGGGTTACAATCTGTCCTAGACCAGGCCCGCCGTATGGGAATAGCTCTCCACGAGGAAATACAAATGTTATTGGCCCAGTGCATGATTCCCTAAGTGGGGGGAGGAGGGGTGCAAAAAACATAATAAATCTACCTCCTGATTGTACACCATATACACTGATCCTGACAGGGATTCCCCATCTTCTTCCTGGTCAACAAGAAAGCTGTCAAAGCCTCATTAATAAATTAGCTCATTGGTGCTTTAAGAAAATGCCGTCCCAGATAAATTGGTTTGAACGCATCATCATGGCAAGGCGGGTGAGTTGGTTAGGTTACATGGCCAAGTATGTTGAAGGGGATTGTGTGGTGCTTAATTTCAATGACGCCAGGCGTGTGTATTTTGCCTTGAAGCATCTTAGAGACACCCCTGGCAAAAATGATAAAAGCTCGCCCATTGGGTTTTTTCTATCCTCCCCACAGGCGCACTATCATGAGACAACATCCCTCACGGTTAGGCTTGAATATTTCTTCTTCTTCACAGTCCTCTCCATTCATTCATCCAAATCGTTTTGATGCTCTCTCAGGACTTACTGATATCGATTGACTGCTCAAACAACATGGATAGCCAGTCGACAAGAGAAGAATGGGTTTGCAATACATCAACCCAGAGAGAGAATTACATGAAGGTGATTCGTTCAGCAAAGGGCTTGTAGACCTAGCCGGCACCGTCCCATATATATCTATCCCTACGAATAAGTATTTAGATGAACAGGAAAACCCTTCCCTCCCACCCAATTTAACCATTGAGGGTAACCCCGTAGGAGAGGGGCCTGGCCTAGTAGTTTTTGCTACTACATCAGCCACTAATAGTGCACCAGTGGGTTTGGTGAACCAGGGACATACAACTTTTCCCCTTAAAATTATTTCCTGGAACATTGCAGGTATTCGCCATAAATTGACCAATGAGGTATGGCTAGAGTATATTAGGGGTTTTGATATCATCTGTCTCCAGGAAACTTGGAATAGGGATGACATCGTGTTAGACGGTTATTGTTCGTTTACTGTCCCTGCAGTTCCCTCCCCGGCAGGGAGGGCTAAAGGGGGGCTGGTGTTGTTGATTTCAGTAAAGTATGGGTCCATAAAAGCCCTTGACTTAGGTTCTTCACCCTGGTACCAACTAATTATAATTTCCAATTTGATGCAGGTTAAGATACTAGTAGTGAATTGGTATTATAACATCTTTGACCAAAATTCCCGTCATGTCATAGAAGCCTTACAGGCTGAAATTTCTAAAATTTCTGGGAAGTGGCAGCCATTATGTATCTTTTGGGTGAGGGACTTTAACTGCACTACCTGTGGGTTTAATGCCCAAAGAGTCTGTGGGCTGTTGGACACAGAGGGTCAGCCCCAGCCGCACTTTACCCATACACCACAGGGTGAGGCCTTAAATTCCATCATCATTGAGAATGACCTAGGCCTTATTAATAACTTGGCCTCTAGTTCCTCATCCCAGTGCCCCACATATGTTGGAGGTGGCAGGGAAAGTTTTATTGATTATTTGCTTATTTCAAGGACGTTTTTGTCTCTTGTTAGCGACTTTGAGGTGGAACCCAATAATGCTAGTGATCATAACCCCCTTACAGTTTTGCTAAGTATAACAGCCCAGGTAGGGAAAGGTGACAGCCGTCTGATTCATTATAGCCCTAATAAAGGGGTAAGATTAAATTGGGGTAAAATAAACCGTACCCAATTTGAGGTAGAAATTGTCATAGCTAATTATCAACCGATTATGAATTGTTTACAACAAGATTCTTCCTCAGAGAAGGTCATTCAGCAATTTAAGTCGATCTGTATAAATGTAGCTAAGAGACTAACTAGGCCGGTCCAGTGAAGGGAACACCAGGAGGTACGGTGGTTTAACACCGAATGCACAAAGGCTCAAAAGAACCTTAAAATGGCCCTTCATGCCAGCCCTCGTGATAGAAATCAAATTAAGAGCGCAAGGCAAATGTACAAAACTATTATTAGCCAAAGAAAAGATGAATTGAGGAGATTGGCATGGGAAGACCTGGAGAGAGCTAGTTCCCTGAAAGATACCAGGGCATTTGGGACATTATTAATCTCCCTTTATTTACAGACGAGGTAAAGCAGATGGACTCACTGATTCTGGGGGATGTCTGGGAATCCCATTTTTCGGCTACATTTAACCCGAACTGCCTGCTGCTAGAGGAGAATAGTGGGGACCTGCATTTAGATCTAAGCGCGGCCTCCCAATTAAGCTCTTTCATCTCAGTATCGGAGGTTGAGGAGGCTTTAGCGAAAGGAATATGCATGAAAGCCCCTGGCCCTGATGGGGTTCCACTTGATTTGTTCAAAAGGAATCCCAACCTCTGGGCACCCCTATTGACTAATGTCTTTAAAGCAGTAGTGATTGTCCCTATTCCAGCAACCTGGAAGGAGGCCACTGTGGTACCTTTCTGTAAAAAGGGCAATAGGAATGACCCGGCTTGTTATAGGCCTATCTCCTTTATCGATGCCACAGCAAAGGTACTGGGGAGGGTCATCCTTGCCCGACTGGAAGCCTGGGCAACCACCAAAGGGGTCATGTCCAAAACCCAATATGGTTTTAGGAGGGGGCTGGGTACTACAGAGCAGTGCCTCAAATGTCCCTGATTATTAGCAAGTACATGAGGGCCAAGAAGGGTTCTATCCACCTGGCCTTCATGGATCTTTCGACACCGTTAATCGGGAGAAATTGTGGGCACTAATGGGAAAAATGGGTGTTGAGGAAGCACTCATCTCCCTCTTGCGTAGGTTACATACTAACACCACTGTTGCCATTGGATACGGCCCCCAAGGGGAAAAGACTAAGCCGATTGTTTCCACTGAAGGTGTCCGGCAGGAGTGTATTTTAGCTCCTTTTCTCTTTTTAATCTATACTAATGGCCTAGAGGCATTTTTATTAGATAAGGAAATTGATTTTCCCCAAATTGGTGGCAATTATGTCCCGCTACTATCGTACGCGGATGACACAGTGCTAATGGCTTTGACAGCAAATAGCCTCCAAAAATCGCTCAATGCTTTTACAGATTTCATGTTGGCGCTTGATTTGAAAGTTAATTTTATTAAGTCGTATATTATGGTGTGTGGCCCCAAACTGACCAAAACTAGAAATTTTGCTGTAAGGGGTAAAAGTATTGACAAATTGAATAATTTCACATATTTAGGAAACTTATTTAATAATACGATGAATTGGGAACCACTCATAACAGCAAGGGTGCAACATACAAGCAGGGTTGTGGAGGGGTTATTCCGTTTTGCTTGCAAGCTAGGACACAAGCTGGTGACAGAGCTAGTCACCCTTTATAAAACTAAGTGCTTGTCTGTGGCAACTTATGGTGTAGGAGTGAGGGGCCACCATAAAAGCCGCCAATTACAGGTTTTGGAAAATAAGTTCATAAAAAGGCTATTGATGACCCCGAATAGCGCCCCTACACTTTTTTGTCATAGGAGTTGGGGTTGGAATTTTTAGAGGACCGCATAGACATTGCCCCTTTGCTCCTATGGGCAAAAATGTGGCTGTCCGATGAATTAACGTTCTCAAGGGATGTGATCAAAGACTGTACTAAATTAGATAGTGCCCTATCGACCCCTTGGCTTCGAATTGTGAAAGATAAATTTCATGAGATAGGCCTGAGGCACTTTTATGAGAATCCTGACAGTATCCTCACAAATGCAAAAGCCATTGTCAAAGAGGCGTATTATTCTAGGGCAAATATGCGCCATACGCAATCAGAGGCGTCTAATTTCTTATGTTTGCTCCCTGCCCAACAGCAATTTTGCTTAACCTTTACCACCAATGTACAGATACGATTTCTTTTAACTAGATTTCGTTTATGCACCCTGCACTTTTTAGTGGCATTCCTGAGACAATCAGGGTGGGCCAACAAACTTATGCCCTGCCTGTGTGACAATTTGGCAGCTCAGAGCACCTTGCACTTTATTCTATTTTGCCCTCTTTACAAAGAGCCAAGGGAAAAATTTCTAGCTCCGCTTTTAAGGGAGATCCGGCCTTGCACATACATTGATGGTTTTAATTTGCTGTATTCATTGGCCACTTCTGCTATTTGCATTGCGGTCGCTAATTATATAAAAGTTGCAATGGCCATTAGAAAGCGTTATGAGCTATAGAAGCTGACTAGGAACGTTGTAATTTTTAATGTACAATTTTTATAACTTTGGAAGTTTATGATCAATGATATATCTTGCTGTGCTAGGTCATTTGTATTATGGACTATATGTTTCTAGCTGCCAGACTCCTATGAATTTGATCTTTTATTAATCTTAACAAATATGCTATGAAATTTTAAAACTGGGATGTTTGTTTGTCAAACTTTTATGGTTTTTGAACCAAATAAAGTTATTCTTGACTTGACTAGTATCAGGTTCCTTTGTGTGTGCTCTGTGTGCTTGAAATGTAAGTGGGGAGGAGAAGAGCTCCACCCCAACCATCCTGTCAGGATGGCAATCCTGTCAAAAACTAATCCTCCTTTGTCTTACTGTCCAGGAGGAAAACACAAAGTCCAACAGTTAAGCTATTCACAGCCATGTGACCCAGGACACTGGCAGTAGGCACCATGTGGTTAGGGCAAGACAATGTCAACTTTCTAAAAGTGGTATTTTCAGAAATGTGACTTAAAATCTGACGTTACCATTGAAGAGGATTGTAAATTACAATTCATTTGAGTCCAAACATTATATTTCTACCTTCTCCCATTCAAATATTATCACTTCTTTATTTATTAAGGAGTTTTATATAGCGCTAGCCTGACCCGAGGGTATCGGAGCGCTTCACAACAGTTTTTGAGCAAGATTCATACAATAAGCAGTATTCTACATATAGGTTCGGCAGTCCAAGTGTGCTGAGCAGCATTGAGGTAGAGCGTGAGTCCTGAGATAACCTCATAGAGTGCACGATTGGGTAACCCAATGTTATCAATCGGGAGAGATAGGCCTAACAATAGTGAAAAATGAATTTAAGAGCACTTCACTACCAGGATATGTGAAACTTAAAAACACATGTCCTACTTTTTAAATGCAATGCACCCTGCCATATGGGCTTTTAGGACCTACCTTAGGGGTGACTTATATGTAACAAAAAGGAAGATGTAGGCTTGGCTAAAGGTTTTTTTTGCCAAGTGAAAT
The DNA here is from genome assembly GCA_963921515.1 of Calotriton arnoldi. Lineage (NCBI taxonomy): Eukaryota > Metazoa > Chordata > Amphibia > Caudata > Salamandridae > Calotriton > Calotriton arnoldi. Next base: position 1,014,479 of record CAWUFW010004502.1, on the reverse strand, counting down.
TGGCAATGTAAAACTGCACTACAGTCTGCAGGGGCAAGCCTCAGGCATGTTTCAAAGTGCTACTGTAGTGGGTGGCACAATGAGTGCTGCAGGCCCACTAGCAGCATTTAATTTACAAGCCCTGGGTACAGGTAGTATCATACACTAAGAACATATAAGTGAATTAAATGTGTCAATCAGGTGTAACCCAATTTTACCATGTTTTAGGGAGAGAGCACCAGCATTTTAGCACTGGTTAGCAGTGGTAATGTGCACAGAGTCCTAATGCCAACAAAAACGAAATTCAGAAAACAGGAGGGGAGAAGGCAAAAGGTTTGTGGGAAGACCACACCAAGGATGACATGTCAAAACAGAAATATTTACTAGCTTTATGCCTGCAGAACCTTCGTGGAACCAGGACCAAATTGCCAGATGACCCGCAGAGGGCGCATTGCCGGTGGGCCTGACTTCACTGCAGATTAGGTGTGGGTATAACTTGTATAATTCTGTGTAAAGCGCAATCATGCAGATTTACCCAAAAATTCGGTAGGATTACGCAGAAATATGCAAGAAGAGTAATTCTGCATTTAGAGCTATTTTCTTAGCTCAAAAATGCCCCCTTGTGGCCAAAATAGTGTGAGGCTGAATTTTGCTCTAAGAAATAGCGCTAAGATGCAACAGAACATGAGTAGCAGTGCAAGCAGCAGTTCGCACTCACTAAATGTGCATTTGAGGGAGAACTTTCTCTCAACCTACTCCCGGCATTTAATGCTAGTTTCTTAGCGCAAAATGCAACCTTGCATCCAAAATGGATGCAAGGATGAATTTTATGCTTAAAAAGTAGCGCTAAATGCAACAAAACATAAACAGCAGCACAATCAGCCACTCTCGTAGTAGGATTTTGTTCCCCCTAAATTACTCTTAATTACACGAGCGAGCAAGTTATTATCAGTAAATCTGTGTCAAACAGTAACGTAGAATAACTAAAATGACTCCGATTACGCTAGCGTAATTGAAGTTTTGGCCGGGCATAAGCTGATCCCGCTACATTTTTCTCCAGAGCTACAATTCCAATCCAGTCTGTCCGACACTGATCTGCGTCCGACCACTTCGAACCCTCTTCAGCTACAACCTGCTGCCTTGACCACTGAGGAAATCAGACTGCAAGATAAAACAGTCAAATTCTTAAGGTAGAAAGCTTCACCATGCCCAACGCCAAACAGCATCCGATCGACGTAGGTGTCCTTCTGGGCATGAACTCTGGACTTTTCTCACTTGTAGCGTTTCCCTCCTTCATCAAGGGCTTTACCCAGTTCTCGTCCTTTGTCAACCTGTTTTTGATGAGCCCGTCTTTGGATCCACCCTGCAGTCTTGCCCCACTGAGGACTCTAAGTTCTTGAAAATGTTCTAAGTGTGTAGGCAACTTTTTGACCAGGGCCAATCACACTTGTTTATATGACCTGCGATCCATTGTGGTCGGCCTTAAACATTGCCCTTGTCCATTTCCTGTGTGACCAGCTGCCAGCGGTTTGTACTGTGCACTTGTTGGCGCTATTTTTATTTAAAACTTTAAAAATGCATATCTCTGGTTCTCCTTATCGGAATTTTGTCGTTTTGGGGTTATTTGGTTCATTAATATATTCACTATTGTTATCAATTGGAGAGGGATTTTTATTTTGCTGCATTTTGACATTCTTACTGTCTTGATACTGCATTAATGCTGTACACATTACCTTAAATTAAGCCTCTCTGCCATAGCTACCAGGGCATTGAGCTCAGGTTAATTTACTGACTTTGCCGGTTTACCCGACAAGGATTGTGATTATTGCTCATGGTGGGTAGTCACCCGTCCCCACTTCCTTGACTAATAACCCAATTTCTTACCATTGGTCTCATAGATGAGCTTAAAAGTGATGCAAATGGATGGATCACATCCAGAGGAAATACTAGTGATTCTGATTACTTCAAGAATTTTCATCCATGATATTTTATTCTGCCCAATTTAGTTGCTTTGAGTGGAACAGGTATGAGCAGATATGAGTTCTCCTCCCTATTCCAGTTGATATAATAAGGCCCACACCTGGAACCCCATTGCAGTGCCATGCTGGCTCAAGCTGCACCTCACAGATGAGGTCTGATGGACCTGAAATGCATTTGAGGTTGCTTCTGTTCTCATTCAGATACATTGTTCCCTTTATTGGATTTGTGCTGCTTTGCTGTCATTTTGTTAATTAAAATGTTCTCTATTTTATACATTGGAGTGGGATTTTTATTATTTTGTGTTTTTGACATTTTAACTGTTTTGGCACTTTCCCACTTCAAAAAAGAGCACTGATTTACTGCAGGGGGTAACCTCTTTCCCAGAGTGAGCATAAGGATGTACTGGAAGTGGTGTCTCCATAGTGGATAATGTTTTGCTGAGGAGAAACAAAAAATATAAAACTTTCAAACTGCACAATATTCCAACTAGTTGAGCATTTCTGTCTATAAATTGTATTCATTTGTCTACTCCAAGGAATCTACCACTGACTGATTTCCCTGAGTACTCCCAGGATCTTTTGCAAATCTAGTATCATTCAGAAATTTGCGCTGAATTCTGGAGTAATCCTGCAGAAACACATATCTGAGTTTCTGAGACTAATTCCCAGAGTTAACAGTATGCTTGTATTGCTACGCTATTTAGTGATGGACAAATAATAGTTTGCTCAGTCCAGAGTCGTACTAAATGTTTATTTTCAGATTTCACATTCCTAAAATTATTATAAGCTTCAAAAAGACGTTACCATTTTATAGTCAAACATATGTTAAATATTTCTAGCTTGCAGTCAAATAATTCAAAAGTTTGAGATTTACAATTTCACTATTGAGACCCTTCCTATTATTCTATTTTTCACAATACATTTCCCTTAGAGTATTAGTGAGATAGGCAGTTAGCTGAATCGTTAAAGAATTACTCTGCAAACCCTATGGACAAGATCTTTACTGTTCAATGCAGCAGTTCATAAAACCCTATATTAGCATACAGGGTGAACCGATGCACAAAAGAAAACAAGAAGAGAGTGTTGCAACATATACCATGCCATTAATTTACATGTTTGGAACAATACCCTATGCGCAACTCAGTATATTTTCGCCGGCGACGTACCTACACTCCTGTTAAAGAATGAAATCCTGGAAAAACACACTTCCCTTTTCCATTGATTTTCTCGCATAATTCTCCTTTCTCCATACATCCAAGTTTTTCTTTAACTTGAAAACAATTCTTTTCTTGCAGACTTTACCTTCTTAATACCTTCAGGAAGGCTTGGAACTCTTCGTACAGTTTTACACTCAGAGGCGTCATGGGTCACAAAGCACCCGTGTGTTTTCAGTGACAGCAAAGGTGAGTTTGTGGTGCTTTGACCAAAGTTGTCAATAAATGAATGAAGGCGAAGATTTATTATAGTGCGAAGCAGGGACGAAGGTCACCTACTAAGTTGTTGGAAGTTATGAAAGCCAGTCCCCTATAAATTACGCTTCGAAGTTCCGAAGAGGGGAAGGCCTAGCTGTGCAGGAAACGGTGGACTCTTCATAAACACTTCGACACTATGGAACGCACATCACAAGTTCATATTTTTGTTAGCGCATAAAAATTGCTTTGCTGCAGCTGTAAGTAGGTTCATAATACATAGGATCCTGCTTTCCCTGTATTCACGTCCGTCTATAATACATGGGAGCCTGGCAGATGGGAGCCTGGCAGTTGACTGCCAGAGCCAGCGGCCATTGTGAAAGGCAGGTTAAGGAACATAATTACAGTTGTGGTTTAAATAAGGAAGCGAGGAACTGCCTTTACCTTGTCTGAAATGTTTTTTCTAAAAAAAAAAATGGATGATCAGAAAGGAGAAATTGATGCCAACATTTTTCAGTTTTTTTCCACTCTGTAGGCCATTACAGAATCACCTCATATTTTTAAAGAAAATTAAGCCATAGCATTTTTTATGAGATTTAAATTAGACTGACCTAATATCTGTCTGAAAAAATTACAAAATGCTTTTGGTGTGAGCTGGGACAGAAAAGTCCTCTGCATGGTAATACGTGTACCTCTGCCCTGAGTGCCAAACTATATTGTTGTCTGGATCCCTAATGCTGAATTTTTGTCAAAGGCAAATACAGATCATGTGTGTGTGTGTGCAATGAAATAGGCCAGTCTCATTGATTGCGGTCTTGTTGGATTGGGAGGGGCGCCCAAAGCGCTACCCTTATAGTGGAGGAAAGGTACCTCCTTCAGCAGGAGTTAAGCAACATGAGTGTGGTGGTGACAGCATACCGTGTAGTGATCAGTGGTAGTAAACAGAACCTACTTCCCCTGTGTCACTGGGGTGAGGCCTACAGGCTCGCTCACCTGTTTTAAAAATGCTGCTGCTGTGTGCTTAACCCACCCCTTGGCCTATATTAGGTAGATGTGGAGTGCTGCACACTGCAGGAGTAGTGACTCTGACTGTATGTGTGTCTGGGAAAGGTACAGTATAGGGATAGAGCAGGACTGTGCAGTGCATGTGAGGTTAGTGCATGTTCTGGGTGTATGTGCATCTGTGAGGAATCCATTACACAAGAGATGTAGTGCTATGCAGTGTGTAAGCAATGAAAGCATGTGCTGGGTGTATGTGTGTTTGTGTGAATACAATACATGAAGGATGAAGTGTTGTGCAGCGTACACATATGGAGTGTGTGCTGGCAGTGCGTGTTTTTGTAAGTAGCACACCCCGATTAAATATAGAAAACCTTCGGTGCTGAACAGTGCATGCAGACTGAGTGAGTGTACACTGAGTAAGTGTGCATGCAATAGTGCATTACATGGAGGACCCTGTGTTCTTTTTTGGGAAGCCCAGGCCTGCCTGGTGAAGACATGAGGAGGAGAGGAATCCCCCCAAAAGATTTGTGTATTTCTGCATTCCTGTACGCTGGGTGGAGCACACACTGGAGGAAATAAGGAAGAGACTCCCTTTACACTTCAAAAGACTGCTCTTTGATACAGTGATAGATCACAAGAAAGGCGCCTTGACACAACTTAGAAAAGGAGATGGGGCTGATAAGGGAATCATAAAGAGTAGGGCTGGGGGGCTGGTATTAACCTTTTGATGCACATATCACAGTGGCTGGCATACCAGTGCAAACTGTGTTGTGGGACAATCAGCTTTGGAGTTGCGTCTGCTGTGACAGACAGTCTTTCATGAGGAAAGAAGAAAAAGAGAAGTGTCCACTTCAAAAGAAGCAGAACCCCAACATAAAACCTCAGAGGCTCAGATTCTAAATTACATTTTTGTGTCTAGAAATAGACTATAAAAATGGAAGGTTGAGACCCCAACTTTTGTCATATGCCAAGCAGCTAGACGGGCTGTGTGAGAAGGGGATGGTCAGCAAGTCTTCTGCCTGTAACCAGAACTGGGGGCAGAGGCCTGCAAGTTTCCCTGCTGGGTAATGGGACATAACCCAGGGAAACCAAGACCATCTGTCCTGGAACCTGGAGCACCATTGGAGGGAGCAAGGTCCTGTTGGGAGCCCTAACGTGAGGACTCTCTATTCAAGGTGTGAGGATTCGGCTGTGCACCAATCTGGCAGCTGCCCATGTGCAGTATGCAACCCCTGTATACCAGAAGAGGGCCACCATGGACTGAGTCACAGTCGCGGCTCCTGGAGGGAGTGCTGCGGGGCGGGGCAGAGGAGGGGCAGGGTGGGGGGTAGTAAACTACGGCGTACGGCCGAATAGATTTAAGTAACTAAATAAATAAATAAAACGAATTACATTGCACGCGCTGCATCGCAAATGGCAATGCAGCGCGCGCAATGTAATTTGTTTTCTTCATTTATTTAGTTACTTAAATCTGTTCGGCCGTACGCCGTAGTTTACTACCCCCCACTCTGCCCCTCCCCCGCCCTACCGCCCCGCAGCACTCCTTCCAGGAGCCGCCACTGCTGAGTCATGTGTTAGGTGCCATGTGGTGTAACTAAGCCCGTACTGCTGTGCTGCCACTGTGTGCCAGAGGGGGCCACCGCTAAGGTTGCTACTTTGAGATACGCTGAGACTAGCTATCGTTTGGGCAAGCATGCTTGTGTTGGAGGAGCCTGAGCCAATATTATCCCGTACAGCAGTAACCCAATATGCCAAGAGGGGCTGAAAGTACCAACGTTGTCAAAGGATTCGGACCACCGCCCAAATGAGAGACTGTGGCTACATTTGGTGAGTTGGACTTGCACTGCGGGGAAATTGTCCCCAACTCACCAATGAGGACTGCTGAGGATGCCTTTGATGATGATGCACCTTTAGCTGATTAAAGGATTGCCCCCCCCCACCGTTCTGCTGGGTAAAGACAACTTACTGTGTCTTCACAAGCTGCTCCGACAACTAAGAAAACTTTGGCAGCAGCGCTCAGGAGAGAGAGAGCCTGGCCGCTGAGTGCTGCAGTGTGGGTAGCTTGCAAACCAATGTCTCTGAAAAGAGTAGGACTTGTGGGTGTTTAAGCTGAGGGTACCCACTGCACTGCTCAACTCTTCTGTGCTTGGAGAGCGGATAAGACATGACCTAGGCCTGATGGGACCAGGGGGATTCGCTGCTAATGGTGCTGCTGCACCATAGACACTTTTGATGAAAACCTGAAGAGTCAAAGGGAAACTCTTGAGTACAGCCTACTAGTGAACATTCCCTGGATGTGGCCACCACTGAATAGGGAATAACCCCGAACACATTATACGAAGGAGGATGAGACAGGGATTTACCTGACAACTACTAGAGCCCCGACATCAAGTAGATTGTGTTGTTGCTTCTGAATGTCGTATTCCTTTGCATATGAGAGTTAGAAATAAAATACTACTTTTCCTAATAAAAGCAAGAATTTGGCTGAGTATTGATTTAATGTTCGTACTGTTTGTACTTAGGGTTATGAGTTGTGTTCACTGACCTGTATCTACACCCCCCCCCAAAGGAGCCTTGACAGTTCGACTGCAGCTACCACTGAGAGTCAAGGAATATATGTCATTATAACCCATGCGTTACAACGCATGCCATTACAACGCGGTCGTTACAACGACTGCGTTGTTACATTGCATACGATTACATCGCAAGTCGTTACAACGACTTGCTGTAGGGGGCTCGCTGGACTTAGGAATAGTATAATTTACTGTTCCTACTCCAGTTTGTGCAACAGCAGGAAAGGTGTTGGATTTTAAATCCAACACCTTCTGCCCCCTACAGCAAGTCGTTGTAACGACTTGCGATGTAATCGTATGCGATGTAACAACGCGGTCGTTGTAACAAACACGTTGTAATGGCATGCAATGTAACACATGCGAAGTAAACAATGTCTCCCAGAGTCAAGTGCATAAGGGATACTTGGCCCAGTTGCTTGGGATCCATTGTAGATTGGGCACCAGGATATCAGGGGTAAAAGGCCTAAACCACCACGATTGGGCCCTGTAACCCATGTGTGCCCCGTGACCCTCTGAAAGGGGTTCTGACAGAGTTTTTATTTAAGTTTGCAGTACAGATTATGCTTTTATTCTTTGTGTCTTCGATTAACATGAAATAGCAAGATTTAAGTGGTTTGTGGGAAGAGTGAAGATGAGACTATGTATAATAAGGAATAAAATGTTCTCTAGCATACATTAAAAGGATGTTGCAAGCCAACTCAGAGTTTCACAACCTGATAAAGGACGTGGGCCATCAGCCTCATTCCTCTATATGATTATAGAACTCCTCAGTGACTTACAAAATTCTTAACTGTAGGGCAGGGTGTACTTTATCACATATTTAATTTCCTTATTAGAGTTGAGTTACCAGTAGCAAAGAAATTACATAGCTGCTCAACTCCCCAGTGAGTAACATTGCCCTTATAATATATGTCAGGGGGTACTTTATCACATAACCAATGTCCTTATTACAGTCAAGTCATCTGTAACAAACAAATGACATAGCTGCTCACTGTTGTTATGTTAACATAGATGAATTGAGATGTAATAATGTCTGCTGCCAGAGGCAGCAGCCAAGGTGAAGGCAGGTCACAGAGCATAGTTTCAGCTGTACTTCATAAAGCAAATGCCAAAGCTGGCTTTTTCTTCTCCTGATCTGTTCTTCTACTTGAGGAACAATCAGAAGGATAGGTATTACAACATGTGTATTTTGGGAACACAGTAGGTCATTACAAGAAAGATAGAATTTCTGTGCATGACACATTTTGAGAAAGCAAGATACACACAATTGATGGACGGAATGCAGAGCAAATCAAAACATTCACCCCCAGTCAAGAGATCTGGGTTAAATCCATCATTCTTTTGCTCGCCATGCCACCCCTGTTTAGACCTGGCCATATGCAAATCAGTCTTGACCCTATGCCTCATGGGAACAGTCCAGCCCGAACTGCCAAGCCAGGTCCTCCCTGGACCGGAAACAAGCATCCTGGACCAGTTTCGGGGTTTCACCCTCATCAGCCAGGATAGCTTGAATCCAGGGGCACAGTGAGCCCGAGACCCACGTCTGGGAATACCCGGCGCACTTAGGGCGAGAAAGCAAAATACACACAATTGATGGACGGAATGCAGAGCAAATCAAAACATTCACCCCCAGTCAAGAGATCTGGGTTAAAACCATCATTCTTTTGCTCCCTATGCCACCCCAGTTTAGACCTGGCCATATGCAAATCAGTCTTGACCCTGTGCCTCATGGGAACAGTCCAGCCCGAACTGCCAAGCCAGGTCGTCCCTGGACCAGAAACAAGCACCCTAGAACCGGTTTCGGGGTTTCACCCCTCATCAACCGGGATAGCTTGAATCCAGTGGCCCAGTGAGCCCGGGACCCACGTTTAGGCATACCCGGTGCACTTAGGGCAAGAAAGCAAAATACACACAATTGATGGATGGAATGCAGAGCAATTCAAAACATTCACCCCCAGTCAAGAGATCTGGGTTAAATCCATCATTCTTTTGCTCACCATGCCACCCCAGTTTGGACCTGGCCATATGCAAATCAGTCTTGACCCTGTGCCTCATGGGAACAGTCCAGCCCGAACTGCCAAGCCAGGTCCTCCCTGGCAGATTTTGAGCAACATCATTTTTTAAATCTGACATATTATTCTTGAAGAAGCTAACTAAATAAGATGCAAATTATTTAGAATAAAAGCCATATGTGCAATGGTGAGCATAAAATTTAAAGATGAAATGACACTCATTTTAAATGTGAAGACTGTACTATGCAGACAGTTATTATTGTAGGCAACAGAAACGCTTAAATGCAAGTCTTTCTTTAGTTAGAAGTGAACTGGACAATGCTGAAATGTGCACCATGGAATTTAAAGACTAGACCTTAATGTGAAATGATTAGAATTTTTTGTCATAACTGCAGAATGTTCCAGTTTAAGAAATGTATTACATTTTGCTAAAAAAACATCTTTGTGATAACCAAACTTCCTATTTACCCGTTATTGCACATAATGTTTGAATAGAATAGTTGAATATTTTAAAACAGCATCTCTTGTTCGTGTTAATGAAATGCATTACTAAACAGTATTTTTGCAAGTTGATGTTTCTCTTCTTTAGTGTAGTTCATTATTTACGCAAAGAAACATTTAACATTAGAAGGTAAAACTGTGTCCGATGTCTATGGGAATGGAGATTTATGAATCGAGAAGCTACATACTTAAGATGTCTGTGACAAACTTTGTGATAAAACTTTGTGAGCTGCATGTTATTTCATGGGAAAGGAAGAGCTGAAACAAATGCTGCTGCCTGATTTGATCCAAAGAGGAGAGACCTCCTACACATTTTCCAGCATTATTTTTGCCTTTTATATTAGTGCGTGTTCCTAGTGTAGATCAACCTTCATTCCATATAGCTATTCCCAGACACCCATTCCATCTCCTTTGTCCCTTTTTGACAGTTGTGGTGACTGCTTCTGCTGTTCATCTTTTGCCTTATTATTGATGCTCTATTTTGACTGATTGCTACTCCAACTGTATATTTATTTGCTGGAATTATTGAGACTTGGCTGAGTTTCATTAACTTCTCTTAAATGGGAAGTTCTACTGCTTTAATTGAATTTTGTGCTTTACACTCTCATTATCTCACTTTTTTCCTTTGAATTCGACTCTTTATGAGTTCTACTAACTCTAAAATTCTGGTCCGGTTCTTTAGAATAGGGTATTTGTCTTTTATGGAATGCGCTTGATGCATTATTTGTGATTTGTTCTAACCATTTTTTCTGAGGTTTCTGATAAACTTACTTGAATTTATCAAGTAATATGAATGAAAAGAACTAAAAAAATCTTACAAAACTCTTATTGAAAAATGCATTTTTAAACCTAATTTAAACTTTCATTATTGACTGAACTTGGAACTGTCATGTAATTTAAATTATTATGATGAAATAGCTCTTGATTCAAAACAACGTGGCAAAGATCCCTCACCTGAATTGAGTTATATGCGGAAGCCAGCTTGGGAACGAGGCTTAACCCTGTAATGGATGGTAAGAAAGGTTGAAGCATATTATATAAATTTTGCCCCAACTCCGCTCTATCAAGCAGATTCCAATTTCTTTTTGCAACAAGTTACTAACTGCTTTTGGTTTGTGTTTAATTTTGTACTATAAAGCCTACTTTTATTCTTCATTGCTACAAACATCGTATCACTTTTGTATAAAGAGCAACAGATTTAAGTTTTTTGCGCAGGGTGATTTTGTGACCAATATTATAAGGAATAAAGTACCGCCACCCATACATTCTAAGGAAATTGCAAGCCACCTTTGGCCTTGTTTCTCTATATGGTTATGGAAGGAGGTATTTTATCCCATCTATACTGTAGCCAAAGAACATTACTGTGCTGAACAGCTTTTAGTACAATCAAATCATAAAAGCAGGGTGTTGGACCTGACATCCTTTGCATGGTTTTCCCCCAACTTACTGCCTTCCAGCCTCTTGTTTTACTGACTTTGTTTTTGCTGTCTTTAAAACTCTGTACACGTTACCACAGCTCCAGTGCTAAATTGCTTGTGGTCTCTCCTTTAAGCATGGTAACATTGGCCTACACCCAATTGGCATATTTAATTTACTTGTAAGACCACAGTAAAGTTGTACTACCTGTGCCAGGGTCTATAAATTAAATACTTCCAGTGGGCCTGCAACACCCATTGTGCCACCCACTAAAGTAGCCATTTAAACATGTCCCAGGCCTGTCATTGCAGCCTCTGTGTGCAGTTTTAAACTGTCATTTCAACCTGCCAAGATAAACCTCCTGCCGGACCCAAGCCTTTCTTTTTAATACATATAAGTATGTATGTATTTGGTTATTTATAGAGCGCACTGTGACCAGAATTGTATCCCCTAGTGTAGGCCCTAAAAAGCCTATAAGGCAGGGTGTAGTGTATTTACAAAGTTGAACATGTAATTTTAAATTTTACCTGTCCTGGTAGTAAAAAAACTCTTACATTTGTTTTCACTACTGCAAGACCTACCTCTCCCATAGGATAACATTGGGTTAATGTATTACATTTAATGAGTGATAACTTTCAATTGGGAGCACATAGGAATGCCATGTTTGGTGTCTGAGAAGTTGTTTTTGTTCAATACATTTTATTAATTTAAGAAAAAAGATATAAATAATTAAGATATTACAACATGCAATACATTCAAATAGAGATTTGACCAATAAAAAGTACATAAGAAGAATAAATAAAAGCAATGTTATAAATAATGGATATATACGAATACCCTATTGTATTACAAAGATAAACATAGAGATTCAAATATTTCATTTGTATTACATTGGAGAAAAAATAAATCATCACAAAAGACATACAAAAAAAACACCAAAGAAAAGAAGGATAAGAGAGCAAAAGAGAGGGAAAAGAAGAAAAAGAAGAAAGATAGATACAAAAAAAGGAAGAAAAAAGAAGAAGAGAGCAGGATTCCAACCTTAATGGAAGAGAGGGATCAACTAGAGATCGTAAAAGGATATTGAGCTACCAGGCCCTGAGACGCTAACTGCATATGTATATCAAGTGATCTCCAAACAACAAGAAGAAAGAACAGGAGTATATTGTCTTTCCTCCACTGAAGTATGAGCTCCTCGAAGAAACGATACCCAGGCCCACCATGTGTGATAGGAGAGAGAATTAAAGGATTTCCATTCCGTCAAGATAATCTTAACAGCTATTGATAGCAGCAAATCAAGGAGTTGTAAGTCTAACTGGTCTAAAGGAAGTGGAGATGGAGCAGCCCAAGGTCCCAATAGAACTAAAGGCAAGGAAAGCTCAAATTGGATATCAAAGATTAACAATAAATGTTTATGGATCAACTCCCAAAATGGTTGAAGAAGGGAGCATTCGAAAAACATGTGCTGATATGTGCCAGCAGCACTCTTGCAGCTCCAGCATCGATCATCATCTTTAAGTTTGAGTGAATACAAACGAGCCGGGGTCCAATGAAGATGATTGATGGTAAAAAACTTAGATTGAATAAGAGAAGTTGTAATTAAAAATCATCTTTAATAGTAAACCTGGATTTCAAGTTACAATTTTGAAAATGCCACTTTTAGAAAGTTGGCATTTTCCAGCCCTAACCATTTGGTGCCTGTAGCCTGTTCCTGGTTCACATGACTGAGTGTAGTTGGCAGACTGACTTTGTTTACTCCTCCCAGATAGCCACACAATAAAGGTATTAGGTGGTCCTGGATGGGCCATCAACTGACAGGATGGAGGGGGGCAGAGCTGGGCACAGCCCCACTTGCAACTGACTAGCTGTGCCCTACCTTCACACAAAGGACTTGTCACCACTTCATTGTAGCCTCAAACCCAACTCTTCAGTGCACCTCTGGACCTATGAAGTCTCAGTGACGCTGCTGTGCTGCTCTGCAAGAAGGACTGCTATTCTGTTGCTCTGCTGCCCTGCTGCCTGAATGAGAAGGACTAGACCTGCATCTTGAATCCAGGACCACCAGAGTGATTCCAAGGGCTAGTTGGTTAGTCTCCTGATCAGAGCCTGAGGGACAGAAAAGGCTCCAACCACCTTGAACCTGCACATGGACACTGCCTGCTGTGAGTCCCACCCCTCAAGTGGTGCCACCCCACTCATGGACACTAGGAAGTGGGTCTGAAGATGCTCTGCCACACCAGCTGTGGTCCTGTAAACAGAACCAACGCATCTCCTTGAAGTTGCTTCGAAACCACCACAGCATGATTCATCCCAGACATCGAACCCCACATCACAGGCCACAGTTACCTCAGAACCACTGCTGCGCAACACATCCTCAATGCAGACCTTCGCATCGCAATCTCCTCATCAGCAGCATCTTTGACGACGCAGGACTCAGTCTTTTTGGACCCGCAGATGTGAGACGCATCTTCAACGCAGGACTTTGCATCGCAAGCCCCTTGACGGCAGCATCCTCGACGATGACGCAGAACTACGCATCTTCCTCCGAACCGCTGCAGCACAACGCATCTGTGACACGGGATATTGCAATGCTCTGCAAACCAGTATTTAAAGCACTTTGTTCAGTGGGCCTACCTTGTTCCCCTTAAGACTTTGTTACAGTCCGGCACAACCAGATAACCACAGCTGTCCCTTGTAGCTTTTTTGTACTATTTTCACTTAAATCAATAAAATTGATTATCTGCGGTTCTACAAATTGGAGTTTTGTAATTTTGGTTTCAATCAATTTATGAAATTTTAATCTATTTTACTAAATTGGTGTGGGCTTTTTCTTGTGTGGTGTTTTCACTTTATTACTGCTTGAAGTGCTGCGTAATTATTTTACACACCGCCTGTATGTTAAGCCTGACTGCTTTGTGCCAAGCTGTCAGAGGGTTAGGCACAGGCTAATTTGGAATTTGCTTGTGTTTCACCCTGACAGAGGTTATGGTTGCTGCTTGAATAGGGTTTGATCCCCCTCAACCAGTTACCCAATTCCCAGCACAGCGCCATTGCTAGGAAAGGTGATTCTATGTCAACCACACATATCTGTTCTAGTACCACAAATATTCTTAGATAAAGCATTTATGTTCAAAATGATTTGGCCGCAGACATAAATAAATGGTTTAGATGGTTTATTGGCAGGTGCTCAGTTTCTTATAGGTATGGTCTCCGTATTTCCATAAGGAGTATCAGATTTGGCTCCACTGCCTTGAGGGTTAGGTCATACAGTCTAGGCACCAACTGACAGAGCTATAGAGCATTTTTATGGCCATAAATACACTAAATCAGAGATTGAGACCAGAAAATACTTTTTTTGGTATGTATCATTCACATTTTAGTAGTTTATAAACTTTTACTAACTCCTCCTGATATGGGATTACAACCCCATACAGATTTTGTATTTGGATATTTGGGTATTGAGTCTTGCTTGCATCCCTTCCTAATATCTAATCAGTATGACATGCATCTATGTTTTGTGAAAGAATCCCAGCTACAAAACATTGAAAATTGCTAATTCCAGATTAGGGTGGTAAGCCATTTACAAATAGAAAAGGGTTCCTTTGGCTCTCCTTCCCCTTTGTGAATGCTGAAAGAAGTTTGTTAGGGAGAAGACAGTGTTCCAAAGGACTACTGCCAACTCTCAAACAAACTTAAAGCAAACTAAAAAAGATAAATCCATGTTTTTATTAAACACAAGACTGTTTCACTCAGGGGAAATATCCTCAATGTAAATGAAAAGTTTACTTAAATAAAAGGAACAGACATGGTGGTCTCTTGACCCTAGCAAACCACCATCCCTGAGATCGAAGAGAGTTGCAATTTGCAACCAACCAAACAGGGTCCTGTCCATCGTGGGCCACTGTAAAGTGGCCCTGAGGGCACATGTAGTGTCCCCACTCACCTCTGTGCAGGATGTGCCTTCACGGCGTCGGCATGTGCTGCGGCCCTTTCCCATAGCTGCAGCATGCCCCCACCATTTTGCTGACCTGCAGCCCAACGGTCACATCCTAATAGGGTGGTCGAACTGCCTGCATGCATGTCGGCGGTCTCCTGACTGCCGCAATAGTGGTTGGCAGTTCGACGGTCCAGCATCAAAATTATGCCCTATGTGTAGACTTAAGAAATGTATGTCCACATATAATTTCCCGCCAAATCCACAAACCATAGAGAAAAACCATGTCCATAGGCGCACCACAGAGGCCCAGGTGCACAATTTTGCAAGATGATGGTTACATGTCAGATGGTTATTCATTATTATTTCTCCTACAAATAACGCCAGCAATAAAGATTTCCATGCTCCAAGGAAGACCACAGAGGCCAAAGGCACAAGAGATAAGAGAAGGCAGATTATGTCATATGATGAGCCCCGTCTCCTTTTACCACAAAGCCTGTGAGAAGTAAGGAAGCGTTAGGCACCTAGAAACACCACAAAGTCCTAAATATTTTGTATTGGGGAGGCTGAACTGTGTCATGTGATCAGTCCCTTTCCTCTTTTTTTAATCAAAACCAAACGCTATTTAGAAGTTCTAGTACCTAGAAAAATCACAGAGATAAGGCTGATTGAATTGGAGGATGCAGAATATGTCACATGATCAGCTGTCTTTGCCTTTCCAGCGTAAATCTCCTTTAATGAAGGAGTACTGAGGACCCAGAAGCATTAGAGAGGACCCAGAAATCAAGAATCTCTTTTCTACAGCTATATAGTTTCAAATCCACCCACAGTATATTCATCTGCTGAACTGTCGTAAGATACAAGCAAATCCTAAAAATATGTCAACGATTCTTTCTGTTCCACATATTTGTTCTCAATAGCTCATTGGTACTCAGAGGTAAATGGAATTCATTTTTCTATGATAAATAAGCTTGGAATAGCATTCTATTTTGATTGTGTTTTTACCTGGTAAGTGTCAGCCAATCACCATAACAGTTGTTTTTATGGCCTATTAAATATGCCCTGGTAAATTTAGCAATCACAGACCACGTTTTGCATGACTTATGAACCAAAGCAAATCCATATTTCCTCAAAATTTGTCGCATCTTTCAGATTTGGAAAATGTCATATTTGTGAAATGTTAAAGTGACAGTTTTATAAGGTAATGGTAAGTGATAGTGTCGAAGAAAGTGTTTTTCACATGTTAAATATACACTCATGAGGTAATGATAATTAAGAAAAACATGACGTGATAATGTTATATGAGTTAGTGGCTATAAAGAAAGTGGCATGGATTCATAGGGTCTGATTGACTATGCTTTTTTCCAGGAAGAGGTGGGCCTGGCTTCTGAAAACATGAGAGTGTGTCACAAATAAGTCACACCTATTAATGAAAAAAGCCTTTGTTAATTGGGTATATGGTGACCAATCACATTACTATATTGCTAGCCCTGGGAGCCCTGAATAATACTGCGACAAAATACATTGGTTCCATGCCTCCTGACTCATGCAGAACATATGTTTTACAATGGATTTGCCATGTGTTTCCCCCAGTGCAAAGCTTTACTTAAGATGATGCCAATTCTACCCCTTTTCCTGTCCTTTGTACCCTTGATTTCTCCTCACCCAGATTTTTCCCTACTCCTATAGGACCATCCTCCTCCTAACACCCTTCTCACCTGTCATTTAACATAACATAACATGTGTATTTGTAAAGCGCACGTTCACCACTACGGGTATCTTGGCGCTGAATAACAGATGTTTTGTTGTTACCCAACTCAATGGTGCTCATTTTATCGACCTCAGATGGATGAAAGGCTGAGTGGACCCGCCGGGATTTGAACCTGTGACCATGAGGTCGAACACAGGCCCCTGCAGTAGACGCATTAGTCCACGCATTAGTCCACTGAGCCACCAGACCCTTACTCTCCACTGACACTTCTCTTTGAGCTCACCTTCTCACTCCCCATTCATCTCCCACTATCTTAATTTTCATATCACCTACTACTATCACTCACCCTTGCATTGCCTCCCGCCTTTTTCGACCTACCATCACTCTGACATTACCTTCATTTAACTCTTTGCTCCTCCCATCCCAGTATTTACGACTGTATGTTTCGCTTCCATTTTATTTATTATCTTCATTACCTCCCTCTCTCAAACACGATAAAGGCATATTTATGGAAATAATCAATAAGGGGATGTGCCCATAACGAGGCACCTATAGCCTCAAAGACATAAGGAAATTCAAACAATTAATTTAGAAAGAGGACTATCTGGCAGCCCTTAACTAGCAATTAGGGGATAGTACTCCAAAGTCAACACCTTTGTTAGATGGCTGGATGCTGCTGATGTCTATAGCCCAAGAAGCATTAACAAAAAAGGGATCTAATGTAGGGAACATAATTATTAAGAAATCTACCTTATTTGATGAGGAGAATAATTCATAACAATATATGTACAGAACATTATTCAATAAAGGCTAGGATGGGTGAATTGCATTTACCATCAAAATCAGCTGAGGATGTTAAGCAGGCCAAAAAAATCCCTTAAGAATTATGTTAAAAAAATGAACACTTGTGTAATGAGGAGAAAATGGAAAGGATTATTGCTTCCAATATTCATTAAGATTTCTGGAACTGGTGGAAATGGGGTGAATAGATGAGCTGGAGAGAAAGCAGATAATGGCAGACTGTGTGAATGAACAAATGTGGATAATTATATCTCAGTACTGAAGAAACATAGGCATGATGACTCATCCTAAAGATCAATTATGATCCATATTTAAATATGGACGTCACTGGATAGTGTTGGAAGTTTGATCACATAAATAAAAAATTCTTAATGCTGCAGATCCTCAGAGAAGGTCCAGTAATATTATTAAAACTAAAAGTAATTTCTGGAATAATTCATTTCTGCCGGAACTCCTTTCAGAGAGCCACAGGGCATGCAGGGGCTACTGGGCCCAACCGTGGTGGTCGAGGCCTTTTTCTCCTGATGTCTAGGGGCCCCACATACTATGGATCCTGAGCAACTGGGCCAAGTATCCCTTCTGTACTCGACTCTGAGTGGTAGCTGTGGACAAGCAGTCAAAGTCTCCATCAGGGATGGAAGTGTAGATACGGGTCAGTAAACACGACTCATAACTCAAAGTGCAAACAGTCCGAACAATAAATCAATGTCCAGCCAAATGCTTGCTTTTATAAGAAAATATTGTATTGTATTTATAACTCTACACATTCAAAGGAATAACTATATGGTCAAGCAATAACACAATCCCCTTGAGTTTTGGGCTCTAGTAGTTGTCAGGCAAATCCCTGTCCCACCCTCTTCCTTGTAATGTGGTTGAGGTTGTTTCCCATTCACTGGTGGCCACATGCAGGGAATGCTTACTAATAGGCTGAACTCAAGAGTTTCCCTTTCACTCTTTAGATATTAGTCAAAGATGTCTAGGGTGCCATAGCACCTGTAGCAGCATGTCCCCCGGGGCTCTATAGGCCCAGTTCACATTCCTGAGTATGGGCACCTACGAGCCCTGATCCTGCTCAGAGAAGTTGGGCTGCTCATGGCCCATGCAGCAGCACCCAGCGGTGCAGGCTCTCCCTCTTGAGCAGCACTGCAAGCTTCTCCAGTTATGGGAGCAACTCTCAGCAAAAAGACAGGCTTAGGCTGGATTCGGGGGCCCGTTGCGGGCCCCCTCTGTGGGGGGGGGTGCACTGGAGGGTACCCATGGTACCCCCCTGCATTTCCATGCACCAAGTGGCAGGCACCGCGTGGTGCCTGCCACGTAGTGCAGGGAAATGCAGTACAAGCACTTTTAACATTGCATATGGTGCTGCAGTCAGCAGCACCGCCCGCAATGTTAAAAGCCCTGGATGCGCCTGCCAGTATGGCGGAAGCATCCAAATCACAGTGGTGGGACCGCCGCATGTCTGGCGGGCGGTCCCAAACACCGCTACGATGGCGGGCAGACCTAGTCCGCCCGCCATCGTAATCAGCCCCTTAGTACGGTGGTGTTGTGCTATGAGGTAAAGGTAGCACATCAGGGTGGCAAGGACACTACCAACATATAAGTCAACCGTAACTCCCTTTCAACTTTAGTTTATAAAGGCAATTTTCTTTTGTTTGTAATTTTAATATGAATATGTTTTATTATGTATACTTTGAAGATTATTGGTGTGGGTCATACATTTTTAAGTGCTACATTTGAAGCCATTACACCACCCCTGCTGTCCATCTGTGAGCTTTTGTGGGCTCTTTGCCACAAATCTATTTGTTTCCTAAGTGCCTTCAGCCTCTTTATGCCCCCCACAACACCTTTAGCCCCTTTGGGTGCCCCTCCCCCCTATAGCAGTCGCTTCATTAAGAATAATGCTGGCGGTAGTTTTGTTTTTATAATGCATAATGTGGTTTCTAAATCTGTATGTGGTGTTACTGTTAGTTGTGTGTTTCTATGAGTAACATTGGATTTATGTATGTATTAATTATGCATTACTTGATAATGCCTTTTTGTAATATAATTTTAAAATGTTAATAATATTGGTAGATAAACGTTCCTAAATATGTAAGCTGTTTTTCTTTTCAAGAAAAATGCTGCAACAACTGCATTTTTCTGTTTAAAATAGTTTTACAAATAGACTGAGAGGTTGTGTGATGTACTCCAAACAGTAAGTTACTAATTATATCAATTAGACACAAGAAGGAAGTCTACTTTGAATTTTCTTCTCATTTTTTTAAAGTGGCACAGTTATTTGATATTTATTTTATTTGTTTGCTTATTTTTGTTTGTGAAATATGCTTCACTTATTAATGACTTTTTCAAAATAATTTATTTAATTTTTTGTTACATTTATGTTTTCTAATATTTGCCACTGAGATCTCTTAGCATTATTTACATTTTTGATCACATTAGTTTTTTTCTTTGCCTTTGCAAGCTGCTATAGAGGTGACATGTTACCTAATAAGCAACAATATAAATGAAAATGTGTTAAGTTATCTTTATCACTGTTTGTCTTTCATGAACCTAGTTGTATTAGTTTCAAATAATTCTCGATATTAGTGAACATTACCAAATCCACTTGTACACTTTAAAAAAAATAATATATATGTGTCAGTGTTTGCAAATATTTAAATAAGGTCATATAATACATTATTAAAATTAACTAATAGAAAAAAACTGTAGGTAATAATAATAATAATAATAATGAAACTTGGAGAGAGCATAGCAACTTCGCTTGAAGTGTCCCAGCGCTAAGATCCTGACTCCCATGAGAGAAGAACGCACAAAAAGCTACACCGAATTTCAACCGTCTAAAAAAAACAGGGGGCATATTATCAATAGACGGCGTATCACCGAGGCGATAACAATTCCAGCGATAGCGGGGATATCGCCGTTTTCCATGGAACGACGCTGGTTTTCCAGCGATGTTCCATGGAAAACGGCGATATCCTTGATGATAGGGCCTGTGGTCTTAGACACACAATCCACCTCCCATGTTAAGTATGCCTTAGTCTGGAATTTAACAGACGTTAAATTCCAGCGTTAAGGCCCAGTTAGAACAAAAAAAATCAGCGCTAAACCGGATGGGGCTTCGTTGTAAATACAGCGAAGCACCGTCAGCGATATTTTATAATGTAGTTGTAAGGGGCACGCCTACCTTGCATCTCATTAGCGAGGCGAGGCGATAGGAAACCGGGCGCTAAGGCAAGGAAACACGCGCTAGCGTGTCCTTGTTAATAAAGCGATAGCATTATCGCCGCTTTTCGCCCGAAAACGGACGCTAAAGCGGCGATAATCTTATCGCGGCCCCTTGATAATATGCCCCCAGGTTTCTTACTTTATCTGGAAAAGAGTTTCAGATGGGGCCTGACGGATTGTAAGGGGAAGAGAATTCGAAATTTTGGGCACCAGGTAGCTGAAAGAGCTACCACCAATTTGAACTCTTTTCACTTTAGGAATGATGACGCACTTAGCATCAGCCGATCTCAGATTTCCAGGTGTAACGTATGGCTTGATGAATGACCGATGAAAGTGTGGGCCATTATTGAATAAGGCCTTGCAGCTATAGCAAAGGGCTTTAAATGCAGTTCTCTGCTTCTTTGGCAGATAATGCAACTCCGATGGAGGCACGTTTTCGAAAATTGAGCCGTAAGCATGCCGCAGGATTCTGTGAACGTTGAAGTCTCTTCAGACGTGATTGGGACACACCTAGGAAGAGGACATTACAATAGTCCAGCCTGGACATAATAAGAGCTTGAAATACAGTTTTTGGAGTAGACTCTGGCAGAAAGCAGAAGATTTTATTAAGGGTTATTAACAGCTCAAAACATTTCCCTGCAAGTGCAATGATTTGGCTACGAAAA
The DNA here is from genome assembly GCA_963921515.1 of Calotriton arnoldi. Taxonomy (NCBI): domain Eukaryota; kingdom Metazoa; phylum Chordata; class Amphibia; order Caudata; family Salamandridae; genus Calotriton; species Calotriton arnoldi. Next base: position 993,272 of record CAWUFW010004502.1, on the reverse strand, counting down.
GAAAGTTTGTCATCGAACCAGATGCCCAGAATTTTTGACTTTGGGCTTGGTGAGAGATAGTGGACCAAGGCTATTAGGACACCAAGCCGTAGACCAGATATTGGGCTGTTTATCCAGGATCAGTACCTCAGTCTTCCCTGCATTCAATTTTAGACAATTGTCCATCCACGTGGCAACTTCCAAGAGACACAGCCATAAAGAGGAATCCACGTGATTGCTATTCTGTGAAAAGTGATGATAAGCTGAGTGACATCAGCATATGAGATGATGGTAAACGCAAAGCATTTGGTGACCTCAGCCAAAGGGCGGGCGTAAATGTTAAAAAGAGTTGGACTCAGGGAAGGGAAGATCCCTGAGGTACTCCTTGCCGTAAGTGGTACGCCTTTTAATGAAAAGGTTTTTGAGATACCCAGAAGGTGCATCCTTGCAGAAATGAAGCAAACCACATCAGGGCCTTGTAGCCAATACCACAGTTCCAAAGTCATTCAATCTAAATTTTGTGGGACACTGTGTCAAAAACTGCACTGAGATCCAACATTAATATTGCAGGAAAATCGCCTGTATCCAGAATCTGTCGTATTGACTCAGAGGAGCAGAGGAGCAGGAAAGCAGATTCAGTGCTGTAGAAAGGGCGGAAGCCAGACCTATGTAGCAGGTCATTATCCTCTATGAAATTGGAAAGCTGCTTATTAATGTGCTTCTCGGTGTTCTTGGAAAATAGTGGAAGAAGCGAGATAGGACAATAGTTTTCAGGCTTGGTGGGGTCCAGCAAAGGCTTTTTTAAAAGTGGGACCACCATAGCATGTTTCCAGTGATAAGGAACACAGCCAGAGGCCAAGGAGCAGTTTAGCAGTTCACATCAGACAGGCAGAACTACTTCAAAACCCTGCTCTAAGAGAGAGGGAGACAGTGGGTCTTGCGGGGAGCCAGACGCGATCGAAATGCATAGTGAGGCCAGATCATGGAATTCAATGAGATTAAGATTCAAAAACTTGGAGCTATCTTCTGATAGGTCAAACTAAGGCAAGGACAGTCTTTTGAGGTTTTTGAGATACCCAGAAGGTGCATCCTTGCAGAAATCAAGCAAACCACATCAGGGCCTTGTAGCCAATACCACAGTTCCAAAGTCATTCAATCTAAATTTTGTGGGACACTGTGTCAAAAACTGCACTGAGATCCTACATTAATATTGCAGGAAAATCGCCTGTATCCAGAATCTGTCGTATTGACTCAGAGGAGCAGGAAAGCAGATTCAGTGCTGTAGAAAGGGCGGAAGCCAGACCTATGTAGCAGGTCATTATCCTCTATGAAATTGGAAAGCTGCTTATTAATGTGCTTCTCGGTGTTCTTGGAAAATAGTGGAAGAAGCGAGATAGGACAATAGTTTTCAGGCTTGGTGGGGTCCAGCAAAGGCTTTTTTAAAAGTGGGACCACCATAGCATGTTTCCAGTGATAAGAAACACAGCCAGAGGCCAAGGAGCAGTTTAGCAGTTCACATCAGACAGGCAGAACTACCTCAAAACCCTGCTCTAAGAGAGAGGGAGACAGTGGGTCTTGCGGGGAGCCAGACGTGATCGAAATGCATAGTGAGGCCAGATCATGGAATTCAATGAGATTAAGATTCAAAAACTTGGAGCTATCTTCTGATAGGTCAAACTAAGGCAAGGACAGTCTTTTGAGGTTTTTGAGATACCCAGAAGGTGCATCCTTGCAGAAATCAAGCAAACCACATCAGGGCCTTGTAGCCAATACCACAGTTCCAAAGTCATTCAATCTAAATTTTGTGGGACACTGTGTCAAAAACTGCACTGAGATCCTACATTAATATTGCAGGAAAATCGCCTGTATCCAGAATCTGTCGTATTGACTCAGAGCAGCAGAGGAGCAGGAAAACAGATTCAGTGCTGTAGAAAGGGCGGAAGCCAGACCTATGTAGCAGGTCATTATCCTCTATAAAATTGGAAAGCTGCTTATTAATGTGCTTCTCTGTGTTTCTGGAAAATAGTGGAAGAAGCGAGATAGGACAATAGTTTTCAGGCTTGGTGGGGTCCAGCAAAGGCTTTTTTAAAAGTGGGACCACCATAGCATGTTTCCAGTGATAAGGAACACAGCCAGAGGCCAAGGAGCAGTTTAGCAGTTCACATCAGACAGGCAGAACTACCTCAAAACCCTGCTCTAAGAGAGAGGGAGACATTGGGTCTTGCGGGGAGCCAGACGTGATCGAAGTGCATAGTGAGGTCAGATCATGGAATTAAATGGGATTAAGATTCAAAAACTTGGAGCTATCTTCTGATAGGTCAAACTAAGGCAAGGACAGTCTTTGACCTTAGCGGAGAAGGAGGCATAGATGTTGGCCACCATTTCAGATAAGAAGTGGACTAAGGCATTGCAGTCTTCTTCTGACGGCAGAATAGAAGCTGAGACTTAGGACAGCAAGGTAAGCGATTTGACAATGGAGAACGTTTCTCGAGAAGTGTTATGGGCAGATTGAACTTCCCATGTTAGCATAATAAATTGTTTTTATCTACACAGTGTTTCGACTTTTTGCTAGCAGGTTTTTTATGTTTTTTAATGACCATATATTTTAATTGTTTTACATTTCTTGCTCAAAATGTGAAAATGGTTTGCCACAGGTACGAGATGGTGAGCAATGGTTCTAACAATGCAGAATACGTCCAGTTACCATCATCCTAATGCAGTTTTTTACATGATGGCAATAAGGATGTTAGACATATTCTTGGTTTACACTTTTGTCTTGTAATGAAGGATGATTTTGCCTGTTTACATGTCATGTTTACCAATACCAATTTTATTTTTACACACTTTGCCAGATTTCAAAAGTACTTTTCACTACTGACTTATAAGAGTCTGAGGGTTTGGTGCATAGATGCAAGTGGAAGTGATTATGTAGTCTGTCTGATAACACTTTGCAAATTAAGCAAAAAAGACAGCTTTTATAACATCAATACAATAGATACCATTGCTGACATCTGTCCGCAGAGATCATGGTTAGTCCTGATGATATTTAAGACAACGTTCTGACAAAGGTAATCTTAATGTGATACAATGTGGATCTAAGTTTCAGTGTAAACCTTTTAAGAACACTTTAGACTATAGTCAGCTCAAAAATAATGATCACAGAGAAGATACACAAAGGAAAAATAGAAACAAATTACAATGTTCTACATATCTAAAGGGGGCTTAGTTCCTTTACAAAAGACTTAACTCTTGAAATGTTTATCAAATGCTAGCGCAGGGGGATAAAATTCTCATAAACAAACACAAAGTCGCTGTAAACACAAGTGTAGCTTGTTGAAAGATGGAGCAGGGTTTTTTAAGGTTGCAAATGATTTGAGAATACCTAGGATCCATAAACTGGCTAGTGAGATTATGAGAAATTGGGTTGTTGGTTCACTTGGGTGTGATCCCTGGTCAAGCAACAGCCGCAGTCACTTGCAGGGTGAACCAAACAAAGGGGCTCATTATGATGGTGGGCGGACATCAGTCCGCCCACCATCATAACGGTGATGGGACCGCCCGCCAGACATGCGGCGGTCCCAACAGCCCAATTAGGATGCGCCTGCCAGTATGGCGGGCGCATCCAGGCCTTTTAACATTGCGGGCGGTGCTGCTAGCTGCAGCACCGTTCGCAATGCCAAAATGCCACGATGTGCATTCCCATGCACAACGTGGCAGGCACCACGCGGTGCCTGCCACCTTGTGCATTAGAATGCAGGGGGATACCATGGGTACCCCCCCAGTGCACCGCCCCACACACAGAGGGGCCCTCAACAGGCCCCCAAAGCCAGTCTCCGCCTGTCCTTTTGTGGCGGGATATCCGCCGCAAAAAGACAGGTGGAAGGGCACATCATAATCATTACGGCGGTGCCTGCACGGCACCGCCGCAATGTTGCCCTGGTTCCGGATTCCGCAAGGCGGGCAGAAAAGGACCGCCTTGCGGGACCATGGCGGATGGACTTTCCGTCCGCCACGGTACCTTCATGATTCCCACCGCCATCCTAATTTGGCGGTGAGAATTTTCATTGTGATGGTGGAAGGACCGCCTCCGCCGGCCTGGCGGTGGTGGTCCTTCCGCCATCATAATGAGCCCCAAAGTCACTAAATAAACCTGTGGTTTACCCTGGGTAGCTTGGCACAAAGAAGCAGTTAGGCTTAACTTAAAGGCAATGTGTAAAGTATTTATGCAGAACATAAACAGTAATAAAGTGAAAACACAACACAAGAAAAATCCTAAAACAATTTAGAAAAACAGAGTAAATTTCAATCAATTATTTGACACATAAATGACAAAAATACAAACAGTAGAGGCCATGATGCATCACGGTTCGGATGCAAGAAGTGGATTGGGCCCATTCAGCACTTACTTTTGGACTTGGAAACATTTTGAGAGAAAAATATCTGAGAAGGTAGCAGTTCAGTGGGGCAAGGCTGCAGCAGTATCCAAGGAGGGAGCATAATCCTCGGAGTGTTGTGGAGGGAAGTCACGCTGAAGATTTTTACCTTCAGACTTAGCCACCGAGATGGAAGTCTAAATCTCCAGCGGGACAAAACAGACAGTTCTACGAAGTCAGATACCCTTTTGGCAAAGGATAGTTGAAATGTATTTGCTGCTGTTGAGAAGAACATAGCGGGAGAAGATACAAAGTCAAGCCGACCTGCGATGCGCCTTGGGGAGGGGGTGTGGGGGGCTGGCGAGCAGGTTAGTTCCGATCTCCTCCTGATTCTCAGAGCATGTTTTGCCAAAATGTTGTCTAAGTCCTCAGTTTTGTTAAATGGTAATCTGGGCACCTTTAGCACCACAGCCAAGAGTCCCAGAGTAGATGGAGATCTATTGGGGGTTCAAGACTCACTCAGGCTGGGTCCAGGTGCGCGTTCAAGATGGTGGGATCCTGTTATGTCCCTGTGGCTCTGAACAGGAGGTCAGCAAGATAGCCCTTGGATTCACATCTTGCAATGCTGGGTGCAGGTGAAAATGCAGAGCTCAACAGCAGGGCTGGCCTCAGAGGGTTGAAGGCAGGCTACAGGCAGCAAAGCAGTCCTTCCAGGTACAGCAGCAGTCTGGCAGAGTGCACAGCAGGTCACAGAAGCAGAAATTGTTGTTTTAGGAGCGGGATGTTGGGTTTATAGGGGATAAGGGTGGGGAGTGTTTTAAATTATTTTAAAATTTGAAAAAAAAAATCTAAAAAAAAAAATGTTTTTAGGGAGTGTTATGTTGTGTTTATTTTGAATAAAGTTGTGGAATTAATTATATTTTTTGTTAAATATTAAACAAAATTTTTAAAAATTAATTTATATAAATAAAAAAATTGAATTCAAATTTTCAAATTCTAGTGTTGATAGGGAATAACTTTGATTATTTGGTTCTTGAAATTATTGTATTAGTATAAATTTTTTTTTAAATTACATTTTTATAAATTTTAATAATTAAGAGATATTATTTGTGTTTTAAATTAATTATATATGTGAAATTGTACCTAATATTGAATAATGTTAAAAAAATGTACAACTATTAAAAATAATTTCTTAATTGAGTTAAAAATATATAAACATATATGTTTTATGTTTTATCATTATTATAAATTATCATTTATATGGAAAATGTAGTAAATTTTGTTTTTTAATAATAATTCATAATTGTTTTTAATTTTTATGAATATGATTTATAAATTGGATTCTGAATAACTCATTTACATATTGTTAGATTTTGTAATTATGAATATAATTTTTTTTTTTAGTGTTTAGCACATTTTCTGCTTTAATATTAATTGGAGTGGGAATAGTAAAATATATATGTTTAGTGTCCAGCGCCTTCCCTGCTTTAATACTAACTGGAGTGGGAATAGTAAATTAAATATGTTTAGTGTCCAGCACCTTCCCTGATTTAATATTAATTGGAGTGGGAATAGTAAATTATATATGTTTAGTGTCCAGCACCTTCCCTGATTTAATACTAACTGGAGTGGGAATAGTGATTTATATATGTTTAGTGTCCAGCACCTTCCCTGAATTAATATTAATTGGAGTGGGAATAGTAAATTATATATGTTTAGTGTCCAGCACCTTCCCTGATTTAATACTAACTGGAGTGGGAATAGTACATTATATATGCTAAGGGCCCGATTCTGATGCAGTTAGGAAATCTTCCCAATCGAATCGGTTTGGAAATGGTTTCCGACCGAATCGGATCGGGAGAGTCCGACCGACCGAGTATGATGCATCCGGATGCTTCCAGATACGATTTGGTTGGACTCCCATTGACTTCTATGGGAGCCTATGTTCCTAACCGCATCGTAATCTGGCCCTCGGTTAGGAAGATACGTTCCCGATCCGATTCGGAAGGAGCAAATGCCATTAGGAGGCCTTCCTAACCGCATCGGAATCGGGCCCTAGGTGGGAATGCTTTCCTAACCGCATCGGAATCAGGCCCTTAGTGTCCAGGACCTTCCATGATTTAATCCTAACTGGAGTGGGAATAGTAAATTATATATGTTTAGTGTCCAGCACCTTCCATGATTTAATCCTAACTGGAGTGGGAATAGTAAATTATATATCTTTAGTGTCCAGCACCTTCCCTGATTTAATACTAACTGGAGTGGCAATACTTAATTATATATCTATAGTGTCCAGCACCTTCCCTGATTTAATACTAACTGGAGTGGGAATAGTAAATTATATATGCTTAGTGTCCAGCACCTTCCCTGATTTAATATTAACTGGAGTGGGAATAGTAAATTATATATCTTTAGTGTCCAGCACCTTCCCTGATTTAATACTAACTGGAGTGGGACTAGTAAAATATATATGTATAGCGTCCAGCACCTTCTCTGATTTAATCCTAACTGGAGTGGGAATAGTAAATTATATATGTTTAGTGTCCAGCACCTTCCCTGATTTAATAGTAACTGGAGTGGGAATAGTAAATGATATATGTTTAGAATCCAGCACCTTCCCTGATTTAATACTATCTGGAGTGGGAATAGTAAATTATATATCTTTAGTGTCCAGCACCTTCCCTGATTTAATACTAACTGGAGTGGGAATAGTTAATTATATATCTATAGTGTCCAGCACCTTCCCTGATTTAATACTAACTGGAGTGGGAATAGTACATTATATATGTTTAGTGTCCAGCACCTTCCCTGATTTAATATTAACTGGAGTGGGAATAGTAAATTATATATCTTTAGTGTCCAGCATCTTTCCTGATCTAATACTAACTGGAGTGGGACTAGTAAATTATATATGTATAGTGTCCACCACCTTCTCAGATTTAATACTAACTGGAGTGGGAATAGTAAATTATATATGTTTAGTGTCCAGTACCTTCTCTGATTTAATAGTAACTGCAGTGGGAATAGTAAATTATATATCTTTAGTGTCCAGCACCTTCCCTGATTTAATACTAACTAGAGTGGGAATCGTAAATTATGGTGGATATTCTCAAGAACTTGTGTTAACTATCGCCAAAATCCCTTAACGCAACTTCTCACATTGCAGTCCTTCGCGGGAAAATAATGCCGTGTTAACGCAGCATTCACAACCCGGCGGCACCATGCGATAGCCTCACGATAACGCGACAAATGCCCGCGTTAAAATCAACGCGACGCCGAAAAAATGCGAAACCCCAATGCGAAAAAAGTTGCGACGTCCCAAATCGCGAAACAAAACCAGCGATAACCAGCGACAGGCCTGCGATTCCCATGCGACATGTGGGAAAATGCACCATAAAAGCAGAGAGAAAAAAAGATAAAAATGTAACTGCGTACCACCATGGACGCACCCGGACCGAGTGCACAGGACAACGCGAACCCCACAAGCCCCACAGACGACCAGCCAGGAACCCCGGGGCCTGGGAGGGGCAAGGAGAAGAGGAAGAGGGAGACGGGGTTCAGTCCGCAGGAAAACCAGATCATCGTCACGGAGGTGACAGAACACAACCAACATCTGTACGTCACCTCCACTTAGTCATCGGCAACACAAACGGAAACATGGCAGTACATTGTGAACAACGTGAATGCAGTCAGAGTGTCGAGGAGGACAATGGAAGAGGTCAAGAGGCGCTGGAATGATGTGAAGAGCAAAACCAAGAAGAAACACTACGCCAACATGAAAGCAGCAACGCAGATTGGAGGTGGGGGACCAGCGGCACACCAGGAGCTGGATGACAGTGAGAAAATGGTGGCCACAGTCATCAGTCGGGATACGGTGCCAGGAGTTGGGGATCGGGACACTGCTCAACATGACCTGACACAACATCAACAGGGTGAGTACCGACCAGGGACTGGGGGGACGGGGGGAGCTGGGCAGAATGGCACACATGCACAATTAAGTACAGCACACTGCACACCCACAATGACTCTGGAACATGTCCCTGATCCCTATGCCACACAGCAGCACACATACAGAAACTCAGGGAATGTGTGTTGCATTGAATTTATTTGCACATGCTGTGCCTGTGGTCATTTTGCACTGTCTCATGATTGCCAAGGACTGACACAATGTGACGTCCTCATGTGAAGAAATTGTCAATGATGTTGTTCCTACGGGCTATTCCTGCTGCAGCTGCAGTGGGGTGTGGTCCACCTGCCTCCTCTTCCTCATCATCGTCCGGTGCATCTGGCACTCGTAACCATGGGGCATTGGTGCGTACACATATGTTGTGCAACACACAACATGCAACGATCATCTTGCACACGATGTCTGGGCTGTACAGGAGCCTTCCTCCTGTGATGTCCAGGCACCTAAAACGTGACTTCAACACGCCAAATGTGCGTTCCAAGATGCCCCTGGTACGTGCGTGGGCCCAATTGTACTGCCTCTGGGCCTGTGTGTTCGGGGCTCGGAGGGGTGTCATCATCCAAGGGCAGAGTGCATATCCTTGATCACCTGTGACAATGCAGAGAGACATGAGTCAATAGTTGGTTCTGCATGATGTGTTGGCAGGCTCACTAGTTCATTGGCATGTGATATGTGTGTCATAGTGATTCCGGTTTGACATGTACTGCTAGTAGCAAAAGAGCACCATCAATGTGTATTACGTAGCCTCACTGCTGCTTCTCCCTCCCCCCGAGCCTATTTCCTCGTGTGCGCTGCGCGCTTGCATCACCTGCACTCCTACGGCACACCATTGTCATGCCTGTCTGCGCATGTCCACAAGCCTGACAACGACACTGTGATGTTGTGCGTTGAAGGTGGGCAGCCACGTGTGTGTAGGCCTATGGTAAGGATAGGGCGGACACAGATGTGGAGTTCATGGCTGGCCGAAGTCGCGATGCGGTCGAGGCAAGACCTTTGGCTTATGCTGCGGTAATAGCGATACACACACAACAGTTGGCATGTATGATCCCGGACCCCGAGCAGGCTTGCGCTCATTCATTAATCCCTTCGTCCGAGCCCGCACTCGGGGGCATGTTACATTGCAACATTGTCCATTGCGGGACGGGTGGCGCCGACACCACAACAAAGACACACGGATTAGGTACTAAATTGGCAAGCCCAACACTTAACCACGCCCAGAGTCCCGGGGTGATCATCCACACCCCTACGCTGGACTGCCGTACGCCAGCCCACTCCACGCACGCTTACAGTGGGAGACGTAACAAGCTACATTTCCGCATTGTGCCCCGCTGGCTGTGGTTACATGGTTGCGTCCACTGTCCAGTACACTCCAGACACCAGCAGTGTATGTCGACATGGAAGTGTCTGTGGTCTGCATACTGTGGTCTGTCCAGCACATCCACTTCACACTTGGCATTGTGTACATTCTTATTCATGGGTCAATTGCCTCCTTCGCACATGCCGGGTTCCCACCTCTTCCCACATTCTGCTATTGTGTGGCTGAGGTGCCATGCCGTAGATGGCTTGTGTAGATGGCTAGCCCAGGTTGCCACAGTAAGTTGTGTTGTCGTGTTTGGAATGTGGGGATGTTGGTTGTCATGTTGTATGTGATTTTGTGACGTGTGCATTCCCAGAGTTGTGAGTTGTCTGATTGTGGTGTTGAGGTGTGTGGTGTGTTCCGTTGGTACTTACCGACGAGCAGTGCATTCCCATAGGTGGCATCCTGAAAGCGCTGGTTGATGATGGACTGTCGGAAGATGAAGGAATCATGCACACTGCCTGGGTAGTTGGCGACGACATTGGTGAAGAGTCCCCCGTGGTCCACTATTGCCTGCACATTGATGCATTGCGTGTGTTTCCTGTTGCGGTAATTGTGTGCAGTGGCGGCAGGGGGCACGAGGAGTACATGTGTGCAGTCGATTGCCCCCAAGACGTGCGGGAAGCCAGCTATGGCGTAGAAGCCTTGCTTGATCTCCAGCTGTTCCTGCGCAGTGTGTGGGAAGTAAAGTTGCTGGGGTACCAAGCTGATGATGGCATCCAGGACAGGTGTGAGGAACTTTGACAGGGCTGGCTGTGAGACTCCTCCGACTCTGGCAGTTGTTGGTTGGAAGGTCCCAGAGGCCAACAGGTGCAGCACGGCCAGAAGCTTTGTCTGCAGAGGGCTGTTGGTTCTCCGCTGTGTTGGTACCGTCGGCCTGTGGGCAATGATGGTCAGGATGCGTAGGATGGTTGTCCTTTTGAGCCTGTAGTGGGCAATGACTTCCTCTGGCGTTAAGTCTCCGAGGCTGGTGCATTTTCGGAAGGTACAGTGTCTTTGTCTGCGCTGCCTCTGTGGTAGTCCGGGGGGTGTCCTGGGGGGGTGGGGGTCCTGGGTGTGGTGGCGGTGGGGGTTGTGGCCCTCTTGGGGCTCCGAGCTGCATGATCAGTAGCTCCATGGCATCTGTTGTTCTTCTGGTGTGGCTGTGGGCTGGGCTCCCTTTTATGGTACAGGTTGGTGTCCGACTTAACACCAGGTAGGAGCAGGTGTTAAATTCCTGCTGCTAACGCGTCTTATCGCATGTTTTTGATTCTTATCGCCGTTCTGGCTGGTCGTTGGGAATGTTGCGAAGAGGTGTTTCCGCGGGTTTTTGCACCGGAACGCCTACTCTGCATCTCATTAGTGTTAGTTGCCGGTGTCAACCGTGGCGATGTTTTTTGCGGCTGGTATCGCAGGAATACTGGTGATATCGGCTGTTAGCACCAGCTTGTGAATGGTGCGATGTATTCATCACCACTTTGGCTGCGTTAAAGTGCCGCTAACTCGGCGATGAGTCCTTGAGAATATGCCCCTATATATATTTAGGGGTCGATTCCGATTCGGGCCGGAAAAAGCACCGACCGACTTGGAGCCGGAATTAATTCCGACCGACACGTACCTGTGGCGCCCGACCCGCCAAGTACGATGCAAAGCGTGCAAAATCCGACCGACACGTACGGAACACAAGCCGAACGACCGAGCCGCACGGAAAACAGCAATCCGGCCGGAAAAACACGCGAATCGAACCGACCGACACTCACCCGGAACAAATCCGACCGAAACGTACCCGCGAACTCCAAACCGCAAAGTACGATGCAAGGCGCGAAAACCACGACCGAGTCGTACGGAGGACAAGCCGTACGACCGACACGCATACAAAACTGCGAGCCGAAGTAACACAAAACACCGCGACCGACGCGTACGCAGCAAAGAAAATTGCACAAACACAGCGTGAACGAAACGGAGAAGACCGTACGAAACAACTGCAGGGTCCGACTCGGTCACAAGAACGTTTCCAACATGCACAGAAAGTACTAAGGAAAAATACACAAAAAAAGGCCAAACAAGCAATTACAAAGCCAATAAATACTGGGGGGGGGGGGACAGAGAACAAAGACACACCCACAACTCCACCCATATAAAGGACACAAATCCCAACCATGATCCTTTGCAAATGCTATTCACCTGCCAGCACTCAACAGACAGCAACAACACACCCACAGCTCATCCCTCACACAAGCCACACACCATCAGCACACCAACAAATAGCTACCTCACATACACCCAGCAAAACACACACTCACACACCTTCACCTGCACACCAACACACACATTACTCACCATCACCACCCATCACCATGCCCCCAAAGAAGAATCACAAGTTCCTAGATTGTGAATTGGAAGTCCTGGTAGACGAGATCCTCAGGGTAGAGCCACAGCTGTTTGGCGCACTGGTCCAACAGACACCCATCTCCCAGAAAACAAAGATGTGGGAGAGGATCATCAACAGGGTGAACGCACAATCACCATGTCTGCGCACAAAGACTGACATCCAGAACAGGTGGTATGACGTGCGCAGAAGGGTACGGGAGCTGCTGAAGAAGGACTACCTCCTGAGCCAATACACCGGCAGTGGCCCTCCTGCCAAGCCAGTATACCTCAGGCCCTGGGAGGAGAAGGTGCGGGCCATCCTTCCGCCAGTGAGCGTCTATGGACTAGAAAACATCCCAGAGCCTGGTGAGTACACAACAAATGTACACAATATTCTGCCACAATACACACACACATCACTGTCAAGGGGAGAGTCAAACCATGCACTCTTAGCAATTACACAGCAACCAGAACAGAATCATCCCAAAATGTGTAAGTCAGTCAGATAAACACAACACATGCCATCTCAAAGTTACATTTAACCGTGTCATCACATGTACAAACACAACTACAACTACAGCTAGGCAGTGGCACAAATATAACTAACAAACACATCCAGACATGTAGCCACCACTACAACACCAACACACAGTGAAGACCACTGAAAGAAAGGAATTCTGTGTATGCTGGGCAAGTCAGTGTAGCCAATAGCATCATGGGAGTCGTAGTCACAGATATTGCTCACCCCCACAACTGTCCCATCAACACCACCATGAACCATGCGCACATCACAGGGAGTGGAAAAGGACTCACAAGATGGCTGACACTGGCTACTGCTGTGGGGAGCACAAGGCCTTGCTGGCAACTGTGCAACAACCAACAGCAGGACACCACTGACTGACATCCTGAGAGACAACTTGCACTCCCTGCAATGGAAGCACGTTCCATGGTGGGATATCTGGCTGGGTGGGAAGGAGGACTCACAGCACTGACCATAGTCACAAGCACCTCCCCACACACACACCCTCAACACAAACTCCACATAACCCACTTGGGAGAATGCAATGCCTCACATCCTAACTCAAGATCCCACAAAGAACCACCACCCTGGGATATGCTGTGTGAAGCACAGGGACACTCTTGGGACTTTTAGCCAAACAACTGCCAGGACAACACTCCCAGCCATCCTGTCAGCACAGGCAGCCCACCCCACAGGGAAGCAGAGTCAAAAGGAAGGAAGGATGGGCATGCTGGGAAGGGGGTGGAGGCAATAGCATGATGGGAGTAGTAGGCACAGATATTGCTCAGCCTCACAACTGGCCCATCAACACCACTCACAACCATGCTCACATCACAGGGAGTGGAAAAGGACTCACAAGATGGCTGACACTGGCTACTGCTGTGGGGAGCACAAGGCCCTGCTGGCAACTGTGAAACAACCAACAGCAGGACACCACTGACTGACATCCTGAAAGACAACTTCCACTCCCTGCAATGCAAGCACGTTCCATGGTGGGATATCTGGCTGGGTGGGAAGGAGGACTTGCAGCACTGACCATAGTCACAAGCACCTCCCCTCACACACCCCCTCAACACAAACTCCACATAACCCACCTGGGAGAATGCAATGCCTCACATCCTAACTCAAGATCCCACAAAGAACCACCACCCTGGGTTATGTTGTGTGAAGCACAGGGACACTCTTGGGACTTTTAGCCAAACAACTGCCAGGACAACACTCCCAGCCATCCTGTCAGCACAGGCAGCCCACCCCACAGGGAAACAGAGTCAAAAGGAAGGAAGCATGGGCATGCTGGGAAGGGGGTGGAGGCAATAGCATGATGGGAGTCGTAGTCACAGCTCAACATCCCCCACCACATGGCCCAGCAAGCTCACACTCACGCATGCACATCCCACAGAGAGTGGAAAGGCCCATCAAAGATGTCTGACACTGGTGCTGTGTTGTGGGGAGCACAAGGGCATGCTGGGAACTGCACACCAACCAACAGCAGGACACCACTGTCAGCCATCTTGCCATTGCTCTCACACCCACACACACTGAACTCCCCACAAAAGCAAGTAAGTATGGGAATGCTGGGAAGTGGGGTGGAGGCAATACCATGATGGGAGTCATAGTCACAGACATAGCTCACCCCCACAACTGTCCCATCAACACCACCCTGAACCATGCTCACATCACAGGGAGTGGAAAACAACTGACAAGATGGCTGACACTGGCAACTGCTGTGGGGAGCACAAGGCCCCGCTGGCAACTGTGCAACAACCAACAGCAGGACACCACTGACTGACATCCTGAAAGACAACTTCCACTCCCTGCAATGCAAGCACGTTCCATGGTGGGATATCTGGCTGGGTGGGAAGGAGGACTTGCAGCACTGACCATAGTCACAAGCACCTCCCCTCACACACCCCCTCAACACAAACTCCACATAACCCACCTGGGAGAATGCAATGCCTCACATCCTAACTCAAGATCCCACAAAGAACCACCACCCTGGGTTATGTTGTGTGAAGCACAGGGACACTCTTGGGACTTTTAGCCAAACAACTGCCAGGACAACACTCCCAGCCATCCTGTCAGCACAGGCAGCCCACCCCACAGGGAAGCAGAATCAAAAGGAAGGAAGCATGGGCATGCTGGGAAGGGGGTGGAGGCAATAGCATGATGGGAGTCGTAGTCACAGCTCAACATCCCCCACCACATGGCCCAGCAAGCTCACACTCACGCATGCACATCCCACAGAGAGTGGAAAGGCCCATCAAAGATGTCTGACACTGGTGCTGTGTTGTGGGGAGCACAAGGGCATGCTGGGAACTGCACACCAACCAACAGCAGGACACCACTGTCAGCCATCTTGCCATTGCTCACACACCCACACACACTGAACTCCCCACAAAAGCAAGTAAGTATGGGAATGCTGGGAAGAGGGGTGGAGGCAATAGCATGATGGGAGTCATAGTCACAGACATAGCTCACCCCCACAACTGTCCCATCAACACCACCCTGAACCATGCCCACATCACAGGGAGTGGAAAACAACTGACAAGATGGCTGACACTGGCAACTGCTGTGGGGAGCACAAGGCCCCGCTGGCAACTGTGCAACAACCAACAGCAGGACACCACTGACTGACATCTTGAAAGACAACTTTCACTCCCTGCAATGCAAGCACAGTCCATGGTGGGATAACTGACTGGCTGGGTGGGAAGGAGGGCCGGCTGTCAACAAAATACAACCAATGCAGACCATGTTCACACCCCAACAAATACATAGAAATGCCCAAATAATGCAGGACAATGTGCTACACCAATATCAACCCCTGACTGTGACAACTTAGGACAATGCAATGTACAGGCCCGCACCCAGAGGCACAGTCACAACTGTCAGGTGTGTCAACCATTGATGCCTGCAGAAACATAACATACATTGTGTGTGTCTCCCAAAAACAGGTGATGATGGGGACACAGCAGCAGACGCTGAGGAGTCCCAGTCCCAGGCTCAAGAGGATACGGAGCTCACTGGTGTCGAACAGCCTCTGCCCTCCTCGGATGAAGAAGACCAACCTGGCACCTCCGGTGCAAGTCAACATGCAGCACCAGCAGGACCACCAGCTGCAGCACCAGCAGGACCACCAGCTGCACCCCCTGCACCCACCCCTCCAACGACTGTCACCACAAATACCATCCCTGCCAACATGGACAGAACAAGGAGCACCACCAGCACAGGGACCCTGGACCAACGTGGGGCCATGGACACCACCACCACCACCAACCCCCAAGGGGGACCAGGGTCATCTGTGCGTGCCACTGCACGCACTGCACATGTCGGCAGGGGTGGTGGGAGGGGTGGGAGACAGAGGTCGCTGCTTGCAGAGGTGTCTGGTGTGCATGATGACCCACAACTGGCACGCATAGCCGATGCGTACCAGTCCAGCACCGGAGATCTCAGCCAGGTAGTGGGGCTCCT
Organism: Calotriton arnoldi; assembly: GCA_963921515.1. NCBI lineage: Eukaryota > Metazoa > Chordata > Amphibia > Caudata > Salamandridae > Calotriton > Calotriton arnoldi. The sequence goes on along the minus strand of CAWUFW010004502.1, from coordinate 977,259 downwards.
CAGGGACAGTAAACAGCAGCATGCTGCCCATCATGCCCGCTTGGACTCACACATGTCCTGCGTGGAGTCCAAGTGGGACACACTGCAAGAGATGACGGCGGTGCATAGGGACATATTACAATGCCTCCGCCAGATGAACAGCAACCAGTCTACACCTCCCTGTGTGCCAACAACATCTGGTGCTGAAACAACTGCAACTGCCACAGGGAGGGAGGATGACTCTGGCGGAGAGTCCCCTGCACCGCAGCAGCCTGTACTTGAGGGGCCCCCAAAGAAGAGGGGTCGTCCGAGGAGGGGCAAGTGAGAGGCCGATGGCCAAGTGCAACCCCCAGGAAGCCTGAACCTGTTCTGGATGTTCACCTTTGTGCACAAACTGTTCACCCTGTTGACGGCAACACAACTCCCACACATGACATGGGGAGTACAAGTTGGACCAATGTCTCAGACAACTGTGGCCCCGATACTGGGGATTTTGTCTACCAGGACTTTCAATTCATCTAGGAACTTCTGATTGCAATATAAATGTACAGCACTAACCATCCTATGCACTATTCACACAAATGTATCACAATAAACACACTAATACACCATACTTGCCTCTGTTGTGATTCCAATGTGGGTGCTGTCATGGGGATGATGAACTGCAAAATTACACTGTGTATGCGAATTGCAACAGCAAGTACAACACAGGCATGTGAGTAATGGCAACGTGACACATATGAGGGAGACACACCACCAGGGCTACACAACACATACACACCTAGGCCATCTGACTCATTGCCTACACTGATGTTGCCAGGAAAGACGGTGCAATGCACAGACACCACACATATTCACAGTTGTAGTCAAGTAGCCCACAGGTGCAGTAAGCAAATGGCAGTCAAATGTGTGACCACAGACAACGCACATCACAAAGTGAAGCACAGGTTTATTACACAGTTGCAACATGTCGTAACCACTACAGATGCAAGGTAATCCCACCTGGCAGCGGGCACACAGTCAACAACTGTAGAAGGAAGGAAGTCCATGGGTGTGGCGCACATCACCTGTAGGGACACAACAACTACCACCCTGGAAGTACAATCACGTCGTCGGTGGACACAGTTGACCAAACGAATCTGAAAGTACCCTGTGAAGGACAGAAATGACACACAGTCAAAAGCAATGGAGAACAGGACAGAACAGCAAAACTCATGCACAATACATGTTACAAGATACCCACCCAGAACCAAGTTAGCATGTCAACACTGTTGGGGAGTACAGACCACCTGTAAGCACACATCGCTACACACATCCAGTCAAGTAGCCCATGGCCACACTCCAACAGCACCAGAGCACCACCTACACATATCATGCCAACTCACATCATTGACATGACACCTCAGGATACTCACATTCAGCTAAAGAAGTTGGTGATGAGCTGTGTGCGGACATCACCATCATCATCATCACTGGCATCGTGGTCCAGGCCAGGATCCTCCACAGGTGGCGGATGTTGGTCATTGTCATCCTGGATGAGAGGCAACTCCTTCCGCACTGCCAGGTTGTGGAGCATGCAGCAGACGATGATAATCTTGCACACCTTCGCTGGGGCATAAGGGAGGGACCCTCCTGTCTTGTCGAGGCAGCGGAAGCGGCTCTTCAGGAGACCAAATATCCGCTCAATCACTCTCCTGGTCCGACCATGTGCCTCATTGTAGCGCATCTGGGCTGGTGTCACAGGGTTCCTGAGGGGTGTCAGCAACCACGGCATGTTGGGGTATCCCGAGTCACCTACGGACAGACAAGTGCACATTAGCTGACTTGGAAAAGTGGGCGGAATACTACAGATCAGATCACACACAATGGCACAAAGTCAGTACACACCGACAAGCCAGGCACGCTGGTTCTGCATCTGTGCCATCATCCTGGGGATGCAACTACTCCTCATCACAAAGGCATCGTGTGCTGAACCAGGGAAACGGGCACACACGTGTGAGATGGTCATATCTGCAAGACACACCACCAGTGCATTATCCGAGTGGTAGTGCTTGCGGTTACGGTAGGCCTGCTCCTGGGCCTGTGGTGGTACCAAAGCCACATGTGTCCCATCAATGGAGCCAATGACATGCGGCATCCTCCCCAGGGCATAGAAGTCACTCTTCACGTCAGTGAGTCGTTGCAGTCTAGGGAAATAGATGTACCGGTTCAGGTATAGCAACATTGCCTCCAAAACATCGCGGAGCACACGGCTGAACATGGTCTGTGACATCCCACCAGCAGTCGCCACAGTATGTTGAAAGGTACCGGTGGCAAAGAAGTGTAGGGCTGCCATCACCTTCACCTTGGAGGTCAGCGCTGTAGGATACGGCCGGCCAGGCTGCAAATGTGGGGCCAACTGCACTGCCAAATCCTCAATCAGCTGCCTGGTGAAGCGGTACCGTCGGATGCTGTCCCGTTCCACCATCGTTGCCAGGTCTGGGAATGGTCTATGGACAGCAGGAGCCCTGCAGTGCAGAGGAGAAGAAATCAAGATTGTCAGTCACCCCACATATGCGGCATTGAACACACTCAATATCACATCATACATCATTATGAGGCACAACTACATGAAGTGTGCAGTTCCGTAAGGACATGTATGGTACATACATGGCCAACATCTGTCATCACGGTTCAACAAGTGGCATCAATAAGTCCCAGGTTGGCCCATTGGATATCATGAGGCCGTGTCACAGTTCCCATCTCCTGCTGCCATGTCACAATCACCCCCCACAGTGACATGTGAGGACAGATGTGCCCCAGGCATCACAGCTCAACGACAGGTACATTCCCAGGGACCCTGTATTGCCACATGGACACTGGCATTACATGGAGTATCATGTATACACCACAGCAAAACAACCATGACCCCCACAGGTAGTGGTTCCACTTGCCTCTGCAGGACAGACATGGACGTCTGTGACACACACACGCACAACATCAAAGTCCATGCACACACAATGTGGATGTGGAGACTGTCTCCCATTGTGCACATGAAATCAGAGACATTGTAAACACTACATGCACACAGACTGTGGAGGACCATCACTATTGTGCCACTGGATCACCCTGGCTCAAACATACCGTCCCACATGGGACTCACGGGGTATGTGACATGACATACACATACACCACCGTGAAATGTGACCATGGCACATGCTCAGATATGAACAGTTGCACATCACAGTGGTCATGTACACGTAACACCCAGGATCCTGTCCCCATGAACACGTGCACAGCCTGGGGGTGGCTGCCCCCAGGTGACACCCACAGGACAACATGTACACCAACATACACACAATAGGAAATGCAGCCTTACATGCCTTATGATACAGTTTGGACAGGCTGTGGTGTTGTAGGTGTGCCCCTCACTCCCTGGGAGCTATTTGTGGCTGGGATATGTTCATCTGAGACATGCATGGTGACATATGCCAGTCACTTGTACAGGGATGCGTTGAACAGCAATGGACCGATCGGTGTGCCCGGCCGGCCCATTGCATCCAATGTGTGCGGGTACGCGTTGTACCCCTGTACGCGTTGTACCGCAATGGACTGATCGGTGCACCCGGCCGGCCCATTGCATTCAATGTGTGCGGGTACGCGTTGTACCCCTGTACGCGTTGTACCGCAATGGACCGATCGGTGTGCCCGGCCGGCCCATTGCATTCAATGTGCGTGGTACGCGTTGTACCCCTGTACGTGTTGAACAGCAATGGACCGATCGGTGCACCAGGCCGGCCCATTGCATTCAATGTGTGCGGGTATGCGTTGTACCCCTGTACGCGTTGTACCGCAATGGACCGATCGGTGTGCCCGGCCGGCCCATTGCATTCAATGTGTGCGGGTACGCGTTGTACCCCTGTAAGCGTTGAACAGCAATGGACCGATCGGTGCACCCGGCCGGCCCATTGCATTCAATGTGTGCGGGTACGCGTTGTACCCCTGTACGCGTTGTACCGCAATGGACCGATCGGTGCGCCCGGCCGGCCCATTGCATTCAATGTGTGCGGGTACGCGTTGTACCCCTGTACACGTTGTACCGCAATGGACCGATCGGTGTGCCCGGCCGGCCCATTGCATTCAATGTGTGCGGGTACGCGTTGTAACCCTGTACGCGTTGAACAGCAATGGACCGATCGGTGCGCACCCATTGTCAATGGCCTAGCCTGGCAACGGACGCGTTTTCGAAATTCGAACGAGTCGGTTGCTGTAAATTCAGTTGGTCACCCACAACAATGTTGCAAAATCATGTATGTCATGAAGTTGAAGATTTGAAGGATGCTGTGGGCGTGTATTGGTGCTGCTATTCCATGGATTGGCCAGATTCAGAAGATGCAAACGACTTGGACCTATCACTTTGGACACATGGGACAGTATCTGCCTCTGCAGCACATATATATTGCTGGCTGTTCCCCTGAGAGCTCACTTGTCTGCACTACATGCTCCAGGATGACATCTGCCACTGCACTGCTGCTGTCTCTGCCCCCTCTGGACCCTGCAATGGCACGTACTGTGGAGAGAGCCCCAGCCTTCAGCCTTGAGGAGAACCAGGCCCTGCTGGACAGCCTACTTCCACAGTACAGCAAGCTGTATGGGACACCAGGGGAGCAGGTGAGTGTTCTGTGCACTGCCTTTCTGAATGTGCATTTTGTCTGACTAGCAAGGCTGAAAGTCTGCACGCCACTGGCTAGCAGGCTCACTGAGTAGTTGTCACCCCCATAGTGTGTAGTGACATGCACTGGACAGGTATGGTGCAGTGACAGTGCATTTGAACAAGGTTTTACTTCCCATGCAATGATACCATGTAGTGACTTCTGGCAAACTGTCCATGGGCAGCGTTGCACTGCCTGTGTACATCATGTGCCCCTGTGATTGAGACATGTATATACAACTGTGTCATGCACAGATATGTTGCATGTGTAGTAATGGCCTTTTCACTTTGTCATCCTCACAGGTTAATGCCCATCAGAAGCAGGAGATCTGGAAGGACATCGTCCGGGCTGTCCGGTCCGTGGGGGTCTACAAGCGCCGGATCCGCAACTGCCAGAAGAGGTGGCAGGACCTTCGGGGCTGGACCCGGAGGATTGCACGGGTCCAGCTGAAGCTGTCGCCTCCTCGCAGGAGGGGCGGAACACGGACCCTGACCCCCACATGCTCCAGATCCTGGCAGTGGTGTTTCCAGACCTGGATGGGCAGCTGAAGGCCAGACAGCAGCAAGGAGGGGGTGAGTCAAAGACTGCACTGTGAACTCTGTATTACATGCTATGTGCCCTCCTCTGGCCTGGTTAAACTGCCACAGTACAGCAGTCATGTTGTCCAGGAGCCATGTCCCTCTATTGTGCACTGCCCACTCCTCATCTGATACCCAGGTGTGGCCCTTACATTCAGGGAATTGTGTCACTTGGGACTGTGTCCTTGCAGTTTGCTTCACTCAAGGTGGGGGACAGCATCTGTTTCCCTAACTCTGTTGTGGGCATCATGGGTGGGTCCATTGTTCACACAATGCCTGTGTTCGGACATGTAATCTGCGTGTTGCTTTGATATGCGGTCCACTTGCTGAGCTGAGCCACCACATGTGTCTGGGGTATCTGGCACACACCCATGCAGCGGGTGGGAACAATGTTTGGGCCCCAGGAGTGTGCAGATTACGTGTGTCACACATACATAGCCAGCTAACCACTGTCGAGGGCTCATCCCTCATTCATGTGGGGCAGGACAGTCATGCCTACTCCAGCCCATCCAATACACCTGTACTCCCACTCCCGTGTATCAGCTGACACGTTGTGCGCAGTGATTTGACCCCTCAGGTGTCTGCCTCTGTGTCAGTGTGCTGTGGATTTGTTGCCAGGACTGCTGGGGTGTTTCTCGATAGGGGCTCAGCTTGCCACTGGAGATGTGACCATAGGAGACGATACTTGTGTGTCACATAGGTGTTTGATCAGCTGCCCGTGCAGACTGGGGTATGCGAATGTGAAGTTCAGGCAGCTGTTTCCCATTCACAGCAGATTGTGAGGGGCTCAGGTTCAGAGGGTAGTGTCACACGTCTCCCATATGTCCAATCGGTATGACCTGGACAGATGAGGGTTAAGATGATGTGTTGTGTGGGGGATGTACATGTGCACTTGTGCAGCTCCAGGACTTGCATTCCCCATGACCTACTATTGTGACACAGTGCAGAGTGTTGTTGTCTGGCTGCCAAGTCATACATCACTGAGACAGTGATGTATGACTTAGCAGTCATGCCTCCACCATGGCATGTGTCTACTTATTGGTGATCCTGCAGGGGAGTGACATGTGCTACATGCACACCATTGTGGCGATGGCTATCAGGACATGGGTGCATCATGGTGTCTGTCGCTGGTATGCATCACATGCATTTCCTATTTGACTCTGGGCATCCCTTTCATCCGGAAACCTGTACTGACTCAGTGGCAAGAGTTGTGATGTGTGCATGTCCACATGCTACACCGCGTCCTCTACACTGTCCAACTACTGTGTAGGTGGTGCATGTGTCCACACTGGGGTGTTGCTATCCAACAGACACCAGACAGATGGGTGCAAGGCCATGTGGGATGTGAGTGCCATGGTTGGCATCAGACTGACAATTGGCTTCTCCTGTTCAGTTAGGGCACTTTTAGCAATGTTCAACTAATGATGCCAGGGCTTGCTCTGTGATGTGCTGTGCTCACAGTGGTGTGTGCGTTTGGTGCAGGTGACTGATGTCTGTCTGTTTCCCCATTGTTTGCAGATACATCCACGGCCACGGAAGGGGACAGCTCCACGGACCAGGAGGAGCCGGAGAGCCAGACTAGGTCAGCAGCCGAGGAGTGGTCGGAGGGACCCAGTGGCACGGAGGGCGAGGGGAGCCACACCGAGGAGTCCTCAGCAGCATCCACCTCAGCTGAGGACCACAGCGGCTTGGAGGATGACTCCCTTATGGAGGCGGGTGTCAGCAGCCACCACACCCCAGCTAGTGTTGCTGTCCCCGCCACCACCAGCACCACCACCGCCCTCCCATCGGCTCCCATTCCCCAGGTCCGTGGAGGCTCCAATGTTCGGGAGCGTGTCTCCTTTGGGCCAGGCACCGCACCCCCTGCCCCTGTGTCCCCTGCTGCCCTGAGTGAGGAGTCTGTATACCTCCTTCACCAGCTCCATGTAGGGCAGACAGCCATGCTGAGTGTCCTCCATGCGCACACCGCTCTGTTGACTCAGCTGGTGTCGTTCATGGAGGGCATCTCATCGGGCATGTCTGACCTACAGAGGGGCAATAGGTCCATGGACTCCTCCCTGACGGCAGCAGTGTCCCTCCTCAGACAGTCCCTCACCCCTCCTGCCTCTGCTCCAGCCACACTCCCCAGCACCTTACCCGTCCCAAGCACACACACACCGGCACAGGCACACACACGTCCAGCACACAGACACACACACCACAAACAAAACGCACACGCACGCACAGTCAGGGGACTGAAACCAGACTCACAGGGGATGGGGCCCTGGAACACACACACGCATCCACAAGCACTGCGCAGTCCTCAGTTGCCTCTCCCTCCAAAGCACCCTCCCTTGCCTCACCTGCAACCCCAAAGTCACAGCGGCTCTTCCTCTGTGACCTCGGCCTCATCCCCTACGATCCAGCTGCTCCAGCATCCAGGTGGAAGAGGAAGCCCACCCACACGGAGCAGAGTGCCCATCGCCCCCGGACACCCTCCCCCAGGCGCAGACAGACTGAGGCCCCCACCCGCAAGTCCCCCCGGAGTCGTAAGAGCAAGACTCCGCCGCCGCCCTGCAGCTCAGGCACCAGGTCTCCTTCCTCCATCCCTCAGGCCCGCACTCCACAGGTGCCCCCACCACACCCTGCCCCAGGTTCCCCCACCCACAGATATCCCATCCCCAAGAGGATCCGGCCTTCTCCCCCTGCCACTTGCTCTCCCGGCACCACACCCCCGCTGCGCTTGTCGGTGCCACTGATGTGGTGAGGGTGTCCTCCCCCTCTGTCTAGCCCACCTTGCCTGTTCCCCATTCTCCTCCCCTGGAGGTAGGCACTGCAGTGGAGTCCACTACCACCCTGTCTGACTTGGGCACTGCAGTGGCGGACCTGTCCACTCCATCTGCAGGGTCCACTGCAGTCGTGCCGGCACAAACAACATCTGAGTCATGCCCCCCAGTTGTGCCGGCACACACCATGTCAGACACCTCCACTGCAGTTGTCAGTGGCTCTCCAGCACCCACCACCCCTTCCCTGCCTCCTCCTGGTGAGCCCTGATCCTGTCCCTGCGGTGCCTGGCCTGCCCCCCCGGTTGCCCCTCCTAGTGGATTGTCCCTGGTTTTGTGCAGTGCAGGCATGCGTAGGGTGACATCTGCCACTGTCACCCTGTATTGACTTACTTGATGGACTGGCCATTGGCCTTTGTTGGAGCATTACTGTTCTCTGAGTTTTTGGACACACATATGCTGAATAAAGCAACTTTCTGTTCTCTAGTGCTTATGCTTCTGATGTACATGTTGTTGATGATGCTAACCATGCCCTTGCTGCAGTGATGGTGATATTTGGTCTCATGATAATGAAGTGTTACTGTGCAGGAACACATGTGGTCCAGGGGAATGTGTCCTATCCTGTGGTGTATCCATGTCATCCTTAGCAGCATCTGAGGGTGTCATTTGTTCAGTATTTGGCAATGGGATTTCCTACTTACATTAGCAATTTCACATCTGTGGCTTCCACCCCTGCACATCTGTTGTGCCTGCCATCGTTCAATTCGTCTACTTCCCTGACCGTGTGGCCATCTCCACTGGACATGCAGGTTTGGGCATCAATGGGGAAGGACTCATCTGTGTTGTCAGTGCAACATTGCTATACAAGTGTGTTGGATCTGTGCTGATGATTTCGTTGGCACTCCCATGACCAGGCTGATGTGACGGGAGCCTTCATTTGGTGCTAATTGTTGATTGTGTGACCAAGTGCTCAGCTGACATGATGGGGCCCTACTGAGGCAACATATGGCACAGCTTTCCTCACACAGGAGTGGAGTTCCCTCATGGCAGTGTGTACTCCTGTGACATTGCCTGCGCCCAAGGTGTGTGTTGTATGAGCATGTCTGTGTGTTCCCTTCCGTTTTGCTGTGCATGCTGGGATCCCTAGTGTTGTACCTGTTTGTGATGCTTGCTGAGTTGACCTATGTTCCCCCAAAGTCTTCTCCCTGGGTTCTCTGTGATGTGGGTGCATGGCACATTACTGGTCATCAGGGTGTCACCCATAGGTGTGTTTGCTGTCAGGGCTGAGTTTGTGTGCAGACGCAGATGGGTCACAGTCAGGTTTCCCTTGGCACTTGTTGTTTACACCTGTCATGTGATTTCCAGTTTGTGTTATCTTTCAGTGATTGTGACACGTTGTGTGTGTGACTGCTGGCACTCCCCAGGGTCCGGGCTGCAATGTTGGTTGTTGTCTATGTGTGTTCTTTGTGGGTGACCTTGGCTTCTTCATTGGTGTGTGACTGTGGCTGGGATCCCATTGGTTGTTGTGGTATTGCCGTCATGTCCATGTACAGCGTAGTGTGCAGTGTGTCAGACATTCAGGAGTCTTGTTGAGTGGCCATGTGTGATGTGTTTCTGCACCTTGGTTCCCACCCACCACCCTGGGATTGTCATGGGTGCATGTGCAATGTCACCAGTGCATGTGTGCTTCACTGCTGCACATTGTTGGAGGTCAAGGTGTGTGGTGTTGAGTGTGTGCAGATGAGAGTTGTTGCCCGGCTAGACCCCTGCCTCCATGTTGGCCTTGGCTTACTGGCCGTGCTGATTGATTTGTGCTTGTGTAGGTGTGATGGTAATTTGTTGCTCAGGACACATGACTGTGGTTCACAGTGTGAACGACATTTAGCTTTGTCATCACAGTGGGATTGTAATACAGCCCAGGGTCACCACATTGTGGGGGCCCTGGGGGTAGTGCTGTGGTGTGTCTGTGTCTTGCTGTGTCAGTTGCTGTTCCTACGTGCTTGTGTGACATGTGTGATTTGTGCTCCCTCTCATCTGACAATGCCTGATTGCCCACATAGGGGATTTGGATCCATGAGTTACCTTTGTGTGGCACTGTATGCACATCTGTGTAATTGGTATTCAGGCCTCCTCATGTGTTGTGTGGTTGCCTGGGGACACTGGCACCCCCCCTCACCTGTTGTGTTTGATGTGCAGTGTGGGTCTGCCTGTTTGTGTTTGTGCATCTGCACCACTGCATTGGCATATCTTAGGTGTGCCATTGCCTGTATGTTGTTTGGTGGGTTTCCCCTGCTGTCCCTGGGACTCCTAGGTCATCGGTCAGCACAATGATCATGGTTTGTGTGTCCCATTGGTGCCATGGTATGGTATCTGTTCACCTCACATCTAGAGTCTCCACAGGGTATCTGCATTTGTGTGCCCATTGGTGCAAAAATGTGGGTCTGCATTCTGATGGTCACTTCTGTCATTGTGTCATTGATGAATGTTGACAGTGTCAGCCCCCATGGGTGTTGTTTGTCTGCACATGGCCAAAGGTATGTCTTATTTGCACTGCAGTATTTGCCTCCCCCAATCTATGTTGCAATGGGACACATGCACTACTTTGCCACTGATGTGTTTTATGTTCTGTGACCAGGAATCATCCATGCAGTTTGGCAGTTGCAGCTTTTTCTTTGTCAACACTTACATTTTGGTCACTGTGATGATGGGGGTTTGGACCCCATTGCCACAATGTTCAAAATGTGCTTCAGCTATGGACCCCACACTTACCTTTTGGTCACTGTGATGATGGGGGTTTGGACCCCATTGCCACAATGTTCAAAATGTGCTTCAGCTATGGACCCCACACTTACCTTTTGGTCACTGTGATGATGGGGGTTTGGACCCCATTGCCACAATGTTCAAAATGTGCTTCAGCTATGGACCCCACACTTACCTTTTGGTCACTGTGATGATGGGGTTTTGGACCCCATTGCCACAATGGTCATGGCCTGCTTGCATTGTGGGGGCCACACACATATATGTGTGGCACATGTGATGGGGGTCACATTGTATGTTCAAAGTCATGTTCAGTGTTGTAGGCATTTGACACAGTCTACACACGCTTGTCATGGTGTTGGGGGGATGTCTTTTTCTTGCATTCCCTAGGTTGTGGTGTGCTGGTTGTGTCATGCATTGTCCATCCTATGAGTGGGGGTGGTGTTGGTGGTAGGCATCCAGCCCCCCATGGGTAGAGGTGGTAGTAGTGACAGGCATCCAGCCCCCCATGGGTAGAGGTGGTAGTAGTGGTAGGCATCCAGCCCCCCTGGCTAAGGGTGGTAGTTGTGGTAGCCATCCAGCACCCCTGGGTAAGGGTGGTAGTTGTGGTAGGCATCCAGCCCCCCTGGCTAAGGGTGGTAGTAGTGGTAGGCATCCAGCCCCCCTGGGTAAGGGTGGTAGTGGTGGTGGGCATCTGGCACCCCCCTGGCTAAGGGTGGTAGTAGTGGTAGGCATCTGGCACCCCCATGGCTAAGGGTGGTAGTAGTGGTAGGCATCCAGCACCCCCTGGGTAAGGGTGGTAGTTGTGGTAGGCATCCAGCCCCCTGGCTAAGGGTGGTAGTAGTGGTAGGCATCCAGCCCCCCTGGGTAAGGGTGGTAGTGGTGGTGGGCATCTGGCACCCCCTGGCTAAGGGTGGTAGTAGTGGTAGGCATCCAGCCCCCTGGCTAAGGGTGGTAGTAATGGTAGGCATCTGGCACCCCCATGGCTAAGGGTGGTAGTGGTGGTAGGCATCCAGCCCCCCTGGCTAAGGGTGGCAGTAGTGGTAGGCATCTGGCACCCCCATGGCTAAGGGTGGTAGTAGTGGTAGGCATCCAGCCCGCCTGGCTAAGGGTGGTAGTAGTGGTAGGCATCTGGCACCCCCATGGCTAAGGGTGGTAGTAGTGGTAGGCATCCAGCCCCCCTGGGTAAGGGTGGTAGTTGTGGTAGGCATCCAGCCCCCTGGCTAAGGGTGGTAGTAGTGGTAGGCATCCAGCCCCCTGGGTAAGGGTGGTAGTGGTGGTGGGCATCTGGCACCCCCCTGGCTAAGGGTGGTAGTAGTGGTAGGCATCCAGACCCCCTGGGTAAGGGTGGTAGTAGTGGTAGCCATCCAGCCCCCCCTGGGTAAGGGTGGTAGTGGTGGTGGGCATCTGGCACCCCCCTGGCTAAGGGTGGTAGTAGTGGTAGGCATCTGGCACCCCCTGGCTAAGGGTGGTAGTAGTGGTAGGCATCCAGCCCCCCTGGGTAAGGGTGGTAGTGGTGGTGGGCATCTGGCACCCCCTGGCTAAGGGTGGTAGTAGTGGTAGGCATCCAGCCCCCTGGCTAAGGGTGGTAGTAGTGGTAGGCATCCAGCCCCCTGGGTAAGGGTGGTAGTGGTGGTGGGCATGTGGCACCCCTGGCTAAGGGTGGTAGTAGTGGTAGGCATCTGGCACCCCCATGGCTAAGGGTGGTAGTAGTGGTAGGCATCCAGCCCCCTGGCTAAGGGTGCTAGTAGTGGTAGGCATCCAGCCCCCTGGCTAAGGGTGGTAGTAGTGGTAGGCATCTGGCACTCCCATGGCTAAGGGTGGTAGTAGTGGTAGGCATCCAGCCCCCTGGCTAAGGGTGGTAGTAGTGGTAGGCATCCAGCCCCCTGGGTAAGGGTAGTAGTGGTGGTGGGCATCTGGCACCCCTGGCTAAGGTTGGTAGTAGTGGTAGGCATCCAGCCCCCTGGCTAAGGGTGGTAGTAGTGGTAGGCATCCAGCCCCCTGGGTAAGGGTGGTAGTGGTGGTGGGCATCTGGCACCCCCTGGCTAAGGGTGGTAGTAGTGGTAGGCATCCAGCCCCCTGGCTAAGGGTGGTAGTAGTGGTAGGCATCCAGCCCCCCTGGGTAAGGGCGGTAGTGGTGGTGGGCATGTGGCACCCCCTGGGTAAGGGTGGTAGTAGTGGTAGGCATCTGGCACCCCCATGGCTAAGGGTGGTAGTAGTGGTAGGCATCCAGCCCCACAGGCTAAGGGTGGTAGTAGTGGTAGGCATCCAGCCCCCCTGGGTAAGGGTGGTAGTAGTGGTGGGCATCTGGCACCCCCTGGCTAAGGGTGGTAGTAGTGGTAGGCATCCAGCCCCCTGGGTAGGGGTGGTAGTGGTGGTGCGCATCCAGGCCCCTGTGTGCATATGTGGCATTGGTGATGGGCATCCCGCCCCTATGGTGCTGCTGTTGCTGGTGTAAGTAAATTCTGCATCCCTCTGTGTGTGTGTGAAGTGTCGTGTACGTGTTGTATGTTTTTGTGGTTGGTGTCTGACTTACCTTCTGCGCCGTACGCGTCCGTGCCTGTTCCGGTAGTAGATGTAGAATATTGGTAGGATCGGAACGAAGGGATTCATGGTTGGTTCGTCTCGTTCGTCTTTCTCGTTGCTTCGCGTCGTCCTCGTCGCTGGCGTGTTCGCCTCGTAGCCGTGGATCATGTTGTGGCGCGAATCGGAGCTTATGTGCGCCTCTCCCGGAAGCTTTGACGTGCCGGACGTAGCGACGGGTTCGGCGCGTACGGAAAGCGCATCGTACTTGTTCGGCCGGACGGGGCTGCATTTTCCCTTCCGTGCGACTCGATTCGGCGTTTCCGGATTCGCCTCGGTCGGAGAACAGGACCTGGATTGGGTGAGTACGACTCGGCCGTATTCTATGCTGTTGTGCGCATCGTACTTACTCGTTCGGAATGATGTACGGATCGGTCGGGAAACAGGCATTCGCATGGCTTTTTTCCCAACCAAATGGTATTGGGTGCGCCTCCGACCGAGATCGGAATCGGCCCCATAGTGTCCAGCACCTTCCCTGATTTAATACTAACTGGAGTGGGAATAGTAAATTATATATCTTTAGTGTCCATCACCTTCCCTGATTTAATAATAACTGGAGTGGGAATAGTTAATTATATATGTTGACAGTTTTGCAAAGTAAATTAATGAATGTAGAGGGAAGGAATGTGTATAAATAATAAGATAAGTTAAAATAATAAAAAAATATATATATATTTATTAAAGACATTATTTCATAAAGAGACGTAATTTTTGTATTGATATGCTTCTTTATTGTCAAACATATAGTAATGAAAAAATAATTATTAAGTGCATATAATATGTATTGTTAGACATAGACAAAATAAATACAATCTTTATTTTTGACACATTATATAGTTGGTAAATATGTATACTTTTATATATAATATTTTTACCAAGAAATGTTTTAAACATTGTAAAACTTTTTAATACAGTTATGTACATTTTGTGAAATGAAGAAATGTAGATTTACATTGCTTTTTAAACATTTTGTAAAAAAGAATAATTTTTAATAACAGTTGTATATTTTTATTTTGTATTGTGAACTGTTACATTGTTACATATACTGTAAATTTTAATTAACATATCTGTTTTCACATGTTTTTAATACAAACAGTTTTTGATATTGTATTACATTTTTTTAACATATAATAATCATTTTTCATTAATATTATTTATATATAAAATATAAATAATATTAATTATTACATGGATTTATTCAATAGAAACATTTTTTATAAAATATATTCTTTTTTAACATTTATTTAATTTAGTACATATTTTTATTTAACATTGTATATAACGTATAATTATGGAATTATAATAATAATTATTGTATGTTTTATAATATTTATTATTATAATTTTACATTGAAGAAAAAATATAATATAATTTTTAAACATAAGTTATAATTTGTAGTATTTTTAAAAACTTTTTAGCAATTTATTTATCATGTTATAACAGTTTAGTAAAGAAAAACATTAATCTTTAATGTTTAAAGCAGCCATATTTGTTTATCACTTGTATTTTGTAACCGCTCACGTTTGTTTTGGGTCATTTCTAAGGGAGAAGCTCGCGGTTGGAACCTGCGTCGCATCGGGGAAGGTAAGTTTAATTTTCTTTATTTAAACTATACTTTTAGGTTAGTTTGAAGGTAGTTAGGTGCTAGGTAGTGTGTGTAGTGTTAGGTTTTTGAAGTTTTGGTCATTTTTATGTGTAAATTAGGTTTTAGCGATATGTCGTTCGTTAATTTAGAGGCCTATGTTAGAAATGTGTAAATATGTGAAAATATGTATGACTATGGTGTAAATAATGTTTGTAATATTATTATGTTATAGTTTATGTGTATGTTTGTGTGTGTGGGATTCTTTGATTTTTTACAGGTTTTGGTACTTTGCAGTGGCGGTTACGAGAATATTGCGTTTTGTTTTGGTAAAGGAAGTGTGTATTAGTTTAATCAACTAATAATTATTTTACACTTCCTTTATTTTTCGCGGTTTCATGAAGCATTTCTTTTTTTAAAGATATTTTTCGGGATTTTTATGGTTTATCGTTTGTGGAGTTACGGACGGAGGATTAATTTTGGAACAGTTGGATTTTTCCATTTTTTGGGGGGATTTTTTTGGTACTTTTGGTATTATGATATACCTGGATTCATTTACAAAAGTTGGGATTTCCTTTCTTCAGCTATGGAAATGGTAAGTTATTTTAATTATTTATTGTGGGAGGGAAATGTTAAAAAAAGTAGTGTTATTGTGTTTTATATTTTCAGAAATATAATTAATATGTCAATATATATTTATGTTTTCTAAATAAATATATTTGACAAATTATTTATATTTCTGAAAATATAAAAAAATATTTATTTGTTTACTTTTGATATTGGTAATGAGTATTTGGATTTTTGAGGATTTGTAAGTTAAAGTAGGGTTTTGGCTATTGTTTCTAGGTATTCTAGGCCTCTTGTTGTTGGATATAGTCTTACTTTATATTGCAAGTATTGAAACATTTGTCTAGTCTGTTTGGTCAGTTTTGGGCCTATTTGTGTTACAGATTGCTTTATTCTTAGTTGTTGGTAGCTCTGTTCTTTTTGTATAGATAGTAGTAGTTTATGTAGAGTAGGGGGAGATCTGCCTGTTGTTGCTTGTAAGGCATTATGCCATCCTTCAACAGCATTGTTTGTTTTAGCTTCTTTATTTAGTGTGCTGTGATATACATTCCACCATGGAATGTAGTATTTAGGTTGCCTTCTGTGTCCAGATCTGTGGAGTCTTCCCACCCAGGTATCCTCAAAATAGTCTAGAAGGGGACTTAGTTTTTGTTCATTTTGTTGATAGTATGGACTTTCTATCAATAAGTTGTAATGTTCGGCCACGTCAGTAACTGGGACGTAGGCGCAATTTGTTGCATATTCAACACTTAGGGGTCGATTCCGATCTCGCTGGGAAGGCCCTCCGAGAGCCATCCGTAGCTTTACCGTCCGACCGACTCATTCCGGGAGCCGGTCTGTCCAAACGATGAAGTACGATGCGCAAATGTGTCCAATTCCCGAACGACACGCACGCTCCGAATCCAGCGACATTTTCCGTACGATCCAGCTCCGTATACGCTGAATGGACTCGTCCTGAGCCATTTCTAAAGCAGTTTCCGGCCGGGCAAGTACGATGCGTACTTCCTACGCGTCGAACAGGTCGCCACCTCCAGCACGTCACAGCATCCGGAAGAGCTGTATTTCAGCTCCGATTCGCACCACAACACGATCACCGCGTACGAGACGAAGCAGCCATGTATCCGATCGCGCATGTCATCCCTATACTGTACGCCTATGGTCGAATCAACAGCCGGAACCGACGCATTCGTCACAGATGGTAAGTCAGACACCTACCACACACAAAAACGTCACGATCCCGCGAAAGGCAACACACCCATAGTGGGTGGATGTCTATCCCCACCAGCACTGTCACCCCATAGGGGGTGGATGTCTATCCCCACCAGCAATGTCCACCCCATAGGGGGTGGATGTCTATCCTTACCAGCATTGTCCACCCCATATGGGGTGGATGTCTATCCCCACCAGCAATGTCCACCCCATAGGTGGTGGATGTCCATCCCTACCAACATTGTCCACCTCATGGGGGTGGATGTCCATCCCTACCAGCACTGTCCACCACATAGGGGGTGGATGTCCATCCCTACCAGCAATGTCCACCCCATAGGGGGTGGATGTCCATCCCTACCAGCACTGTCCACCCCATAGGGGGTGGCTGTCCATCCCTACCAGCTATGTCCACCCCATAGGGGGTAGATGTCTATCCCCACCAGCAATGTCCACCCCATAGGGGGTGGATGTCTATCCTTACCAGCATTGTCCACCCCATTGGGGGTGGATGTCTATCCCCACCAGCAATGTCCACCCCATACGGGGTGGATGTCCATCCCTACCAGCATTGTCCACCCCATAGGGGGTGGATGTCTATCCTTACCAGCATTGTCCACCCAATAGGGGGTGGATGTCTATCCCCACCAGCAATGTCCACCCCATAGGGGGTGGATGTCCATCCCTACCAGCATTGTCCACCCCATAGGGGGTAGATGTCCAATACCTACCAGCACTGTCCACCACATAGGGGGTGGATGTCCGTCCCTACCAGCAATGTCCACCCCATAGGGGGTGGATGTCCATGCCTACCAGCATTGTCCACCCCATAGGGGGTGGATGTCTATCCCCACCAGCAATGTCCACCACATAGGGGGTGGATGTCCATCCCTACCAGCAATGTCTACCCCATAGGGGGTGGATTTCCATCCCTACCAGCACTGTCCACCCCATAGGGGGTGGCTGTCCGTCCCTACCAGCTATGTCCACCCCATAGGGGGTGGATGTCTATCCCCACCAGCAATGTCCACCCCATAGGGGGTGGATGTCTATCCTTACCAGCATTTTCCTCTCCATTGGGGGTGGATGTCTATCCCCACCAGAAATGTCCATCCATAGGGGGTGGATGTCCGTCCCTACCAGCATTGTCCACCCCATAGGGGGTGGATGTCTATCAACCACCAGCAATGTCCACCCCATAGGGGGTGGATGTCCGTCCCTACCAGCATTGTCCACCCCATAGGGGGTGGATGTCCATCCCTATCAGCACTGTCCACCACATAGGGGGTGGATGTCCATCCCTACCAGCAATGTCCACCCCATAGGGGGTGGATGTCCATCCCTACCAGCACTGTCCACCCCATAGGGGGTGGCTGTCCGTCCCTACCAGCATTGTCCACCCCATAGGGGGTGGATGTCTATCCCCACCAGCAATGTCCATCCCATAGGGGGTGGATGTCCATCCCTACCAGCATTGTCCACCCCATAGGGGGTGGATTTCTATCCTTATCAGCATTGTCCACCCCATAGGGGGTGGATGTCTATCCCCACCAGCAATGTCCACCCCATAGGGGGTGGATGTCTATCCTTACCAGCATTGCCCACCCCATAGGGGGTGGATGTCTAGCCCTACAAGCATTGTGCACCCCATAGGGGCTGGAGGCCGAACACTCCCCCAGTACTGTCATGCCAAGATTGTCTTTTGTGTGTAAACTGCCTGCAATAGTGACACATAAAGGAAACAATTACAGAAACCCCCATCACTGTAGTAACCAAAAGGTGAGTATGGGGTTCCAACCCCCAGCATTGTCAGGCACATAGGGGATATGGGGTATACCACCCCCCTCACTGCAGTGACAAAAAGGTGAGTGTGGGGTTCAAAGCCCCAGCATTGTCAGGCACATAGGGGAAATGGGTATAACCCCCCATCACTGCAGTGACCAAAAGGTGAGTGGGGGGTTCAAAATACCAGCATGTGCAAACAATCATGTATGAGTTTTGGGCCTAAAACCACAAGCAATGTAGTAACAAAGTAGTGGTTGTGTGCCAAACAAACACAGATCTGTTGAGGCAAACATTGTTGTGCTTTAAAAAATACCCTCAGCCATGTTCAGCCAATCATTGCCATTGGGGGCTAACACTGCCACCAATGTTCAATTGGGCAATGTAAGAAGTGACCATCAAAATGCATAAACACACATTGTTTCACAAACAGATACACATACAAAGGAATCCTTCAGAAACCACAGTTTTTACGAGATCCTGTTCCACACTGTGGCAGCAATGGCAAATTGAAAACATGATGAATGTGCAGACTGAAGATGTAGTAGTCCCAGGGCCAGTAGATAAAAAAACTCAAACAAACATCCACTCAATGCCCCTCAAAGCCAGTATAAATACATGGGTGAAGAAGCACTAAGACAACCAGCCAGCCACACACTGCAGAACAAACACAACATGTGTGTGTGTGTGGAAGTGTCTCTAGGCTACGCCAACACACATGATGGGGGGCTGAACTCCACTGAGACATATGCGTGTTGAGTATAATCCAGAAGTATCTCCCGAATTGTGTTACTGAATGTGGGCAATCAGGCATTGTTTGATGAGTGGGTTCACAACAGTCACATGTGAAACAAGCTTGGTGGAACAACAAACAATACATCAAGAGACTGCCTCTCTACCGCAGTACCCTCAAGGCCACTACACTGTGGTGAAAGTATCCTGTCTGATGACCCTCTGTGATGATAAATTAGGATGTGGCCCATACTTCGGAGCACACTCACTCTTGCGCACTGTGACATGTGTCTTGACAGAACAACTTTCATCACACATACCCAAACATTACTCACAGGGCCTGGCCTGTAATGTAAGGCCACAATGTAGGTTGGGGCCTTGCCAAGAGACAAGTCACATTTGGCCAGTCTAAACACCACACACCTTGATCAGCAGCAATGTGCATCAGCTAAGCCTACATTGACTGATGACATTGCACATGCACCCATGACAATCCCAGGGGTGGTGGTGGGATCTGTGTTTTACAAATACAATACACATAGCTAGTCATTACACCTGGTGAAATTTGTCTCACCATGTAGGATGGAGTACATGTGCATAACGTGAAATGTATCAGACACATTGGGAAATTTAACACTGTCCCAGAACAATGAAACACTCAAGGAGACCTACAAAGAAGACATGTTGCCATCAGCCGACAGGGAAGGGTAGAATCTGCTGAGTGTGAGCAGTCATACACACATACAAGTGCCAAACTCCCAGAAACAGATTACAGATTAAAAACACGCTGATGTTGGTAGCACAAAGGTGACTCGGGGAATCCAGAATATGCCAAATGTGTGTTTGCCCACAGTGCAGGCCCTTATATCAACCCTACCCAGGGATGACACCATAATGACTCAATGTTTCCCATGCACCCACATCCCGGACACTCAAAGTCAAATAGTTTGACAAAGCACTGGACAACACAGCAAGCTTCACAAACATGAACATCTGCAGGGACTACAGTCTTGGTAGAAAAAAGGACTTGGAACACAGAGAGTCATGCTCACAGAACACACACCATGGGCTCAGGAAATGTCACAGATTACCACACTGCCATGAGGTGATTTCACTACTGTGGAAGGTCAGCTATGTCAAGCTTGGTCTTGGCAGGGGTCTACCATGTCAGAATGAGACTCGGACATCGATCCAACAACACACAGAATTCTTGGTCCCATCAGCCTGTGTACAGGTGTATCTCCAAAGTCATCTGCACGTAGTCAAAATCCATGTTTACCAAGTTGCACTGATGAGACAGATGACTTGTTCATCATCAATGCGCTATTCTGAATGTCCATTGGAGACGGGCGTACCGTTAAAAACATTTACAATGTGTACAAATGTCAGCCCGACATATGTGCAAAAGTGTAAGCCAAAGATGGGAGGTTGTGAAAAGAATGTCACACTCCTTGTCCAAAACAATGTGGATCCTGACAACCTGCAATTGCAGTCAATGATGACTCTGATACATACTGTAATAGGACACATATACCATGGACCACATGCAGTCTATTACATCACTATATAATTTTTGTCACTAAACAATATTACAACAGCAATTTCAGTACACTCATCTGCAACATTATGTACATGAAATGCAAATCAACAAAATAACAAAAATAAGCTTTATTCAGCATTTGCATATAAATATCAGTAATCCTAATAACCATAAGGCCAATGGCCAGTCCATGTTAATGAGTCCTTCAGGGGGTAAACATGATGAGTCGTCATCCATTGCTTGCCTGCACTGACATAACTAGGGGACATCTCCCCTTGGATGGGCATCTTTAGGAGCAGGCCAGGCACCGCAGGGACAGAATTAGGGTGTACCAGTATGGGTTATGGGAGGGATGGGGGCTACTGGAGTGTCCGTATCAACTGCAGTGGACATGTCGGATTGAGGGGGTTGTGGCTCCACTGCAGTGGACATGTTGGATTGAGGGGCGGGGGCTCCACTGCAGTGCCCATGTCTCATTTAGGGGGTGGGGGCTCCACTGCAGTGGACAGGTCAGATTGGGGGGCCAGGGTCTCCACTGCAGTGTCTGGAACTGACTGAGGGTGTGGTGTTGTGGGAGTGGAAGTGCTTGTGGTAGGGGGAGGGCCTTATCATCTTGGGGATGGTGTAATGGTGTGTGGGTGAACCTGGGATGGCTTGTGATGTGGGAACTTTGGGAGGGGTGGCCTGGGCTCAGAAGGATGTAGATTTCGTGGTGGAAGTGTGGGATGGTGGTGGGGTTTTGCTTTTCTTTGTCGTGGGGGATGTACGGGTGGGGGCCTCAGTGTTCCTACTCTTAGGGGAGGGTGTGCGTGCGGTGGTGGATCTCTTCTCTGTGCGTGGTGATTTCCTCTTACCCTTGCGAGTCTGGTCTGATGTATCAGTGGGGAAGAGGCCAAGGTCACAGAGGAAGACCCTCTGGGAAGGAGGGGTTGCAGGAGAGTCAAGGGTAGGGGTTTTGGAGGGAGAGGTAGCTGAGGAATGCGGAGTGGTTGTGGATGGGTGTGTGTGTGTTGTTTGCCCTATCCCCTGTGTGTGTGATGTCAGTTCCCTGAGTGTGCTTGCGTGTTTGTTTGGACTTTGCTCTAGGTTGCTGTGTGCTGCTTGTGTCTGTTGGGGTGTGTGCATGTGCCTGTGTGAGTGTGCTTTGGTCAGGTAGGTTAGTGTGGACTGTGGATGGGGAAGAGGTAGGAGGGGTGAGGGACTGTTGTAGGAGGGACACTGCTGCCGTCAGTGAGGAGGCCATGGACTGATTTGTCCGCTGTAGGGCAGACACGTCTGATGACATGCCCTCCATGTATGACACCAATTGTGTCAATAGACTGGTGTGTGCATGGAGGACACTCAGCTTGGATGTCTGCCCCACATGTATCTGTTTGAGCAAGTCCACAGACTCCACACTCAGGGCAGCAGGGGTGACAGATGCAGGGGGTGCAGTGCCTGGACCAAAGGAGACATGCTCCCTAACACGGGAGTGTCCACGGACCTTTGAAATGGGAGCAGCTGGAGGGTGGAAATGGTGGTGGTGGCGGGGACAGACTCTGTTGTTGTGGCCTCTGCTCTGGTAACACCCACCACCACAAGGGAGTCATCACTGGAGCAGGATTGGTCCTCAGCGGATGATGATGTTTCTGAGCAGCCCTCAGTGTGGCTCCCCTCACCCTCCGTGCCACTGGGTCCCTCCTCCTCCTCCTCCACAGTGGACCCAGTCTGGCTAGCCGCTTCCTCTTGGTCCGTGGAACTGTTTCCTCCAGTAGCCGTAGATGATGCTGTGAACAAGGAGGAGAAACAGATTCACATCAGTCACCTGCATAGACTTGACACATGAGTTTTATCACAACACATCACAGAGCAAGCCCTTGCATAATGTTAATGCCACTTTTTAAATTCATTACACATATGTGAACATGGCACTGGTCAGTCTGCCAGTGAACCATGGTTCCCAAACACATGATGGCAATGGAACCATCTGTTAGATGTATTTATTATTCCACTAAATACATGGCCAACAACGCACTATTTTGCCTGTTATCTGATCTGTAATGCTCCTGAGTGTCATGTGTCATTACAAACATGTCTCATCTAATGCAAGGGAGTCTGGAAGTGGCACAGCAAATGGGATGGACAAATTCATAAGTTGACATGATGAACATACTTCCATCCCCAATCACCATGATGGGCTTATGTCTTGAACGTCAATGCTATAATGGTGTGCATGCAGGACAACAGACAAGTACAAATACTGCATCCTCAAGATTTTTCATGTGGCACACTATGCCACAGGCCTGTCTGGCTAAACAGTCAGTACTGACTCTTGTTACAGGGGCAGTGAATCCCGACTTTACAGTCAGCACTGTGTCACACTCATGTATTCACTGTTAAAGCAACATCTGTAGTGGTCAAGTATACATGTCCCCTACGTGCTACACACAATTTAAACACTTTGACAAGCTCACGTTGTTCTACTGAGACTGAGACATTGGAGTATATGAATTAACAAATCTGTATACATGAACATTTTGCAAGCTCCCAAGAACAAAGTAATGCAGCATACACATATATGTTGAAGCCACCATTATGCAGAGTCAAGGGATAACACACACATGTTTTGTCCTGTGTACTGAGTCAATTTCCATGCATTAGATGTCTGTCAATATTTAACATATTTGCCACATGTGTAATTATAAAAGTTCTGCCTGTACACACTGACACAGAGTCAGACACATGAATTTCAATTTTGCAATGGTTAAAGTGTTGCATGACACCCAAAAATAGGATGTGACAGTGTCTCAGATGGCCTGAGTTGGCATACCTGTCCTTGGTCCATGTGAAACATGGGATTACCCGGAGCACTAGGCAGGTGACTACGCATTTAGAACGCTTATCCATTTCATTTGTCTGAGGCATCAACATTGGTCTTACCTGCTGCACGGGTGTGTAGTATATTTCTCACAAACCTGTGTTTACCCAGATCAGCAAATCGAACATTTATGTATGGACCACACAGAGTACAGGGCATATTTCAGTCAATGTGCTGACACATGTCAGACAATTACCTCACTCATGATGATCAACTCAATGCACCTGTTGTATATGGTGTTGTTCACAATAACCTTGGACTACAGCAAATACACAGGACCCAAGTGACACAGAAAGGGACACACCTGGGCATCAGATGAGAATGGGGCATCATTACATTTTGCCACATAAGTGTTGTCTCAGCAGACAGATGACCTGTGAGAGTGTTACCAGGCTGAGGGAGTGCAACATGCATGTCAGACATAGTTCAGCAAAATAGCACAAACTCACCCCCTCCTTGCTGCTGTCTGGCCTTCAACTGCCCATCCAGGTCAGGGAAGACCACTGTCAGCATCCAGAGCCTTTTGCGAGGAGGTGACAGCTTCAGCTGAACTCTTGCAATCCTCTGGGTCCAGCCACGGAGGTCCTGCCACCTCTTCTGGCAGTGGCGGAGGCTGCGTTTGAAAACCCCCACAGATCTCACAGCCCGGACGATGGTCAGTGAAATTTCCTGCTTTTGATGGGCGTCGACCTGTAAGGATGACATAGTGACACACCATTACTACACATGCTACATGTTTGTTCATCACACACTTGGACATATAGGTCATTGTTAGAAGGGCATATAATGTATAAAGGTAGTACAAGTATCATCAGGGGCAGTTGTCCTGTGTGCAAGGCTGCCTTAACAACATGAGAACAGTGCATGAAAATCAATTCCACAAAATACACTTTTACATCACTGTACCTGTCCAGAACATGAATCTACACACTGTGAGACTTACAATAACTATGTGTGCATGCTTGCACTTGGGGATCACAATGCTAGTAGTCCCTGTTTTAAAACATGGTCAATTGAAAAGGCAGTGTAATCAACACTCACCTGCTCCCCTGGTTTTCCATACAGCTTGCTGTACTGTGGAAGGAGGCTGTCCAGCAGGGCCTGGTTCTCCTCCTCTGTGAAAGCAGGTGCCCTCTCCGCAGTACGTGCCATTGCAGATCCCAGAGGATGCAGAGACAGTAGCAGTGGTAGGTTGAGATGTAGGCAAGTAGCATGTAGTGCAGGCAAGTGAAGTCTCTTGGGAACAGACAGCCTTATATCTGTGCTGCAGAGGCGGATTCTGTTCCATGCGTCCAAAGAGATAGGTCCGAGACATTCGCATTATCCGAATTTCGCCAATCCATAACATTGCACGCATCGGACACACCTACCGCGTCGTTCAAATATTCCGCTTCATAACACTATTGAGTTTGATACATTGTTGTTGTAAGCCAACAGAATTTGTTTGTGCGCGATTCGTACACGAAGCAAAATTGCGTCTGTCCCCATGACGACCAATAGCCAATGTGTGCGTCCGGCTTGGTTTGGAAGTGTACGACGCGTCTTTTGAATACTCACCCGCGTCTGTCCCCATGACGACCAATAGCCAATGTGTGTGTCCGGCTTGGTTCGGAAGTGTACGACGCGTCTTTTGAATACTCACCCGCGTCTGTCCCCATGACGACCAATAGCCAATGTGTGCGTCCGTCTTGGTTCGGAAGTGTACGACGCGTCTTTTGAATACTCACCCGCGTCTGTCCCCATTTCAGTCAACAGCCAATGTGTGCGTTCGGCTTGTTTCGGAAGTGTACGACGCGTCTTTTGAATACTCACCCGCATCTGTCCCCATTACAGTCAACAGCCAAAGGATGCAAACCACACTGTTTTGGCTGAGGCTCAGGTGCCCTACACCAATCAATAAGCATGTCAGACAGTTTAGGAAACTACAATTCCTGCTTTATGACATGTGTGGGTACATAGATTAATATGTCATATTGGACAGAGCTCTTCATAGCTCACACTCCCATGATGAGCCAACCTTCATGTGCACCAAATACATTGTTTGTGATGCACATCACAACTGTGAGTGACAACTTTACAGATCACCCTCCTAGGACTGGACACAGTCCCATGGGCCCACTGTGTTATCACAAGTTACATACACCCAGAATCACAGCTGTATTGGACAGTGTGTTACTTACAAAGTGCTTTAGATGCAGTATTTTTGAGTGAATCCACAATATCTGAGTATTGTACAACGCACACACTCCATTGTTTAGGTTGTTGATGATATTCACTTTAAACATCAATCTGTATTTGGCATGTGAGTTGCTGTTGTGTGTTTGTGTCACAGACATACCTGTTTGTTATGCAATCAAAATGTGATACTCATCATGGGTGTTTTATGTGTGTGATGGTACATGTATGTCAGACATTACATCATGACAGTGTCCAGGTGACATTACATGATCCCTGTGTGTGTACCTTTCCACCACGTGTCAGTTGTTGCAAACATCTATCTTTGATAGTTTGTTAGGTGTGTGTTTGTTGTGTAATGTTAGATTAAATAGACTGTGACATACACCATTGATCATTCACAGCACAGCCTTACAATTGTGCAGAAACCATTATGAATTGGAATGTTGTGTGAGGGTCACATAGCTGGCCTTTGTGTCAATGCTCAACATTACACACCTGACTACATTGAGTCTTGCTTTGATGTAGCATGTGATATATTGCATGTTACTTACCACATCGGAAAATGTATTGACTACACTTTTATTTGTAACCTATGTACTGCAGGAGACCAGCTGTCCACAGACCCTTCCCCAACCTAGAGACCATGGTAGAACGTGACTGCATCAGATGTTACCGCTTTACCAGACCACTCATTAAGGATTTGGCAGAGCAGTTGGCCCCACATTTGCAGCCTGGACGCCCATATCCATCTGCGCTGACCCCCAAGGTGAAGGTGATGGCAGCCCTACATTTCTTTGCCACGGGTACCTTCCAGTATACTGTGGCTACTGCTGGTGGGATGTCACAGACAATGTTTAGCCGTGTGCTCAGAGATTTCTTGGACGCAATGTTACATTTCCTGAACACGTACATCAAGTTCCCAACACCAGGGCAGTTTGCCGACATCAAGAGTAACTTTTATGCTTTTGGCAGAATGCCACATGTCATTGGCTCCATTGATGGTACACATGTGGCTTTGGTCCCACCACATGCCAATGAACTAACATACAGGAATCGTAAGCATTTCCACTCTATAAATGCCCTGGTGGTATGTCTGCCTGACATGACAATCTCACATGTCTGTAAGCGTTTTCCAGGATCAGCACACAACGCCTACATTATGAGAAACAGTAGGATCCCACAGATTATGTCTCAGCTGCCAAATCAGCGTGCCTGGCTTGTTGGTGGGTAATGTTGTCTGTCTATGTTGTGTATTGCTTGTATGTCAGGTTGTACCCTGTTTTCAGACACATGAAGTCTTTTCTGTTCTAATTTAGGAGACTCTGGATACCCCAACATGCCATGGTTGCTGACCCCACTCAGGAACCCTGTCACCCCTGCTGATTTTTGTTTTAATGAGGCACATGGGCGGACCAGGCGAGTAATTGAGCGGACATTTGGGCTACTGAAAAGCAGATTTCGCTGCCTGGACCGTACAGGAGGAGCCCTCCAATATGCACCAGCAAAGGTGTGTAAGATCATCATCGTGTGCTGCATGCTACACAACATGGCAGTGAGGAATGAGCTGCCTCTCATTCAAGATGACGGGAACCAGCAGCCTCCAGCAGGGGAGGATCCAGGCCTGGGGCATGTTGCCAGTGATGGGGAGGAGGAGGAGGATGTCTGGAGACAGCTGATCAACAACTTCTTCTCATGATTGTGAGTATGCAATAGTGATTTGATAAAGGAATGTGTTTGCATGATATGTGTCTGTTGTACAATATATTTGTATACGTGTGGATGTATGATACTCCACCTGATCCTTGGAGTAGTTTAGTGTCTAATTTGTTAGTATGGTCACCAGTACAGTGGTGAGATGACTCCTAGCCAGTGTGCACATGTTCCCAATTTGAAGTATGAAATGTCTCTTGGAGATGTATGCAATTTATTTGGTATGTAAATACTGTTACATGGCTCTATTTTACAGGGTCCTTTGGCTGTTGTATGGAGACATGTGACCTCCCAGACACACAATGCAGTTGCAGATTGGAAGTTTTCTTGTGATCATGAATATGTGCCACACACTCACTTAAGAATTATTTACAAGGTCTTGTATGATTGGCACTTATTGTCATAGTATGATTTGTTAGTATTTTTTGTGGAGGCAACATGTTGGGCCTACGTGTGCTCCACATTGAGGTGTGCCTTGTCTGTTTCCACACATCCAACAATCATTTACATACTGTATATGTTCCCAGATGTGTAGTTCATCGACCGATGAATATTGTGTGTGCATATTATGGTGCATTCATCTTAGATTTGTGGAGGCTATGAGGATATATGCCATGTACTATGTGTGTTGTGATGACCTTGTGTGTATCTCCCATATGTGTCAGGTTACATATACTCACAAGACAGTTGGATAGACTGAAGTACTTGTATGTCAGCCAATGTCATTGTCATTCGATTCCTAGCTTTTTGATCATCTTTTCAATCAGAAAACAGTTTAGCATTAACGACAGAAGCAAGTATTGTGTGAATATGGATTTATTACAGTGCCTGTGTGATTTTTTAAATGAAAGGTATAGTGCTGTACAAAGGTTTGAAGTCCAAAGTTCACAGAGGAGTTGGTAGTGCCAGTAGATGAAATTCTCAGAGCCAAGTCCACAGTCATTTGAGTGATTGGTCCAACTTAGACCCTCCATCCCAGTTGGGAAAGTTCAGGGACTGTCAACTGAGTGAACGCTCAGCACACAATGGAGGATATCAGGAGCAGGTTGTCACTCCCTGGGGGGGATGCATAGCCATCTGTCTCTTATTTGTCCTTTGGAGGACAACCCCTCTTTTTTTGCGGGGGGGATCCTCAGGTGCAGGCTGCCGCGGTGCAGGGGACTCTCCGCCAGAGTCCTCATCCCTCCCTGTGGCAGCTGCAGATGTAGAAGCAACTGATGTATTGGGCACACAGGGAGATGGGGTCATGTTGGTTGCAATCTGGCGGAGACAGGTGAGTATGTCCCTGTGCACCGCTGTCAGGTCATCAATTTTGTCCATTTTGGCCTCCATCCTGGCCATGTGTTGTTCCATGTTGGCATGATGGGCAGCCTGCTGTTGTTTGATGTCCCTGAGGATCCCAACTACCTGGCCAAAGTCTCCGGTGCAATCTCTGTAGGCATGGAGAATGCTTTCCAACTGTGGGTCAGCTTGTTCATCTGCACCAGCTGCCTGATGTGACCTCTCCCCATGACCCCTCCCACCACCCCTACCCACACGAGCAGGACTGGTTGTTGCAGGCACAGACAACACTGGGCCTCCTTCATCGCTGACAGTGGTGTTGTTTCTGCCAAATCCTGAGTGCCCTGTGCTGCTGTTCTCTCTGGGTCTTGTTGTCTTTGTGTATCTGTGTGGGTAGTGGTCATCTGGGTGTTGACAGATGTTGCAGGAGTGGTCACAGGTGGTGCTGGTGGCACAGCTGCTGGTGCTGCATGCTGACCCACACCGGAGGGGCCAGGTAGGTCCTCGTCAACCGTGGAGGGCTGAGAGACGTCCACAACGGAGAGCTCAGGGTCAACAAGAGTCTGGGACTGGGAATGGTGTTCTGTTCCTGCAGTATCCCCAGCAGCTCCTGTGGTAAGATGAGAGACACAATGGGGTATATTCACAAGAACGTGTGATAACTACCGCAAGAGTAGCGTAACGCAACTTTTATTATCGCAGCCCATCGCGGGAAAATAACCCCGTGTCAACGTAGAATTCACAACAAGGCGGTACCATGCGATAATCTGCCAAAACCGCGGACAATGTCCGCGATACAACCACCACGATGGAGATAAAAACACAAATCACAAAACCAAAAATACACGCGGTGGCCAAAGCGCGATGAGGAAACCGCGACAAGCAGCGCCAGGCCTGCAACACACACCTGGCAGGCATCAAAAATCTCCATAAAAGTAGAAAAAACACCCACACACAAACTGACCAACACACAAGCACCATGGAGGCAGCCGGAGCAGGCACAGAGGACGAGCGCAACCCCACAAGCACCCCGGACGACCAGCCTGGGACCTCGGGGACAGGGAAGGGCAAGGACAAGAAGACCAGGAAGACCAAGTTCAGTCCGCAGGCGAACAGGATCATAGTCACGGAGGTGATGGAACACCATCAACAACTCTTCGTCACCTCCAACGTGTCATTGGGCACCAAAACTGGAATATGGCGGGACATCGTCGACAAGGTGAATGCCGTCAGAGAGCACAAGCGGACAATGGACGAGGTCAAGAGGCGATGGAATGACATCAAGCGGAAGACCAAGGAGAAACTCTCCGCCAACCTGAAGGCAGCAACTCAGACCGGAGGTGGGGGCCCAGCGCCACAGCTGGAGCTGGATGACATGGAGGAGCTGGTGTCGACAGTCATCAGTGTGGAGACTGTGGCAGGAGTCGGGGGACCGGACACTGCTCGACAGGACACAACACAACCGCAACAGGGTGAGTGACCACCAGGTACTGGGGGACGGGGGAGATGGCCACAATGGCACACATGCACAAGCAAGCAGGGCACAGTGCACACCCACAATCACTCTGGGTCCTCGCCCAGACCCAAAGACTGTCACAATGTACAATGCCATGCTGTCTGAATGTCAACCTGTACCATGCGGCTACATACATGTGGACACATTGTAATACACCATCTCCCCTTCACATCGCAGGGGCATCGTCAACACCTCCTGCAGAGCAGTCACAGCCACTCTTCACTGATGACGAGGTGGAGGACAACACCAGCATCGACACCCAAACCATCCAAGACCTCATTGACCTCATCCGGAACTCACCTCCAGGATCAGGGCAGCCCAGCTACATCTATGAGACCCCACCCACCACCCAAACCACCCAGCAGGAGGCACCCACAGCTCCGGCACCCTCCCAAGTCCCCCAGGAACAACAAATGGCCTTCCAACGCCTTGTGCTGGAGGGCCAGAGGGAGACGGCCGAGCAGGTGCGGGTGGGGTTCGAGCTCATGGCTACCAAACTGGACGCCATCCTTGGGTGTCTATGTCCACCCCATGGACTCCAGCGAGCCCTGACTGACATCTCTGGAGTCATGACGCGGAGGGAAGAATACCTGTCCGCTCAGAGTGGCCCCAGCGATGCCAGCCGTGAGCTGGCACACATGCGGAGGCTCATGGAGGACATGGTGCGAATGGAGGCGGAAAGGGTGGCAGCCGCCGCTACACATCAGCGAAATGTAGCTGGGATCTACCGTGCCCTGCATGTCCTCATCATGGCATTGCTGCCACAAGGTATGGTGATGATGAATGCTGCTGCCCCCACACCATCCACATCTCCGCCCCCTGGTGTGTCAGTGCCTCCCAGTGCGGCAGGCGTATCCACTCGGGCACCTGATGTGTCACTGCCACACAGTGCGGCCGACAATCCTCCTCTGGCCCCTGATGTGTCAGTGGCACACAGTGCCCCAGCCGGTACTGCAACACCCACAGGTGGGGCAGGGCACACACCCGGGGACGAGGACGTGGATGGGACTGTGGTCAGGAGGGCCAGGCACTAGCATCCATTTCCGCCACTTGCCTGTTTCTGCTTGGTGCCGCACATGGCCTCAAGACCTACCACTGACCCCTGATATACTCCGATGCACTCACCTTGGACAGCGACATGGACTGCCACATCCTGTTTGACGTCCAATGACACGGCGGACAAACTGCAGACTGTACCCTTCCTCTTCCGCAGTACAGGTCATCCCCGGATGGACACTGGCTGGCCCTCCACGGGCCCATATTGTGTAGTGTGCTCGGCATTGCCCTGTACCGCTCTAGCTGCATGACTGCACTGGATGTGCAAATAAACATCCAGTGACGCACTGCTGTGTAATGTCTTACGTCATTCCTGTATGGATGAATGTGGGGACAGTGCCTTCCCTTGCGCCAATGATGTTCATCCTGTGGGATGCCAGTCAGAGGGTGCGACATTGCATTTTGTGTACCGGGTTCCGTGAACACTACAACAGGGACACACGCATCAGTCACTTCCTTGTCCGGACATGGACTGGACCACGCCCAGAGCCCACGAGTCATTGTTGCAAGGCCTGCGCTGGTCGGGCAATACGGCAGGCCAGACCACTCCGCTAATGCCCCGAGGGGGGGGCCCTCATTGCTACCCGTCGCAGCCGTACTCGCTGGTGGTGTGCAGGTCACTGGTCTAGTTGTCAGCATGTCACAGCCACTCCCTGAGGGCAGGTTTTCACACACACCACACCCATCCGGCACAGCCGTCACAGGCCATGTGACTCCGCCAACATAAGGGGCCGACGACGTCACATTCCCCTCTTCCAGTGGTGACTGGATGAAGGCCGCACCATGGTTCTCACTCATGTAGGGCCCATGAGTTGTTGCGCACAGGGTTAGTGGCACCCGAGGCCTTGTGGACGGCACGGGCCTATCACCACGTGGTGCAGACTGGGGTTGCACAGGGTTAGTGGCACCCGGGGCCTTGCGGACGGCACAGGCCTACCACCACGTGGTGCAGACTGGGGTTGCACAGGGTTAGTGGCACCCGGGGCCTTGTGGACGGCACAGGCACACCGCCACGGGACGGTGACTTTGGGTGCACTGTGTCAGTGGCACCTTGAGCTGCTGAGCGGGTGTGCAGCCTGCGATGATGCCCCGTCCCGGCGGTCCGGACAGCTCAGGTTTTGTGTGCCCTGCTGGACCGCAGTGTAGGCCAGAGCCAGCGGGCAGCGCGGGCATACCGCCACGTGGCGACGCTTCTGGGATCCCAGAGTTGGTGGCACCCATTTGGCTGAGCGGGTGTGCAGCCTGTGATGGTGCCTGGTGCACTGGTATGTCCTCTGCCATGGAGTAATCAAGACCCAGCACCAAATGTGAGACCTGGTGGCCTGCGGAGTGGGGCTGCATGATATGGAGGGTGCCATGTCCGCGGGCCCCGGGCTTGTGGCTTGCAGCGGCACGTGGTGGGACCTCCTGTCTACGCGCAGGTGGCGGAAGGTGAGCATTGGGGCCTGGGTGTGCATGGGCAGGCATGCTCAGATGAGCGGCGGGTGAGGTTGGGGTGCCTCTGCCTGGGTGTGCATTGGCGGGCAGGCGATGTTGTCTTGTGCAAGTGTGTGTACTGTGCAAGTCATGTATCTGGGCTCTGTTTCAGCTGACGGCTCTGAATGAGATGTGTGACCTGGTGAACTGCACTACATACCGGCACGTGGTTGGAGACACACCGGTGGCAGCAGGTGAGCAGTGTGGCCTGGGTGCACAGGGGCGGCACTGTCTCTCTCTCTTCCTCTCTCTCTCTCTCCCTCCCTCTCTTCCTCTCTCTCTCCTCTTCTCTCTCTCTCCCTCTCTTCCTCTCTCTCTCCTCTTCTCTCTCTCTCTCTCTCTCTCCCTCTCTTCCTCTCTCTCTCCTCTTCTCTCTCTCTCTCTCTCTCTTCCTCTCTCTCTCCTCTTCTCTCTCTCTCTCTCTTCCTCTCTCTCCTCTTCTCTCTCTCTCTCTCCCTCCCTCTCTTCCTCTCTCTCGCCTTCGCTCTCTCTCTGTCCTCTGATGTGCGCAGGACACACCTTCTCATCATGTTTTTTGTCTTACAGGCTGTGACCTACGTATTGTCCGGAGGGGAGCAGCCATGTGTCTTCATTTCATTTCGTTGTTCTATTGTAATAAAGTTTCATTTGTTGCTTCGAAAGTGAATGTGTGCTGGTCATTTCTGTGACGACACATCCATGTCACTAGTTGTGATTGTGCGGCATCAAGCGGGATATTTTGTACATGTTTAGGTGTGGCTGATGTGGCATGTCTTTGGTCGGGGGGTGCCAGGGAGGGGTGGTCCTGGGGGTGGTGGCTGTGGGTGTTGTAGCCCTCTTGGGTGTCTGGGCCGCATGATGGGTGGCTCCATGGCATCTGTTGCCCTTCCGATGTAGCCCTGGGCTGTGCTCCCTTTTGGTTTGCAGGCTGCCGTCGGACTTTACACCAGGTCAGAGCAGGTGTAGATTTCCTTGTGCTAATGCGCCTTATCGCCTGTTTTGGGTTTTTATCGCGGATGTGGCTGGTCGTTGTGAATGTTGAGGTGTGCTGTTGTCTCGACTTTTGGCACGGGAACGCCTACTCTGCATCTCATTAGCGATATTTGCGGGGGTCCTCTGTGGCAATGTTTTTTGCGGCTGCTATCGTGGGTAAACTGGTGCTGTGGGCTGTTTACATGGGCTTGTGAATGGGGGGATAAATTTATCACGACTTTGGCTGCGATAAAGTGCCGTTAATTCGGCGATAGCTCCTTGTGAATATGCCCCAATGTTTGTTGGGTTTTTGCCCAGTTCATCGTATCATACACATT
The DNA here is from genome assembly GCA_963921515.1 of Calotriton arnoldi. Lineage (NCBI taxonomy): Eukaryota > Metazoa > Chordata > Amphibia > Caudata > Salamandridae > Calotriton > Calotriton arnoldi. The sequence continues at coordinate 943,137 of CAWUFW010004502.1, read as the reverse complement.
AATCAATCAATCAATCAATCAGGGAATTGTAAGCGCGCTACTCACCCGTGAGGGTCTCAAGGCGCTGAGGGGGGGGTCCGCAGATCTGTTTAGCCGACGAGCCAGGTCTTGAGGGTCTTCCTGAAGGTGTTCAGGGAGGGGGCGCATCTGATGTCTGCCGGTAGCTCGTTCCAGGTCTTGGCTGCAATGTGAGAGAATGATCTTCCACCTGCTCTGGCTCTGTGGACGCGCGGGGTTTCGGCCAGTGCGAGGTTGGAAGATCGGAGGTTTCTTTTGGGTACGTGGAAGTTGATTCTGTCGCTGAGGTATTTGGGTCCGTTGTTGTGTAGGCATTTGTAGGCGTGAGTGAGGATTTTGAAAGTGACTCTTTTCTCCACGGGGAGCCAGTGGAGACTTCGTACGTGTTGGCTGATGTGTTCGTGTCGGGGGATGCCGAGGACGAGTCTGGCGGCGGTGTTCTGTACTGTCTGGAGTTTGCGGAGTAGGGACTTGTTGATGCCGGTGTAGAGTGCGTTTCCATAGTCCAGTCTGCTGGTGATGAGTGCGTGGGTGACTGTCTTCCTTGACTCAGGGGGATCCACTTGAAGGTCTTGCGGAGGATGCGGAGGGTGTTGAAGCAGCTGGAGGTGACGGCGTTGACCTGTCGGTTCATGGAGAGTGATGAGTCGAGTACGATGCCGAGGTTCTTGGCGTGGTCTGAGGGGGTAGGTGGGCTTCCGAGGGCGGTCGGCCACCAGGTGCTGTCCCATGCAGAAGGGGTGGTACCCAGGACGAGGACTTCTGTCTTCTCGGCGTTGAGCTTCAGGCAGCTGTTGGTCATCCAGACTGCGACGTCTTGCATTCCTTTCTGGAAGTTGAGTTTGGCAGTGGTGGGGTCTTTGGTGAGGGAGAGGATGAGCTGGGTGTCGTCTGCGTAGGATACGATGTTGAGGCCATGTTGTCGGACGATGGCTGCGAGGGGGGCCATGTAAATGTTGAAGAGGGTGGGGCTCAGTGATGAACCCTGTGGGACTCCGCAGGTGATTTTCGTGGGGTCGGAGAGGAAGGGTGGGAGTCTGATCCTTTGGCTTCTTCCGGTGAGGAATGATCGGATCGGATTACATTAGCTATTGTACATTATGATGAGTGGCAGTACATTATTTAGTCCTGTATCTTCACAGACCCAGGCCTAGGTTTCCGGCAAACATAGTGATTTTGACAAGAAGTGTTTTGCTGAGCATGTCCAGCTCTGTGCATGAATGTGCATGTTTTGTTCATTTGACTGTACATAGGCATTGACTGGCAAGTGACACCCTGTGCATGACACAGGTGTGTTGGTATTTCCCACATCAGTGCTTTTAAAATGATATGCGTACTCTTCCTCTTACGATATGTTTCAAGATATGTGCATGTGTGCTGGCGTTTGTGCATGCAGTTAGCAGACAAATAGGTGTGGCTACCTACACAATCACAGCCCGGAATGTATGTTGCGTTTGGGTTATGGTATTTTGATGAATGTGTTAGTAGTTCTTATCTCATTGCACACATGTGAAGGGCTGTCAGTAGCAAATGGTTTGATTGCTTTGCTTTGTGCCTGATCACATCATGTATTTTGTCCTTGTCCTCCATGGACAGATTAGTTAACTAAGGCTGCCTTCCAGCTTTTTCAGGGTCAGAGCTGTGAGGTACAGTTGTTTGTGTGTTTGTGTTATTCTGCTGGAAGTTGTACCCCTCCTCCCACCCAGTCCAGCTTACTCTTCATGGACAAAGTATCAAGGACAGTGAGGGGAATGTTGTGGCAGGGATGCTGACAACGCTGCATGATGTAGGAGTTGAATGCAACTCCCAACAGTGCTTTGTGTACATGACACCATGCTACAGTGTCAGTTATCTTGTTGTTGCCCTTCCATTCACTGTCAGGTATCCCTTGTCACTGATGGGCATGTTGCTTTGTGTGTGGGTAGTGATGAGTGCTATGACTGCAACTCAACCCATGTCCTGTACTCCACACACCTTCCCGGACAGCCCAGGGTGCACACCTGGGACAATGCATCCCCAGACAGCGAGTGGAAATGTACAGTGAAGATGGCTGTGAGTGGGGACTGGTGTTAGAGGCCCAGGGCCTACTTGTGACTTGTGGCCAATTCATACATAACGCCCATGTCTCAGCCATCTTGCCAGTCATTTTGCACTCCCTGTGAGATGGGCATGGTTGAAGGTGGGATTGTTGGGCCTTGTGGGAGGAGGACTGTTGGCTGTGACTACGACTCCCATCATGCTTTCAGCTACACACACCTTCCCAGCAGACCCAAACTTCCTTCCTTTTGACTCTGCTTCCCTGTGAGTGAGTGAAACAGCAATGGCAAGATGGCTGACAGTGGTGGTCTGGTGTTTGTTTGTGCACAATTCCCAGCAGGGCCTTGTGCTCCCCACACCAGAGCCCAGTGTCAGGCATCTTGGGAGTAGATTTTCCCTCACTCTCTTGGAGAGCATAGTCCCAGGTGTGTTGTTTGGTGTTGGTGGGAGGTGTGTGTGTGTGACAGGGCCTGATGGTAGATGTAGTCAGAGCTAGCACTAATCCTCCACCCCAGACCAGATAGGCCACCATGAACCATGCTTCCATGACAGGGAGTCAAACTTTACGGTCAAGATGTCTGGCAGTGGGGCATGGTGTTTGTTTGAGCATAACCCCAAACAGGGCCTTGTGCTCCCCACACCGGAGCCCTGAGTCAGCCATCTTGCCGGTACATTTCCACTCCCTGTGAGATGGGCATGGTTGAAGGTGGGATTGTTGGGCCATGTGGGAGGAGGACTGTTGGCTGGGACTACAACTCCCATCATGCTTTCAGCTACACCCACTTTCCCAGCAAACCCAACTTTCCTTCCTGTGACTATGCTTTCCTGGGAGTGAATGTGTGCAAACAAGTTGGCTGCTGCATGTGACTGGTGTTTGGATCACATTGCCTTGCTATTGGTTATTGCTAAGGTAGTACATTTTAGTGAATGGTGATCTTTCCTGTTTCATTGCAGGTGTGTTGTTATGATTAATTCAATTTTTGATCACATATCCCATCAGGGCCTTGTGCTCCCTACACCGGAGCCCTGAGTCAGCCATCTTGCCGGTACATTTCCACTCCCTGTGTGATGGGCATGTTTCAAGGTGGGCTTGTGGGGCCATGTGGGAGGAGGACTGTTGGCTGTGACTACGACTCCCATCAAGCTTTCATCCACACTGACCTTCCCTGCAGACCCAAACTTCCTTCCTTTTGACTCTGCTTCCCTGTGAGTGAGTGAAACAGCAATGGCAAGATGGCTGACGGTGGTGGCCTGGTGTTTGTTTGTGCACAATTCCCAGCAGGGACTTGTGCTCCCCACACCAGAGCCCAGTGTCATGCATCTTGGGAGTAGTATTTCCCTCACTCTCATGGAGAGCATAGTCCCAGGTGTGTTGTTTGGTGTTGGTGGGAGGTGTGTGTGTGTGACAGGGCCTGCTGGTAGATGTAGTCAGAGCTAGCACTACTCCCCCGAGACCAGATAGGCCACCATGAACCATGCTTCCATGACAGGGAGTCAAACTTTACGGTCAAGATGTCTGGCAGTGGGGCCTGGTGTTTGTTTGAGCACAACTCCAAACATGGCCTTGTGCTCCCCACACCGGAGCCCTGAGTCAACCATCTTGCCGGTACATTTCCACTCCCTGTGAGATGGGCATGGTTGAAGGTGGGATTGTTAGGCCATGTGGGAGGAGGACTGTTGGCTGTGACTACGACTCCCATCAAGCTTTCAGCTACACCGACCTTCCCAGCAGACCCAAACTTCCTTCCTTTTGACTCTGCTTCCCTGTGAGTGAGTGAAACAGTGCTGGCAAGATGGCTGACAGTTGTGGTTGCTGTTTTGAGCCCAAAACCTTGCTGTGTTATTTAGTAAGTTGTTACATATCATGAAATAGTTACATTTTACTCTGTGATTGCTGGTATTTTGTTTGTCTAACTGGCATACACATCACAGGTTCATTTGCTTACTGTTGTAGTGGCTTTGCTGAAGCTGATTTGTATTGCTGTGTCCTTGACAGTGATGTCTGTGGCTGTGTATTTGCTATCAATATTGACAATTTGAGTCTGTACTCACCAGGCTCTGGTACTCCTGATATTCCATGTATGCCCTCCAGTGGTAGGATGGCCCGCACCTTCTCCTCCCAGGTAGTGAAGTGCACAGGTGGTGTAGGAGGGCCACCGCCAGTCTGCTGACTCAGTTTGTGCTCTCTGTTGATGAGCTTCTTGACCCTCCTTCGCACATCGTAGTACCTGTTCCTGATATCTTCCATTGTGCGCGGGCAAGGTGCTTGAGCGTTCACCTTGTTGACAATCCTCTCCTACATCTTGGTTTTCTGGGACAGGGGAGTCTGTTGGACCAAGGTGCCAAATAAATGTGGCTCTACTCTGAGAATTTCATCTAACAGGACTTCCAACTCACTGTCTGTGAACTTTGGATTCTTCTTTGGGGGCATGGTGATGGGTGGTGGTGGAGATGGATGTGTGGGTGAGTGTGAAGGTGAGGGTGGGTGAGTATGAGTAAAGGTGTGTGTTTGTGAGTGTGGTATTTGACAGGTGGTGGTGGTGTACAAGTTGTTTGCTGTGTTGGTTTTGAGTGTATGTATCAGTGTAGTGGTGGTATCTGCTGCCAGGTCTGTGGAATTTGCAAAGGATCATGGTAAGGATTTTGGCACTTTACATAGGCGAAGTTGTGGGTGTGTCTTCATTAGAAAAAAAATGTTTTGCCTTTGACAATGCTTGTTTGGACAATATCTGTCTGTTTCTGTTGTATTTTGTTGAGCATGAAGGAAACGTTCCGTTGACCGCAACGGATGCTTTTTCATGTATTTGCGGGATAGTCCGAGTCTGTCCCATTCACGCTACGCTATGTTGCATCGTTCGCCTACGAGTCGGTCGCGTCCGGCTCTTTCCGGGAGTTCTCGCTCAAACGGATTGATTCCCGACCGAGTATCTAGTCCGTATAGTGCTCCGTGCGAGTCGTTTGTATTTGACACGTGTTGGATCGTACTACGTCGGTCGGACAGCGCGCGTACGTGTCGGTCAGAAGCCATTCCAGGTTCGTGTCGGTCAGGATGTTTTACAATCGGCATCGGCCCCTTAGTGTGGATTTTTGGAGGTGTCTCCAAATACATTGATTAAAATGATAGTAGCAACCCTGAATTGCTGTGTGTGGGTAGGTTTTTAGTATTGCATTTATCATTGCCTGCTCAAAATCAATCATTATTTTTTGTGGAAAATAATTATTGGTTTCTTGTTTAATTTTAGACAATAGTTCAATATAGGTGGAGTTTTGCTTATTTGATAATAAAGCGTAGAGAAAAGGGATGTTTGTATTTTGGTATAGTGCATGGACAGTATATAATTGATAGAATGGTTTGGGACATATTTTAAAAGTCCCATCCATCATCCAAGTTTCAGACTGTTGGAGTTTTATTAAATTATTAGCTGTAATAAACATAATTATTCTTTTATCTTTAGATTTGTTATTATAAAGGAGAAATTGTTCTTCATTATGTGTAATTGACAGTTCTGGTGGAATTTCTACTTCTTCAAATGTTTTTGGGGCAGGGGTGGTGGTGGTAGTAGCTTTTTTCGTTGTAGCTATAGTTCTTTTTAGGGAAGATATTGAGGGCATTTGGCCAGTAGCCTGTTGTGGTATTTTGGGGAGCATTTCCTTAAGTATTTCAGTGGTAGATTTTTCTGTTCTAGTGCTAGCTTCTTTTATATTGTCCAAAGCATTTCTAACCTCAATTTCACTAACGTTAGGGGGTGGTTATGCTCCCTAACATACAGAACAGTTGTTTCCTTAGTTGTAGCCCTCCCATAACATTTATTAGAATAGTATGTACTACATTTCCAGTTTACTTTCAGTCCAGTTTGCTTTTCTTGGGTATACACATAACCCATTAACATAGTAAATTTTTCCTTTTTGTGAAGTTATGAATTGGGCGCCTTCAGTCATTGTTATGTTTCAAATGCTAAACAAAATGTATATAAAAATTACTAAAAATATTCCTGTACTGTATTATTTATGTATATATATATATATACATTCTGACATTTATGTACTCAAAATGTTGATTTTGAAGTCGTTTTCAATGCTGATGCACTTTCTTTGCTGTTTGATTTCAGTTTTGTTGCTGATATTTCTGTTGGTAGAAAAAAAACATTGTAATAATTTTGTTTATTTGTGTACGAAGTGGGGGGGAAGTTGGGATAAAGTTGGACTTTGGTGGGGTATTTTAGGTAATTGTTTTAATTTAATTTCGTTTGATACTTACTTTATTTCCAAGACGATTTTTCACAGAGTTCTGTAACTGTTTGGATGTTTTCAAAATTATCTGTAGAGGAGACATAAATTTAAAAGATATATATTAATTATTTTATTAGTATAAATAGTTGTTTTAGAAGATTAGCAGTAGTATCAGATTATAAATGTTATTTTACTTACTTTCTGGAGTAGGAAATAGAATTTTCTTTAATGAAGTCCTGTGTTCAGGCAGCAATCCGGCAGAGTTTCGCCTTCTTGTTTCTTTTTGGTTTGAGGTGTAAAATATTGATTAATTTTCCTGTCTTTATATAGTGTTTAATTAATAGTTTGTTTAATTCCATTGGTTTGTTTTAATAGTGTGTGTATTTCATTGGTTGTCATTTATTGTTTTAATTGTTTTGGTCGTTGTTTTCCATATATGGAAAACGCTAATTAACATTCAGTTATTGCATTTTTTAATTTACTGCTTTGGTGTATGAAATGTGTATTATATTGTTTTAGATGTTAAATAATATGTGTTTATTTTTTAAGTATATTATTTATATAGTTAATAATAGTGTGTTTATAATATATTTTATGATGATATATTTAATTCATTTTAAAACAGGTTGTATTTGATTTATTTTGTATGCAGTGTATGTTTGTTGGTAAATATATATTATTTGAGTTAGGTTTTGTATGTTTTAAATGATTTTAACATGTTGATATATTTTTTGAACGATATTATTGCTGTCTATATTGTTGTTATCGATATTATTGACATCTTGTATCTTTTTTAAACATGTTCGATATTTTTTTATCTATATTTTTGTGTTCGATAATACTGATATCGATGTAAGTGTTTGACGATATTTTGGTGTCGATATTAGTGTATTTTTTAAAATAAGTATAGGATATCGATATTAGTGTAATTGATATTTTTGCATCGATAATATGGTAGCTCGATATTGTGTCTTTCGATATTATGTCAGTGATTCAGCTACAAGTGGGGCTGTGCTCAGTTCCGCACCCCATCCTGTTTGTGATGGCCAATTGAGGCACAGCTAATCCCACTATTGTTTAACTGTCTTGGAGGAATTCACAAAGTCTGTCACCTACACCCAGTCATGGGACCCAGGACAGGCTGCAGGCACAAAGAGCCAAGGGCCAAGGGCTAAGGGCCAGAAAATGCCAACTTTCTAAAAGTGCATTTTAAAAATTGTAATGAAAAATCCAACTTTACCATTAAAGAGGGTTTATCATTACAATTCAATAGGTGCCAAAAAGGCATATCTACTTCCTCTCAATTAGGAATTACAGTGTATTAAATGTAATAAGCAATTCCCTGTGTTATCCTATGGGAAGGGTAGGCCTCACACTAGTGAAAAACACATTTGGGAGCTTTTCACTACCAAGACAGGTAAAACTTAAAAGTACATGTCCTACCTCCTATTTGCCCTATGGGCTACCTAGGGCTTACCTTAGGGGTGACTTATATGTAATACAAGGGGAGTTTAAGGCTTGGCAAGAAGGTTTAAATGCTCTGTCGACATGGCAGTGTGACACTGCATTCAAGCTGCAATGGCAAGCCTGGAACAAGTTTTAGACTGCTACTTAGGTGGGTGGCACAATAAGTGCTGCAGGCCCCCTGGTAGCATTGAATTTACAGGCCCTGGGTATATAGTATACCACTCTACAAGGGACTTACAAGTAAATTAGATATGCCAATTAGGTATATGTTAATTAAACCATGTTTAGAGGAGTGAGAATAAGCACTATAGCACTGGTTAGCAGTGGTAAAGTTAATAGAATCCTAAGGCTAATAAAAGCAAATCTACCTCATCAGAAACTGTTGGCCCAATTCTAGCTAGCTCACAGTGCCTCATCCGAACCCCTAACCCTTCTGGGGTAACACGTGATTCTGACATCCTCAAACATGACACTCTGATCCCTCGAGGGAATTATGGAAACAGATCTTACCCCTTTTGTTGCTTACTCATGCATGCCCTTGGTAAAAACACAATGCAATGCATTTATTGAAACAATCGTAGTCTTGCATAGAAAGAATGTGCTGCGATTATTAGGCATATAAATCAAAGCAAAGTAACCAGCATTGTGAACATGGTAAAAAGAATAAACAGTTCAACCATGGCAGTCGGATTTCTATATATCTATATTGATACCTAAATCTATCCCTAATCTGAGAGCATAGTGGGTGTACCCTCTGCCCGATCTCTTTGCATAGCCTGAGACCCCATACCTGTGTGACTTGTTCTGGAGGTGGATTGTCAATCCCTCTCTGCAGGATCAGCTTGGAAGATCAGCATTGGCAGAGCGGCATGTCGAACACGACATTTGTCCCAGGACCATTGTGGCTGGAATGCCCCCTCTGACTCACTAAGGGACAGTGCACTGTGTATATAATAAAACCACTGTGTTAGTGATACAGTTCTGATGCAATGATGTGTCTAGATGTTAGAAGCTGTCTCCGAGCAGACAACGCATGGACTATGATATCTTGTTCTATGTTCCTAGCCTTGAACGCAGAGTACAGATTGTTTAGCAGGAAAGGCTTTCTAACAACAAGCAGCATACGCAGCATTACTTAAAATCATATCATGGAAATAAAACATGTAAAAGTTAACAGGGCTAAAACGAATATGTGCAAAATGTAAAACTAAAGGAACCAAAGTGGGCCTAAGAGGCCTTCACCACTAGGTCTAACAAAGATTTTTATATTTCATACGACAAATAAGTAACATTGTTCATACATGGATCTGCTGTGTGACATTTGAAAAAAATAGTTTTGGTATGCAAAGGTTTATTTACTTTGAAATTGATACTGTGACATCTGTAGTATTATTGTGATTAACAATTGTCATAATTCTTTAATGCCTACAATAAAAGTCCCAAGGTCCAGCAGTGAGAACATCACAGCAAATGTCTGTAATAAAAGAAAATAACCTGACAAATGTAAAATGTTGTCAATAATGCTCCGAAAATGTATTTGCCATTGTATTGGGATACAGATGGCCATGAAATTGTATTTGAACATGTTTTTAAATGCTTTGAAGAAAAATATGATACCTTTCAGCTCAAATGCATTTTTAAAGTCCAGGGCTAGATTCTTTTGTGTAATTTCCATAATTCTGTATTTCCAAGCATGTTTACCTCCTCTGTAATTGTCGCTCTGTGCCTTTTTGTATTGGAAAACATAGCTCCAAAATAATCAGATAATGATAAATTGAAAAACATGGTTACAATTATTATTGTTACTAAGTTTCAGCTACCTCTTTTCATACACTTTACCGACTAAGTCCTGTAAAGCAATCAACGTTATTTTCGCTGAATGTTTTGAATTGCACTATTCGAAAAGTCTATTGGTTTGTATGACAGTTGTAGTCCTGCACAGTGCTAAAGCAACACCGGTTTCAGATAAAAGGTTCTCATTCATTGTCCGGTATGACACTTTTAGTTATTGGTGCGCAAGAGCTAATAGAATTGTAACCAAAGTTAGCAATGGGCGTATTTAAGAGCCCCTTTGCGTCGCTCTTGCACCACACAACGTGATGGAAGGGCGACGCAAATGAAAAATTAGATTTATGAAGCCACACAAGGCCGCCTTCCGTGTCCCTGCATGGCTTCATAAATCTCGAGTAATGTAACGCAGCGCAAATAGATGTGTTGCATTACTCAGAACCAGGGAGGCGTTCCCACTCAACAGCCATGGATTTTGACTCATTCCCAGATTTACAAAAGCTTGTAAACCTGGGAATGCGCCAAAAAGATATGGCTACCTAGGAGGGGTATAACGAGGATAAATATGTTCATTTCTCCTCGTTTTTTCCTCTTTCTGTGTGCTGCAATATGAAGCACACATTAAAAGAGGTAAAAGCCTCTCATGATTGTTTTTGTGCAGGCATGTGCCCTTCCTGCACAAAAACAATCCTGCATGCAACAGGCACCCTTTCACCATGGTGCAAGAGTGCTAGGCAGCCCATTGTGCACCATCGCAGGGGAAAAGGCGGGAATGCGCCCTATGCCTTAAATACAATGCATTCCTGCCCTTTCCCAGTGACACACTGTAGCGCAACAAGGTGACTTACTGCTATACGGCACTTTTTCGTAAATATGTGCCTAAATACTTTAGAATCTGCCCAACTTAGTATACCATGAGTAAATGGAAAGCCTCACCTCCTGGTTAAGTAGTTATGAGTAGGCCATTTATATTTAATTATTTGTTGTATATGTTAGCAATTATAATCTGGTACCCCCAAGCTGAGTCTTATGGATGGGACAGCTGTACTGGAAATGTGCTTTTCTGGTCTTTTCAATAGGGGCACTCCTAACAAGTTTTGTTTTGGATAGTGGCTGAAAGGTGATTATGGCAGAGCAACGTTTATGGTGCATCGCTCTTTGGTGATGGCAAAGAACACCAGAACTGAAAATAAACAACCCCAAAAAACTATGGGCCATATTATCAAGAACGGCGATAACATTATCGCCGCTTTAGCAGCAGGAAACTGCCGCTAAAGCGGCGATAAGGGGCTTGATAATATGCCCTATAGAATTCCAATAGAAGCCCAGGTTTGATGTCCTTCACACCAGAACCTGGGCTTCTATTGGAATTCTATAGGGCATATTATCAAGCCCCTTATCGCCGCTTTTGCGGCAGTTTCCTGCTGCTAAAGCGGCGATAATGTTATAGCCGTTCTTGATAATATTGCCCCATGTCTTTCCAGTTATAGGCCATAAAAAAAGATATTGCTGAGTAGCACTTCTCATTGGTGTAATTTAATTGGTCAGGAGCTCTTGTAGAAAACGGCGCACATGGTAAACAATCTGAACTAGCTAAGTCTTTTGAGTTTACATATCATAAAAATTAGATTGCTGAATAACACTCATCTTTTTATTTTTTGATTGATCAGAAACTCTTAACGAAAATGGAGGCCTACGTATTTACACTTGCAAGCATCGAAACGTCTATTCCATCTAACTAAAACAGGACTATGTCAACTGGACAGTCTAACCCTGGAATGGAGTTTCTCTGTGTCAGGTTGCAGATACCAGACATGCACAGGTTTGCACATGGGTTTTTTCCCTCGGGCCCTCATCCATGTGGACCAGGTTTCAGGCTCTGTTTCAAACAACCAATATATCAATGCTTCCAATGGGCGATTGCAAATTACTGCAGGGCTATTAGAATGGAATGGGGACTCAGAGATACTCCTCCCGACCTTTCTGACTGGTTAGACAATATTCCTTGCTCGAGTTTCTAATATCAGTTTGCCAGTTACTGGCATGCCTATACTTTCTGTCTCACGCAAAATATTTCAGTAATAAAAGCTTCCCGCAAAATATACTTTCTTAAATCTTGTTTTTTTATTATCATCATTATCATCATCAACTCAACAATAGCAATAATAATTTCTGAGGCTCTTGCTACCACAATTTGTGCCATTACTCACCACTGTAACTAACTTGTTTTATGCCACTTAAGTCAATGGAACTCAATTTATTAGCTGGAGAGTCTCCGTGAGCTCCAAGGAACTGAGAGAACACAGAAATGAAGGCAGAAATACAGATGTGTTCTGTTGAACACAGAGATAGCTAGTCAGGACATCACCCGAAAGGAGCATTGAGGGGTGATAGAACAGTTACTGTGGGGATCTTAGAGACTATGAGAAAGCACTACAAAAACGTGCTGAATTGAGGGTCATATATAAAATTTTCATCCGATTGTTTAAAACAATAAATAAGCTACACTTCTAGTCCGACTCCTACCCTACTCCAACCTGCTCCATAAGCTCAGCTATACAAAAAAAGTAATCGATACATAGACTCACCTCCAGGGCTGGGTCATTTGAGCCCACACCTCTGGAAAGCCCTCTCTTATCAATTCAGATCCACAATATCTCATCGTGTCAAAATAGACTTCAAACCCTATATTCGTAAACCTGATATCCAAGGCTCTTAGCAAAACCTTCATTTTAGTTCTGTGATGAGGCATGTGCCATCTCATCATTTGTAATTAAAAAATGTAATATCTGCATATCATAATGGCTACTTTGTTAATTTGTACTTGTAAGAAATTGGAGTATTAGTTGAGGGTGGAGCAAACCCTCCTCAAATAAAAATGACAATTCTTCCCAGGATGCACCACTAAAGCTACTAAATAAACCTGTGCTTAACCCCCTGGTAGTGTGACAGTCAGGCTTAACTTAGAGGCAGTGTATAAAACATTTATGCAGTACTCAAACAGTAATTCAGTGAAAACACAATACAAGAAAAATCTGAAACCACTGTAGTAAAATAGAGTACATTTTAATAAATAAAATCAACACCAAAATGGCACAGATCCAATTGGTAGGACTGGAGTTATGAATTTTTAATGTTTAAGGTTCAAAATAGTGTCAAAAAGCGTTTAGCACCAAACACTGTCATCTGGTTGCGCTTGATCGGGACATGGGTAAGGTTTAAGGCTGACCGTGATGTACATGTTAGATACAGGGACTAGGTTTGTCCCGATTAGAACTTTTATCTTTGGAGTCAGTCTCTGGGATGGAAGTCAAAAGTCCTTAGCGGGCAAGGCAGCAGGCTGTGGCCTAAGAGGGCTCCTTCTTGTTGGATAGCTGCTGGACAAGGTCTCGGTGAAGCCATTGATTTTTGGTGGGAAAGATAAGAGCAGGAAAAAATTTAATTTCACGCCCAGAGAAGGTCCCTCACTGGCTGTATACTTTTTGTACCTTTGCCCTGTGAAGAATTCCAGCTTCGACTTAGTCACTTTTTTGACATCTGCTGGTGGTTCCAGAAGAGGGCTCAATGAGGCTGGACACCTTCGCTTCAAATTTCCGCTGGATTGGATTTGCTACTGTGGAGAAGAACGTAGCAGAAGCCGCCTGAAGCTTTGGCCCAGCAGTGATGCACCTTTGTTGAATCAGCTTGACAGGTTGCTCTCGGTCCCATGTCAGTTCTCAGAGTGAAAAGTTGGCAAAAAGTTCCTAAGTCCCAGGTTTCAGTAAACTTTAGGAGGACACCAGCCAGAGGTGCAGAACCTTATGGACAGCACTTGGGGGGTTGAAAACTCGCTCCAGCAGAGGCCAGAAAAAGGGTCCAGGGCAGGTCCATTTAGAACTGGTTAGCTAGGCAGCTGCAGGAAAGGCCTCTGGAAAGCTTGTTGTATCCCTGTAGCTCAAAGAAGAGGTCAGCCAACTGACCTTTGGAGTCACTTCTGGGATACTGGGTTCAATGCAAGCAGGTCAAGTTTTCCTTCAGGTTCTTCAGAGGGCAGGGTAATCCTTCTTCAGATTCTTCACAGGTCTAGGAGTGTTCGGGGGAGGATACTGGGGATGCCAAATCCATGCCCAGTTCAAGTATGTGAGCTGTGGGAAGCTCCTGTCCACTCTCTAACCAATGGGGATAAAAGCTCCCATTATTTAATTTTCCCTTGTTGTCGTCTGTCGAAATCCCCCCCACCCGGCCCCACTGCTCTTACCTTCACGGGCCGCTGCTGCTTTTTCTGCACTTCTTGCATGTTTTACTGTATGTTATCCCACAGTACCCCTCTCTACCTAAATCCAACATGACAGATCCCTTTTCATCTGGTCAGAACTCCCTGTGCCCAACCCAGAGGTTTGGCTAGGGTAATGGGCAAACCCTTCGTTTTATTCACTCAAACCCAGTTCTGGGGCACCCCCCATTGGGTTTGGAGCCAAACTGACTAGAAAGTCAAGGGGAGGCTGGCCTAGGTGTGAGCTACATCTGTCAATGATAGGGTAGGCACTCTTTGAAGCTTTGGAGGGGGCTGGTCACAGCCGCTGAGGCCATTCTGCTCAAGGTGGAAAGTCACCTCTCACCGCCAAAGCCTTTTGTCCACAATCTAGAAGCAATCCACATCTCACCACAGGGAAGCCATTCACTAGTCAGGTAACACTGGACATTGAACTCTGGCAGAAAAGCACATTTTAATTCGGTTGGAAAACCTCAACTTTCTAAAAGTGTAATTTTCAAAATAGTACTATAAAACCCGACTTGACCAATAAGTTGGATTTTTTTCTATTAAAATGAGTCCTTGAATGTTCTTTCTAGCTGCTCCCAAAAAGACGTTAAGCAATATAAGTGACTGCAATGTAATACAGTGTTTCCCTATGGGAAAGCCATGGCTTTTGGGGTATTTCACTTGCATGGCATGTAAAATTTCAATGTGCATTTCCTACTTTTTAAAGACCATGCACCCTACCCAATGAGCATTTAGGGCCTAACCTAGGGGTGACTTAAAAGTACTGAAAAGGAAGGGTTGGTCTGGAAAATGGTTTATTTTGCTGGGTCAAAATTGCAGTTTTAAACTGTACACAGAAACTGCAAGGGTAGCCCCGGAGACATGCTTTACAGTGCTACTTTAGTGGCTGGCACAATGAGTGCTGCAGGCCACTTGTATCCTTTACTTTACATGTAGTACTATATGCTAGAGACTTATAATAAAATTACTTGAGCAAAATAGGTGTATGACAATCTTACCATGTTTAAAAGGGAGATCACAAGCTCTTTACCACTGGTTAGCAGAAATGTGCAGAGTTCTTTGGCCAACAATAACAGGTTCAGTAAAAAAGGCAAACCTCTGGGGAACACCACACAAAAGATGGCCATTTCCAGCAGTGCTATTTGTGCCACTGTCCCTCTAGTCAAATCTTTATGTACCACTACCACAAATTACCTCTATGTCACCATCCCAACTTCAAATGTTATATACCAATTGACGGTGCAGTTGTTGAAACAGAAACTATGAAAAAATGTTATTTAAATAAGGTCAAGGCAAGCAGATGTACAATAGCTGCTGCTGCTGTGTTCTCAATGTGGTGCATTGCAACGAATTTCGGGGCATATTAGCAAGACCGGCGATACAATTATCGCCGTTTTAGCGGCAGGGAACTGCCGCTAAAACGGCGATAATGGGCTTGCTAATATGCGTTATGGAATTCCAATAGAAGCCCATGTTAGATGTCCTGCACATCTAACCTGGGCTTCTATTGAATTCTATAACGCATATTAGCAAGCCCATTATCGCCGTTTTAGCGGCAGTTTCCTGCTGCTAAAACGGCGATAATTTTATCGCCGGTCTTGCTAATATGCCCCATCATCTTTTGTGCAACGTGTGTAGGATTACTCCATTGCTGTGCAAAGGGGTTATGCATAGTAAGACGTACATGCCTCTCTTGTTTGAGACGGGCCACTAGTAAATGACTCATTGTGTCTGACTGCACTTCCTGGGATGGGACCGCAATGGCACCAGAAAGCTTTGGTTCTGAAATAAGCTACATGTAAGCCCCATCACTCTGACCCTTTTCAGAAGTAGCAACATGCATCCCAACGGGTGGGTGTTTTTTTGTGTCACTAGGGGTGCAGCAGTCCTGGAGAAGATATCCAACATCATCCTTGGCCATCAGTGGTGACATGAAAAAAGGAAATGAAAGACTCAGGTCAATCATGTGGATTCAACTTGTCACCTTGTTATTTGAGGTCTTGAGGAAGATCCTTGTCTTCCTTCCAAAGCAGGGCCATAAGAAACTATTCTCAGATGACTGGATTACCGCAATTCTCTATATTTGGGGGCAGAGAAGAGACTGCTAAGGAAATTGCAAGGCATTCAGAATGTGAAACCAAGATGATGCTGGGTCTTCCTCCTTGATAATCCTCTTCAGGGGCAGTAAAACATCTGCACTGGCTTCTGATTGAAAAGTAAGTGAAGTTTAAATCACTCTGCCTCATATACAAAGCAGCTCATGAAATAGGCCCGATCTATCTGGCTAATAAATTCAAGAGGTACACTCCCTCTTGCCCGCTGGGCTCCTCTGCCGCACATCTGCTGGTTCTACGATACTGTAAAGGAGGCAAGGCTTTCTCCAGCTTTACAGCAAAACTGTGAATGAGCTTCCTGTTCATCTGCGGAATATCCCCTCTTTACTTCAATTCAGGAAAACTCTAAAAATGTGGCTCTTCTGCGTCTAGTAGTTTCCAATATGCCTTTTTTGATAAGAAGTATCTCTGTTGTTACAGCACCTTTTAGTCGCCCCAGGCTCTGCTTGTCTTTGTTGGGAATATTTTGTTTTAGGGCCAAGGACTCTTGAGGGTATTTGTCTCACTTTATAAAATAAATAAAATAGCATAACAAATGGGTAGGCTCATGTGCTCTTTGTAAATGGTTACCACCCACGTAAGCAGGGCCAGCATCTAATAAGACAAGGCAATGAAGCATCCTTAGAGAACCATCTAGTGATGTGACTAAGTTATAGCACAAGGCATGAATGACCTATTTGACTAATTCTATTGGGAGATCTTTTATAGACAAATGCTGCGTTCAGTGCAATGCTGTAAATCCTTGTGCCAAATTTGCACTCAAGAAATTTGGATATATCTAGTGCATGCTGCTGTGCTACATTACAATGGGGTGGTCAACCCCATTTAGGCATAGAATGCAGTGGCCCACAAAAGTATGTGTGAAGTGGAGATAATCACACCTTATTGTAAGGAGTCTCTTTGTACTGTATAATGGACACGTCCTAAATAAAAGCCCAGCTTTGTTCCCGCAAAGGTAGTTGATATATCTTGCGCGCACAATCAAATGTGAATTCAACAGTGGGGTCACACTCCTTCTTTACATGGACTGTTGAGCAAGAGCAGCAGTGTAGAGTTTTGTGTATCGCTGACTGTAAGAAAGAAAGCCACTTTGTGAGATAGGATAATGCTGAAAGTGGGCTCAATTGTGTTACAGGGTGCATTGTGTAAATGTAAAGGCTCTGAAATAAGGGACAATATCTGTTAGAGTACAGTGGCAGAATCCAGCCACGTCTCTGCCATTGTAGCACAACACATAGTTTATTTTACTTTAGAGGTACAAAGGGACATATAACAAAGAAAACAAGATTGCTGTCAATTATGTGTTCTGGCCTTACTCTATTTTTGATGCGCTTCTCGTGACCTCGGTTGGCTCTTTTAGAGCAAAGGTGTATCATAATCTGACTTCTGATTGGCCAGTGTCATTAGTAATCACACTCCCATCAAGAGAATGCTCCAGGAGAGCAGGTGCCCCCGGCCAGATGCCATTTTGAATCAGCTCTTAAGTTGCACAGACCAGGCTCTTCCCTCAGAATGAGAGAACAAGCATTGGCATAGCCAATAGGTCTCGCCTTTGGGACCTTATAAGTGTTTAGCCATGCAACACTTGATGTTGTTGCACCAAGGATATTGTGCTGGATAACTAAACACTTATAAGGTACCAAAGGCGAGACCTATTGGCTATGCCAATGCTTGTTTATTAGGCCAAAGATAGCAATGACATTAGGTAATGCCACACTACACACTCAAATCATGGACAGGGCAGGAAATAACCCCCCGCTCTTTCTCCTGAGCCGCGACAGTGCAATCACAGAGCGAAAGGTGTTGGAGCGCTTTGTTAGTGTTTTTAGGTGGGATCATATGTAACTCTCACTTCACACTTTGTGTCTGTATAATTTACAACACTTACACATCTTCTTCACTGCACTATTTATCACTACTTTGAAGACATCGCAGGCCGGTCTCTTCCTCTGATATTTACAATGTAACAAGCGGTCGAGAAGGCCCTTTATTGCAATGCAATAGGTCTCGCATTTGCGAGTTTAAGCTAATAGTATTGTAAATGACAATGCCTTTTTTATGTTTTAAAACCCAAAACATAAATAAAAGGCATTGTCATTTACAATGCCAATAGCTCAAACTCGCGTGATTGGGAGACCTATTGCATTGCAAATGCTTGTTGTATTTCTTTATTCATATACACCTTTCAGATTATTTGCGATTGTTTCTATTCTACAGTTTCTCCTTCTGGGGTATCGATGCCTCTATTTTTGTGATTTGTTTATATTTTGGCTCTCTGAAATATCGATGTATTTCATAGCTGCCAAGGTTTCAGATTGCCATGTGTGACATTTTCATAATTTCAGCGAAATTATGAGTGACATTTCTGCGACTATGAGTGACACTTTCTCGCGAGCAAAAATCATGCAATGAAGACGAGGGAAAGTTCTAAATATCAGAAATTACAGCCATTTGAGCAACAAGAAACTCCAAGAAGTTCTTGAAACTGCTGCAGTGATGAGGTGACGATGGACGATTGCATTACCCCGGCCACCCCCACCACCACACCTCCCTCCCTCCCCCCCACACACACACACACACACACACACAGGATGAGAGATGATCATGAGCAGAAAGCCCTCCTGGCAAAAGAAAACACGCACCACGATGCAGACCTAAGTCACACCACTGACTGAAGATCACAATTGAGTCACTAGTGCAGCTAGCTAGCTGTGTGTGACAAACAACTACAACAGAGACCCACACCGACACAGGTTAAGTTAAGGCCGCCGATGAGTCAGAGTGTGAGAGACTGACCTCGCCCGCACCACCACTGCACCAGAAGTGAGGCTGGCTGCGGCCACTGCCAACGCCTGACACAGAGTGAGACTCTGACTGCCGGATAATTATAAGACAGATGCCAGTTGTTTATATTTCATATTAAATGGTAAAATTACAGGAAGCTAATAATAATAATGACATTCACAGCTGAAACGCTTAGCACTTAGAACTTGCTACACTGCATGATACATAAATTTACTACATGGAATTCAGTTGCGCACGTTTATTTTAAGGTTAGACTACTGAAGTGCTAAATTGTGGGCAGCTTTCAGAGATCCCCGGGCCTTTTGACCAATTTTTAATTAAAAGTCTCAACTTGCTCTGGCGAGTAACGGCAAAGGGAGCAGTGGCAGGAAAGTGATGACGACGGAATTTAAGCTGCCACAGCCGCTTGCAGACAGCCAGGGCCATGTGGGCGATTCAAGTTCAGTGAGGCGTACCTAGTCCCCTCACCTCTCCTCGGCATGATGTTGGAGTTGCCCCAAGGCTCGGTTCAGGCTGGTAGACGGCCATCGGCGGCGCGGCGGACGGGGTCGGGGACGACATGATGATCGCTGTGTGAGGCACACTGCAGGCAGCACAAGTGAAGTCGCCTCCATGTCCACGTCCGCCGCTTCTGACTCGAGCCTCACTGCTTCCTGTGTGTAACAGGACTGACATGGGCGCCAGGCCGCGCCGCTGCACAAACCAGTTAAGGAAAAGGCACGATCACTTGAGGGCAGGCCCGCCGCCCCACCGGGTCTTACTGGGCAGGTGGTGAGTCAGTCGACATCAAGTCGTCAGCGGCGCCGCGGGCGCCGGGAAATCATTCAGCCAGCAGCCTGACTATTTGTGTGTGTTTATGACGTTGTGTCAGTGCCTCTCACTCGCCTTTTGGTGCGTCTGTCTTTGTTGTGTGTCAGTTTTTGTATGTCTGAGGTGTGTAGCTGTGTTTGAGTTCCCTATTGGGAATGGTGTATTTTTAAGTTAGGTTTGCAATACAGTTTTCATCCTGGTTAGAGTATGTCCTTGCTTGCTGGTCAATTTAATTTACTAGTTTTGCTTACTTTTTAAAGGATTCTCGGTGCTCTGTTTATTCTCTGTAACAAATCCAAACAGCTGCTGTTTTTTACTATGAAAATAAAATAAAAAAAATGCTTAAAAAAGGTTTACAATGTAGTTGCGTTTTCGTGAATGTTTTGATTGACATCTTCTGGCAGAGTGAATTTTGTAATGAAAATCAGTTTTAAAAATGCGCGCGCAGCTTTCTGATCAGGAAAGCCCAGACACTCTTGAACGCGCTGAAGGTAAAAAAAGAAGCAAAGCGCGACTCGCGCGGCAGCAGGGGAGGGGGCCTGCCGATTCCCTTGCGGGAGCCAGCGGCGATAATTGATACCATATGGCGCTGCCGCTCGCTCCCGCAAGGCAATCGCCACACGTGCACGCGTTGCCATTGAAGGCAATGGAACGCGTGCACGTTTTGAGAAAAAAGGGAACCGATGGCTAAAGGTCTCCTCCTAGGCGAGACCTAAAAAGCTCACGTATTCTCTACATGATAACACAGTCTCCAGGTGGTGAAAAGGAAAGATATGGTTGGATGGCAAAGTATTTGAAAATGGATAGACGTGTGGAATAAAGAATGCATATTTTCACTGAACTACGTACATACCCCTCCTGTTCTGAAATACATTCAAGGGGTATGCCCAGACGTGGGTCCCTTGCTCACTTTGCCACTGGATTCAAGCAAGCCTGGCTGATGACGGCTGGAATGCCAGAAACCGGTCCTAGGATGCTTGTTTCCGGTCCAGGGAAGACATGGCTTGGCAGTTCGGGCTGGACTGTTCCCATGAGGCACAGGGTCAGACTGATTTGCATATGGCCATGTCTGAACTGGGGTGGTGGAGTGAGCTAAAGAATGATGATGGATTAAACCCAGATCAGTTGACTGGGGGTGAGTGTTTGATTGGCTCAAACGTTCCGTCCATCATCCCCTTTTGTATCGCTTTGTTCGCCCTAAGTTGGCGGGGGTATGCCCAGACGTGGGTCCCTTGCTCACTTTGCCACTGGATTCAAGCAAGCCTGGCTGATGACGGCTGGAATGCCAGAAACCGGTCCTAGGATGCTTGTTTCCGGTCCAGGGAAGACATGGCTTGGCAGTTCGGGCTGGACTGTTCCCATGAGGCACAGGGTCAGACTGATTTGCATATGGCCATGTCTGAACTGGGGTGGTGGAGTGAGCTAAAGAATGATGATGGATTAAACCCAGATCAGTTGACTGGGGGTGAGTGTTTGATTGGCTCAAGCGTTCCGTCCATCATCCCCTTTTGTATCGCTTTGTTCGCCCTAAGTTGGCGGGGGTATGCCCAGACGTGGGTCCCTTGCTCACTTTGCCACTGGATTCAAGCAAGCCTGGCTGATGACGGCTGGAATGCCAGAAACCGGTCCTAGGATGCTTGTTTCCGGTCCAGGGAAGACATGGCTTGGAAGTTCGGGCTGGACTGTTCCCATGAGGCACAGGGTCAGACTGATTTGCATATGGCCATGTCTGAACTGGGGTGGTGGAAGTGAGCTAAAGAATGATGATGGATTAAACCCAGATCAGTTGACTGGGGGTGAGTGTTTGATTGGCTCAAACGTTCCGTCCATCATCCCTTTTGTATCGCTTTGTTCGCCCTAAGTTGGCGGGGGTATGCCCAGACGTGGGTCCCTTGCTCACTTTGCCACTGGATTCAAGCAAGCCTGGCTGATGACGGCTGGAATGCCAGAAACCGGTCCTAGGATGCTTGTTTCCGGTCCAGGGAAGACATGGCTTGGCAGTTCGGGCTGGACTGTTCCCATGAGGCACAGGGTCAGACTGATTTGCATATGGCCATGTCTGAACTGGGGTGGTGGAGTGAGCTAAAGAATGATGATGGATTAAACCCAGATCAGTTGACTGGGGGTGAGTGTTTGATTGGCTCAAACGTTCCGTCCATCATCCCCTTTTGTATCGCTTTGTTCGCCCTAAGTTGGCGGGGGTATGCCCAGACGTGGGTCCCTTGCTCACTTTGCCACTGGATTCAAGCAAGCCTGGCTGATGACGGCTGGAATGCCAGAAACCGGTCCTAGGATGCTTGTTTCCGGTCCAGGGAAGACATGGCTTGGCAGTTCGGGCTGGACTGTTCCCATGAGGCACAAGGTCAGACTGATTTGCATATGGCCATGTCTGAACTGGGGTGGTGGAGTGAGCTAAAGAATGATGATGGATTAAACCCAGATCAGTTGACTGGGGGTGAGTGTTTGATTGGCTCAAACGTTCCGTCCATCATCCCCTTTTGTATCGCTTTGTTCGCCCTAAGTTGGTGGGGGTATGCCCAGACGTGGGTCCCTTGCTCACTTTGCCACTGGATTCAAGCAAGCCTGGCTGATGACGGCTGGAATGCCAGAAACCGGTCCTAGGATGCTTGTTTCCGGTCCAGGGAAGACATGGCTTGGCAGTTCGGGCTGGACTGTTCCCATGAGGCACAGGGTCAGACTGATTTGCATATGGCCATGTCTGAACTGGGGTGGTGGAGTGAGCTAAAGAATGATGATGGATTAAACCCAGATCAGTTGACTGGGGGTGAGTGTTTGATTGGCTCAAACGTTCCGTCCATCATCCCCTTTTGTATCGCTTTGTTCGCCCTAAGTTGGCGGGGGTATGCCCAGACGTGGGTCCCTTGCTCACTTTGCCACTGGATTCAAGCAAGCCTGGCTGATGACGGCTGGAATGCCAGAAACCGGTCCTAGGATGCTTGTTTCCGGTCCAGGGAAGACATGGCTTGGCAGTTCGGGCTGGACTGTTCCCATGAGGCACAGGGTCAGACTGATTTGCATATGGCCATGTCTGAACTGGGGTGGTGGAGTGAGCTAAAGAATGATGATGGATTAAACCCAGATCAGTTGACTGGGGGTGAGTGTTTGATTGGCTCAAACGTTCCGTCCATCATCCCCTTTTGTATCGCTTTGTTCGCCCTAAGTTGGCGGGGGTATGCCCAGACGTGGGTCCCTTGCTCACTTTGCCACTGGATTGAAGCAAGCCTGGCTGATGACGGCTGGAATGCCAGAAACCGGTCCTAGGATGCTTGTTTCCGGTCCAGGGAAGACATGGCTTGGCAGTTCGGGCTGGACTGTTCCCATGAGGCACAGGGTCAGACTGATTTGCATATGGCCATGTCTGAACTGGGGTGGTGGAGTGAGCTAAAGAATGATGATGGATTAAACCCAGATCAGTTGACTGGGGGTGAGTGTTTGATTGGCTCAAGCGTTCCGTCCATCATCCCCTTTTGTATCGCTTTGTTCGCCCTAAGTTGGCGGGGGTATGCCCAGACGTGGGTCCCTTGCTCACTTTGCCACTGGATTCAAGCAAGCCTGGCTGATGACGGCTGGAATGCCAGAAACCGGTCCTAGGATGCTTGTTTCCGGTCCAGGGAAGACATGGCTTGGCAGTTCGGGCTGGACTGTTCCCATGAGGCACAGGGTCAGACTGATTTGCATATGGCCATGTCTGAACTGGGGTGGTGGAGTGAGCTAAAGAATGATGATGGATTAAACCCAGATCAGTTGACTGGGGGTGAGTGTTTGATTGGCTCAAACGTTCCGTCCATCATCCCCTTTTGTATCGCTTTGTTCGCCCTAAGTTGGCGGGGGTATGCCCAGACGTGGGTCCCTTGCTCACTTTGCCACTGGATTCAAGCAAGCCTGGCTGATGACGGCTGGAATGCCAGAAACCGGTCCTAGGATGCTTGTTTCCGGTCCAGGGAAGACATGGCTTGGCAGTTCGGGCTGGACTGTTCCCATGAGGCACAGGGTCAGACTGATTTGCATATGGCCATGTCTGAACTGGGGTGGTGGAGTGAGCTAAAGAATGATGATGGATTAAACCCAGATCAGTTGACTGGGGGTGAGTGTTTGATTGGCTCAAACGTTCCGTCCATCATCCCTTTTGTATCGCTTTGTTCGCCCTAAGTTGGCGGGGGTATGCCCAGACGTGGGTCCCTTGCTCACTTTGCCACTGGATTCAAGCAAGCCTGGCTGATGACGGCTGGAATGCCAGAAACCGGTCCTAGGATGCTTGTTTCCGGTCCAGGGAAGACATGGCTTGGCAGTTCGGGCTGGACTGTTCCCATGAGGCACAGGGTCAGACTGATTTGCATATGGCCATGTCTGAACTGGGGTGATGGAGTGAGCTAAAGAATGATGATGGATTAAACCCAGATCAGTTGACTGGGGGTGAGTGTTTGATTGGCTCAAACGTTCCGTCCATCATCACCTTTTGTATCGCTTTGTTCGCCCTAAGTTGGCGGGGGTATGCCCAGACGTGGGTCCCTTGCTCACTTTGCCACTGGATTCAAGCAAGCCTGGCTGATGACGGCTGGAATGCCAGAAACCGGTCCTAGGATGCTTGTTTCCGGTCCAGGGAAGACATGGCTTGGCAGTTCGGGCTGGACTGTTCCCATGAGGCACAGGGTCAGACTGATTTGCATATGGCCATGTCTGAACTGGGGTGGTGGAGTGAGCTAAAGAATGATGATGGATTAAACCCAGATCAGTTGACTGGGGGTGAGTGTTTGATTGGCTCAAACGTTCCGTCCATCATCCCCTTTTGTATCGCTTTGTTCGCCCTAAGTTGGCGGGGTATGCCCAGACGTGGGTCCCTTGCTCACTTTGCCACTGGATTCAAGCAAGCCTTGCTGATGACGGCTGGAATGCCAGAAACCGGTCCTAGGATGCTTGTTTCCGGTCCAGGGAAGACATGGCTTGGCAGTTCGGGCTGGACTGTTCCCATGAGGCACAGGGTCAGACTGATTTGCATATGGCCATGTCTGAACTGGGGTGGTGGAGTGAGCTAAAGAATGATGATGGATTAAACCCAGATCAGTTGACTGGGGGTGAGTGTTTGATTGGCTCAAACGTTCCGTCCATCATCCCCTTTTGTATCGCTTTGTTCGCCCTAAGTTGGCGGGGGTATGCCCAGACGTGGGTCCCTTGCTCACTTTGCCACTGGATTCAAGCAAGCCTGGCTGATGACGGCTGGAATGCCAGAAACCGGTCCTAGGATGCTTGTTTCCGGTCCAGGGAAGACATGGCTTGGCAGTTCGGGCTGGACTGTTCCCATGAGGCACAGGGTCAGACTGATTTGCATATGGCCATGTCTGAACTGGGGTGGTGGAGTGAGCTAAAGAATGATGATGGATTAAACCCAGATCAGTTGACTGGGGGTGAGTGTTTGATTGGCTCAAACGTTCCGTCCATCATCCCCTTTTGTATCGCTTTGTTCGCCCTAAGTTGGCGGGGGCATGCCCAGACGTGGGTCCCTTGCTCACTTTGTCACTGGATTCAAGCAAGCCTGGCTGATGACGGCTGGAATGCCAGAAACCGGTCCTAGGATGCTTGTTTCCGGTCCAGGGAAGACATGGCTTGGCAGTTCGGGCTGGACTGTTCCCATGAGGCACAGGGTCAGACTGATTTGCATATGGCCATGTCTGAACTGGGGTGGTGGAGTGAGCTAAAGAATGATGATGGATTAAACCCAGATCAGTTGACTGGGGGTGAGTGTTTGATTGGCTCAAACGTTCCGTCCATCATCCCCTTTTGTATCGCTTTGTTCGCCCTAAGTTGGCGGGGGTATGCCCAGACGTGGGTCCCTTGCTCACTTTGCCACTGGATTCAAGCAAGCCTGGCTGATGACGGCTGGAATGCCAGAAACCGGTCCTAGGATGCTTGTTTCCGGTCCAGGGAAGACATGGCTTGGCAGTTCGGGCTGGACTGTTCCCATGAGGCACAGGGTCAGACTGATTTGCATATGGCCATGTCTGAACTGGGGTGGTGGAGTGAGCTAAAGAATGGTGATGGATTAAACCCAGATCAGTTGACTGGGGGTGAGTGTTTGATTGGCTCAAACGTTCCGTCCATCATCCCCTTTTGTATCGCTTTGTTCGCCCTAAGTTGGCGGGGGTATGCCCAGACGTGGGTCCCTTGCTCACTTTGCCACTGGATTCAAGCAAGCCTGGCTGATGACGGCTGGAATGCCAGAAACCGGTCCTAGGATGCTTGTTTCCGGTCCAGGGAAGACATGGCTTGGCAGTTCGGGCTGGACTGTTCCCATGAGGCACAGGGTCAGACTGATTTGCATATGGCCATGTCTGAACTGGGGTGGTGGAGTGAGCTAAAGAATGATGATGGATTAAACCCAGATCAGTTGACTGGGGGTGAGTGTTTGATTGGCTCAAACGTTCCGTCCATCATCCCCTTTGTATCGCTTTGTTCGCCCTAAGTTGGCGGGGGTATGCCCAGACGTGGGTCCCTTGCTCACTTTGCCACTGGATTCAAGCAAGCCTGGCTGATGACGGCTGGAATGCCAGAAACCGGTCCTAGGATGCTTGTTTCCGGTCCAGGGAAGACATGGCTTGGCAGTTCGGGCTGGACTGTTCCCATGAGGCACAGGGTCAGACTGATTTGCATATGGCCATGTCTGAACTGGGGTGGTGGAGTGAGCTAAAGAATGATGATGGATTAAACCCAGATCAGTTGACTGGGGGTGAGTGTTTGATTGGCTCAAACGTTCCGTCCATCATCCCCTTTTGTATCGCTTTGTTCGCCCTAAGTTGGCGGGGGTATGCCCAGACGTGGGTCCCTTGCTCACTTTGCCACTGGATTCAAGCAAGCCTGGCTGATGACGGCTGGAATGCCAGAAACCGGTCCTAGGATGCTTGTTTCCGGTCCAGGGAAGACATGGCTTGGCAGTTCGGGCTGGACTGTTCCCATGAGGCACAGGGTCAGACTGATTTGCATATGGCCATGTCTGAACTGGGGTGGTGGAGTGAGCTAAAGAATGATGATGGATTAAACCCAGATCAGTTGACTGGGGGTGAGTGTTTGATTGGCTCAAACGTTCCGTCCATCATCCCCTTTTGTATCGCTTTGTTCGCCCTAAGTTGGCGGGGTATGCCCAGACGTGGGTCCCTTGCTCACTTTGCCACTGGATTCAAGCAAGCCTGGCTGATGACGGCTGGAATGCCAGAAACCGGTCCTAGGATGCTTGTTTCCGGTCCAGGGAAGACATGGCTTGGCAGTTTGGGCTGGACTGTTCCCATGAGGCACAGGGTCAGACTGATTTGCATATGGCCATGTCTGAACTGGGGTGGTGGAGTGAGCTAAAGAATGATGATGGATTAAACCCAGATCAGTTGACTGGGGGTGAGTGTTTGATTGGCTCAAACGTTCCGTCCATCATCCTCTTTTGTATCTCTTTGTTCGCCCTAAGTTGGCGGGGGTATGCCCAGACGTGGGTCCCTTGCTCACTTTGCCACTGGATTCAAGCAAGCCTGGCTGATGACGGCTGGAATGCCAGAAACCGGTCCTAGGATGCTTGTTTCCGGTCCAGGGAAGACATGGCTTGGCAGTTCGGGCTGGACTGTTCCCATGAGGCACAGGGTCAGACTGATTTGCATATGGCCATGTCTGAACTGGGGTGGTGGAGTGAGCTAAAGAATGATGATGGATTAAACCCAGATCAGTTGACTGGGGGTGAGTTTTGATTGGCTCAAACGTTCCGTCCATCATCCCCTTTTGTATCGCTTTGTTCGCCCTAAGTTGGCGGGGTATGCCCAGACATGGGTCCCTTGCTCACTTTGCCACTGGATTCAAGCAAGCCTGGCTGATGACGGCTGGAATGCCAGAAACCGGTCCTAGGATGCTTGTTTCCGGTCCAGGGAAGACATGGCTTGGCAGTTCGGGCTGGACTGTTCCCATGAGGCACAGGGTCAGACTGATTTGCATATGGCCATGTCTGAACTGGGGTGGTGGAGTGAGCTAAAGAATGATGATGGATTAAACCCAGATCAGTTGACTGGGGGTGAGTGTTTGATTGGCTCAAACGTTCCGTCCATCATCCCCTTTGTATCGCTTTGTTCGCCCTAAGTTGGCGGGGTGATGCCCAGACGTGGGTCCCTTGCTCACTTTGCCACTGGATTCAAGCAAGCCTGGCTGATGACGGCTGGAATGCCAGAAACCAGTCCTAGGATGCTTGTTTCCGGTCCAGGGAAGACATGGCTTGGCAGTTCGGGCTGGACTGTTCCCATGAGGCACAGGGTCAGACTGATTTGCATATGGCCATGTCTGAACTGGGGTGGTGGAGTGAGCTAAAGAATGATGATGGATTAAACCCAGATCAGTTGACTGGGGGTGAGTGTTTGATTGGCTCAAACGTTCCGTCCATCATCCCCTTTTGTATCGCTTTGTTCGCCCTAAGTTGGCGGGGGTATGCCCAGACGTGGGTCCCTTGCTCACTTTGCCACTGGATTCAAGCAAGCCTGGCTGATGACGGCTGGAATGCCAGAAACCGGTCCTAGGATGCTTGTTTCTGGTCCAGGGAAGACATGGCTTGGCAGTTCGGGCTGGACTGTTCCCATGAGGCACAGGGTCAGACTGATTTGCATATGGCCATGTCTGAACTGGGGTGGTGGAGTGAGCTAAAGAATGATGATGGATTAAACCCAGATCAGTTGACTGGGGGTGAGTGTTTGATTGGCTCAAACGTTCCGTCCATCATCCCCTTTTGTATCGCTTTGTTCGCCCTAAGTTGGCGGGGTATGCCCAGACGTGGGTCCCTTGCTCACTTTGCCACTGGATTCAAGTAAGCCTGGCTGATGACGGCTGGAATGCCAGAAACCGGTCCTAGGATGCTTGTTTCCGGTCCAGGGAAGACATGGCTTGGCAGTTCGGGCTGGACTGTTCCCATGAGGCACAGGGTCAGACTGATTTGCATATGGCCATGTCTGAACTGGGGTGGTGGAGTGAGCTAAAGAATGATGATGGATTAAACCCAGATCAGTTGACTGGGGGTGAGTGTTTGATTGGCTCAAACGTTCCGTCCATCATCCCCTTTTGTATCGCTTTGTTCGCCCTAAGTTGGCGGGGGTATGCCCAGACGTGGGTCCCTTGCTCACTTTGCCACTGGATTCAAGCAAGCCTGGCTGATGACGGCTGGAATGCCAGAAACCGGTCCTAGGATGCTTGTTTCCGGTCCAGGGAAGACATGGCTTGGCAGTTCGGGCTGGACTGTTCCCATGAGGCACAGGGTCAGACTGATTTGCATATGGCCATGTCTGAACTGGGGTGGTGGAGTGAGCTAAAGAATGATGATGGATTAAACCCAGATCAGTTGACTGGGGGTGAGTGTTTGATTGGCTCAAACGTTCCGGTCCATCATCCCCTTTTGTATCGCTTTGTTCGCCCTAAGTTGGCGGGGGTATGCCCAGACGTGGGTCCCTTGCTCACTTTGCCACTGGATTCAAGCAAGCCTGGCTGATGACGGCTGGAATGCCAGAAACCGGTCCTAGGATGCTTGTTTCCGGTCCAGGGAAGACATGGCTTGGCAGTTCGGGCTGGACTGTTCCCATGAGGCACAGGGTCAGACTGATTTGCATATGGCCATGTCTGAACTGGGGTGGTGGAGTGAGCTAAAGAATGATGATGGATTAAACCCAGATCAGTTGACTGGGGGTGAGTTTTTGATTGGCTCAAACGTTCCGTCCATCATCCCCTTTTGTATCGCTTTGTTCGCCCTAAGTTGGCGGGGGTATGCCCAGACGTGGGTCCCTTGCTCACTTTGCCACTGGATTCAAGCAAGCCTGGCTGATGACGGCTGGAATGCCAGAAACCGGTCCTAGGATGCTTGTTTCCGGTCCAGGGAAGACATGGCTTGGCAGTTCGGGCTGGACTGTTCCCATGAGGCACAGGGTCAGACTGATTTGCATATGGCCATGTCTGAACTGGGGTGGTGGAGTGAGCTAAAGAATGATGATGGATTAAACCCAGATCAGTTGACTGGGGGTGAGTGTTTGATTGGCTCAAACGTTCCGTCCA
Source organism: Calotriton arnoldi (assembly GCA_963921515.1). Taxonomy (NCBI): domain Eukaryota; kingdom Metazoa; phylum Chordata; class Amphibia; order Caudata; family Salamandridae; genus Calotriton; species Calotriton arnoldi. The sequence goes on along the minus strand of CAWUFW010004502.1, from coordinate 913,536 downwards.
TCATCCCCTTTGTATCGCTTTGTTCGCCCTAAGTTGGCGGGGGATGCCCAGACGTGGGTCCCTTGCTCACTTTGCCACTGGATTCAAGCAAGCCTGGCTGATGACGGCTGGAATGCCAGAAACCGGTCCTAGGATGCTTGTTTCCGGTCCAGGGAAGACATGGCTTGGCAGTTCGGGCTGGACTGTTCCCATGAGGCACAGGGTCAGACTGATTTGCATATGGCCATGTCTGAACTGGGGTGGTGGAGTGAGCTAAAGAATGATGATGGATTAAACCCAGATCAGTTGACTGGGGGTGAGTGTTTGATTGGCTCAAACGTTCCGTCCATCATCCCCTTTTGTATGGCTTATTTACAAGCCCCTTGCGCCGCTGGTGGGTCACTTTTAACGGGAAAAGGCTTGTAAATAAATATGTTTTAGTGATTGTAGGTCACACAAGTAGGTTTTGTTCAGTGCTTAATGATGATAAACATCACTTTAAAAGAATCTTTTATGTCGACATAGAGAAAAAAATACCGTGTCCATTTCATTCAAAGGAAACCAGTTGAGCTGAGAGTTCAGGGCACACATTTTATGTTAAGAGGCACTTCGAATATTTACAAAGCAAAGTGAAGTGAAAAAGAGCTTCAGTTCAGAAGGACTTCTAAACAATATTCACCGCTCGGAGGAGCCGCTACCTTTAACATGTGAGCCTTTCTTCCATTTCAGCTATCTAGTTATTAAATTATGGCGTAGAGGCAACTTTAAGTGATTGGGCAGCCTGATTTTTCCACAGAAATATCACATTTGGCTTGCTCACATGTGCACAGTAGCCTAACAATAAGTCCAGTTCAGTGCCAGAACTGGTATGCTTGGACTGCTGGGCTACTCTTTTATTTTTATATTTTTGTATGTTTGCCATTTTTACCTATTTTATAGATTGGCAAAAAAATGTTAAAAATCACACATTCCTTACCTCTTGTTAGGAGTAGTACTAGAAAGGCGCATGTCACCTTTACACAATTTGCACCAGGGACTAAAATGGTGTCATCTGACTCCTGCCTCAAAATCAAAATTAATATCACTCACTGTTAACCATATTGTCTATCACTGTCCCCATTGCCAAGCACCGCACAAAGGACTGTTCTATGTCTCTCATTCGAAATGCACTCTTCTGCAATATAATGTTCATGAGTAAGGTGCTCTCCTGCTCCCTGGACTATTTTCCCATCGTCTCAGTAACGGAAATTAAGTAAAAAAATATATTATTGTAAATGCAGATGTATTTTTTGTTTGTTACTGCAAGGGATGGATTACATTAAACATCCATCATCCCTTTTTTGTATCTGGATACTCATTTGAGGAGTGCAGTTAATACAAAACTGTGGCCAAATGTACTAATTTTTCAAGAAATGTAGCATGGAAGGAAGAGAGCAGAACAGTGCCATATCTACTAAGATATGGTGTAGTATCTCTTTCCCACTACAGTGATGTACTTTATAGAGCTGTGCGCCACAAACACCCTTTCACCGTAGTGCAAGGATGTGTGCACCATGTCTAGCCGAGGATTTGTACTAGAAGGGCACCTTTCCAATAAAAAATCCGAAATGTAAAACTTTTCAGAGTTTGTATATGTGTTGTCCAATACATCGCACATGAAAAGTTGGAAACACCTTCCTTGAGGAGGCTTATGTGTTTCGCACAAAAACCTGTCTACCGTTTTCAATCAATAGGGCTTTACATAAAAATCATAGGTGATTGAATGGGAGCAGCTTTCTATCACCCATGAAATGCCCCCTTGATGCAATGTAGTGCATGTAGTGTGCTGGGAATTAAATGCCACTTCCACACTTTGCATCAGTTTGCAGCACTTTTGTGATGTCAACCCAGCACAAAGTTTTAGCAACTCAGGACCTGCATGCATTACTTAGAAGGTGCTAACCATCAGAACCCTGGTTCAATGATACATTGAAAGCCCACAAACAACTCTGTCGCAAATCACAGAGGAAGTGGAGATTGGATAATAACGCAAAGGCTAGAATGGAATATGTCATCTCTCCAAACCTACAAGAAACTTATACTCCGGGAAAAGGCTTCGTACTTTGCCAAGGAAATTGCAGCAGCCAACAGTTGCCCTAAAGCTCTGTTCACCACGGTAAAAAAACTAGCAAAGCTGCCGAATGCACCTGACATCAATATTAGTCAAGAATTCTGCAACTCCTTAGAAGAATCCTTTCAGCATAAGTTCAAGTCTGTCTTTGACTGGTTTGCACAGCAGGATAATCACCTGGCTCAGACAACGGCCCAACTTAATAAGATGCAAGCAGTTTCTCATGAATTAACACAAGATTCTTCTAAATAAGTCATTCCGACTTTCTCCTCTTTCTCCATGTTAACTGTGGAACAAACCGTTAAACTCATTGTAGCGACTAAATCGGGCTCCCCGTCAGACCCATGCCCTCCTAAAATCCTGCATATCTCGCCTGAAATTATAGCCATTCCATTAACGGCGATCTGTAATTCAATGTCCTTAACTGGACATTTTCCTACAGAATGGAAGAAAGCCTCTATTCTTCCCTTATTAAAGAAACCCAACCTGGATGCAAAGAAGACTCTTAATTACAGGCCAATATCTAGACTCCCGTTTCCCGCAAAAGAAGTGGAAAAGGCGATGAACACTGAACTTTCAGTTTTTATCAATGAAAACACTATTCTGGATTCCTCACAGTTTGGCTTTCGTGCTCAGCATAGCACAGAGCTGGCTCTAATCACTGCCACAGAGGAGCTTAGGCTGATGCTTGATGGTGGGGGGAACGCAGCTCTGATCCTTTTGGACCTGTCAGCAGCCTTTGATATGGTTAATCATGGGCTGCTGCAGGAGCGACTGGCTTCCATCGGGATCAGAGGAAGGGCACTGTCCCTGCTGGGCTCCTTTTTGTCGGAGCGTTCCCAGGATGTGGCCTTGGGCAACATGGTGTCAGCTCCCTTCACGCTGCCTTGTGGAGTTCCCCAGGGCTCTTCCCTGAGCCCAACGCTCTTTAACCTTTATGTCACCCCTCTTGCCAGCCTAGTAAGAAGCTATGGTTTTAACCTGGTGTCGTACGTGGACAACACGCAGATCATCGTCTCGGTAATCAGTTCAGCCAGCCAGACAGCTACTAGGTTTCATGATTGTATGTGCCACATAGCAAACTGGATGTCAGATAACTGCATGAAGTTGAACTCAGCTAAGACTGAAGTTTTGTTTCTGGGGAACAATCCATCTTTTTGGACAGATAACTGGTGGCCGGCCCAACTTGGCACCCTGCCCAAACCGGTGCTCAAAGCCAAAAATCTTGGAGTGATCTTTGACACCAAGCTGTCCTTTGAGGCACAAATCAATTCAGTTACCTCAGCATGTTTCTTCATACTGAAAATGCTGGGGAAAATCCTCCCGGTAATACCCATGGACGTTAGGAAGATGGTGGTAACAGTCTTGATATCCTCAAGATTGGACTACTGTAATGCCCTCTTTTCCACTGCCCCAAAGCGCAGCATTAACAAACTGCAGACGGTGCAGAATGCTGCAGCAAGAGTGCTGCTGGGCATCTCCAAATTCTATTCAGTCTCTGCGTCTTTGGCCCGACCCCACTGGCTACCTGTAGTCAAGAGGATTCAATTCAAATCTTTGTGCATCGCATTCAAATCCCTCAACAACTTGGGGCCAACACATCTGGCAACATTTCTAAAGCCATATATCCCGGCCAGAGTCCTTAGATCCACCAACAAGGGAACTCTACTTGTTCCTAGAGTCAGCAGCGCCAGATGGGGTGGCAAGAGCTTCACGGCTACAACCTTTGGTGGCAGTCTGACCACCCCCACACTGCAAGACTGCCAGCAGTATTAGGACTGCGGAGGTCGGACCGCCATGAGACTACTGGCACTGCCGGGATCAGGGATCCCACTAGGCCGGCGGTTTGAAACCGGCTGTAATATACTGGAGGTGTCGCTGCCAGCACCGCTGAGCATAGTTCGAGTGTCAGGACTGGCCTATTTGAGTCTCAATTAAAGGTCAAACAGCCACTCTCTGGTCAATGTAGGAAGAGAGTGTTTGGTAGTTTACTCAGCTGGAGACACCGCTTTACTTCTGGGAGGTCCTTGCTATCAACTTTTAGGAGTTCTCATTCCAGATTACGGCGATATTCCAAGATGGCGGCTGCCATCTGTTCTACTCTAAGTCAGCGCTCTAGTGTTTGCCCCGAGTTCATTGAGTAGTGTACATCGCGCACACGCTCTATGCGCGCTGCGCACTTCAACCGTTGGATTCATGTCGTTAGGAGCGTTTCTGCTTCGCGCATGAGTCTGTCAGTTATTTCCCTCAGAGGAGTAGTGTTTCGCATTACGCTGCTCAGCCTGACTTTTCTCTAGAGAGTTGGCATCTTTTCCTGGAGTTTCCGAAGAATTAAAGTCCGACGCCAGGTATTTCCTTGAGAACCTGTACATTCCAGAACCTGGTGAGTTTGTCTGAAGGAAAGGAGCATTCCTGGCAGGGCCAGACTGGCCGTTGCGGGCACCGGGCATTTCCCCGGTGGGCCGCAGGGGTGGGGGCCGTTTTGGGCCCCTGGGGAGCCGTTTTTGTAACAGGGCCGTTTTTGCAGCATAGCTGCAATATCGGCCCCTGTAACAAAATCGGCCGAAACCGGCCCTGGCAAATAGCTTATCCGCACCCCCAACACCCTGGGGGGCCAGCCGAGCACTTTGCCAGGGCCGGTTTTGGTTCCCAGTCCGGCCCTGATTCCTGGCATTATCCTTCAAAGGTTCCCCTTGAACTTTCAAGTAAGTCCCAGTAAATTTATTCTGAGAGGAATTGCATTATTTCGTCACGCCGCCCCGAGTGAAGAGTAATTACTGGACTCACACAGAGACTGAGATTTAAGATACAACAGAATTTTTGGCGAAGAGAATTTTCAGAGTAGAATTCCAGGATATTAAGACTTTCAGCTTCTAGGCAGCCTTTTTCAGTAAGTAGTTGCCGCACAGTCAGCCTGAGCAACCTAGAACATATTAGAGCAGTAGTTATATATATATATATATATATATATATATATATATATATATATATATATATAATCTGCCAGGAGAGTGCTAGCTGCACAGGGAGTTTTCAGTCTTCGCATCTCCTATTCTTCTCAATGTTGAATAGAAATATCTATATTAATCTGCCAGGAGAGAGCAAGCTGCGCAGGGAGATTCAGTCATCTCATCTCCAATTCATCTCAACAAGTAAATAGAAATATATATATATATATTTATACTTACCACCTCTATCATCATTTCATCATCCTGTGAGAAAAAGAGAAAAGAGACAAGAGTTAACAAACTTAAAAGACACGTAACCAAAACATCATTAACAGCGCATAAGAGGGAGAGCGTATTTAAGGAAGACATTCAATAAGCAGACCTTATCTACTAGCAATGCTAAGGAGAGAAGCTAGTTACTGTATCTAAAAGGTAATTCAGTTAGTGGGAGGAAAAGTTTGGTTGGGGCAAATAAGGGCATAGTGAAGAAATAGTAACTCTGTTCTTGTAATTACAGGTGTTCGTGACAATCCTAGCTGGTTTCTGGTGAGGAGAACACTACAGTGGCAGTCTCTCTTGTCATTCCCATTCCCCTTTCCCCCCTTTACTGCATTTGAATTTATTCGTTTGCAGTGAAGTCCGGGATTTGGGACTTGCTCTTCTGCTCCCGTGGAAATCAAGTTACAGGTGCGTGGTACTTGACTATCTGACAGATTGAAGTGCCGCATATCAATACTTCCACTCGAGCAGAATGGCAGAAGGTTTAGACGTTAAGGCTTTAGCTACAGTGTTGGAGGGGATTCAGAAAAAGTTAAGTGAAACAATGGAAGAGGATAAGACTTTAAGAGACGAAGTTAGGAAGTCTAGCCAGGAGGCCATTTATCTCTGACAGAGTTTTGATGAATTGGTTGAAAGGGTTAATCCATTGGCTAAGGAGCAAAAGCCCCAACAGTTTTCCCCATCCCCTTCAGCTGCTGAATTAACTACGCAAGTCATTCATGCAATTTTCCCCACTATACCTTTAGCGGCCCCAGAGAGGTTTAATGGTGATCCTCATAAGGCCCAAGTGTTTATCACACAGTGCTCCTTGCATTTCCTTTGCAGGCCCCTTATTTTTAAGGAGGATCAATCCAAGGTAGCCTTCATGCTGTCTTACCTGAGCGGAGATGCCGCAGCCTGGTCTATGCCACTAGTAAATTGCAATGATCCCATTTTGTATAACTTAGAGGAATTTAAGAGGGAGTTTCTTCGCATTTTTGATCGTTGAACTGTGTCTCAGACAACTGACAACGAACTGCTAGATCTTAAACAAGGAAATCGTGAGTTGGTTGCGTATCTTGCGAAATTCAACAAGTTGATAGTGGAAACAAATTGGCCAGAAGCCAAGAGGGCAGCTATCTTTTACAGAGGCGCAAGGACGAATTAAAAGATGGTCTGGCCCAAATACCGAAAAGACCCACAGACGTTTCCGAATTAATAGATTTGGTTCTACAAATTGATTAACGACAAAATGAGAGGAAGAGTGAGCGTCGAAAAGACTTGCGTCCCATGCCTCCTAGATTTGACAGAGTTAAGTCAGACACCAGTAAAACCAGTGACTCTGCGTCAGTAGAAGAGCCCATGCAGATTGGAACGGTTCGGGGACCTCTAACCAAGGAAGAGAGAGAGAGACGTAGGAGTGGAAAATTATGTATGTACTGTGGAAATTCTGGACATTTTGTCAAGGAATGTCCTGAGAAGCCTAAGAACAACACTTGGGTAAATGACAGGCCCCACCAGTAAGAGGAGTTGCTCTGGTGGGTGCTTCTGATAAGACGACTCCAGACACACAACTCGTCGCAAATACCCTACAATCTTCTGTCCTCATCTGACAATCTCCAGTTTGATTAAGTTCGGAGATACTGTGGTGGAAGAGGTTTCGGTCATGATTGATTCTGGTGCCACTGGGAACTTCTGCGATATCAAGTTTGCTAAGTCTCTTTGAATTCATTTTATCAAGAAAGAAAGACCAGAGCCAGTCCGAGCAGTGGACGGAACCAATTTATCTTCTGGACCCATTATTTACGACACCGAAGTAATTACTCTAATTGGACCCGGGGAACATCAAAGTTTGTTGAGATTCAGTCTCATAGACACCCCGCAATTTCAGTTAATATTGGGACTACCGTGGCTCACCGAGCATAATCCGAAAATTGACTGGGCTCGTAGAACAGTGGAATTGAATTCGGAATACTGCAAGGAACATTGCTTTCATTCGTGTGACACAGTCCGATTACCTTCGCCATCGTCAATATTAGCTATCCAGATGCACATGGTTTGCACCATCCATTTGGGAGAGATTCCCAGTGAATACCAGGATTTGGCCGCCGTATTTGATGAACAAGAAGCCCAAAAGTTGCCTCCACATCGTGAATACGATTGTAAGATCGACCTGGAACCTGGAGCTTCCTTGCCATGCAGCAGAATTTATGCCCTCTCGGAAGTTGAAAATTGTCATTTGAAGAAATATCTGGACCAGTATTTGGCTAACGGATTGATACGACCCTCACAGTCCCCAGTTTCATCTCCTCTGTTTTTTATTACTAAGAAGTATGGAAAACTTAGGACTTGTATAGACTATAGAGCCTTGAATTTGGTCACCAAGAAGAACCGTTACCCTTTACCTTTGATTTCGGAACTTTTGGATCAGGTAAAGGAAGCTAATGTATATACCAAGTTGGATCTGAGAGGGGCCTACCATTTGGTGAGGATGGCAGAGGGCGACAAGTGGAAGACCGCTTTCCGGACCCGCTTTGGTCTGTTCGAATATCAGGTCATGCCTTTCGGCTTGTGCAACGCTCCTGCTGCGTTTCAGCATTTCGTCAGTGACATTCTCAGAGAGCATTTGGATTGCTTCGCCGTCGTTTACATTGACGATATCCTTATTTTCTCTGCGAATTTGGAAGAACATGTTTTACATGTAGGAGCGATTTTGGAAAGATTGCTGGAAAATCAATTGTATGTGAAGTTGGAAAAGTGTGTATTTCATACCTCTCAAGTGGAGTTTTTGGGTTTCATTTTGTCTCCCGATGGAGTTTTAATGGATGACGCAAAAGTGAGAGCTATCAAAGATTGGCCATCTCCCAGAAATGTAAAGGAGATACAAAGTTTTATTGGTTTTGCCAATTTTTATAGACGTTTTATCCATAACTTTTCTGAGAAGGTTAGCCCTCTTACTCGTTTGTTGAAGAAGAAGGAGAAATTTGTTTGGAATACGGAGACAGAAGAAGCCTGTCAGTTATTGAAGGATATATTTACCACGGCACCAGTTTTACTGCATCCAGATCCCGAAGAGCCATTTTTTGTTGAGGCTGACGCTTCCAATTTGGCCATCGGTGGAATCCTGTCTCAAAGGCAAAAGAACACTGGACAGCTTCATCCGGTGGCCTATCGTTCCAGAAAGTTAACTGCAGCAGAGGTCAACTATGCTATCGCAGATAAAGAACTGTTGGCAGTGAAGGATGCCTTTTTGGAATGGAGGCATTATTTATTGGGAGCCAAGCATGAGGTTACAGTCTTTACTGACCACAGAAATTTGCAATTTTTGAAGTCAGCTAGGACACTTACTCCTAGATAATTGCGATGGTCCCTTTTCTTTGCAGATTATAATTTTGTTCTAACCTACAAGCCAGGTACTAAGAATGGAAAGGCAGATGCTTTGTCTCGTATCAACACAGGAGAAGGTAAAGAGCTCCCGGCTGAGGGATTAATCATACCTAAAGAAAAGATCATTGGAACCATTCAGTATACAGAGTTTGAAGAAAACCTTAAGGATTTCCTTTCAGAAGAAGAGAAGTTGAAATGGATAGAGGAAGGCTCTGGAAGAGAACTGAAGGATGGAATGCTTTATTTTCAGGGAAGCCTTTACGTCCCATGTGAAGAACTACAGAAGAAGGTTATTCGACATTGTCATGATCATTTATTGGCTGGGCACAAAGGAGTCAAAAAGACTTTGGAATTGATAAAACGAGAATTTTGGTGGCCGGAAATGGAAGCTCAGGTGAGGCAGTATGTGGCATCTTGTGAACAATGTGTCAAGGGAAAGGTCATCAGGCGAGCCCCACAAGGTTTGCTGATGCCTTTGCCTGTAGCTCCCTATCCTTGGCACACAGTCTCTATGGATTTCATTGTAGATTTACCCTCCAGTCAAGGTTTCTCTACCATTTGGTTGATAGTTGACCATTTTTCTAAAATTAGTCATTTTGTCCCACTCAAATCCCTTCCAACTCTGCACAGTTGGCCAATTTATTTTCACAACATGTGGTGAAGGTACATGGAATTCCAAAGGTGGTGATTTCTGATGGGGTCCCCAGTTTATTTCGCACTTTTGGAGGTCTTTTTTTAAAAGATTGGGAGTCGATTCTCGTTTGTCAACTGGTTTCCATCCCAAGACTGATGGACAAACCGAGAGAGTAAATCAAGATCTGGAGCAATACCTACCCTTATACCTGATGGAACAGGAAGGTGACTGGCCAAATTTGATTTGGGCAGCTGAATTCGCGTATAACAATGCAGTACACTTTTCCACAGGTTATTCACCATTCTTTTTAAACTCAGGCAGGCACCCAAACATGATAGTTGGGAGACAGGAGAGTGATGTTCCGGCAGTGGAGGTAGTGGTGAAAGATTTGCAGAAGGCCTATCAGATTGCCACAGATAATCTAGTGAAAGCGAAAGATTCCTTTAAGAACTAGGCAGACAAGAAGAGAAGGGAGAATCCAATTTATGAGTCTGGTGATATGGTTTGGGTCTCTACTCGTAATATGCGCTTAAAAGGAAACAGGAAATTCCAACCTAGATTTTTGGGGCCTTTTCAGGTAGAGAAAATGGTAAACCCAGTCAGTGTTAAGGTTCAACTCCCTTCTAAGTTAAGAATACACCCAGTGTTCCATGTATCTTTGATTAAGAGAAATCCACCAGACCTGAGAAAGGTTACTCCACCAGCCCCAGTTCAGTTCCAATCTAAAGATGAATTTGAAGTAAAACGAATCTTAGATTCTAAAGTTAGGAACTGTAGATGACTTTATCTAGTAGATTGGAAAGGTTTTGGTCCAGAGGAAAGGTCCTGGGAGCCCAGTACTAATGTTCATGGCCCTAGATTGATCGGAGAATTTCACAAGACCTATCCCAAGAAGCCTAATGCGGGAGGGGAGGGGGTTTTGGTGGGGGGTACTGTCAGGACTGGCCAATTTGAGTCTCAATTAAAGGTCAAACAGCCACTCTCTGGTCAATGTAGGAAGAGAGTGTTTGGTAGTTTACTCAGCTGGAGACACCACTTTACTTCTGGGAGGTCCTTGCTATCAACTTTTAGGAGTTCTCATTCCAGATTACGGCGATATTCCAAGATGGCGGCTGCCATCTGTTCTACTCTAAGTCAGCTCTCTAGTGTTTGCCCAAGTTCATTGAGTAGTGTACTTCGCGCGCGCGCTCTATCCGCGCTGCACACTTCAACCGTTGGATTCATGTCGTTAGGAGCGTTTCTGCTTCGCGCATGAGTCTGTCAGTTATTTCCCTCAGGGGAGTAGCGTTTTGCATTACGCTGCTCAGCCTGAATTTTCTCTAGAGAGTTGGCATCTTTTCCTGGAGTTTCCGAAGTCCGACGCCAGGTATTTCCTTGAGAACCTGTATATTCCAGAACCTGGTGAGTTTGTCTGAAGGAAAGGAGCATTCCTGGCTTTATCCTTCAAAGGTTCCCCTTGAACTTTCAAGTAAGTCCCAGTAAATTTATTCTGAGAGGAATTTCATTATTTCGTCACGCCGCCCCGAGTGAAGAGTAATTACTGGACTCGCACAGAGACTGACATTTAAGATACAACAGAATTTTTGGCAAAGAGAATTTTCAGAGTAGAATTCCAGGCTATTAAGACTTTCAGCTTCTAGGCAGCCTTTTTCAGTAAGTAGTTGCCGGGCAGTCAGCCTGAGCAACCTAGAACATATTAGAGCAGTAGTTATATATATATATATATATATATATATATATATATATATATATATATATATATATATATATATATATAAATCTGCCAGGAGAGTGCTAGCTGCACAGGGAGTTTTCAGTCTTCGTATCTCCTATTCTTCTCAATGTTGAATAGAAATACCTACATTAATCTGCCAGGAGAGAGCAAGCTGCGCAGGGAGATTGTCATCTCATCTCCAATTCATCTCAACAAGTAAATAGAAATATATATATATATTTATACTTACCACCTATATCATCATTTCATCATCCTGTGAGAAAAAGAGAAAAGAGACAAGAGTTAACAAACTTAATAGACACGTAACCAAAACATCATTAACAGTGCATAAGAGGCAGAGCGTATTTAAGGAAGACATTCAATAAGCAGACCTTATCTACTAGCAATGCTAAGGAGAGAAGCTAGCTACTGTATCTAAAAGGTAATTCAGTTAGTGGGAGGAGAAGTTTGGTTGGGGTAAATAAGGACGTAGTGAAGAAGAAGTAACTCTGTTCTTGTAATTACAGGTGTTCGTGACAATCCTAGCTGGTTTCTGGTGAGGAGAACACTACAGTGGCAGTCTCTCTTGTCATTCCCATTCCCCTTTCCTTCCCTTTACTGCGTTTGAATTTATTTGTTCACAGTGAAGTCCGGGATTTGGGACTTGCTCTTCTGCTCCCGTGGAAATCAAGTTACAGGTGCGTGGTACTTGACTATCTGACATCGAGTTGCCTTTTCGTCACCCTTTTCATGGTGGTGATCCCGCTATGAAAAGGGTGGAGGAAAGGCAACAAAGGGAGCCCTAACATGGCCTCATGCTGGATTTGGCTCTGGAGGTACATGCGGGGGAGGGCTGTATTTGCATCCCCACTTCTTGCATGGTGTGGCACGGTCGGCAGTCTGACTGCGGCGGTCTGCATTAAAGGCTCTTCTGTGAGCCTTTGAGACTGCCGAAGTCAGACCGCCACGACACCGCCCCCCAGACCAGGATTTAACACCTGATCTAGCGGGCGGTCACACCATGGGTGAGGCCGTCCTACAGCGGATGGTGGGAGGACCACCCCCACTGTAGGACTGCCAAATCTGTAATAAGGCCCTAGGTCTTTTCTGTATAATTGTCTGTCAATTTTAATGATCTTTATGTTTTTTAATTGATGATTTTTTTTTAAATTCAGTATTACCCATAACTTTGGGGTAGAATCATGCAGGGCGTGGGGAGTGAAACAGCAAAGTTGGTGAGCTGTGGAAAGCAGATCACTGATTTGTGCGTATAAACATTAAGTGGGCTGAATGTAATTTTATATATGTCAGTGTAATGTAGGTATTTATAATGCCAGGATTGGACCATCCTTTAGGGCAATCAGGCAGTGTCCGAAGGGCTGATCTGACAGGTCAGTGTGTGGCCTGGGTTTTAGTCTGTTCGTGGGCCTCTTTTATGGTCTAGAGGGAGGGTTTTTTGTTGATTTCCCTGATATTACCACAAACATTGCCTGTAACAAGCACAAATGCATACAGTCTCCCTGCAAAACACCTGTACAGAGTTTCTTCACAAGTTAAAAAATGCTTGATTTGCAAATGTTGGCCACTTCTCTGGCTATCTGATTTGGTAATGGGGCCACTGTTTCTTTGGTGCCCAGGACTACTTTTTGTACCAGTCTGACTTTGCATTATACACGCCAAGGTAAACAGAGTGACAGAGTGGAGCTGTGTCACCAACATCAACTTTACACACTTGATGTGGCACAGTGTTATTATTTTTTCTTTCTTGCTTTAGACTGATAACGCTGCTATGTTGCAGATACACCATGTGGGCGTATGGCTTCATGGGCCAATTCATGCGTTATAAAAATATTTGTAAGAATTGGACCAGGAAGACACTAACACAAACATTGCAACATTATAATCCCGAATTAAAAAAACATTATTCCATTTGAAAATCCTGCACCGAAAAAAACAGGCTCCATTGTGAAACATTTACTGATTATGAGTGTGAAAGTTGTGCCACGCAGATGGGTATTCCTGCACTGTTTAGTAATATGGAGGAGAGGTGCAGCTTACCTTGATATACAAAGGCTGGAGGTATGTTTAAGGAAATGTAGTGATTATGAAGTGAAAGCCAACTGTTGTGAGTATCCAGAAACATTTGTCATTCCTGTTTATGTAAAATAAAACCAAAGCACTCATATAGTGTCACACCATAGTAGAAAGTCCAAACAGTAGCTATTGAGTTTGAATGGAGGCACAATTTATTGACAGATTCATCGATCTTGTATTCTTCTGTACATTCCATTTTAACGAATTTTTTCTTCAAAAACAGCTGACACGTGTTTCGTCACAATGTGACTTTTTCAAGGCTTCAAAAATAAAGTGGTTCAACGGTTCATATAGCGAGATCCAGATGTCATCTATGATGGTAGGGGATACCCTCCCACACGATGTACAGTAGCATCCAGTACAGTAAGCTACTATACATTGTATGGGAGGGTATCCCCTGTCAATAAATTGTACCTCCATTCAAACTCAATCCCTACTGTTTGGACGTTATACTACTGTGTGACACTATGTGAGTTATTTACTTTGTTTTTGTATAAACATTGTACACAGTTGGGGTCCTTAGACACCTTGGGTAGTAGGGTGTTGACAACCATATAGCACCATCTTCTAAGTTATTACTACTGTCATTTATACTGTACCCACAGAAAATACTTGTTCATAAGGAGGTGAGAAAACTAAACCACTACTACCTGTCTTCATTGATCAACATTTGTCATTCCTGTACAAACTTACATTTGTATCAACCATATGTAAATGTTGAAGTATACACAAGAAAACATGCAGAAATCCCCATTTTTCAAGAGGTGGACGGAAGGTAAGGAAGTTCCCATGAGAAGAAAAAAATGTACTGAAAATATTGTGAAAGTTGGCAAATATCCAATGCAGATTTCCAGTAATGGGGGAGAACTGCACATGTCACGGACTATTCATGACAAAAATTTAAACATGCTGGAAGAACGTGTCTGCCACTCTTTCCGCTCAGGCCCAGAGTTTATTGGTGTGCGTGGTGCTCTTGCAGCACCTAGCTATAGCTGTTTCAGAGGTAGAAGCAAAGGATTCTGGGTCTGGAACTTGCAAGAGAAACATGACGAGCATGGCATACTGTCCAGCAAAGGAGAAATAGATCTAAATCAGTTGTGCATATCATTGCCTCAGAGAGGAAGGCATTACCCTCGTAGCTCCAGAAATCTCAATCTTAAACGCCTTGAGACTTGAGTGCTAATTCTTATGGGGTATGCCCGAGGTTGGGGATGAGGTAGAACTGAATAGGTATAGGGCGATGGACAGATGAGTCAGGTTGCCTTTTCCTGAGACACTAGTTAAAGAAGGGACACATGCGGGGGAGGAGACGGCATTGTGTGTGCTTAACTGCCAGTGGAATGGAAGGTTACAGTTTACTGCAACAAGGTAGTATTATCTTGTCTAAGCCCTCAACCCTGGGAGAGGTGGGGAGTTTTTTTCACTGCTTCAATAGGGTTGATTTCTGTAATGTTTTGACATGTTATGGGCTTTTGTTGGATGGGTTTCAGGGTAACAGCTCTCACCGGCTCCGGGACACAATCAGATTTGTGTTGCTTGCAACAGGACATTGTTGTCTTATATCTATATCTCACTCCCACTTTACAACATACCGTCATAGCAGTTTATCTGCTCATGGACACCAACATGAAATGCATAATTAAAATGTTGAGTCTAAATGTGAGGGGCCCAAATGCCCCCACTAAAAGATTGGCTGCACTATCATACTTGAGGAACTCTGAAGCTCAAATGTGTCTTCTATAAGAGACACACCTAGTCAAGAAACATTAGCAGTGCATGCAGTCTGGATGGTCTCCACGCCAATATTCTTCTTCAAACCTCTAAAAGAAAGGGAGGGTGGCCATTTTAATAGCACCCTCATTCGCTGTGAATGTTAAGGAGGTTATTGTGGACCTTGAGGGTAGGGCATTGGTCCTCAGACTGATTGTTGATGAATATACCATCACAGCGGGATTCATATATGCACCTAATGATAAACAAGCAAGATTCCTTAGAGCCACCATCCAGTTGATTTTGCAATCCCCGGATAGAGAGCTGAATATTCGGGGTGCCATCAATTTGATCATGGATAGTATGGCCAATAGGTAAGCACTGAAAACGGGCTTTCGGGGAACATTATAGGGAGGCTAAGAATTGGCTGGGTGACCTTGGACTCATAGATATATATCCCTGACTGAAAAAGATTATGCATCTTATTTGTCTGTATACCATAGGTATGCTATTATTAGCTGTTTCCAAGGCACCTCTCATATTGTGGGGGAAGTCTATGAGACCTCAATAGGAGTTATATCAATAGCAGACCAGGTCCCTATATGTCTCACTTTTGAGGTCTCCCACTGTGGACCACGGGATGGGAGGTGGAGACTGAGCGATAACCTACTACATAACAAAAATATTTTGTTTGGATCGGAGAATCCCAAACCTCTTTCTCCAAGAAAATGATGGGGAGTGGTTTAAGACCAGTTTTTTGTGGGACTTCTTTAAAAGCTTATGCTAAAGGCCAATTTATCTCCTTGGTGGCCAAGATTAATAAAGATGGGCACGAGAAACGAGACACCCTAGAAGGACAGGTTAAAGAGCTGGAGGAGGTCCATAAAAGATCAGGGGCAAAACACTTTGTGAAGCTATTAGACATTTATAGGCCTGAATACTCACTCCTGTGTGTGAAGCACTCTCATTACAGTGGGGGAAATAAGGCTTGGAAACTCCTTGCCACAAAGTTAAGAGCTAAAATTCAGCTGAAAAATATATCTTCCATTAAGAGTAGATCATGATCTCTCTTAACAGATGATGCTCAGATGAGAAGGGAAATCCAAGAATATTTCCAAACCTTATATACAACATAGAAGGAGATTGATAATGCAATGTGGTGAATATATTAAAGATGCTACACTCACATGTATCTCCCTGGCCCACAAGGAAGCTCTGGACAAACCCATAGAAATTGCCTTGTATCAAGCTTCATCTTGCATGCGGCATCACTTGGTGGCAACCACTGGCAGATAAAGTTCACTGGGCATAGGATTACTGGAAAGGAAAATCTGAAGGATTTGACACAGTGGCTAAAATACCTTAACAAAAGCTCATGGAATTTAATGCAACACACAATATGAAACAAGTGTTGTTTTGACCACAAACATATGAGGCAATGAGATTGTGATACGTTCACATACACACTTCCTTACAGATTGATTGTGGAATAAACTGGACGTTGAACAAGTACTCACAATTGGTTCTTAGTAAGTTCTGAAGAGGCCCCTTCATTTTTAAGGGGTTGAAATGTTGACATACCTCCCCCCTTGGTTCCCAGTTTCAGTGTAATCACAAGGGACTGTAGATTGATCCACAACATCCTAACATGTATATCTAAAATCATGTATGGAACCAGGGGCATTGTACAGTGTCTTATTTATATGTTATATATGTTTATTCACCTACTTGAGCACGGCATCATCTTCACTTTTGTTCACTGTCACACTGACTACTGCATATAAACACATACCAGTAACAGGAACCCTCTGAGACTTATGTTGTTTTTGCATAGTTCAAGTAACATGTTGAAGAGTGTCCCACATGTTGCAGGAGTCCCACAGAACACTGTATACATATACAATTCAATGCTGGAGTCCTCAATAGTGATTCTCCCAAAACCTGGCAAGGATGTGTCACTCTGCTCCTCCTTTTAGCCACTCTCCCTCCTAAATATTTACACCAAGTCTTTCTAGGAGGTCTTGGAAAATCTCCTGGCACCCTACATGCAGGGACTTATTGAACCAGATCAGAAGGGATTTATTCAGAGTAGAGGCATGGCAGATATTACTAAATGCACCTTACATTTGATTATAAGGTACAAGGGATCCATAAGCAAATATTACTCCTTTCTGTTGACGCCAAAATGGAGTTCAACAGGGTGCATTGGCCATCTTTGTGGAGGGCACTCAAGACCTATTGATTTGGACCTACATACATGGCATTGAGTGCCAGCATATACGCAAACTCTGTTGCTAAAGTGTTGGTCAATTGCACATACTGTGCCCTATTTCAAATTGAGAGGGGTACCCGGTAAGGCTAACCCTTATCCCCTCTCTTATACACGTTATACATGGAATCACTAGCAAAAGTGAATATTGCTAGTCAAGAAATCAAAGGGATCATCTTTGGCAAAGAGGATTGCAAGATCTGCCATTATGTGGATGATGTTCTTCTAACACTAACTGACCCACTGCAATCGCTTCTTCCCCTAATAGAAGAATTGAATAGATTTGGGCGGTTAACAGGCTTAAAATCAATTTACAAAAATCCTAACTTTTGAATTTTTGAATTTATTACTCCCAACGGAACAGATAAGTAAAAAATGTCAGCCCTTCCTAGATTTTTATACTTGACTTAATCCCTCCCACTACAACCACAGAAAGGGATTTTGAGAGAAATCTAAAACACACTGAATAATTTCTTTAGGGTGAACAAGAAATGTAGGCTCCCCAAACTCACATAGTACCCCTCCACTGGGGAGGGAGGTCTTAATGTCCCTTATTTCGCAAACTACTACCATGCTGCTCAACTCAGATATGTGGTAGAATGAGGTAGAATGGCAACTGAAAATTCTTGGTACTTTTTGCATCAGATAATTGCAGGTGACCACATTTGGAAATTCTCCTGGCTATCTAGATACTTTCAATCTTGCGTACTAAACTCTTCCTTCATCACAAAAACTACATTGCTTGCTTGGGATGTGGTTATGATCCAAAAGGGACTGTCTACATATCCATCCCCTCTCACAGCCATTATTGGGAATACTGATTTCACCCTGGGCATGAACTAAAGTCACTTGGTGGAACGGCAGGTAGCTAATTGTAAGTGCGTAGGAGACGTGTTTGGGACTGAGGGTATCAATTCATTTGAACAGATAAAATGCAAGTACAGTCTCCCTTAATCTAAAAGTTTACGCTACCCCCAAATAAAACACTAGGTAACCATTGCAGCATGATATAATTGGCTTCAAGACCCATTGTGTCCTTCGAGCATTGTCTGTTTCTTCAATCAGATGATCAGCATCTCAAATCTTAAATTTGCAAGCTTCATAACTCTCACAACATTCAAACATACTATGGGACAATTTTGGCAGGAGGCTGAAATTCGGAGGAAAATCACGAACAAGGAGTGGGGACAAATACTTGCTAGACCTCAGTTCAGTACCTCCAGCATGACTGTTATGGAGACACTTATAAATGTTGTGACATATTGGTTATATACCCCTAGCAGGATTAATAAATGTGATGCTACTGAAGCAACCTATGCTGGAGAAACTG
Organism: Calotriton arnoldi; assembly: GCA_963921515.1. Taxonomy (NCBI): domain Eukaryota; kingdom Metazoa; phylum Chordata; class Amphibia; order Caudata; family Salamandridae; genus Calotriton; species Calotriton arnoldi. The sequence goes on along the minus strand of CAWUFW010004502.1, from coordinate 895,103 downwards.
TGGCAATCCAAAATCCCTCAGTCATTTGCTATGGCACTGCCCCAAAATTCAAAGATATTAAAAAGAGGTTCTTGATGATGCAGACTCGATGTTGGTGGTTCAGATGATCAGCCTCCCAGAGTATGTCACCCTGGGAGTGAAAGATTGCCTCTCATAAACCCTAAAATCACACAAGGATGGACAGCTTTCCTTATTGCTGGGTGCTGCTATACAAGTGATTCTGAATCTCTGGATTGGGTAGGAGATCCCTACTCATAGATCGTAGTTGTACCGGATATGGGAGATGCTCAGAATGGAAAGGGTATCAATGGCACTGGCTGGCAGAGGGGGCAGTTTTGCGACATTGTGGATCTCATACTTATCTGTGATAGCGACAGAATTTATAGAAGTAACATGTCCTAAGTATCTAAGGGATTTACACATCACAGCTTCACCTGAGTTGGAAGCTTGGTAATGGGATGGTGGGATGAATGGAGGGTTGTGATTAGAGGAGCAACGTTGCTATGTGACGCATGCAGTTATCAAATTAGGAGGAGACGTGAGGGTGCAGGAGAGGAAAAGGAGAGATTTTGGGTGGGCTAGGAGTGTTTATACTTTGTTCCTAACAACCTAATGAGACTATGCCTGAGTGATGTACTACAGTATTCATTACTTTGCTTTGAAAAGTTGTATGCAATTACACCACTCATTACTAAGTGCCGCCGGCCTTGAGATGTAAATGGAACTATGTGTACAGCTTTAACAATTAATAAACAGAGTTAACCCTAAAAAAAATAAACATGCAGTGTATGAGTGTGCTTTTACATGTTTTTTAGGTTTTTCTTAGACACAAACACTACCAGAATAATGCCTGGGAAAGTTGCACCAGGTGCAGCAAGCATTATTCTGGGAATTTCATGTGACATATCCCATGGGATCCAACTCCCTCTCTGTGCAATTCCACATGGTGGATTGGGAGGTTGGGAGCAGTTAAAAACTATACTTATGTCTGTCGGCCATTTATCCCACTTTGGGACAATCTAGAGGTGCCATTTTTGGTACTACACGCTCTAGCTTTTCTTTTGGGCCACATGCATATAAACATGCACGCTGAAGGCGCATGCCCGTCTGTGCCTGAAAGTGTCCTGGAAGCAGCTAGCACCAGCCACTCTGCCCGTGGCCTATCAGAAGGTATGCCAGGCATTTACTTAAAAAAGAACAAGTTGCTTGACCTGGCCTCTACACTAAAACGTATGCCTCACTGTTCACCACCTCTAATAAAAGAGGGATATTTCTTTCCCCTATAAAGGTGGCAACTAAAACCTCCAACATGGACAAAGGTAACTACCACTGCTGTGGGATGTAGGAAAAGAAACATGTAGTTTTCTGCAGCGCTAATTAATGTCCATTCTCCACAAAATCATGATGCAAATATTTTTTATTTCCTGAGTGATGAAAAGCCAGATATACTCTTTATAACTGAGACATGGCTCTCTGTATCATCCAACCCCACCATATCTATGGCCATTCCTAGAGGTTATAAAATCTACAGGAAAGACGATCTAGGTGGAAGAGGAGACAGTGTGGCTATGGTATGTAAGGAGGCGCAGGAATGTACCCCTATCCCTATTAAGGAACAGGAAGGTGCAAAGGTGTTGGGCTTCCGCCTCTCCCTGACACCCCACCAATCAATAGCCGGAGTACTAACCTACAGCCCTTCGACCAATGCTGGACCCTTTCTCAAATCTCGGGGCAATGCTCTTGCTCACTGGGCTTTAAGATATGCTCATTTTAAAGTATTGGGGGACCTTAATCTGCATATGGACAAAGAAGGAAACAGTGAGGTGACCGCACTATGTCATCCTTAGAGCTCATTCAACATGTGTTTAGCCCTACGCATAAAGCAGGTCATGCGCTCGATCAAGTTGTCTCTAATATTAGGCTACACCTTGAAGAGCCCACACATCTAGTCTGGACAGACCATTACTTAATCGCGTTTTGCTGGCCAATATATTAGTAAAATCCCAACCCATGACAAATAAAATTCCATCAGTCACGATAGCATTTTATAAAATCCAACGTTTGGAATTTATTCGCTCTCTGCTAGAGAGCACCCCCTCTCTCTGGTATAGTGAATGAAGACATCAGCACATTTGACAGCTGGATTCGGAACACCTCCAATAATCTAACACTGGTCTCCTCACGTACACCCTGCAGAAACAAATGTTCTGACCCCTGGTTTAATAATAATCTTAGGACTCTTAAGAAACATTGCACAATTTTAGTGAGGCAATGGCAAAAGACACTACATGGCTGAAGACAAATCAATCTATAAGGCAGCTCTAAAAAAAATACTATGCAGGTTTCAGGACAGCAAAAAGAGCACATTGCGAGGAGAGGATAGAGGAGGCAGGCAATAAATCCAGGAAAATCTTCAGTCATCAAAAACTTCATATACCCTGAGGCCTGCACCACATTGCACTACCCCACTGTAGAATGGTGTTACCAGTTGGCCTCATATTTTCATGACAAGATCACAGCTATTCAAGCCAGACTCACGTCATATATCCAGATGGAGGAGAGTCAGTTGGAGACAGTTTGCTCCAGTACGGCCTCTTCCACATTGGCTTCACCCTCAAATTTCCAGCCTGTCCCTTTGGAGAAATCATTGGTGGCCATACGTGGCCTCAAATAAGGATCTCCAGCCGATCCTTGCCCTCCAAATCTATTAGCGATAGGTGCAGCTGCCACTAACCCACTGGCTAATAGGTTGCTCAATGCGTTGTTGTCCTCAGCAACAGTCCCTGGAAGCAGGCTAAAATTCTGCTCCTCCTAAAAAAGCCCTAAGCAGACCCTATGGAGCAATCAAACTACAGGCCAATCTCTCTACTGCCAGCATTGTCTAAGGTACTGGAAGAATCTGTTAATCAACAGTTCTCACAATATCTTGATACCAATGAGCTGCTCCTTCTTAGCCAGTCTGGCTTTAGGCCAAACTTCAGTACTGAGACAGCACTGATTGAGGTCACCAAACATATTAGAGGTACCTTAGACGCAGGGGAAAGGCCGACCTGATTATGTTAGATCTGTCAGTGGCCTTCGATATGGTCCCTCACTCTATGCTCCTAGCATGCCTCCAATCCATCGGAATAGGTGGAGTGGCTTTGAACTGGCTAGCATCCTTTTTGAAGGACAGAGGGCACGAAGTGTGGGTTACCCTATACTCTTCCAGAGCATACAATGTGACAGTGGGAGTGCTGCAGGCCTCTGCTCTGAGCTCCACTCTGTTTAACGTGTACCTTACCCCTTTAGCACAAATGGCAGAGGCCTTGGGAGCTAAGGTGATTACATATGCTGATGACACCCAGCTGCTGTTCACATGTGGGAAGGGAGAGGAGATTGCAGGAGAGTCCATTAATACCTGCCTTTCTTCTGTTTTTCACGTATGACCTCCCATCAATTAAAACGCGATGAAGACAAGACCAAAATACTATTCTTAGGCCCCAATCCCCCGGTTTGGCAGACTCTGTGGCCTAAAGAAGCCCGACCCCCAGGTCACCGAGAGGGAACAGTCAAGAACTTGGGCATTAAATTTGACAATTCTCTCTCTTTTCAGCCACAGATTATGTCTGCAATCTCAACATGTTTTGGACTTCTGCGGACATTAAAAATGTTTTTACACTTTCTCTCCTTGTCTGCAAGAATGGTGGTCATCCAGGCACTGATAACACTATCCGCTTAACAAGCTTCAAATGGTCCAAAATGTGACAACCCGCATTCTACTTAGCCTGCCCCCAAGAACACACATGTCCTACACTTGCATTTCCTACACTGGCCTCCAATAAAGAAGAGAATTCTCTTCAAAACATTAGTCCTGGTCGATAGAGCACTGCACCATTGAGTCGCAGGCTATCTTGGGGCCATAACTAGTTTATATGCCCCCTCCATAAGTTTGTTGTTGGCCCACTGCCTTCTTGCATATATCCCTAAGATTCATTGCATGGGAATAGGTGGAAGGACATTCTCCTACCTCAGACCACAGGCTTAGAAGAAACTTCCTTTTGAGCTACGCTCTATAGCTGCTACCACCATGGTTAAGAAAAGGCTGAAGACCTGGCTCTTCCAACAAGATCAGTTGATCTCACTGCACCTCGTGGATGACTGAAAGCTCAGCGCCAGGACACTCCATGGAGTAGCCGTGTGCTTTATAAGTCACATTTCCTTTCATTTCATGGTGTAAAATACTTCAAATAGAGAATTGATCCGCCCTGTGCAAATGCACACTTTAATTTCCTTTTTTCTGCAAGGAAGACATGATTCCCCTTGCAGAAAGGTATTTTCCTACAACCCCCCGCCCCCAATATGTGTGATCATGTTTTCTTTCCATTCTAGAAGAGGAGTAACTCAAGCCCTTGGCCTAACTTGGCCGAACCCCCAACCTAGACCAGGTCATACACTCAGCTGTCTGTGGGTGGCCAACCCCTGTTGCAGAACGCACCCAAGTAGAGGCTTGACATGTTGGGAAATTGTGGAGCCTAGTTTGTATTTGTGAACCCCACACTGGTTAATGGGTCGTTGTTGGAACTCTTGTAGGTCTGCTGACCTAATACTATGTTCCCAAACTCCATAGGAGGCCCATCAAGTTCCCATAAACTGGCGAGTGTTCATGTACCCCAAGCCAAGGATTGTGAAACTTTGGAGTCACTCGTAAGTGGGTCCCTAACTTGAACCATTGACTCTGGGGCAGTTTCCAGCCCCTTATGACTCATTTAGTATTATTTTCCCAGACTCATAAACAGAGTCCTGTAATGGTTGGTGCCCTGTAGCCAGGACATTACAGAGCTTTAACACTCCGTCCCATCTTTGGGTCTGAGGAAATGAAAATGAACGATGGGAGAAAAAGATCCATTGTCTAATCCAATTAGATTTAAAAAAATGTAATGTAGGTCCACAGAAAGTCCGCAAACCTGGGTTTACAGACATAGATGGACTAATAGTCCAATTATCTCAAACGTTTTAACTCCTTCAAGTCTACCCATAAATGTTTTTTTCAGTGCTAATTTCTGAAAAAATACTGAATGGATTTATGCCCAAACAAGTAAACAGATGTCCTTGTGTAAACTTCTACTTTCATGCCAAGTTTGGTGTAATTTCATTCAGATTTTCTTATGGGAATCAATCTATCTATCTATCTATCTATCTATCTATCTATCTATCTATCTATCTATCCCTACTGATTTAGCACATTCTATCTATCTATCTGTTAGCAATTGAGGTTTTTGGTTGGCAGAGTATACACATGGTAAGTCAGATACACAACCTAAATTAACCTGTGCTCATCTTCTGGTAGCTTGGCACAGAGCTGTCAGACTTGTGCAACACTTAAATTACAGTAACACAGTGAAAACACCACAAAAAAGGTTACACACCGGTTTAGAATAATATAGAATATTTATCTGAGTACAACAAGACTAAACAACAAACATCTAATCAGTAGAAGTTTAGATATACATTTTTATAGATTAAATCCAAAAACAGTACTTAGAAGTCAATAGCGCTAAAAGGTTACTTGAGGTAGCGCTAGACCAGGGTAAATCCAAAGTTCAGGCCGACTGTGATGGAGGGCAGTCCAGCTACAGGACCCACCCAGGGCCCGCTGAAAAATTACCTTTGTGTGGAACAAGCGTCAAAGACTCAATGCGTCGGTTCGGATTCACGCAGTCGGGCCAATGCTTCGAAGTTGAGACTCGCAGCAGTGCCTTCAGTTTGGCGCTGCATCGTCATTGAGCCTCGCAGTTGGGACGTCGGAACAGAGCTGCGTCATCATCAAACCTCGCAATTAGGTCAATGCGTCATCGTCGTGCAGGGATGTCCTTGGATCGGCACTGCGTCGGAGGGCACTGCATCGGTTCAGATCGGCTCAGTGGTGACAATGCGTCGATTTTTGTAGCTGCAGCTGCAGATTCAACTTCTGAGGCCAGGACCGAAGGGGCAACTCAGGCCAGGGTAGGACACACATATGGCAAAGTCCATCAGCGCCAGCAGAGTTTCACTAAGTCTTTTGTGACCCTGAGTCTTCAGAGAACAGGAGGAAAGCCAGCAAGGCATTGGAGAAACTTGGGTTCAGGTATGTAGAGAGCAGGTCCAGTCCCTCTCACTCCCAGACAGTCCCTCCTACAGCACAGCATTCAGCAGGGAGCAGGCCAACACAGCAGCAAGGTGGCAATCCCTCCTACAGCACAGCAGCTCTTCTTCCAGGCAAAATGCCCATGGTTCCAGCAAAGCTTTGATTTGATGCTATCTATCTATCTATCTATCTATCTATCTATCTATCTCTCTCTCTCTCTCTGTCTGTCTGTCTGTCTGTCTATCTATCTACCTATCTAGTTCAAACATACTTTCACCCTTTTATCATAAAGGTGAAATACTCAAACTCCAATTTATTCACATACTAAGCCCAGTAAAGCCTAACTAAAGTAATTCCCAGATGATAATCAGAATAACATACTTTTTATTTCCACTGTTGAGTGTGGTCACATCGAGATGTGAATCTCTGCTAGAAAATGACTTACATCAGACTTTAAGACACATATGTGTTGTGGACAATTTAGGAGGCTTCAATGGTCAGATTACTGTCAATCTTGTAAATATATGCAGGCGAGGCATCATAGCTATAATACTGTCTCCTGCCTAATTGCCAGTATTCTCTGCTGTGGGGTTTCTGTATGGCTTATGCATATAATATTGTCAAAAGGTCAGGAAAGAAATTTGTGTTCTGTGTCTTTAAGTAGGGCCTGTGAAGGACATGAGTCCAAACACGCCCATATAACTGACCCCAAATAGAGTGATCTAGTGGAGAGCCTTTCTGGTCGCTATGGTGATCCTTTTAGCTTTGGTTTGTTGCAAACCTTTGCAAAATGTATGCATATGTTTTAGAACATTAACCCTACTATTTTCCTCTATTTCTCTATTTAATAACAGAATTGGAAGAGTGTAGGAAAATCATATCATGTATTCTTAAAATGGTCTTTCACTGTAGAAAAATGCAGCACCCTTTATTCAGTCACAGCATCACTACCAATCACTAACAATAAGCATTCTAGTGTGTTGCTGTGTTTGATGACACCTGTTTTGGGTTTGAGACATTGTAGTACCTTTTTAATTAGAACAATGGTGATGCAGAACCGTCTCGCTTTAGATATACCCTTGGCCAAGAAGGGTGGTGTCTGTAAAGTAGTTAAGGCGAAGAAATGCTGAATGTGCACACCAAATTATAGTGGAGTGGCTGACTCTTACCTTACTAACATAGCTAATTTGACTCATGAGATTAGGTCAGTAGAGGAACTTGGTTTGTGGGAAGCTATAGATTCCTGGATAAAGCAAATGGAGAGTGGCTTTAGAGAAATAGGTGAGTGGCTAGGTACTTTTAGCAAGGGATTTTTACAAGCTGCGTTAACACCAATAATAATTATAATAATATTGATTTTTGCAATTTTCCTATTCTTCTTATTAAAAGTAATAGAAAGTATGGTTAGAAAATATACTAAAAATAGTAAGAATAGAAGTAGTGAAGATAATTCTTCAAGAAAAGGGAAAAGAAAAAGATCAATGGGCTTTGAACTAGGCAATTATCGGGATTGAGTATTCCAACAGATGAAGCAGATGAAGGAGAATGTCCAATTAACCAGGAAGATGAAAACTTCAAAAGACTAATGTATGATTAATAAAGTTAATAATGGAGTTAAATGAAGATTTAAAAATAATTAGGGGGGGATTTGTGGTAGCTTCTTTAATAAATGTGCCAATGTGTAATACTGGTTGAAAATTATTTCTGAAATTTGAAGGTTTTAATGATGCATAGAGTCGTGATTGATGAACTGAGGATGTTGCATTTCAAACATGTTTACTGAGTCACTATTCTGGACCTGAAAAAAGCCATTTGACCCTGTGGGCATTTAGGAGGATGGCTGAAACGTGTAGACCTGAGATGTGGGATATCATAATAATCTCTTTGCACATCCACCTGTTTTTTTAATCTTACTTAATGCTCCTATTATTAAATATTGCCTTAAGTGGTGGGAGACCTTAATGTAATTTTTTATTCTTGATCCCTGTGAAACCAAACAAAACCTCCTCTGCTGTAACTCAGGTGTCGTAGCACCCCCCGATGCATTAGGGCTTCTCGTGTGGGAACCGTATGATGAAGCATGCCACTAACTAATATTAGTGGGTGAGGGTTATTTTAAAAACCTAGTGGGAGTGAGAGGCACCACAGAATCTAGGACTTTGGTAGCAGACTCTCTTTCAGTGTTTGTTAAACTCTAATGGAACATACCATGATATTTGTGGGTATGTCATGATAGGCGGGATGGCAAAGAGGAAGACTTGCCAGCCGCCCTCCTTGGGCCACGTTGTTGGTTAACTCGGCCAGCTGCTACCATTACGCTTTCTCCTTGCAGGCATTTTCCAATGGAGAAAGCTGGGAAGTGGGACAGGGTCAGGCAGTGATAGCAACTGTGTAGTAACTGAGTCCAGGCTGGTTGTAGTAGTTCAGGAGATTTTATTGTAGATAGTACATGTTCTGTAGTTCAGCTCAGGACTAGCCCCACCAGGAGCAGCCAGCATGCAGCCGCTTGGTGTTAGTGTGCTCTATAAATACTTTTAACATAACATAACATAACATGCTGCTCAGCCCCTGTCAACTGTGACTTTCGTGACAAGCTCCCAAGATTCCATAACGCATCATCACAGGAACATTCCACTGGTAGAGCATATGATAAATAACAATAAAGACAGGATACTACAAACTGACATAGAAGATGGACTACTGCCAAGAATAGAACAAGAAGGGGCAGAGCCACCAGACGAAGTGAGACACCAGCGAGAGTCTCGGAGGCGAGCGGAAGGGTTTCTCAAGACACCGGAGTTTCCTGGAGCAAGGATGAGTCCCACTGATAGCAGGAATCCTGAGCGTCTCCTACCGGAGGATGACCCCGACCCGGAGAACTCTTTCTGATGCCCAGAGGGCCACCAGCTACATGCACCACCCAACCACGCTCCAGGTGGAGACTGGCTCACACAGGTGCGTAAGCGCTTCTCAGCATGGTTTGGGAAGCAGAAGGGTAGAAACAGGAGGAGGGTTTAGGAATCACACCATGGGCTAGCGATGTTCATGGTCTCCCTGCAGCTACTAAGAAGTCACACCCAGCCTCATGAGCAACTTCTTGGATACCTCCCTTTTAGTGGTGGCGCATTTTTTTTCTTATTCCCTCAGTTAGAGGTATTGCATGCTTTCTATCTGTTTCTCTCTATTAAATCGGGTAGGTACCCTCGAAGATAAGAGAGAGAGAGCCTAACACTCTTGTGGTGCATGACCTAGATGACATTAAACCTACCTTTTGGTGGATCATCACTACCCCCCAAGAATCCCTAGAGAAAGACACTATAATGAAAAACCCACACTTACATGTTTCTCTTCTTCATCCCAAGGAAACCGGTGGCCCACATAGCCTGGAGGACCCTGACAAAAAGAAGAAGATGATTAGTAACCTGTGGAACCTTAATACCCCACCTGACCTGACGTCTTACAAATAAAGCATCTCTACTATATACTATCTTCCAGTTTCCTTCATACGCCAAGCGACAGGATATAAAATGGTTATTCAATTCATTTGTAATCATCAAAGTTTGCTAAAACTGTGCAAAAGTGTAGACATACTTGTGATGGACTCTCTAAATACAACAACGAGGCGTGTCCAAGATGGCGGCGAGATAGGACGTGGAATCCTGTCCCTCCGGCACCGCCAAGCTTTAGCCTTGTCAAATCACCCGCCTCTCGTGCCATCCGCCCGTCGGCGGAGTCTCTGTGACTCTGCCGCCTTGACGTGCAGTGACGGACCGAGTCTCCCGAGCTGAAACCCTCTTCCTGTGGATCTCGGCAGTGGCGAAGAGCAGTGGCCTACCGGATCGGAGAGGGAGCGCAGCTCAGAAGGAGGGCCCATAGCGGCAGGCGCGACCTGGTGGTGCTGCCCGGCTCCGACAAGCGGGGGTGTGGGCTAGTGAGGGGCCCACCCGCAAGCTGCCTGGTGAAAAGAAGAGGCGACACGAACCGCACTACCGCCACAGTGCAACGGACTGAGCCGGCGCCATCTTGAGATATCCGGCCGCTGGCCTGTGAGGAGCGGACAGCCAGGTCTGATGGTCGGGGCGAGCTACGCAGGTGGAGCTCCGGTGCCTGAGAGATACGGGGAGGTGGATCGCGCTTGCTTCCCCTGCTGTGGAGCACGGTGGTGCGATTGATTGGCCGGGGAGCAGCTGGAACGCCGATAGTCGGTCTGGTCCGCCTACGGGCTAAAGGAGTGCGGTAAGCGGTCTTGTGTGTGGTGCGGCGTGGCCTAGTGGGGGCAAGCTTGGTCCGTAGGTCGGCGGACGGAGGACGCCGGGAGGTGGTGCTGGCAAGAAGCCTGGGGGCTGCATGCTGTGAGTCACCGTACCCAGCAAGACGAGGGGGCTGGGACTGTGGGTCCCCCCCGCTGTACATGGACTGCCGTACTCTGCAACTGATTGATTTCTGCACATATAGAGGGCTTGATTAGGCGCGCAAAGAAAAGGCTCCCCCTCCCCCGACTGAGGCTATGCGATTAGGCCTGTCCAGGGCCTGGGGCCAACGAGTTCCGCAGCCATCTTGGTCAGTGGCACAGCGCATAGTGCGGGGACTGTCGACGTGGGACCCCGCTACGCTGCACAGTCTCTTCATAGCACTTTCTGCGGCGTTTGGAGCTAGAGTGGACTGTGGGATATCGGCGCCCGCCGATCTGTGCCATGGCGGCGGCACGTGCAAAAAAGGAGAAGTCCTTGAGGGAGCTCCTGTTAAAGCAGCCGGGTCAGGCCTCAACATCGGGCGAGAAGGCTCCCGGGGCGATGGAGAGTGACGACTCGCCGGCAACCAAGGCGTTTATGGTGGAGCTTTTCGCAGCCATCAAGGATGACATCCAGGACCTCAGGAACCAACTTCCGGCGGACTTGAAAGAAGTGCGTTGTGATGTTGACGACATCGGTGAGAGGGTGGCGACCCTTGAGGAACACGACGTTGGCAGGGTTGAAGAGCTCCACCATTTACAACAGGATATGCTGCGCCTACAAGAACAGAACATTGATCTTCAGGCCCGCGCCGAGGACTTGGAAAATCGATCCAGATGGAACAACGTACGGATTAGAGGCGTACCGTGGAAAGAGGAAGGGGACGACCTCCGAGCCTACATCGAAGCTCTGTTCAAGTACATCTTAGGCGACGACGGAGAGGGAAACATTCAAATGGACAGAGTTCATAGAGTGGGGCTCCCCCGAGGTAACAGAGCACCACCATCCGACATACTTGTGTGTGTACACGATTTTCAACTAAAGGAACGTATCATCCGGAAGGCGAGGGAGGCCCAGCCCATACAGTTCTGTGGTCACAATCCCGCCATATTTCAGGACTTAGTGGCTTCCACGCTCCTCAATCGCCGTGAGTTCAGGGTGGTGACCACTCATCTACGTGAGCAGAATATCCCTTATTCCTGGGGGCATCCCTTCTGCCTCATTTTTAAGTATGGGGGAAAGCTGCTGCAGATTCGCTCACTCACCGATGCGCTGAAGATCCTTGGCCTTGAGGGAGCGGGCCCGCCTGAGGGGGGAGAACGGTCTAAGACGCCAAGGGTCCGCCACACCGGGGGATGGCAGCAGGTGGGAAGGGCGTCTCCCGTCAAGAGGCCCGATCAGGCCACGAGAGACAGAGAACGGGAGGCGGTCATTGCCACGCTATTGCAAACGTCAGAGCGTCCAGTCACTCCATGAAAAGTGTTACTGATGGCCCCGGAATGAGCACACGGGGGGTGCCGGGGGGACGGCGTGGGTTGCCTATGGACCTCTTGGACAGCCTTCCCACAGGTAGGCGGCTGCGTCTCGGATCCACATTGGGTTGGGATGTTGGACTCTTCTTACTCTGACAGACTCTTGTCATGTTACCTTTTTGATAATTCTCTTGTTTTCTAGATTTGGGTGGGTTTTCTCCTCAGTGAGTTCTTTTACTGCTACCGCGCACATTGCCCGCGCGCATAGGGCCCTCTTATGCTTTCATTTCATTGCACGGCTGCGCGTGCCCCCACATAGCTCTCTGAATCCCTTCAATTCCCTCTGGATCTTAAAATAGTCAGTCTCAATGCCCGAGGCCTTAACAACCCAGTCAAACGGAGGGCGGTCTTGTCCTTATTGGAACACTCGGGGGAGACATCTGCCTTATCCAGGAAACTCACCTTATATAGGCCGACACCCACCGCATGCGGCATAGTCACTTTCCCCACCAATTTTGGTCTTCTACAGCCAGTAAGAGGGGAGGAGTGGCAGTCCTAGTGGCCAAACACTTTAGGGGTTCCATAGTGGGGACGGTCTCCGAAATCAAGGGGCGCCTCCTAGCACTGCGACTCCGCGTAGGGCCCTCTTCTTGTACTGTAGCTTCCATCTACTCTCCTAACGATCGTCCAGAGAAGTTTTTGCTGGACGCTTGTGCTGAGGTACTGCACTCCCCGGACCATGCGGTTATCATAGGGGGCGACCTTAATCTCGTGATGAATGGGGACCAGGACCGTTCTGGCGCTTGCGCAGGCAATAACGGTGCTTTATCTGCGAGGGGAGGGGATTGGTTGCGGGAGGTGGGGATGAGGGATGCATGGCGCTGCTTGCACCCAAACGAGATAGACTTTTCATACTACTCAGCCTCACACAAAACATATGCCCGTCTTGACCACTTCCTAGTTACTCCAGCTGCCTGGGCCATGGTTACGGCATCTACCATTGAAGCAAGGTCCCTATCTGATCACGCGCACATTACTCTGGCATTACACTTCCCCCCGGTTGCTTCGTCCTTCACGGCACGCTGGCGCCTGCGTGATTCCCTACTCCGATCTCCAGGGGTAGTTACTGACATCAAGCGATGCATCGCGGACTATATAGCCACTAATGATGGTGTAGATACTCCGCTTACTTCGGTATGGGAGGCACTGAAGCTGGTGGTGCGCGGCGCCTTCATTGCTAAAGCCGCCTACGAGAATAAGTCCAGGCGGGTGAAACGTGAGGAGCTCGAGGCCACTGTTAAAGAACTAGAGGCCATACATAAACGAATGGGTGCTCATCGCATTTGGAGGCAGCTAGAAAAGGCGCGCCTTCAGTTACGCCGTTTGGACCTCGAACGGGCAGAATACGCCGTGATCCGCCTGAAACACAAATATTTCGTTGGCTCCAACAAGGGGGGTCGTATGTTGGCACACTGCTTACGCAGCCAGCAGGAAGCGCACGCGGTTAAATCGCTGCGTGACGAGTCCGGTCGTCTCCACACTGATGACACCCAAATAGTCTCGACCTTTCGTTCCTTCTATCACACCCTTTATACAGCAGACCCCTCCTTGCTACCTGATCCCACCGAGTACCTGGGGGACGCAGCGGTAACGCCCCTACCTGCCGGTGAAGCTGCTGCTATGGAATCGCCCATTCGCATTGAGGAAGTTATCTCCGCGATCGCACGGCTAAAGTTACAAAAGGCCCCTGGGCCGGATGGCTTCGGAGCTCTATTTTACAAAACCTATTGCGTTGAACTCGCTCCGCTACTCACTCGCCTATTCAACTCGTTTGCGGACTTGGGATCACTTGCCCCCTCCATGCTACAGGCGACTATATCGGTTATCCTCAAGCCGGGTAAGGACCCTGAATTCTGTAGCTCATATCGGCCGATCTCCTTGTTAAATGTCGACGCAAAGCTGTTTTCTAGTATTTTAGCACATAGGTTGAACTCCCACATGCCGGGCCTCGTCGATCCGGACCAGTCTGGCTTCATTCCGGGGCGGCAGTGTGGAGACAACACCAAACGCCTCTGTCATCTCATTGACAAGGTCCAACGGTCCAAAGAGGATGCCCTTTTGTTGGCAATAGACGTGGAAAAGGCTTTCGACCGTGTGCATTGGCCGTATCTTTTTGCCGTTCTGGAGCGCTTCGGGTTGGGTCCCCGGCTTCGTTGCTGGATTGCGAGCATTTACAGCGCCCCACAGGCAGCTGTTCGAGTCAACGGCTTACTTTCCGAGCTCTTCGAAGTGGGTCGGGGAACGCTGCAGGGGTGCCCCCTTTCCCCCCTGCTTTTCGCTTTATATATGGAGCCTTTGGCTCAGCGACTTCGGATAACCCCCTTGCGCAGGGTATCCCCTTTGGTCTGGATCACCACCTCATTCACTTATACGCGGATGACATCATCTTTTCAATTGCTCACCCCCTGTCCTCACTGCCAGCCATCATGCAGGACCTCCGGACATTCAGTCAGTTTTCTGGCTTTAAAATCAACACACAGAAATCCCAGGTACTTAACCTTACTGCCAGTCAACACACGGAAGCGGCTCTCCGGCTCCGCTTTCCCTTTGACTGGGTGTTCGAGGGACTCTCTTACCTGGGCCTGACCCTACATAAGAGTCTGTAGAAAACTGCGGAGGTGAACTATTCTGCTCTGCTATCTCGGATTCGTGCGGATCTCCAGCGTTGGCGTCGCCTACCCCTGACGTGGTTCGGGAGGTTATCCGCGATTAAAATGAACGTCTTACCGCGAGCCTTGTTCTTGTTCCAAACCCTGCCGTTGGAACCCCCGCCACACACCCTCCGTCAGATACAGAGGGCGATCGAGGGTTTTGTTTGGGGCCCGACCTCGCCGCGACTATCAAGAACCCAGCTTCAACGGGCAAAGAAGTATGGGGATTAGCCTTCCCTAACATTACTCGGTATTATCTTTATTCCCTCATACGTTACATAGTAGAATGGAACCGTCCTATGACGGAGAAATACTGGGTCTTCATGGACCAGACGGTTGCAGGCCATCACATCTGGCGGGACGCCTGGTTGCCCAAGGCGGCCCGCGCTTGGGGGCTTTACTCCTCACCAGTCCTGCGACCCACGATGCTCGCTTGGGATAGAGTCTCGCGGAGGGCAGACCTGACCTCATTCCCTTCTCCCCTGACCCTGCTTTTTGCGAACCCCGCTTTTCCTCCGGGGATGGCCAGCAAAGCAGCAGCGCATTGGGTTGAGGGAGGTTGTAAGCGTATAGGCCACTTACATGACATCCAGGGCCTTCTCCCCTTTAAGGAGCTACAGACGGATTACAATCTACCTGACACTGACATTTATTTACATTCCCAGTTGACCCACTGGATCTCGGCACCCGGGACGCGTCCGCTGGCTTTTCGGCCTATGAAACCATTCGAGAAATGGATACTTAATAAAAAAGACGATAAGAGCCTTATCTCCGAACTCTACTCCTTCCTTAACGCTGCACCCCTAAGGGCCCGCACTGCTGGACAGAAGCGCTGGGAAGTGGAGCTAGGGCGCGCGTTGACGGACAAGGAATGGGAAGACATTTTCTACCGGGCACACCACACTGCGTACTCTTCGAGCCATACCGAGACAGCTTTTAAAATTGCTGCTTATTGGTATTACACCCCCGAAAGGCTCTCCAAGTGGCAATACCAATGCAACGGTCTCTGCTGGAGGGGGTGCGGTAATCCTGGGACACTTCTACACTTACTTTGGCACTGTCCCAAACTAACCCGTTACTGGGAACAAATTTTAGATGACATCGACTTGGCTTTCAACACTTCCATACCCCGGTTCCCCGCTTACACACTCCTCGGCCTTCCTAATGCGCTATCCTTCCCCTTGCGCTCGACTAGGGGGCGGCAGATGGCCCTAGCAATGAACGCTGCGCATAGGGTGATACTGACACGGTGGAAATCTGATAAAATACCCGATCACACTGGCTACACCAACTATGGACTCTGCTAGCGATGGAGAGACTCTCCATGGTTGCGGCGGGGAAGGACAAGGATTATGCCAAAATCTGGGCACCTTTTCTGACTATCCTCTCCGCAGAATTTCGCGAACTGACTTGCCCGCAATACCTCCGTATCCTGAAATTAGTTCCGGATATCACTGCGAACACCCCATAAGATTGTACCCTGTCAGCCAGAGCTTCTCTCGGAGCATGCGGACCCCACTATGGCGCCGCAGCCTCTGTGTAGCCGCTCAAGCACCCTCTTACTTCACAACTCACTGAGGGGAAGGGTTGGCGGTGGGATGGGGTTTTTTGGGGTTCCTTCTTGTTTTTACTTTTCAGTTTGTTGTTTAAACATGGAGCGCCTTCCAGAGCCTATGGACCTTAGCGGATCATTCCTTCAGGGACATGGACTTATTGCATCTCGAGTGCCTTGCTCGCCTGCTCATGGTATTACCTGATAGTTCATATCCCTTCCTCCAGACGCGGCCGGCCCGGTTGGGTTGTAGGCGGCATGCTGTGTTTAAGCGGAAAGTGTCTGCGTTGATTTTTGCTTTGCTTTGCCTTGCTGATATACCCGAGCCGTAGCACGCCGGCCCGCTGGGTTGTAGGCGCTACGCTTTTGTATCGCTGATGGTGTTCTTTCAATAAAAACAGACTTAATACTAAATACAACAACCATCAACAAAGCGAATAGGTGTTACCTGTTACTCCAGGTTTCAGATGTATTCTTTTGGCTTTGTCAAATTCTTTTTGGTCCCACATAACTGTCTTCATTGCTTACTCATGTGCGACCATATTGGAACAGTTCTTCAAAGCATAAAAAGCATTAAAAAATGGCTACACCTGTAGGCAAGACCTAAACTTTATAGACATTCTTGTGAAGTAATTCTCAAATCATTAAGTACAATTCATTAACATCAGAATGGTGGAGCTACATGTTTGTGAAGCAATCAGGCACTCATTCTTAATATATCAGGCCGAATATTTCGATTTTGCTGATGACTTTAGAACCTTGACAATGGTGATAGTGCCACAGTGACTTATAAATTAGTTTGATTATAGAATGTCTCGTGGTCCTTTCTACAAGAGGTATGTTGGCATGGTAACGTATGAATTTAAATATTGCTGGACACTATCCAAAGAACATTATACAAGAACATCAATTAACAACACTCCTCCTACTTATCTCTTTGTCCACTGCTGCATGAATGTAACAGAATCTACAGTCAGACAACGAGGACCTAAAAAGAAAGTGAAAGAAAAGTGTATACAGTGAATAGAAGGAGAGTTTAAAATAGTGAGTGCTCATACCAGTTCATCATAAGGGTGTAAAAGCAAAAAGTCAATTGGGTAATTTAATATAGGGCGACAGTCTGATAAAATGTACAACTGTTTGCATTTAAGAACATAGACATTGAAGAAGGCCTATCTAATTTTGGTCCATGAGGTTTTGGTGAATGCAGCTGCGCCCCGTGCAGGTAAGAGCGTGGGGCCGGGTTGGGGGGGATACGACAGATGACCACAAGGGAAAATAAATAAATAATTAATTTTCCCTCGTCATCATCTGTCGAAATCCCCGCCCCCCACCGCCCCACCGCTCTTACCTGCACGGGCCGCGGCTGGTGAATGTTATGTTTTCAGGATGAACCATAAAGCGGATGAACTGAGGACCAGATTCACAATTAAAAATCGTACATTGGAACCCCTTAAGACATATTACAATGCATGGATGTAAATGTGCATCTGTTAGAAATCCACAAACATTCCCAGAGGTATGCTTGGAAAGCTGTGCCAATTGCATCTTTTCAGGATACTATTACTTTTTCCTCAATGCCGAGTTACAGCAGGGTATAAATCCACACTGAGGAGATGAATCCTGGTGAGCAAATGCTTATTTTAAACTTTCTGTATTTTTCTCGAAATTATTCTTCCAGAAACAAGCCCCTGATGGAGCAATCCTTCCCTTACACTGGCAACATTTGGAGAGTTCTCTTGCTCTGCCCATCCTGGAAGGGGAGGTACTCCTTCCTCCGCTGGAATAAGCCTACAACCAGTTCTGGGGTGGAAAGGAGTCAATAATTAGTTTTTTGAATGCCAATGTACTGGCATGTTTTTGGGCATTCACAATCTCTCAAGCGATTCCAAGCCTTGAATCTCTCACTCCTCATCATTTGCCTGGAGTTTACCGCTGTGCAATTGTACGCAGTTGCGGCATACAATAAGACAGTAGCCAGCCATTTCTGCCTCACAGACATCCTTTTGTAGATAGCTGTCAAGTCTAATTTGATTCACTTTCAGCTGGACATATAGGTCTACTCCCATTGTTTTGTTAATTGGGCACTGACTGTAAAAATGAGTTCCCATTTAGTTTATTTATGTGTAAACCTACCCTTTGTCAATATACTGAAAATGTGTTTGTGGATCCAACGTGCAGACCCCTGCCATCCACCTTCAGGAAATTAAGAATATCTTACTATGTCCCAAGTATTTTCTGAATGCTTCTCGATTTTGCTATTTTCTAAAAACTGCCATGCGGTAAAGGTTATGCATAAACGTGTACATGTTTAACTTGGTTATAAATACACATACAATTGGGCTTCTGACTGGCATCTACTGGACAATGAATGGACCATGCAATACTTTTACCACAATAAAGCAATAACAAAGCAACACTGCATGACTTTTTCGTCCTCAGAGTTCTAAGAGTTTTTACTTTTTGTCACTGAAGCACACCATTATTGTTCACATAATTGCCCAGTAGGCGAGAATGAAGACAACTTTGGTTAAGTGACACCAAACAGTTGGATTGTGGATTTGATCCAGGGTAATTGGTAAGAACAAATTTCCGTAGGATTTTGCGCTCAGTTTCACTAATATGCACATCCTTATTCTGTGCGGCAGTGCTCCGAGCTATTATTATAGAAGGCAGAAAGTGAAAAGTAACATGCTGGGTTTTACAGAAGTAGAAGCAATGGGGAAGAAGATGCAAAACACAAAAGGCGATTTAAATTTAAATAAACTACTCCTCCGATTTGTTGTAGGGCAGAACATGAAAAATAAAAAAATAATAAAACTCAAAAGTACCAAACAAAAGTGGGTTTACCTGAGTGAATTTGTGCAATTTTTAATGAGATTCTGACGTTTTTCAAATAATTCATATGTCGAACCCTGCCTCTTTAAACAGTGTCTTCTGCCGCTTATGACACAAGTGTCATCTTTCAATGTACACTGCAGGTTGACAAGTGGGGACTCTCTGCACTAAAATTCTCATACAGAACTAGGAACAGATTATCAAAATTCACTAGCATGTGTACATCATCTAAAAAAAGATAGCAAAAGGTTCTTATTTGCAAAATCAAGCGGAGCAGCTTTAATCAGGATAATTTTTCGGTAATAAATACTGAAAACCTTCCATTTGGTTCCTGTAGAGTTTGATTGATTTTTTTTACTTCAGCCTTTGGACTAAACCACTCTTAATATTTTCTTTGTTGTAAAAGTTAACATTAAATGTTTATGGTTAAGGAAAGTACATATCTCATTTAACTCACCCTGATATTTTTAACAACAGAAAAAATTGTAAGATAAAGTGTTTGTAATTCCTTCTTAGCGGTAACAAAAAATGTCATCTGACCTTGGTGAACCCCAGACTTTTTGCTTTTGAACACTCCCTTTTTCGGCCTGTGCTTGAGTTTGGTACCGCCTAAACAGGCACCATTAACGGAATGCACATTTTATTATGGCATTCCTTTCTCTTCCACTGCATACCCTGTTACCTTAATACTATACTTACATATAGTTCTCATTGGTGGGATTAGGAGTTATGAGATAGTTACCAGCGTTCTGTAATTTGACACATGAGCCAAGATTCACCAGGATTACTTCAACGCATCACTGTAAGAAAACATGTAGGTGTGCGCTGTACGGAAGGCAAAAAATAAACACTCTTTGAACATAATTTAGCATTGCTCTTTGGTGCAAAGTAAACAAGCTGTTTATTGCGTGAAATGCACTGTGCTCGAGTTACACACACACACACACCCCCACCCTTCCCCCAGTACAAAAACTTCTACGCAGACCATGGCCCATGTCTTAATCATATATTTTGTTTCATTTCAGGAAAAGTACATTTATTACACGTGAGAAACTCATACATTTCCCTTTTGTTTATTGTTTGAACCGTTTTCATTTGCTGCTAGGATTCTACGCAAAGCCAGTCCGCACTGCGTGTGATTTTAGAAGATCAGGCTCTGGTGTGGAGTCTTAAGCCATTTCGCACTATTCCAGCCCTGTTATGCCCACAAGACGTATCAATATTTAGTGTTGTACCGGCACCGGCTTCCATCACAAAAATTCTCTTGTATATGTGAAAGTTGATCGCCTATGCAGTTTGCGAAGTTTTGCATAAAAATGTCCACTTGGCATTAATGTGGCCTTTCTCTATGGCATCACCACTCTCTGGCCTTTTGTAGGTTTGTCTTCAATCTGGACTTGGTTTTCATATGACTGTTTCCTGTCTGAGGTTCCATGGTGAGCAAAAAAACACTTATAAACTTTAATGTAGTCACCTGCAATGGCCAGTGGCTGAAATTAATTCAAGCATTCCACCCGTCACTTTTTTGTAGCCCTCAGTTCAACACCCTAAGTGCGATGGTTATGCCCAGAAGAGGGTCCAGTAGTACCTGTAACACTGGAACCAAGCTGCAACCTACTGATGAGCCCCAAGTAGGTCGAAAGCAACCTAGCTGGATGGTTCCTATTGGAGCAGGATCAAGACTGATTTGCATATGGCTGATTCCTATATGAAGTGGCATGTGGGTAGAAACAGATGGACTAGGATGTAGGCCTGAGGAATTACCAGTGGCTGAGATTAATTCCAGGATTACACCATTCACTTTTTTGTATTGGTCAGGGCAACACTCTAAAGTGAGACGTATGATCAGATGTGGGTCCCATGCTCACCGTGCTACTGGAACCAAGCTGCACCCTACTATCGAACCCCAAATTGGGTGACACCAGTCTGGAATTTCTTGTGTTCTGGCTCACAGGGCACCCGTCCTAGCAGTTTGGACTGGATTCTCCTACTGGAGCAGGACTAATATTAATTTGCCTATGGCTAGTTCCTATCTGCGGTGGCTTAGTAGGCAAAACAATTATGAGCTGGGATGTGGCCTGAGTAATTACCAGTGGCTGAGACAAATTCAAGCATTCCACCTATCACATTTCTGTATTGCTCACTGCTACACCATAAGTGCAACTGCCTTGCCCAGAGGTAGGGTCCATGCTCACTGTCCCACTGGATCTAACCTACGCCCTGCTGATGAGACTCAAATAAGCACAAACTGGTCTGTGGTTCCTTGTGTTATAGTTCAGATGGATCCTGAACTGGCAATTCAGACTGGACTGTTGATATTTTAGCAGGACCAAAGCTGATTTACATCTGGGTGGTTCCTGTCTGAGGTAGCATAGTGGCCAAAAAAATGATGGGCTGGGGTGCAGCTCCTAGTAATTACCAGAGAATTATATTAATTAAACTATCCCACCCATAACTTTCTTGCATTCCTCAGTATGATACCCTAAGGACCTAAATACGAGGACCGCCTGACTCATGGTAGTGTGGCGTACAATCCTATCGATCTTGTCGGCCTGGGACTGCCGACTCCACCAGGGAACTACTGTTCCCTGGCTGTTGCGCGGCAGTCCAAAGGCATCTATATGCTTGGCAGGAACACCGCGGTCCTGCCAAGTATTTTACGACTTTCCTCTGTGCCACTGATTTCATGGAGGTCTTTTCTCCATGAAAACAGTGGGGGAGATGAAAGAAAGGGGGCCCTGCATGGCCCCTTTATGCCTCACGCCTTTTGGATGTACACAGAAGGGCAAAACATGAGCCCCCTGTTTGCATGCACAGAAGTTCCAGCACTGCATGAACTTTCGAGTCCATGCTGTGCTAGAACTTCCTTTGACATTCCCATTGCGGTGCCTATTTTATAGGCAACACCTTGGGAATGGCAAAAGAATTGCCCGACAGTCAAAAAAAGTAATTATTTGGGGGTTGGTTCTCAGACGTGTTTGGCAGTGCACCGGCGGGGCACACCGTCAAACTCATAATCGGGCCCTTAGTGTGATAGGTATGTCCAGACATGAATACCGTACTCACTCTGGAACTGGAGCTAAGCTACTTTCAAGTCACAAATAGGGCAAAACCAGTCTAGGGTTGCATCTGTTGCAGATCGGAGAGCACCTGCTCTGGCAAATTGGGCTGGCTTGTTCCTATTGGAACTTGACCAGGGCTCATTTGCATTTGGCTGGTTCTGGCAGCATGTTGTGCAAAAAAGAATGGACTGGGATGCAGTTCCAAATAATTATAAGTGGCTGAGATTAATTCAAGCAGTCCACCCATCACTTTTTTTATTTCTCAGTGTGACAGCCAAATTGTGATGGCTATGCCCAGGCATAGATCCCGTGTTCTCTGTGACACTGGAACCAAGCTACACTTTACTGATGAGCCCCAAATTGGGCGAAACAGGACTAAGGTTGCCTGCGTTCCGGTTTGTAGGAAGCTGTCCTGGCAGTCAGACTGGACTGTTCCTTTAGAGCAAGACCCAAGCTCATTTGCATGTGGCTGGTTCCTATCTGTGGTGGCATGGTGGGCAAATAAACAATGTGCCAAGGTGTGGCCCAATTACCATTGGCTGAAATTAATTCAACATTCCGGGCATCTTTTATGTAAACATCAAAGGACACACTAATTGCAGCATGTGGATCACATACTCCCTGTGCCAATGAAACCAAGCTGCACTCTACTGACAAGTGCCAAATAGGCGGAAACCGGCCTGGGATCACATGTGTTTGGTTTGGAGGGAACCTGGGCTGGCAGTTCGGGTTGCACTGTTCCTATTGGAGAAGGACCACAGCTGATTTCTGTACGATTTGTTCCTGTCTGAGGTGGCATAGCATCAAAAACAAATATGATGGACTGGGATGCGGCCCCTAGTGGCTGAGTTTAAATCAAGCATTCAACCCATCGTTTTCTTGTATCTTCAGTGGAGCACGCTAAGTGTGACAGGTCATGGGTCCTGGGCTCACTGTGCCACTGGGAACAAGCTACACCCTAATGATAAGCACCAAATAGGGTGAAAGCAGTCTGGGGTTGCTTGTGTTCTGGTTTGGAGGGAACCTGGGCTGGTAGTTTAGACTGGACTGTTCCTGTTGGAGTAGGAGCAAAGTTTATTGGCATATGGATGATACCTGTCTGAGGAGGTATGATGGTCAAATAAGATGGCCAGGGATGAAGTCCCTTGTAATTACTAGTGGCTGACATTAATTCAAGCATTACACCAATCACTTTTTTGTATTCCTCATGTTGGACCTGGGCAGAGATACCACCTCTTCCCAGACCTACTTGTTACCCCCCATCCTTTCATTCCCCTGACATAGTTGCCTTCAGTTAGAAGGGACGCTGGGCTTAGGTGGGACAAAGGCAGGCAATGAACACCATCAGCATGATAGCAGAAACACAAACAGGATTATGTTCCAGGTTCGATTTTCCTTGTGGAGAACCTAGAGCCCTGGGGAATTCTGGTGACCCCCCCCCCCCCCAGTTCTGCTCTACTGAGCAGTCATAACAGTTTGAGGCACAATGAAGGGATTCCCTACTGCCTGCACACCAGCCCAGAGCACCATGGTAACCATTTGCATACCTTCTCTGGGGTGCACAAGCACCAACGACAAAAGAGGAATACCAAGGAGTCTCTTGCCAATACTATCCATACATGCCAGAAGTCCTCAGGATTCTCCTTTTGACAGTGGGTGGCTGTGCACCCGCGGAAGGTAATGTTAATAATTACCATGGTGGCTTAGGCAGTAGTGGTGACTGGAACTACCTCCCCCTTCCTGCAGTCAGTCTATCCCAAGGAGTCCAGGTACTCTGCCTTTCATAGATTTAGGAAGTCCAGAAGAGAACACCTAATAATTTGCTGTCGTTCACTGAGTAGCAGTCACCAACAGAAGATATGAGCTGGTGGAAGACAAAGCTATTTTTTCCCTCCACCAGGCCATGTAAAATTTGGATGATAAATACTGCCAAACAATTATTTTGTGGTGAAGTTTTGATGGGTTGCTGGCATTGGTGATGGTGGGAGACCACCATCTGATTAGCAGCATTCCCGCCTTTACCATCTTCTTATAATTGCCAGCTGCATGGTTGGTGTTGGTACCTTGATGGATGGAGGCCCCTGCCTCCTGATCGACTTCCAGGACCAGTAGGCATTTATTCCTACTCTGTTGCCTGCAACATATTATTTAGAAATAAGATCTGGAAAAACTAAAGTACCTGGCTGTTTTATGTACATGGGGAGAGCTGACATTAGTCATATGATGATAATTTATGTTGGCTGACCTTGTGGAGGTTAATAAGGAGTTCCATACCAGTTGCCTACCCAGTAATGGTCCCACAGAAGATCTGGCCAAGTGAACTATTACTTTTACATTTACATTTTGAAGGCTTCACCAGCACCATCTATATAGCACTGATACTCCCACCGGCAGGTAATTTTCATACAGAGAAAACGTAGACATTTTTGCAGATCTCTATCAGAGGACTGAGGGGACTCTGCAGAATTCAGCTCATAATTTATGCAAACTTCTTAAGGATTGAATAATGACCTTGTTTCACTCAGAGAAATCCTAATTGCAAAAGATGATCAGTTCAAGCACGTAAATCCAGAGTTTGTGCCCATTGGTCTTCTTCATGTATCATGCTTCAGCATTGACTGCTTGATCTACAAGAGATCCAGGAAAACTTCAAAAGGAGATTTGAGCGTTAATGGGCACCAGGAGCGTGCCTGCACCTCATCCGTCCAAAAACAAATGTGGGGCTAATTATGATGTCGGTGGGAAAGCTTCCGACCAACGGTCGGAGGCTTTCCCACCGACATGGTACGTTTAAAGTCCGACTGCTGTATTATGATGACAGCAGTCAGAGTTTAAAATGGCCGGGGAATCCGAAGTGGTTCCAATGGGCTCAAGGAGCCCGTCGGCCAGTCAGAAAGCCCTCATAATCCCTTAAGTACGGCGTTTCCGCCGTCGGGATTATGATGTCGGTTTCCGACAGCCAATCCATGTCGGCCTTTCTGACATGGATTGGCTTTCAGAAACTGACTTGGAGGCCCCTAGCAGGGCCCCCTTCCCCCTGGCCCTCCACAATTGGTCCTGGGGGGCACCTATGGTGTCCACTTAACATACCTGCACCGTGTGGCAGGCACCATGAGGATTGACCCCAGGAAGATTGGATACAACCTATCACTTTGCCATGCTGGACAGTATTTTGCTCTGTCTTGAATACCGCACTGAAGTAAAAAAATCTTTGACTTGTTCATGTGTCTAGCTTTAGCGAGACAAATTCAATCCTGAGTCAGCCTACATTTTATCCTTTTACCCATTAATGCACATTAAACAGTTATACAATTCTACACCATTTATTCCATCGGGAACAATTAACTCTTCTATTCCTTATGATCTGAACTCCCATTTCCTCTTGTTTCAGTGGCATTTAGTTAATATATTTTCCCAAGTTCAACTCGGTAATGGATTTTGAAACTATTTAACTCTTAATTACATTGCTGTTGGGAGTGTTGTTACATCTCAGACCCCACACAAATTTTGTAAGGAATGTGCTTAGACAGGCCAGCAAAGGTGAGCCGTATGATACCTTTAGAAGAAAAAATGGCTTATTATTCTGTTTCAGCTCTATCACTTTGCTTTATCAAGATTTGAACCTTTCTCTTACTCAATCTCCTTAACCTGCTGGAAAGATTCCCTAAAACAACTGGAACAAAAGTTAAGTTAATGGAAATTATTTAACTTTGCAGACTAGAACTCCCTGATTAATCCTATTAATTGATGGAGAAAAGCATATACTTTCAGGTATTTTTGATGGCTTGTCTCTTGTTCTCTTTACGTATGTGAGTGAGCAGAATCTCTAATTGTGATTCTGAAAATCAATTTTAAAAGTTCACACTCAGTGCAATGCATAGCTTAATTGTATTTATCAACAATATTGAAAATTAGGAACTCCTTCATCACGGCAAACACATCACCTTCATTAAGATGTTCTTTTCGAATTCTCTTGGGCTTTTGGACTAAATTTACACAAAAGTAAATTTACACATGTAAAATTATTCTTACACTTTGGAGTAACTTTACTACTTCTAGCTATTCACCATTTCCAGTGCAAAGTTACTCGAAAGTGTAGACTTACAAGTCCCCACTTATTGAAATCAGAGTGTGGAACCAAATTTGCGATTGTACAGTTACAACTAGTAACTTTTCATTCATAGACATAGGTACCCTATGGTAAAGTACAGGGAAAAGTAACAATGTTTATTAAACTTTAAAATAATTTAGTAAAAATATGTTTACGATAAATAATAAAGTAAAATAATTGGAAATATTTTATAAACCTGGAACAAATAAAACAAATGTTACAACATTATTATCTAAAAAGATTATTAAATGCACTTCATAAATTCAAATGTATTTGTTTAATGTATAAATAAGTATTTAAATATATATTTAAAGATGAATTTGAATACACTCCCACCTACAATAAAATGGTTATTTTTAGTTAATATGAGTCAGAAATTACTAAAAGTTATGTATAGAATTAATTTTAATTAAATTCATTTTTTGCAAAACATTTAAAGTTACATTTATTGTAAGATTTTACAAAGCTTATTAAAACCATACTAAAATATTATATTTTGTAATTATATATAATTTTTTAACATATGATATAAAATGTATATATACACTTTTTAAAAGTCAAAATGAGGTATTTATTTTTAACGTTGTTTCCTGTGGGTTTTAACTCTATAGACTGATAGAGGATGCTGCAGTTCCAATAGCTGGCCATATGTGGTGCTGAACTTACTCCAGCACTGAGCTGGAGTATATTTACAACTGTTTGTGGTATTTTCCTGGCTGTAGTAACTTCAGAAGTGCAATTTGAGAAGCAATGGGCTAACTCTTTTGTGGGGAGTGTTTGTTTCAAAATAAAAAAACGTTCTTAACCCCTCTTTACACCTACTTCATCAGAAGAATTATTGCATAGCTGAAAGTATTATATGTGATATGGGTCGGTTAGCAACTGATTTGCTGGAGTTTCTTACTTGCAATTAAATTAACAGTTTTTAGCACGTGGTAGAAGACGAGGCAAGGGTTGTGACAACAGAGGGCTGAAAAGGGATTCTATGGATCAGGGCTGTAAGCTGGTTGATAAAAGGAAGCTATGATGGAATGAGCTGCACCTGAGCAGAGCAGAGGGGAATGCGAGGGCACTGGATTGAGAATGAGCCCAATGCTGCATTGGACGAGAGCAGTGATAAGAAGGGCTAACGCAAGGTGAGATACTGTATTCATGTGGATTTCATCGTGAGTGATGTGGATATGGGGTGTAACTCGAATGCTGTTGAAGGTGTGGATAGTGTGTGTGAGGGAGAACGAGTCTACTGCTTCCACCAGAATGCATGACCATACTTACCCAATGTGCAGTGATCAAAAAGCAGTAGGATTTTTCAAGTTTCAAAAACACCGATCACATTAAAGACTGGAAACATATCACAAGATCAAGATAATAGTGGAGCATCTGACCCAGATGACATCCTGAGATATAATGAATAGCATACTATAAATGAGTAGACTTTAATCGCTGTGGCCATCTTTAACCTGGCTAATACTCTAAAAAAGTCCATCAGCAGCTGTGAGAATGCATTTACAACGTTGAAGAATTCAGAAGGTTTGCAGTAATTCAGGAGCTGGAATTTGCCCTTTTAATCTCCCAACTCAGCCCAATGTACACTGCTCACTGTACAGTCTTTATCCATGGGTGCATTTCCTCCCATCAGATGCAACTGTGTCCCACTCCTCAGTTATAGGAACAAAGCGCCATTTCCATCTGAGTACCTGATCCAATCCATGTTTTGTTGTTTACACTTTGTATATTGTAGAGCTGAATGCATACTTGAATAAACAGGACCACAAATATGAAAATGCCAAGAAGAAAGCTTTGGCTGGATCAGTCACTCTTGCACGGACCGGGAAAACTTCAAAGCTCAGCCTTTCTAAACCCAGGTGGGGCTCCATACCCCTGACAGTGTGAGGGTGATGGGTTGCTGGTGAAGGTTTACATTCCTAACACACCGGCTGCCAACTTTTAAGCCACTCATGTTGCCCTCTGGCATGTTTGTTGTAATCGCAAACACTGGTGCTGCATTCTAGTCCATTGCTTTTTCCCACAATGCCACTCCAGGCAGAGACCAGCTTTAGTCCTGCTCTAATTTGAACTGCCCAGTCTGAACTGACAAACCAGTTCCCTTCTTAGCAGAACACAAGCAACCCCAGAATAGTTTCTGCGTAGAGAGGACCTGGTCTGGCAGTTTGAGATGGACTGTTCCTATTGGAGCAGATCTAAGATTGGTTTACATATCCTGGTTGCCAGTAGCTGAGATTAATTGAAGGATTCTATCCATAGCCTTGTTGTTTGTTGCAGAAGATGCCCTAAGTGTTACGAGTATGCAGAGATGTGGATCCTGTGTTCGCTGCCATAGGCCTCTCTAATGAGGTCTGAGTAGGCTGCAACCAGTCTGAGGATGCTTGTGTTTCAATGGGGTGGGCTTGACCAACAGTTTGGACTTCACTGCTCCTACTGGATCTGTACCAAGACTGATTGGTATATAGCAAGTCTATGTCTCAAGTGACAGTGGGTAAAAAATGATAGATTAAAATGTGGCCCACTCAGTACCTTGTTGTTTGTTGCAGTTTTTGTTTGTTGTGGTAATTAAGATGAATGGCTTAGATTCAGTTTCTGTTAGATGAACACCAGGTACTTAGCTTAACTTCATTGCTCCTACCTTTGCTGTTGTGTATCTTATTTACCTGATTCCCCAATGTAGATGTGCCTTGTGAGTTCTAAATAATGAGCAATCCCACACTCAACTTGAGCGACAAAGGTAAAAGGAGAGCTGTGGCCCAACATGTGACCCATTACTGACTCAGTGTGGCGTGTGTCTTCAGGTCAGGAGGGGCTGGGCTGAGGGAATAGGCTCAGTTTCAGCCTCAGAGCCCAGAGTAACTATTAAACTTCCAGGTTCCAACAGTGATGTGGGTAGAGGTTGATGGAGTTTGAAGAGTAGCAGGTGTTGAGGTTGGGCTCTGGTGGACAAGTGAGGGGCCAAGAACTGCTGGCAACTAGTCATTCACTTAAAAGGGGCACCAACATGGCACTTTCATTTTTGGAGCTGGTGCAATGTATTGTGCCGATAGCCATACCAGGTACTGCTGAATCCCTGCCCAGCAGTTGAGCAAACCAATGTCTCTTGGCAGCATGTGACAGTGAAAGAGACAAGAAGTCATTGAACCAGTAAGGTGCAGAGGCACTCCCATGGGATGCGATAGATGTCACAATGTCACCCACTGCGCAAGGAGCGCACCTCCTTCATGAATGCCTGGACTTGAGTGGGGAAACTGCATAGTAATAAGAGAGGTGAGCCGACAGCCGAAGGGGAAAGTTTTCTATGGGCCTTTGGACTACTGCCTGTGGCATGATCTAAAATGTTATTGTTAGAAATGGGGTTTCTGCTTGGCGAGGGTATGCACCAAAGCCGGACAGAGCCCACTACTCTAGTCAGATTTAGCGAGTTACACACCCAAGGTAACCCCTGCTCACCCCCTTAGTAGCTTGGCAGAGTAGTCAGGCAATGTGTAAAGCATTTGTGCAACACACACACAACCCATCGACACACTAGGCACACCACCAAAGAGACTCCACACAAGGTTTTGTAATTTACATAAATCACATAGACTGCAATCACATAAATCACTTTGCCACTAGGCAATGGTCATTACATCTCATGTAGTGCACTGAAGTAAATACCCATAAGTTGCACAGGTCATAAATCACTTTGCCAAAAGGCAATGGTCATTACATCTCATGTAGTGCACTGAAGTAAATACCCATAAGTTGCACAGGTCATAAATCACTTTGCCAACACAACAGTTATTGCAATAAAGTAAATCATTGTAGGTTGCACACGTCATGAAAACATTATCTCTGTACATATTTATGCAGTTCCTGCAAAGAGATACTTGTTATCCCCTCATTGCCAGGTGTGAAACACATACTCATCATATTAGGGCATCAAACCAAAAATTCTGTAGCTAGGTTCATATAAAATACTACAGGCCCCTCATGGCGGAGGTATCACCCAGCCATGCGATAGTCGCCCTGGGCGCAGCAACTGAGCTCCTACTATCAGAAATAAGGTAATCTGGGAAGTTGTCCCTACATGCGACCTGTTTCCATAACAGTGAACAAGTGCCCCCGTTGGTGGGGATACCTCGCCCGGATTTCCCTGTGCCGAACTGGAGAGCAGCAGCCCACGATGGCACTGCGGTGCTGCGGCTGCAAGGAAAAAAGCCTCAGCCCGTGAGGAGACCTCACTGGGTCCCCCACGCAGCTTCTCAAGGGGACAGGCAGCTGCCCGCATCCGTGTGGTGCAGTTGCAAGCTCAAGTCCCCGCTCCGTGTGTGTCCAGGCTGCATCACTCCTGATTCGTCCCGACTGCCAGGAAGGGGCGCTGGGCCGGACACAGCCTCCCCTTCGGCTGGCCGGGGCTCGGAGCAAAGTCTCTGTCAGCTTCCTTCATGGTGTGCGGCTGCACGTAGACCCGGTGTTGCTGGGGCAACCAGGTTGCTGCAGGGTGCTACAGGATGCCTCACTGCAGTGTGGGTCATCAGGCAACGCATGGGGACCCCCGCTGCTAGCAGGCGGCAGAGCTCCCTTCGCTGAGGTTCTCCACGGCCGGGGAGCTCATGACACAGCCCGGTCTTGTTTGCTGCACTTCGGGGTGGCAGTGGGAGTTGGGCCTGGAATTGGGCAAAGGCAATCTCCTACAGCAGGCAAACACCAGGAACCTTCAACATGCCCGGCACCAGGAACTTCCAAACACGTAAGGTGTGGAGCGCATTTTTAAAAATACAGTGAAAGCACATGGGCTGGATGTTAATGAAGGTGGGAGAGCACGTCCACTCTGACGCTCTTCCCTCCCGTGGGCCCAAGCCTGTCGCCCCAACAGCAGTGCTCGCCACGCTTCCCGGGCCACAACCAGACTGAAGTAAAGTGCACGCCACACGCTTATTTTTATAAAGGGGATTTCCCAATAAAGCGCTCACCACACGCTTTCTGGCACACCAGGCAGCTCCCTTCTCCTCAAGATGGAGAATTCAGCACTCACCACCTACTGTTGGGCACTTTAGGATAGTCCAGTCCTTTCTCCTGCTCTAGACAGGTCACCTTTAGATCCATCAAGGATCTTTCCCATGAAGACTTTGATTTCCCTGAGACTTCCAACAGGAGGCAAGCACACACAAGCCCTTGGAGATTTTTCTTCACAAGCAGGAAACCCAAGCAGGGCAAAAAGAGTCAGTCCTTTTCCTCCAACACAGACAGAAGCAGCAACTGCAGGCCAACCCACACCTCGCACAAAAAAGGCAGCACTCCTCACACAGTTCTTCTGCTCTTCTTCTTGGCAGTGTCCTCTTGTTTCTTGAAGTAATAATCTAAAGTCCTGGGGATTTAGGTCTAATACTTATACCCCATGTTGTCATTGTTCTCTTTGTGGCAAGGGTCTCTGAGCCCAGTCCAAACCAGTCCTGTCCTACCTGGTGCAGCATGACCACAGGGGGTGGAGACAGTGACACAGCCTATTCAGGTGCAAGCGAAACTCCTCCCACCACTCTAAATGCAGACCAAGTCTATTTAGCCCAGCGATGAGTCACCCAGGCAAGGCAGGACACACCTCAAACCCCCCCCCCCCGCTCAGTGACTGTCTAGAGTGAATGAAGATCCCAGCTCCTGTCACTCCAACACCAGACGCTGAATACACAAACAGCCAGAGGCACACAGAATGGTAAAGCAAGAAAAGGCCCACTTTCTTAAGGTGGCATTTTTACACACATAATTTTACTAAAAGGTGCGTTAATAAATTCTGACAACCTTTCAAAAGTGAAAAATGAAATACGCAGT
The DNA here is from genome assembly GCA_963921515.1 of Calotriton arnoldi. Classification (NCBI taxonomy): domain Eukaryota; kingdom Metazoa; phylum Chordata; class Amphibia; order Caudata; family Salamandridae; genus Calotriton; species Calotriton arnoldi. Next base: position 863,202 of record CAWUFW010004502.1, on the reverse strand, counting down.
ATTTCACTATCAGGACATGTCACGCACACCAGTACATGTCCTACCATTCAGATACACTGCACCCTGCCCATGGGGATACCTTGGGCCTACCTTAGGGGGGCCTTACATGTAAGAAAAGGGAAGGTTGGGGCCTGGCAAGTGGGTGCACATGGCAGATCAACATGACAGTTTACAACTGTGCTTGCAGACACCACAGTGGGAGGTCTGAGACACATTTACAGGGCTACTCGTGTGGGTGGCAGAACCCACTAGTAACATTTGATTTACAGGCCCAGGCACTTTACTAGGGACTTACCAGTGAATCAAATATACCAATCATGGATAACCAATCATAATCATAATTTACACAGAGAGCATATGCACTTTAGCATTAATCAGCAGTGGTAAAGTGCCCAGAATCATAAAGCCAATGAAAACCGAATCACAAAAATAGGAGGCAAAAGGCAAAAGGTCTGGGTATAAACCTGCAAAAAGAGCCAGGTCTAAGAGTTTTTTTATATTATAGTGATTTGTGTAGCGCACTAATCACCCGAGAGGGTATCGATGCAGATGTGTAGGTTTGTGGTCCCCAAGGGGCTGTTACAAAGAGCCAGGTCTTAAGCTTCTTCCAGAACTCAAGAAGTGATGAGTAGGCTCTGGTGTGTTGAGGGAGGTCGTTCCATGTCTTGGTGTGATGTAGGAGAATGAGCGACAGTGAGAGTGAGGCAAACCGTAGGTATCTGGTGGGTTGGTGAAGGTGTCTGCAGTATGAAAGAGTCCAGGTCCCCTAAAAGATGTGCCAATGGGCCCCACCAACAAATCTGACACAAAATTAACCACTGCCTGCAGCAATCCATACCCTTTTCCTAGCTCTTTTACCTGGTTGACTGGGCTATCTCTTCTCTATGATGCTTTGGGACAATGTCTGTGATTCAATAAAAAACATCTTCTTTTGTCTTGCAATTATTCTTAAATTGAAGGAAGGAAGGAAGAAAGGTTATCTCTCAGGGCTGAGGAATAACTTGGATATTTGGACAAATGTGCGCCCATCAACTCTTATGTCTAGGTCAATTTGCCTTTGATGTTGCTGTTTTCAGAAATGAATTTAGGATGTGAGAGCAGCTCACTGAGACATTTCAGGCGTGGCCCTGAACTATGCTATATAATTAATTTGACCTTAAATCCCCCATACAATTCTTGAAATAACCTAGAGAACTGGAAAGGTATTGTCATAGTATGCAATATCTCCTATAGAATATCCCTAGTCCTCCAGGACAACTATTTCTCGGAGTCCAAAAAGTACTCTCTGGCTATCCCTTATTGCCTAGATAGAGTTTGAAGCGAAATCCATGTGTGCAATAAAATCCACTTTCTCAGAATCTGTAATGGTAGTACTAATATTAGATCCCCTATTGGCCAATATTTTCATAAACAATATATAAACCATATTGAGAAATCTGTTAGGTGTAAAGGATGCAAAGATTTGTTTTCTGTAATCAAATGCAAATAAAATGGAGCTGAACAGCATTTTAAGTTTTTAGCACAAATTTCACATAATTCTTTCAAGAAATGGCTCCCAAGCCTGTCCACCGTTGAGGCCATCCAATCTGACAAATATTCTGGGGCTACTGAGATTTCTTCTTCATTTGAAGATGCTAGCAGAGAGAGCCTATCCATCAAAGAGCAAAAGCTGGTGCCTCTTTTCTACTGAAAAAAGCCTGTGTCTCTAAATTTAGACTCAGATTTTCTTGGTGAAAAGTAATAAACAAACTAGCATTGTGTCTTTCCTTTATAGGTGTTTTCATCGTCACATTTTTAGAATTGTATTTTATTATGTAATATATGTTTTTAAATTTCCAATCATAAAAAAATGTAAAATGCAATGTTAAAGTTATAAAAAGTTCAGGGCGTCAATGCGTCTTCAGGTTCCGGCTCCCACCTTTGCATTTGCCAGTAGCAGGGGTGCTACTTTGGTGATTTGACAGTTTCTTTTGTTGAGGGCTTGATTACATTTCACTGGAGGCATCCATTAAGCCTCCTTTCCCTGCTTATTGTCAAAATCACGGAGCACAGCCAATCAGCAAGCTGTAGCAGCTAGTCGCATAAAGACTCTAAGAAGGACCATAAGTTGCACTACGTCAACCAACATCTCTTGCAAACTAATCATCTGTTGGATTTGGAACACAAGTAGGGGCAGATTTACGTTAAACTAACGCAGCACGGTGCAGCAAGTCATTTTGCTGCGCAGTGCTGCGTTAGTCTGGAAAGCACAGGGATGCGACATATTTACAAGAATATGTCGCATCTCTGTCTTCCCCTCTGCGCTGGCGCACAAACTGCTGCCATGCGCCGGCGCAGGCACCCTTGCACCATGGTGCAAGGATGCCTGCGTCGTGGGAGATTGTTTTGTGCAGGAAGGGGCACCTTCCTGCACAAAAACAATCACTGCAGGCATTTTCCTCTTCCAATGCGTGCTGTAGAATGCAGCACGCATTGAAAGAGGAAAAACGAGGAGAAATGAAAACATTTCTCCTCGTTGCGTCTCGCTACGCCACCTCTAGGGTGGCGTAGCATACTGACGCATCTCCAGAGTTACGATTTCACGTAATTCTGGAGTTGAGTCCTGTTCCATGAGTGTTGCGTGGGAACACCCACTGCAACACCCATGGAACGCCCTTTCACCGCAAAGTGCTGCGTGTGAAGGGACCGTATTTACAAGGAGAGGAAAAGTCACACAGTGTGGCTTTTCCTCTCCTTGTAAATATAGAGGAGCCCCCTGCGCCACCAGTACGTCACGAAAAGTGACGTACTGGTGGCGCAGGGGGCTTGTAAATCTGCCCCGTAGTCTGCATGTACACTGCATAGACTACCGCAAAATTCCATAGAAATAAGTATGCAAAAATGAAAAAAGAAATTGAGGAAATTACAACAAAATGAGAACTGTGCTACAGAACCAGAAGGACAGTACCCCCCTCTCTCCCCCTCAACAACACACACACACTATCCACCTCCTGCATGCACAGGTTATGCAGCTGGATGCATTTTCATACCAGCAAGGTCATGAGGTCCAGGGAGAACCATGGCTTCGCGAGAAATAATCACCATTCTCACCTATTCAGCTCTGTGAAGGGGCTTCAAGATGACTTGTAAGTCCTTCACAGAGCACTAAATACATCAGTAAACACACATGCTCGAGCAAAAAGGAGATGACAGGTGCCTTCAGTATATCAGTGCCATATAACATAGACAATACATTTTTTACTGCCGGCGTGGTAAGCAATGGTAAAACTAACCCACATCCAATCAAACACTTAGAAGACTTTTCTCTTCTTCTTATCCAAGCAATCAGCCATCAAACACCCAATGACTTTCCAAACAGAGCTTAAGTATCAACAATGCATGTGCAGCCTCTCACTTTGACTTTACACAGGAAGGGAGTACTCTCTGCCCACCAGTCCTGCACCAGCGACGGCCTCAGCGCCACACACTCTGCGCCATCTTAAGCCATTGTCCCAACCATTTCATCAGTAGGTAGGTAGGAGTGTTCTTTTAATGCGCTCTTTCACTTTAACCTTCTGAAGAAAACAAGGCTTTTTTCAGGATTCTGGATCAGGAGGTGTTTGATTTTTCTCTGGCTGTTTGCTGCCACATTAATCAGAGAATAACATTCGCAGAAAAACCATGCTGCTTTTCCATACAGCAGCGGGAACTGTTTTCCATTCAAAATGAACGCCAGATAGCCCAGCTGTTAACTCCACTTCATCATCTATTCAATTTGACACAATTGCATGCCACTTCCGTGGAGAACCGTGAGGATTACAGATAAGCTGCCACTTGCTGCACTGGCAGCCCTTCAAAAGGACGCCATGTTTGAGTGTCTTAAAGTGAAGTACACCATTTACAGCAACAAAAACATCTGCCATTTTGGAGCACCACCACTATTCCAGGGTGACCCGCGCAAAATGCGACATACGCTTGAAGATTGCAGATGTTTCATCAACGGTTTAGACATCAAAAAAACATGAATACTTTATTCATAACTATTGTGATAATAATGATATCACAATATAAATAAGACTTGACAGACAGGAGAGCAAATAGTGGAAGATGCTAAAATCTAAAAAACTATTTTACCAACGTTAAACTCAAGAGAAACTATTTAATTGAAAGCCTTTATCTTTAGCCATCGAGAGAAAAATGTGACAATGAATGTATGCGTTGAAAGATATGATGAAGCAAGCAAGGTAAGTGCGTCCCCAAACTCTAGAATTTGTGTGTTTCTAATCTCAGTTTACCCACTGTGCTGTGGTGCATGATTCCAGAGACATTCCTTCTATGCAGTGTGGACATACCGCTGCAATGCCAAGGCTGCCCAGGGGGGCCACGTAGGGGACCCTCCAACAGGGCGGCCGCCTTAGTGCCACAGGAAGGCACAGAAGTCTGCTGACTAGGCTCCCTGGGCTAGGGACCAGGGGGTCTGCTGGCCGCGTCACTTCCGGCCGTGGGAGGGGGACAGGGGTACAAAAGCCTTCCCCCGCCCACTGTACGGTCTCTTGACCGCTACCCGTCTCGCTGTTTCCCCAGGAGCTGTTCGGCGGTGAGTGCGGTTTCCCCCCCCTCCTTCATGTCTGGCAAGGCTGCTGAGCCCGGCCATTGCCGGGGCTGCGGTCCGCCATGGGGGGGGGGGCAGCTCCCGGGGTGCTTTGGCATCGGCCCCCTCCCCAGGTTGTTTGGCCGGGGAGGGGGCTAAGGTTGGACGGAGGCCCCGTTGCCTCGGCCGTGCGGGTGCGCTGTGTGCTGGGAGGCCCGGGCTCAACTCTTCACACTTGTGCATCTGCCGGCGGGGCCGGGCCCAGGGCTTACACGGGGGGACCACGCGGGTTTCCATGGTTGCGGGGTGGGGGGGAAAGCGACGAGCCTCGCCGGTCTGCACCCCATTAGGTCAGCCAAGCCGGTGTAGCGCTGGGTCAGGCCCCGGCGGCGCGTGGAGGTGCTTGCAGGGTTGAACGGTCGAGCCTGGGGCATCTTCAGCCCGCTCTCCGCCGCCCCTCTCCTTGTATGGTGGGGCGGGGGTGTAGCTCCCTTGGTTGCAGCCCCCGAGACACGTTGGGGGCCTTTGCCTGGGCCGACCAGCCTCATTAGTGTTGGCGGTCTGGGGGGTCTGAGGCGGCTTGCGTTGTGTGTGGGTTTTGAGGCTGCCGGAGTGCAGCCTGTCTTGCCTGGCCAGCGAGGGGCAAGGGAGTTGCAAGTTGCAGGAGGCCACGGGCAGCTTCGCATTGCCCTGTGGGCAAGTTCTGAGACTAGCGCTGCGTGGGTGCATGCGGTAGTGCCTGCAGCACCTTGGAGGGTTCCATACAGCTCTTGGCGCTGGGCCGTGCCCAGTGTTTCCGTGAGGCGAACAAGGTGTACCTGAACGAGCAAGCGGCGGTCAGCGTTGCCGGGGGTCCCTACGGCTAGGGGGCCTCGACTTGACAACCGGGGTGGGCGGCGCGGGGGGACCGATCGGCAATGGGGGCATAGCAGTAGCCTTGCATTGCAGTTGCTGGTTCGCACTGGGATGCTGCATGTGCGTACTCAGAGCACCATTGGTTCTGGAGCATAGCCGTAGTCATTTCGATTGTTCAATCCATAGGCCAATTCCTATGGAGCGGCCGCCATATCTTGATTGTATTAGAATGCCGAGGGTGTGTGATCCTTGGGGGACCTCTTCTGCTCTGCGCGCTCGCCACGTTTGGGGGGCGAAATGGGCACTTGCAGGGGATATTGCGGTGTGCCGGGCCGTTGCTGGTTGGTCCTTGTGAATGAAGTAACAAGGTGTCACGAAGGGCATCTTCGTTTGACACTGTGCAAATTCTTTTAAGACAAAGAGCTGCATTTAGTATTCCTTGCCCTCCGGGCTCTTAAGGGTATTTTAGAATGGTGACTAGTGGCACTTGGGCTGGGGCGAAAGTGGAAGTAGCCTACAGAAGTACAGAGATTGTCATTCACAAAAGTATTTAAAGATGTGGTTGCTGTACAAAGTATAGGACACGTAACTAAAAGAGCCTTTCATCCACCTGAGGTCGACAATTTGAGCACCATTGAGTTGCCACAAGAGCCAGTTGCATTTAGCACCACGTTACCGACGGGTGCACGTGCGCTCTTGTCATGTTTTGCTGGGGTTTTAAGAGATAGGGAGATTTGTACGGACGTATGAAACAGTGCAGAACAGTCTAGATCTCGAAAGTAGGTATCAGAATTTCCGTGAATTCTGTTGGCTCCTAACTCAGCTCCTTGCAGTACCTGTTGAGATGCCGCCTTATAGGTGGTTTGTTTCATCGTGCTGGTTGCGGAGTTAAGAGTGAGTGCGTGGCATCGTCACCCGATGTATTGCAGGGTGGCCCAGCTCAGAGGATAGAATTCGTTGTGCCTGTTCCGCATGTACTACAAACCATGGGTCATGGGGGGATGAGGCACTTGCAGGGTTGCTACAAAGGGACGACGTGTAAAACGGGTTCAGTGTCCGGGGAGCTGTAGACTGCCAGCTGGTGATCTGACATATTTAAGTATAGCAGATCGCGATGTCGAACTTGTGACAGTCCAGTGAGTGGGTCTCACAGATTAATCGGACGCGGGTTCGTGGCCCAGTAGGCAATCATAAGGAACGTGCAGCAGGAAGTTGATCTGGGATTGTCAAGGGTGCCAGGGCAGGCCACGTGCGACGAAATCGCGACAGTGCCGCATGCGGGTCATCCTGGATCAATTGAGACGCTTCATGTTCGTGGCCTTAGCAACACTGGTGAGGCAATCATGAGTTCTGTATGCTGAGTTCGCTGGGCTAGTGGTAAAATTGTATTTGCCTCTCCATCTAAGGGGCACAGAATACAGGCACAAACATGACTAGCTCCCCTCGGCGCTACGGGGGGAGCAATTAGAGCAGCAGGTTTGCTGGGTAGACTGGCATATGGTGCTTCAAGGTTAATTTGAGCATGTGATACCTTTCAAATTGTGCGCGATGACCCAAATAATGTTCCCATATTGGTGGTGCCCTCTTTTGCTGGGGTCTTTGTCCAGCGCCACAGCAGGCAGAGGGAGAGTCGGGTCAGAGACATGTCAGGCATGGGCAAGCCTTCGACGGGGCCCCCACTGATAGAGCTCTTGTCAACTCCCCAACTCTGTTCTGCAGAGTCTTGTCCTGATTGCCTGGATATTTGGGGGTCATATATTATTTGCAGTAATATTAGTGAGCTGCTGCTGTGTCCAAGGTGAAAACACAAGTCACTATCCCTGAAGATTGATGCAAACACATTCAGAACTTGGCCAGAGTGCTCGTACAGTACCAGCAACCTGGCAAAGGAGGCCACTTTGGATAACGGCACAAGATAATTGAAAGAGATAAAGATGACATCAGTAAAAGTTTATGAAAGGGAAGCCTGGCACATAAATAAGTGTAAGAAGGGGGCACCCACCTCAGCGTTGGAATGCCGTGGGCTGTGTTGGAACTGGGCAGACAATGCCGCACGAATACGGGAGGATGCGGGGAGGATCACGCCGTCAACCAGGTCCCGGGGTTACCATGTCGCAGTGTCTAGCACTCATGTTTTCGGTGATGAGGTTGAGTCTCCTCAGAAGGTACAGAAGGGTACTATATTGCAGCAGCACAACAAGGGTGCTAAGCCAAGGATACCCAGGGATGTCTTAGCGTGTCCCCTGGAAGAACTACGGCGCCCCGTTAGTCCTACGGGCGGTTGTGGGTCTGAGCAACCGGGGGGTTGCCTGGAACGCTCCGCCCACCTGTTGGGGGGCGTGAGTAAGGGAGTGGACTGGCGGTCCACTGAGGGGAGAGGTGTCCTCGCCCAATAATTGGTAACCACCGATTGGCGACGGCCACGGTGCAATTTGGCTCATCAGACGGGCAGGCGGCATAGGGGCTGGCCTGCCCTGGGATCGCCCGTAAGATAACCCACCATGTTGGCATATTGGTTATGCAAATAAACCTGCAGCAAATTTCTCCACTAAAAAGGTATCGTGTGGTTTATTTATGTATGTTGCTGTATGAGAACTGAGTGTTGCCGATATTGGCACTATGCAAAATGCACCCTTTACAAATGTAAATCAGTACCATATGAAAAACCACAAAATGTAAATCCACCGCATCATAAATGGGTGGGACTGCTAGCTGGCAAGCATGAGTTATTAGAGGGTAGGGTAGGCTCATAAAGGGAAAAACTTCCAGCTTCAACGAACACATACAGTCACGTTTTTACAAACTGTATATTTTGCATTCAAAGACACACATTTCAAGGGTAATGAGGCATGACAGTAAAGACTAACACCTGCTTGCCACCCCCCCCACCACCTGCTGCAAGACCTCTTGCGCGCACAAGTGCATACATTTGCAACGAGGCGTGCGTCTACATCTGAGCGGAAGGACGCACAGGGTCAAAACATCCTGCTGACAACAGGTTTCCTTCCTCGAGTGACTTTTCACTGACTGCCCAAAATGGAACTAAATATCCAGGGGAACCGCGTCCTCAAAAAATGTGTCTCCCAGATTTTGCGTGCACTGTGCTCCTTTCTTCAATTCATATTGTAATTTCCATGTACTATGAAGAAGCCATGACTGATCACAGTCACATCCCATACACCCTTTCAAAAGTTTCTGTCATTAGTTGAATCCACAGACCCCTTTGACTAGAAGACAAATAGAATGCTTTGGTGTGGCTAACACCCCTCCACAGTACTAAGAACTCTGGGGGTGATTATGATGGCGGTGAATCCGCCACCGCCAGCCCGCCGGTGGCGGATTCACCGCCATCGTGTGACCATTCTCCACCACCAGATTAGGATGGCGGGTGGTGTGCTGGCGGACAGAAAGCCAGTCCTCCACTGGTCCGACACAGGCAATCGTTACGATTGCCTGTCGGACCCGGCCTGCATACCTAGAATGGTGGCGTTGCCTAGCAGGAGCCGTCCGCCACATTAGGATGCTGCAGCAAGCCAGCCTATCAATGGCGGTTCAACCGCCATTCAAAGGCTGGCGGAGATGTACTTTGGGGCCCGTTGCATGCCCCCCTAGTGCAGGGGCATGGACATTGTGCACTTGGGGGGCACCGCGTGGTGCCTGCCATGTAGTGCAGGGAAATGCACAACATGCATTTTTACAATCGCGGCAGATGCTGTAGCCAGCAGCACCCACCGCAATGGTAAACATGCACGATGCGACCGCCACAGTGGCGGTCCCATCATAATTGCATGTGCGGGACCAACGCCATATGGGCGTGCGGACCCAATTCCTGGGATGATGGCGGACGGTCTTAAGTCCGTCAGCCATCATATTCACCCCCTCTGTTACTACTCTGCTCCTCCGGGAATGGCCAGTGTTAGAAATGAGGTATGAGCATGAGGACTAGCTGTGTACTGCTGAGCACCAAGGAGAAGCTCTTTAGTGAGGGATACATACATTTAGGGAAGGAACATAAAAGGAAGTGAAGGTGACACCTGCCCCACGGATTGAGGAAAGTTTCCCATACGCTTAGAGGCTGAGAACAGCAATGGTGTAAGCATCGTCAACGAAATAGAATTTTGCTTACTTACTTGGAACACCCACCATTTACTGAAGAAAGCATTTTTCAGGTCCTCCTACACTAATTTGGCCCCGCTGCTATTTGGCACCTAATGCTGCTGCCTTCCCTCACATTATGGAGGCGTTGACCCTGATAATTAATAATTTGTTGTATGTGTCTCAAATAGGTAAGAGAAATGAGGATGGGTAGCCACAGTGTACCCATAGCAGAGGATGTGATAAACTAGAGCGACATCTATTAAACAAACATTTTTAAAGCACTACAATGGCTCCCCATCAACAAACAGTGCCAGTTCAAACTACTCGCCCATGCCTAAAAGGCCCTCCACAACAAGGGTCTACCCTACCTCAACTACAGAGTTAACTTCCACCAGCCCATCAGACAGTTGAGCTCTGCATCTCTCTTCCTGGCTCCACAGAAGCAGGAACAGCGGCCTCACTTTCTCCCACCTAGCCGCAAACTCCTGGAACAACCTCCAGCTCGAACAGGTTTGACCCTGCAGGCTTTCAGGATGGGCCTGAAGACCTGGATGTTTGACAGATAGCCTTTAGCAGCAGCTCTTCCCCCCACCTCAGCACCTGGATACCCTCAGGGTAATAAGCAGCGCTCTATAAATCCTGATAGATTGATTGATTGATTGATTGAGGTGTGGATGTTTGAAACTGTAACCCGCAGCCTCTCTCTTGTGAGCGATGGCAAAGTAATGGATCAGTGGGAGTACAAGGGCGGTGCACTCTGCTGATCAGGACCCAAGCAAAGAAGGGGCATTGGGTGGAGCAGGAGATGCAACATGGTCAGTCCCCACATGCTCCATCCAGCGTACGCAAAATCTTGCTTTCACCTGTGGGGCTCCCAGATTCTAGGAGTCCTGTGCTCGTCACAACCTCCCCCTTGCAGCTTAGAGGGTGTGCACATGCAATCACAGCAGAGAGAGAGAGAGAGAGAGGACCAGTGAATAATGATATTTAACAATAGTAACAACTAAAATCACATCACTCATCAAATCACTGCCAGCATCCTCCACTGAGTCTTCCCCTCCTGCACCCAACTGCTATTTAACAAACCATTCTATCTCCTTCTGGAATGTTTACAGCCTGGCCACTCTTGATCAGGTGGAGTGTAAATCTACCACTTCAGGTTCACCACTAGATCCTTGCCTGGTTCTATACCCACAAAAAGTGGACACAGTGATTGTTCCTGCTCTTACAGTTCTTTGCAACTCTTCACTATACTCAGGGATTATTCTTACTTCTTAAAAATCAGCCTTGGTAATCCCACTCCACTTCTTTAATCTCTTTGGCTGCAAAAGTCACTGAACATGTAGTCAATTTGCATTTGAACTTTTACTTATAAGACCATTCATTCCTTCATCCTGTACAACACAGCTTCTGGAAAAACATATGACCTGAAATGGTTCTTGAGAAAGTTTTCAATGCTATTCTGATGATTCTCGACGCAGGTGGCACCACTGATCCTACTTGATTTGTCTGCTGCCTTTGGCACAGTGTCACATGAAATCCATCTAAAGTGGTTTATAAAAACATTGTATCAGAGGAAGAATATAGAACAGATTTTCATAATTTCTAACTAATCGCACACAGGCAGTGTTTTTGGCCAATTTCAAGACTTCATTTAAACCTATTACTGACGGAGTTCCACAGGGTTCTGCTTTAAGTCTAAGCTTATTAAATCTCGATCTTTGCCCTCTGGAGAATCCTTTTAAATCTTCTGGACTACATTTTTTTTGCTTAGTCTTATGACACCAAAATTATTCTGTCTGGATGAAAGAAAATTCCTGGATCCTCAATGTGGATAAGACAGAGTTTCTTATCTTTGGAAATCCATTCTCGTAGAGTCCGAGTGGTGGCTGGATATTCTTGGCCCGCTCCCCTTGCCTGCTCACAAATCTCGTAACCTAGGGTTCATCCTTGATAACCAGCTCACTTTTGATGCTCGCTTTAGCAATTTGACTTCTACCTGCTTTCATTTGTTGAGCGTCATCAAAATATTCCTGTCTTTCTTACCCAATTCCCAGGGAAAGGGGAAGAAATGGCCAGCACCAGTTTAGGTTTAGGAAAGGGGGGTGACCCCCACACTCAGGCTGGCACTGGGTATAAAAGTAGAACATTCAGAACCTCTCAGCAGGGCATTCTTGGACCTGTGGAGACTCAGAAAAAGGACTATCCTGCTGTTCGAAGCCTAAAGGAAGACTGGACCTACTTTCCTTGAACCCAGGACCGCAGAAGTGACTCCACGCGCCAGTTGGCTGACCTCCTCTTTCAGCTACAGGGACACAACAAGCTTCCATAGGCCTTCCCTAAAACTACCCATCTGACCAGTATCAAATGGACGTGACTGGAGCCTGCAACTCGCCTCCAATGAAGTGAGTCCTGCCCCCCAAGAGGAGGCTCCCCAGGTCCTGGACACTTGGCTGGTGTCAGACTGTACTCCTCCTGCCTACACGACCTTCCTGGCTACAGATTCTGGACTTCACCTGCACAATGCTCTCCCTGTTGACAACAACTGCTCTGCATTTCCTGCCAATACAAAGCTCTGACTGCCGCCCAGCTCTTTGGACTGACAACAACCGCACCGACAATTTGGAAACTCCATCTGAAGCTCCTTACGTGGAACTGGTCTAAATTAGAAGGCAAACTTTCCACCAGGACATACCTGGTCCCTGTATTTGACCCACACTCCATCGTGGTCTGTCTGACCTTTTCACTTTCACCTGGTCCAGCGCGACGAAATAACCACAATTAGCGCTTTGTGCTTCTTTGTGCTTTTCTTACTTAAAACTTTAAAAATTCATAACTCTGGTCCTACTATTGGTTTGGTGTCATTATATGTATAACACTATTCTTTATTTTTCTAAATTGGTTTGGGATTTTTCTTTTGTTCTGTTTTCACTTTATTACTGTTTGAGTCTGCATACTTTACACATTGCCTCTAAGTTAAGCCTGACTGCTTTTGTGCCAAGCTACCAGAGAGTTAACCCAATGTTTATGTAGTGTGTGGTTCACCCTGACAAGGACTGTGTGTATTACATGAGTGAGACTATCACCCCTCTGACTAATAACCCAATTTCTTACACTCTTCATCTCTGTCTATCTGGTACTTTTCTGCTTCACTATTCTCATTACCAAAACGACCTGTCTATACCTCTTCTTGTTTTACCCTCCTCTCTACCTCATCACTCTTTCTCTACCTTCTATACTTCTCTCACTACCTCAGCAGTCTACCTCTCTCAGCCTCTCTAACACATCTTTTTTCACCTTTACGTTATGTCTACCTCACTCCTTGGTGTACTCCACAATGTTCTCTCTCTCTCTTTTTCCCTCTCTACACTTCCTTCTCACTGTCTCTATCACTTTTTACCTTTCTACCTCACTCTAAACCCTTAACATGTTCCCTTTCTTGGCCTACCCCTTCCTTTTTTACCTATCTGTTCTGTTTTTTTTTTTTTTTAACTATACTACTTTTCTTTACCTTACATTTCTCCCAACCTCACAAGTTCCTCTACCTCATCTCTATCTCTATCTCAATCTCATTTTCTGTGTTTTTGACCTCTGTCATTATACCCTTCTCTTTTTCTGTCTGTCCAATTCCTGTGCCCCACCCAATTCAATTTCTCTTACTCAGCAAAGCCGGAGGTCACTGCCTAGGCAGTGTGAAGAGGGACTTATTTTGGGTTCCAAATATCTGGCATTAAAGGTACAATTGTAGGCGCTCTATTCAAATGTCTTATTTTAATATTAATGTTTGAATATTATGCTTTAGTACACTAAACATCAGCCATTCTGATTAGTTACTGAATTCCAAGTAAAATATGATTGTTGCAACACAAAAAGAAATCTAGATACAAGCTCAAAAAGAAATGGCTTTGTCAATAGTTGTTGAAGCTGTCACGTTATCTGCACCTATCGAGTGCTAACAGCTCACTCCTTGAGGAGCATACTGGAGCTATAGCCTAATAAAACAAGTGGCCTTTTACAGGCAGTAATCACAAAACGAGGAAGAGATGGGTGGCGAAAAGTATCACCTGTCTCTTTAGAAAACTTAAGAAAACATGAGGTTTGTTAAAAAACTGCCCTCACCCACTAGATAGTGGCATGTTTCATCATAGGGCTGCTACAACATCCCTGCGCAGACCAACGCCTGGGATGGAGCAATGGGAGGACATTACAGACATAGATGTGTTGGGATCCATGCAGTAAACAAAAAGACAGTGAAAGGGAATGTATAAAACTAACTCAGAGATACCCTTTACCAAATTTTTATTCCTGGGTACCCTGGATAGGATTAAAAGTAAAAGATTGGTGATGGTTATGGGGAGATTAGGACACCCTTCCTCTCCTGTACTGCTTCTATGTCTACATGTTTCTGCCTTTTCTATTGCCCATAAAGAGTCATTTTGGCCTTCCTAAGGACTAGTGGTCCCTGATCTGTGTAAATCCCTTTCCTGGTAAATAACCAATTCTTCAAGGGAGTATGTGTGTTTTGACGTGATAAGTGTTACTACATATAAAGACATGACTTGTCAATTTCTGTGTAGACACTCTCATGTGTTACTGAAATGACAAACACACCACATAAATATAAATACAAAACAATACAAAACCACACATTTTCAAAATGTCATATAAAAACATATATGCATATGTGTATAAACATATTTCCTGGTTAGGGTTTATAGGGAAGACACCCCTATATATTGTACCTTAATCCCATACATTTATAGGTGTAATCAAGGAAATCCCCTGACTACCAACAGCCACAGTTATAGTCACTCATCACGCAAACTCCCATTCCAGCAGTGAGTCGGAAAACGAAGGTGTAGGTAAATTTATCAAAGCGAGAGTAAGGTCATATGGTATCTTACCAAGTTTCATAGATACAGTTGCTCAAAATGGAGTGCAAGCGGGAGCATCCCCCTGTAGTCACACTCTGTATTAATAACCAAAAAACTGTTTATCAAGCATATTCTCCATCTAACGGTACGCATAGAAAAAAGTGTGTTCTCTCCCTGTAGGAGTGCACCAATCGGTCACAACTTTTTGAATATGATCGTCGATCGCACTGCTCAATGGCTAAACGCTGAGGTACACCACATCAACTTTATTAAAATAGGGCGATTGATGATCACACTACAAGCAATATTGATGAAATCGCTTGCCGCGCTGTCTCACACTCCCTAGACCCACTTACTTCCTCAAGGGTTTGGATACCGCTCAATCTGTGCAGTTGCATCGGTGCGGACTTCATTGCTTTTTAACTCCGTAGCGGTCCAGCAAACGTTAAACACTTCCGGGTTCCAGTCGAGGCGGTTCCGTCTCCTGGACTCGGGCACACACTAGCCCGCCAACTTATCATTGTTCTGCTCACAGAGTCATTTTACAGGCAGCCATAGGAGCAGGTTACTAGCTAAAATAGCCAATTTTCAACAGCTTTTTGAAAGTGGTAAAGCTGTGACAAGAAAGCATATGTAAGGGCAGCTTGTTCCAATGGTGAGGTGCAAGATAGGAAAACAAAGGTCCTCCGCATCAAGTGGTCCATATGCAGCGGTGCGTAGCAAGTGGCATGTCAGATGAGCTAATTTTCCTAACTGGCTGGTAAAACCAAATCTTTGTTCATAAGTATACAGGACCCTCGCCATACAAGGCTCTGTGAGTGTGGCAGAGGAGCTTAAATATTCACTTCCTAACAGGTAGCCGATGAAGTGACCTCAGAAGTGAACCTATAGGCGTGCCGACTGGAAGATGGCAAACCAATCTGGTAGCTGTATTCTGGATCACTTGCAAGTGCGAAAGGTAAGACTCATTTGGTTCAACCAAGAGAGCATTGCCGTAATCAAGGTGGCTGGTAATAAGAGCCTCTGTGATAGTTTCTGTACAGTGCAAGGGAGCCAGGAAAAGGTCTTAATAAGCAAACAAAAATTCTTAAGTACGGCTGTTTGCTGTGACTTGATTTGCCATACCGAGCTTGTCATCCAGCAGAATGCCAAGATTCTTTACAACTTTGTTAGTACGAGTAGAACCTCACAGTTCTTTGGGCCACCAGTCATCAGACCAGATCTGGGTGGCTTTACCAAATAAGAGAATTTCTGTCTTTCCTCCATTTAGTTGAAGGCAACTTTGCTTCCACTAAAGTGCCACAGCATGCAGGCAGTCAAAGAACCTGGCTCATGTCACTTCCTGGTTATGTCCACTCAATACCACCAATTGGGTATTATCATCATAGGATCGAATCTCCAAGCCAAAGTCCTTTATCTTGATACTGTTTGCCTGGCAGATGCCAAGGAGCTTGAACTTATGGCTGTTTTTATGTACCCCTGGTTCTGAAACTTTAAGGCATAATTATGTTTTGTTGGGAATCACATGGGCTTGAATTAGCTGAAAATGGGTAATAAATTCAAAGTAGTCTGAAGCAGGAGTTTCCAAAAAAAGTCTTTCCTGGGGCCTCAAAAATCCTAAAGATGGCACTAATTATTACCTGTTTGAATGGTCTTCAAAAACCGAGTTCCAACTGCCATTAGAATCTTTGTGATGACCCTCAGCTTTGACAAAAAACATCAGAGCAAATCTGGGCTGAACAAGAACGCAAGCAAAGTCCACCTGCAAAGGAAAACAGATACTATTCATAGTGCAGAAATGGGAAGTAAACTTCATCCCGTAGTAGTTGCCAGAAGATCCAAATAGCCTTTCAGTCTTCAGTTGAAAGAAAGGCTGTTCAGACAGGCTAATAATAGTCTTGAATGCTCAATTTTAGAGAACCTTCTCTGGCACACTCTGTCCCCAGTGACAGAAAGCTCGCCCATGCAGCCATCTGGCAATGCATTAGGTGATCGTGGGCAGCCCCTATACTCTTCTATTTAGCCGTCAAAATGTTTCCCTTTGTGTGGGTTTCCACCATTCAGATTCCAATAGAGTCCTTTTCAGGTCTGGCATTAGTCAAGTTTTGATTTTACTGAAATAATATGAATGATATACTTACCTAAAGGGACTTTCAGTCACTTCTCTTCACCCATTGGTTTGTTGTTGTGTCATTCCCATTACGCTTCCACCCACTACAGCATTAAGCATGGGGCATGGGTCAGCCTACTTAAGCCTCTGGTAAATGTCACTTTGAGTAAGTGCATTTTGCTCTTTCACAAGTTGGACATCCGCACTCAGGGTGCTTCCCCTTAGTGTCAGTGTTGCCTGATGTGGTAGTAGGAAACATCTGAAGTGAGCACAGGGCACATTCCAGCTTTATCAGTTCCTGTCTGCTAATGCTGTTGTAAATTACTTTTGAAGTGAATTGCTGCTATTTCACAGCATATCATATTGGGTTCCTGGACTTGGTTTCACCTATGGTTCTTTAATACACTTTGTCCAGGAAGAAAAACAAACTTTATCGTGTTTCATTTGCAGCACACTTGTAACAGTTTTATTTAAACAGGCAGGGTGTAATTTGGGTTTTAGTATCCATTATTTTATACTGTGAACCCTGTTTCCTTCCTTCTTTCTTTAATTCACTCTTTCTTTCCTTTTTCCTTTCTTTCTTTCTTTTTGCCTTTTCCTTTTTTTGTTTGCCTTCTTTTCTTCTTTCGTTCATTCTTTTCCTTATTTTTTGCCTGTTCTTTTTCCTTCCTTCTTTCTTTCCTTTCTTCTTCTCTTTCTTTTTTCTTCTTTTCTGTTTCTTATCTTTCCTTTTTTCTTTCCTTCATTCCTTCTTTCTTCTTTCATTCCTTCTCTCTTACCTTCTTTCCTTCTGTCATTCTTTCTTTCTTTAAGTCCTTCTTGCCTTCTTTCTTTCTATTTTGCCTTCTTTCATTCTTTCCTTTCTTTTTACCTTCTTTTCTTTTACTTTTTCCCTTTTTTCTTTTGTTTGCCTTCTTTCCTGTTTTACTTTTTTCTTTCATTTTCTTATTTTGTTTTTCTTTCCTTATGTCTTTTTTTTTGCCTTTATGCTTCCATTCTTTAATTCTTCTTTTCTTTCTTCTTTTCTTTCTTTTTCTTTCTTGCCCTCTTTCTTTCTTGCTTTGTCTTCATTTCCTTCTTTCTTGACCTCTTTCTTTCCTGACATCTTTCTTTCTTGTCTTCATTCCATTTTTCTTTCCTTCTTTTTGCCTTCATTCATTCTTCCCTCCTTTTTGCGTTCCTTCCCTTTGGCTTCCCTCTCTTCCTTCCTTTTTGCCTTCCTTCCTTTTTTGCCCTTTTTCCTTCCTTTTTTTCAGACTTCCTTTTTTGTCTGCCTTCCTTCCTTCCCTTCTTTCTTCCCTTCTTTCCCAAGCACGAGGCCAGCAGCCAATGCCAGACTGATGGCTTTTTAAAGGCCTGTGTTAACCAAGACCTTTTGTTTTTACTAAAAGTATTTATAACATAGTTACTTATAGCTGTTTTCAGCCAGACGTCATCTATTAGTCTGTGACTGTGTCATTCAAATTTGTTTTCCACCCACTTTAACATGCATCAGGGGGCAATGTTTGCCCGCTTCAGCAATTGACTGACTTTACTATGAGTTATGGCATTCAGCACTTTCACAAGGAGCACATCCACACACAAGTTAGGTCCCTTCAGTGCCCCGTGTACCATAGTAAAGTGCACTTTTTTGAGACCAGAAAAACCCTTTTGCCTTTAGCCAATGCATTTTCTTTAGATTTAATGAGGCCCAACAGCTTTCCGAACAATAATGTTTTGCAAAAACCATGACAAAACAAAAGAATTGCCAAAAGGCTGGCAAACAACTCCAGACGTATTGGTGTTACCAATGCTTGTTTCATTTTGCCTTTTACACAATCCTGCTCAACGTTTTGCATAAAAATGTATTGCAACAGCCATGTCAGGTTGGCCATACATGCCCAATTACTACGCTTTGCAATACACTTGTTATAAGGAAAAATAATTGTCGCATTTATTTTTAGGCAACAATGTATCCCTTTCACAGCAATATTATTTGTTATGTTCCACAGGTGACTCTGTAGCTGTGTCGTAGCGTGAAAGATCAAACAAGTACCACCAAGGTCCAGTAAATAAAAATTCACTTTATGGTAGACATATAAACATTTGAATAAAGTATAATGGTGTACGCATAACGTTCGCTTGTCCAAGGGTTGATACTTTTCAACACGTGAGATGTTATTTTTTTTACAATGTGTTTTTGCTATATCATATAGCCATTTTGCACGGACTTGTCTTGGTACATTTGTGTCTGATAGGAATATTTAATATTTTTTATTTTGTGTTTTGACATTTATGTACAGTCCCTTGAAGCTGCTAACGCTGCTAAAACATCCCCGCTGCTCTCAAGATGGCGCCTGATCGGTCCTAATAAGACGTAAGTGGCGTAATCATGACCAGTGTGCAGATCTCAACAAAAGGTCAACCTGATTTATGAAGGGTCTCACGCCTTCAGATACACTGTCACGGTGAAAACATCTTTAGACTGGATCATTATTAGCTGATCGTGTTATTTTTCTCTGCTGCTGTGTGGTACCAGGTCAAAACCAATTAATTTGGTAATTTATTGTTTTTGGCCCTTGAAGTCTTATTCTGAGCAGGTGTCACATCACATGGTGGGAAGATGGACAGGCTCAGACACAGTCATTCCCGCGCCCTCTCCTCCCTTCCCCTCTGCAGACTGTAATGCATCAATTGACCTATAAACACTGACAGGCTATTGATTCAAAATGAAATTGTTAATTCATTGTGCGGCTTTATTATCACCCAAACTTGCTGACCTTCCTTAAGTCCTTTGGTAAATGTTACAATGTATTTTGTTATCAATGAAACCATGTCTGGAGCCCAGACTCCTCATATGTTAACCTTTTCAGGGCTGCTCCCCTGTGACATTTGTGGGAGAGGGAGATGGATGGAGAGAGATTCATCCCTTGTGATGGGATGTGCTTTTATTAAAGGTTTCACGTAATTGGTCTCCTTCATTCCACCCAGGTTCCCCAGAGTCAAGAAAGGGGTGCTTACAGGAGCTAGAAACATAAGCTCACACCATGCAATGTCATCTGCACAGAGGACCCCTGCAGGATCAGATATTGCAAAAATAATGCTATGGTTTTGATATGGCAATTTTAGAGCGAATGCGACATATAGAAATGCTCATACAGAACAGCGGGGTCCTTAGTCGCAAATCAGAGGGATGTAATAAATACACATTTTGGATTTAGGGTCGGTGCAAGGAATGTTTGCACTCCAGGGAAGATTACGTTGTTCCCCCTACCCCGACTATGGGGCTGTCATTGATGTCTCTAGGGACGTCCCTCCTCCCTTTACAGATGTCGCTCAGTCAGTACTGCCTAGTATTGCGTTTTGTAGTACTATTGCAGTACTCGCCCTATAGAGAATGCTCTATGTTAAAATGCTTTTGAAAAGAAGTCTATTTTGTAATTGCTTTTAAACGGTAGGTAGTGGAACTCCCACATCTATGGACCTCATTAGGGCATCAGTAACTCCAGGTGCTGGGAAGATATAATGAGGTGTACCTGAGGGTTCCCTCAGAAATGAAGAATGGGCAGTGTGGTCTGGAATAGCATACCTGATTCCCCAGATAAGTCGAACTTTCTCTACCGAGATTCACCCAGCGAAATTGCCTAGATGAAATACGAATACAATGCAAAGTGCAAAAATAGAACAGAGGCTACAATTCTGATGGAATTGTTAACTCCTGTTACTGGCCTCATCAGAATTACAATGACAGTCACAATGGGGGCCTAAGATATTGCTCTCTATGTCAGTGTATTATTCCTTTATATGGCTAGCTCGGGAATTCTACGCCGGTTTAAGTGTTTCTCATATGACTACTCTATCCACAAAGGCAAATTTAGCCAGCAGTCACGTGACTACTCTTTGTATGTTGTCATGTTTTAATGTACCAACTGTTCCTTTCTACCCTACAACACAGATGTCAAGCCCACAGAGGCCAGAGTTTTTCCTTTGGTGCGATAGACATTAAACCTTTTTATTTTTTCAGTAACGACTAATTTCTTGATGCCTTGGCCTAATGTATAGATATTAATGAAAACTGCATAAAGTCTAGATGGCTTCAGCACAATTCTGAAGATACCAAACTCATCTCAAGCAAGAGTTGACAAACAGTGGCACTGAAGGTGCCCTAAATAATGGAGAACCCCTTATCCAGGCTGTAACACCTTTTCAGAAAGCTGTAAATAAATATAAAAACTAATATAAAATAAAGAGTCTGACAAATTTCAAATCTACAAATTGCGTGAGTTTCACTTTTCCCTCACAAGCTTTTTGTTGAAATGACTACATATTTATATCTTAAACATTTTTACATTGTGTTTGCCCACAGAGTTCGATCAAGAGGCTCCCCAAATTCAAAAACACAAGATAAATTGCTCTCAATAGTCTATGGAACCTTCAAATCTATTAAATTAGGGAAGCTAAGAGATATTACTAAAATGTCCATTATTTATATCCAACACAAATTTGATTGAGAGGAAGTGCTTATCAAAATTACATTTCACAAATTTAAACCTATTTTTAAGGTCCAAGATAAGTAAGTTATGGTCTCTTTGGTCAAGCCATAATGCATACATCTGATAATGGCATTTGAAAATTGATTAGCAACCCAATTGCCCATCTGAACTCTATCTATCACACCATACAAGAATCTTGGATCACTTAGTAGGAAACTGATGTACAATGCCAAATACCTGGGTACAACAAACTTAAGTGGTTCCCTATATAACCCAAGTACTACGCATCCTCAAATGCTCACATATATCACACACTTGTCACATGTATGATGAGTATTGCATGGGGTTCCATTAGTCCCATTATTTCGATGAGTAACATGTGTTACATGTGAGCCAGGGTTCTCAATGGATTATTATTAGTCATTAGTCGAGCATAAGTTACTTGCATTACATCAGTTGCTTAGGTTTCCCATGAGTTGCATATCTAATGCCAGTTATGGATGTTGAGTGTAGTAAACAAGGTCACAGGCCATCAGAGTATACTTTCAGCATCAATCTGATATATTATGTCTGGGTTCTTTCCAAGTGTTTAGTCTAGTTTTGGGATTGCTTGTCAGATGCTTGGCAGCTCTGGGATTGCTTGTCAGATGCTTGGCAGTGCTCCCGCCAAGCCATAGCAAACTGCAATGTCCCAAGGGTGGGCACCCCGGGACGTTGCTGGAACCAGCCCTGGGGGGTGGTGGTCCCCAGTGCAATCTATGGTTCCAGGAGGGCTTCGCGCGGCCCCCCTCCCATTTCCAATATAGCCCCGGGGGTGGTGGTCCCCAGGACAGCATTGCCCCCGCATTTAATCATGCTAGCTCCGGGGAGCTAGGGGTCCCCGGGGTAGTGTGGGGGGCTGCGTGGCCCCCCACATTTCAGTATACGAGCCCCAGGGAGGTGGCGGTCCCTAGGGCTGCGTGGGGGGGCTGGAGCCGCCCCCACACATTATTTTAAATATAGCCCCGGGGAAGTGGCGGTTCCCGAGGTGCAGGGGGGTGCATGGTCCCCCCGCATTCCAGCATATTAGCCCCGGGGAGGTGGTGGTACCCGGGGCTGCATTGGGGGGCTACAACCCCCATGTTTTTCAATCAATTAGCCCAAGGGACGTGGCGGTACCAGGGGCTGCGGGGGAGCCATGTGGGCACCTGCATTATTATTTGTAATTGCCCTCATGACCTGGCCCACCCAGGGCTTAATTAAACGAAGCACAGCAACCCGCGCTTTGTTTTTTATAAATTTTCAGCAGTATTTGCAGATCCAATGCAATTTCCTCCATACTTTTTTTTTTTAATTCTTTTTTTGGCCCTGAGGGTCCCTGTGGGATTCCCTGAACAGGCCTAGGGGTTCAGGGTGTTTCTACCCTGCCCCCTTTTCTAAACGTTTTTTCTTGTGACTCAGTTCAACTGAGTCACAAGATGGCTGCCAACACTTCCTGGTTTGAAGTGTTGGCAGTCAATCAGATCTCAGAGATCGGGAGGGGTCGAAGATCCACCGCGGCCAAAGTTGCATATCTGAGAAATCTTTAAATTTCTCAGAAACTACTGAACGGATTTACACCATTTAACACAAAGAGTGCTTTCTGGACCAAGAGCTACCTTTTTGCCAAATTTGATGTAATTCCGTTCAGCAGTTCCGGATGTAGCCGTATCTAAAGTTTCCTATGGAAACTAACATGGAGAACAAGCATTTTGAGACCCCCCCCTTGATGGATCACCCCAAAATTTTCAAAACAGGAGTTGTAGTGACTGGCATATTAATTTTGAAAATTACGCGAGCATTCGTCAAACGACGCCAAAGTTATTGGCAAGTGAAAAAACACTCTTCCTATGGAAACTAGGTCCTAAATATAACTACCTACTGGCGACTGCCATTGGGTAATATATGCATATATATGTAAGATATGTAAGACTAAGACGCCTGTTTTTTTAAATTTGAGTTTGTCTCTTTTATATATATATATATATATATATATATATATATATATATTCACTGAAAAAACCATAGGTTTTAGGGACAGTTTTAGTTACTTGGACATTGCACTCGTACAAAACCCGTGAAATTCCCCCGTTATAGTTAGTTCAGCTAACTATAACTCGCGCCCGCAATGCACTGCTGATGACGTCACATATTACATCACTCATGACATGGTCAGTGACATCACTGATGACATCACTGATGACATCTCAAATGACATCACTGATGACATCATCCAGTGACTGTGTGTTTCTGTAAAGTTGAAATATTTTTAATATATATAGGAAAAGACGTATTGAAGAATGAGTGGGTGTGTAAGTGTCTGTATGGATGATTTAGTAGGTGCGTGACTGACTCTATAAGTGAGTGATTTAACGTATCTTACTGAATGCATGGGTTAGTGACTAAACTGGGTGAATGTCTGTATCTGTCTGTCTGTTGCTGTGTAAGTGGCTGCATGTGTTTGTGAATAGCTAAATGAGTGTCTATATGAGTTATTGAATGCTTGTCTGAGTATCTGTATGGGTGCCTGAGTGTTTGTGTGGGAGGGGTGTGTGCAACTCTGTGCATAGATGTGTGAGTGGGTGATTCACTGGGTGGATGGTTTCAAGAGTGCATCTGTGATAGACTGTATGGGTGGGTAAGTGTGTGTAAGAGTGTGTTAGTGAGTGAATGTATGTCCCAGTGGTACATGTGTGAGTAACTACATATGTGAAAGGCAGTATATATGTGTGTTGGAGTATATAAATAGCTATAAGCAAGAGTGAGTGATTGTGATAGTGGCTGTATGGATGAGTGTGTGCTTGTATCTGTGATTGTATAAGAGCGTAACAATGTGCTACTATTTGTATGAGTAAGTGAGCTGGTGTGTGTATAACTGTATAGGTGAGTAAATGGCAGTGTGTTTAATTATTTGCATGACTGACTAGGTGTGTGAGTATCTCTATGGATGAGTGGCGTTGTTTGAGTGTCTATATAGGAGTAAGAGTGCATATGATAGTCCTGTACTGAGTGACCGTAAGTATGAGTGACTGTACGGGTGAGTGAGTGGATGTGTGTGTGGAGACCTAAGAATCAGTGAGTGGGTATGTAGTTATTGGTGTTGGAGTGTCTATGGTTTTGCGAATGGCAGTCTGTAATTTAGAGTGGGTGTATCAAAGGTTATATTAGGGTGTGAGGAGGTGCATCAGATTATCACGTGGATGATGTCATCAGTGATGTCATTTGAGATGTCATCAGTGATGTCATCAGTGATGTCACTGACCATGTCATGAGTGATGTAATATGTGACGTCATCAGCAGTGCATTGCGGGGCGCGAGTTATAGTTAGCTGAACTAACTATAACGGGGTAATTTCACGGGTTTTGTACGAGTGCAATGTCCAAGTAACTAAAACTGTCCCTAAAACCTATGGTTTTTTCAGTGAATTTCAAAGGTTTTTTAAATGCTAATTTGTAACTATAACGTGTCTGAAACCTATGGTTTTTTCAGTGAATTTCAAAGGTTTTTTAAATGCTAATTTGTAACTATAACGTGTCTGAAACCTATGGTTTTTTCAGTGAATTTCAAAGGTTTTTTAAATGCTAATTTCTAACTATAACGTGCCTGAAACCTACGGTTTTTTCAGTGAATTTCAAAGGTTTTGTAAATGACAATTTTTAAATGTATTAATTGTTATATTAATTTTTTTCATACTGATTTACTACATTTTTAGAAACAATTTTTTTTTACATATTTTATTTTTTAAATTACATTGTAATTACATTATACATTACATTACAAAAAATACTTTCTCAGAATGAATTACTTTAGTTTAAATACTTTGCAGATAGGCAATAGACTTTTAAGTACAGTAGTTACAGTTGTTGCAATGGGCAACACATTTTCAAACACAATGCAACATTCAGCTCAATGTGAATTTCTAGTTAAATGCAATTAGTTACTTTATGGATTACTTTTGTAACCACAGGACTGGATCCTAGATTCAGTCCTGGTACATCTCCTGTAAACAGTTGAGTAAAAGCGTTTTGGTTACAGTCGTGATTTTTAAGGAATATTATTGTATTTTAAAAGTTGACACTTAGAAACTTTTTCTCATAGAATCACCAATGTTATCCTATGGAAGGAAATTCACTTAGCAGGTAAAAACTGTTATCGTTACTTTTTCTTACTCAGTGTTGGATCCTGGATCCAGCACTGGTGCATCTCCTGTAAACAGTTGAAAAAATGCGTTTAAGTCATACAGGCGATTTTTAAGGAATATTTGTAGTTTGTGAAAATCAACACTTTGAAACTTTTTTGCTGAAAACCAGTCAATCTTAGCCTATGAAGGAAATTCAAGTTACCGGTAAGTACGGTTAAAATTACTTTTGAGGATCAGTACTGGGCTGAAAGATGCAGCACTGAGGTCTCTCCTGATAACAGGTGAGTAAATCGGAATTCGTATTTCGGCTGATTTTAGAGGAATATTTTAAAGTTCCAAAACTCCACACTTAGAAGAATTTCCAAGTGAAACCAGTCAATGTTAGCCTATGGAAGGAAATTCAAGTTAGTGGTAAGTACGGTTAAAATTACTTTTCAGGACCAGTACTGGGCTGAAAGATGCAGCACTGAGGTCTCTCCTGATAACAGGTGAGTAAATCAGAATTTGGATTTCGGCTGATTTTAGAGGAATATTTGTATGTTTCAAAAATCAACACTTAGAAACTTTTTCAGCAAAAAGCAGGCAATGATATCCTATGGAAGGAAATTCAAGTTACTGGTAAGTACGGTTAAAATTACTTTTGAGGATCAGTACTGGGCTGAAAGATGCAGCACTGAGGTCTCTCCTGATAATAGGTGAGTAAATCGGAATTCGTATTTCGGCTGATTTTAGAGGAATATTTTAAAGTTCCAAAACTCCACACTTAGAAGAATTTCCAAGTGAAACCAGTCAATGTTAGACTATGAAGGAAATTCAAGTTACCGGTAAGTACGGTTAAAATTACTTTTCAGGATCAGTACTGGGCTGAAAGATGCAGCACTGAGGTCTCTCCTGATAACAGGTGAGTAAATCGGAATTCGTATTTCGGCTGATTTTAGAGGAATATTTTAAAGTTCCAAAACTCCACACTTAGAAGAATTTCCAAGTGAAACCAGTCAATGTTAGCCTATGAAGGAAATTCAAGTTACCGGTAAGTACGGTTAAAATTACTTTTCAGGACCAGTACTGGGCTGAAAGATGCAGCACTGAGGTCTCTCCTGATAACAGGTGAGTAAATCGGAATTCGTATTTCGGCTGATTTTAGAGGAATATTTGCACAATGGTGAAGGGAGGGCGGGGCCTGAGGTTACATCTGTGCAAACGCGCCCCGTGGCGCGTTTTAAGTTGGGGGATTAAGTCCCCTTGAATCCTGAGGGTCCCTAGGGGCCAACTAGCCCACCAGGAACCTCCAATATGCGCCAGGGGGCTGCGTTGCAGAGACGTGTAGAGAGGCCACACCCCTTTTTACACCTCTCTGCAACGCAGCTCTGTGGCGCTTTCTGGATGTACCTGTTGGGCTAGTTGGCCCCCAGGGACCCTCAGGATGAAGGGGATTTAATTCCCCATCTTAAAACGCGCCACGGGGCCTGTTTGCACACATGTCACCTGAAGCCCCGCCCCTCCCTTCACCACTGTGCAAACGCGCCCGTGGCGCGTTTTAAGTTGGGGGATTAAGTCCCCTTGAATCCTGAGGGTCCCCGGAGTCCAACTAGCCCACCATATACCTCCAAAGCGCCACAGAGCTGCGTGCAGAGAGGTGTAAAAGGGCGTGGCCTCTGTACACCTCTCTGCAAGGCAGCCCCTGGCGCATACTGGAGGTTCCTGGTGGGCTAGTTGGCCCCAGGGACCCCCAGTATTCAAGGGGTCGTTCCCCCTCTGCAAACGCGCCAGGGGCGCGTTTGCAGAGTGGTGAAGGAAGGGGCGGGGCCTGCGGGCCCGATCGTTTTTTTTTTTTGTCCCTGAAGGGGGCCGCGTGGCCCCCTTCCCCGGGCCTGTATTGGCCCCGGGGACCCCATCTCCCGGGGCATGGCCTCTATTTTTATTTTTTATATTTTGAGGGGGGCTGCGTGGCCCCCTTCTCTGGCCATTTTAAGGCCCGGGGACCCCATCCCCCGGGCCGGCCATACCCCTTTTTTTATTTTTTATTATTTTTCAAAACTTTGGGGAGGGGGGCCGCATGGTCCCCTCCCGGGCCACTACTTGCCCCGGGGACCCCATCCCCCGGGGCTGGCCCTCTCGTTGGGGACTGTGGGGGGTCCCCAAACCCCCACAGTCCCGCCGGCTCCCCGTGTCCTACGGGAGCCGGCAGTGCTACACATGGGGAGCAGCTAACATGCTGCTCCCCATGTGGAAAGCAATCGGCTTTGGATATTGGAAGAGAGAGCAGGTTTCCTGCTCTCTCTTCCAATATCCAAAGCAAGTTTGCAATGACAGGACGGGAGCCGCGAGGCTCCCGTCCTGTCATTGCAAACAGCAGTGTCCCGGGGGTAGGCACCCCGGGACACTGCAGGAGCCGGCCCTGGGGGGTGGCGGTCCCCAGGGCCACCACAGGCTCCAGGAGGGGGGCCGCGCGGCCCCCCTCCCATCGTGTGCACAGCCCCGGGGAGGTGGTGGTCCCCGGGGCTCTGGGGGTCCGTAACGGACCCCCATATTTAAATGTTTAGTGCCCCGGGGAGGTGGCGGTCCCCGGGGCGTGTGGGGGGGCTGGAGCCCCCCCACACAGGTTTTTCATTTAAAAAAAGAAGCCCCGGGGAGGTGGTGGTCCCCGGGGCTGCGGGAGGGCTCAGAGCCCTCCCGCACCATTATGCATAAAGCCCCGGGGGTGGCGGTCCCCAGGGCTTAGGGGGCCCTTAGAGGCCCCCACACATAAAATTAACCCCCCCCAGCATGCCCCCGGGACTTGGCCCACCCGGGGCCAGTTGACTATCGAGCGCGGGAGACCGCGCTTCGATTTTCTCCGGCAGGATTCGCGCACCCTGAGCGCATCCTGCCGATTTTAAAAAAAAAAATGCTTTTTTGCCCAGGGGTCCTTGTGGGACCCCCTGAGCAGAACCTAGGGGTCAGGGTGTTTCTACCCTGCCCCCTTTTGCGCTTTGCGCACTTGTTTCTGTCCCTCGGTTCTACCGAGGGACAAAATAGCTGCCAACACTTCTTGATTTGGAGTGTTGACAGCCAATTAGCATGCAGCTCGTGATCGGGAGGGTACGCGGATCCGACGCGCCCATAGATATATATGTGATTTTAATTGTGAATTTCTCAGGAACTACTGAATGGATTTACACCATTTTAGCAAAAGGCACCAGTCTGAACCAAGGGCTACCTCTATGCCAAATTTGGGGTAATTCCGTTCAGCAGTTCGGGCTGTAGCTGCGACTAAAGGTTCCTATGGAAAAATGAATGGGGAAAACGCGTTTTGGGACCCCCTTTTTCTCGGCCCCCGCTTGACGTATCACCCCGAGACTTTCAGGGTAGGAGCGGACCGGAGCGCCCCAACAAGTTGGAAGCTTTCGCGAAGATTCGTCAACCGACGCCAACGTTATTGCAAATAGAATGTCGCGGATTTCCTATGGATAATAGGTTGTAACTATAACTATCTACTGGCGACCGCCAGTAGATAATATATATATATATATATATATACATATATATATATATATATATACACATACACACAGAAAGAAAAAGCGTGAAACTCCAATTTAAGAAAACAGGTATCTTAGTTCTCTAAAGATACAGGACAACCCACCATTGTGGACAGCCAAACAATAGGGAAGGGCAACAAATATAGGTGTTCTGTGTAGATTCTTTAACTACCACAGCACAACAGAAACACCAGGAAAACCATAAGTCATGGCCATAGCCACACAGAGACTTTTGATAAACACATGAATATAATTTGTTTTTAAATGTCTTAACTCAGAGACACCTATTTTGTGTTGTGTGTGTTCCCTTGCTTATAGTTCAACTACCCTGCCTGCAAATTTCAGCTGGTTATCTGTCTTAATCTCTCCTCCCTTCCTTGTTATTATTAAGTGTGACAGATCTGCAGTGAATTCACAAGTCAGGCTGCTCCCTTGACATTGCACAGTCTAAATGACACCTGCAATAAAAAGTTGTCAATTCCTGCAATTTTGTTTTATGAAGCATTCAGCACAGCAGAATT
Organism: Calotriton arnoldi; assembly: GCA_963921515.1. NCBI lineage: Eukaryota > Metazoa > Chordata > Amphibia > Caudata > Salamandridae > Calotriton > Calotriton arnoldi. Next base: position 834,022 of record CAWUFW010004502.1, on the reverse strand, counting down.
ACACAGTGCTTTAGCAACTTACAGGGACCACAAAAAAAATCACAAATACCTATAACATGTTCTATCTTTTACAACACAGAAAAGCTCCTGTTGCAAGTGTTTTTTTTTTCCTATCAGGGAATACTTCTCCCATCAAGGCCAGGCCTAATTCGTATGGCCATTTTTCCCCCGTGTCACTCGAACGTTATGGCCTATCACTAGCAGTGAAGGGGAAAACTGTGAAGCCCTGGACTTAGTAACTTCATATTTAAAAAAATAAAATAAAGTCACCATCTTTTCAATGCAGAAGCTGGTGATGTTTAAAAAAAAGAGATGGGCATTTCCCCCGGTAGGGTGGGAGCCAGGGGCTGCTTTTGGAGCAGGATAGGCTGCCATGGACAGAAACGGGTATATTTACTAAGAAAAGTGACGAAAATCGACACAAAATCATTTTGTACCCACTTAGAAGCCTTATATACAAGCCCCTTGCGCCACCAGTGTTTCACTTTTTATGTGATACAAAGTGACGCACCTGTGGTGCAAGGGGCTTGTAAGTAAGCCCTGCACTTTACATCGCAAAATCTGTTTAGCGCTGGAAAATAACTTGAAAGTAGCGCTGCTTTGCATTCCTTAGCACCAAAGGGGCGTTCCATGGGTGGTGCATGGGCATTCCTATGCAACCACCCAACGTTTTTGATACAAAACCCTATTTACTTGAAAAAGTAGACAGGGTTTTGCTGCAAAAAACTGTGCCCATTTCAAATAGGTGCTGTGAAGGAGAAATGCTTTCATATCTCTTTTCTTTTCCAACTTTGCATGTGTGCTGCACTGTACGGCACACACACAAAGTGGGAAAAGGTTTAGAGTTAGTCTAAGCATAGTATTTTGTACTGGAAGGGTATCCTTCCAGTACAAAACCTATGCTAGACTCACAGAGAGACACCCATGCACTACAGTGCAAAGGTGTGTCTGTGGTGCATGGTAGCATATTTCTGCACAGGCGTTAGGGAGAGGGGCAGAGAGTGCCACATTTTGTAAATATGGCGCTCTGCTGCTCTCTCCTTCTCAAGCAGCGCAGCATTTGTGGCTGCTTTACTATGCTGCATGATAATCTAGTAAATCTAAGCCATGATGTCTAGTTTTGTCAGCTTCCTGCATTGTGGGGTGTGTTTGAACATGTTTGCCAGGGCCAATTTTGCTTTAGAGTACGGCCTTTGAAAAATACACTGCAGCCAGAGCATCCATCCTGCAACAGGGCTGCAAATGCACAGTTCAACAACCTCTTAACATTGTCTAAAAGCAATGCATTGCACCTGCCATTTCTGGAAGTCCCAGACCCGCACCATACAGGAAACCAAATCAGCCCCTGCACAAATGTTCATAAGCCCCACACTGTAGGATGCCGTGACTAGAATGAGAACACAAGGGCATGGTTGATTTACAACAGCCCATACTGCTCTTAATGAAGCTCACCATGAATAGGTGAGATTGGCAGAATGGTCAGTCTAGCCCTGCCTGGGCGGCACTTCTGGAAGTCATGCAACAACTATAGTCATTACCTGCAGCCAATCAGAGTTTGGTCAGCCCGGACTGGTAGCAGGGAAAGACCATTTCCTGGAGCTTGATTTCCAGGCCATCTTTAGTGGCAAAGTCAGAGAAATTTCCTCTTTTTTGTGGAGTGCAAAATTATCCGACTTTACGAGCTTTGACCAACCGTAGCCACAGATGTATAGCTATCCTACGGAGCATGCAAGAAATCATCATTTAGAGGAGAAGCTGCGCGCAATCAATAGTAATTGGATTGTCACGCATTTCAGCCTTTCCGAGCTAATACCTCATTACTTCCTGAAAATGTCTTCCTACTAAAGGCTTGAAGGAATATAGTGCCAAAATGTTGTAAACTAGGTGATGTATCACATGTGGTGTCTACCAGCTCTGCTGTGTTTTTTCACTAAATCCTATGGTCATACAGTTACACTAACATTTGTAAAGTTATTAAGTTGTAGTAATAAACCAGGATTTAGAGTCAAATTTTGAATCCATTCCTCAGTGTACTGTGGTTCCTTCTCTCCTCTAGATCCCTATTTATAGCTGATGTATCCAGAGTGTTGGTCACGAGGAGGGGTATATGCTATATTTTCAGGATATCCATCTGAACTTTAGCAACATATCCTACTTGGATTTAACTTCTACTGTCTGAAAGCTCCTTGTCAATTTATGTATCATTTTCTGTAGAGTAAAGAACAAAAAAGTAAAGATCCTGCCAAAAGCCAAACGGCCTGGCCTATTGATTAGATATGCAATTACCCTATTATAGTCTTGCGCATGAATCCGTGTTGAGTTTCTAAATTCTGAGGTGCACAACTAAATATCACACTTTTCAATGACCTTTTATAGCTGTACCTACTGCTAGAAGGTACACCCCACCGCTAATGGTTATTGAAGCTTGTTGCAGAAGCTCAGTGCTGGGCGGTGTCATGTCAATTAGGGTGTTCCTTTAATAACCAGCTTTAAAACCAAATGATGACCATGTTTGTAGATATGACCCCTTTTGCCAGAATACAAGGTCCCTCATTTATTAGTTTTTGCTGTAGGGCAGCGCCTCAGGCCTTCCTGCTGCGCTGCCCTACGGCAAAGAAAAGGGCAGGAATGACCGTATCGATGTGATATGGCGCTTTCCCGTCCTTTACCCCGGCGCACAATTGGCTGCCGTGCTCCAACGCAGGCACCCTTGCACCATGGTGCAAGGGTGCCTGTGTTGTGGGGCAGATTGATTTTGTGCTGGAAGGGACACCTTCTTGCACAAAATCAATCAATTCAGGCTATTTCCTTTTTCTATGTGTGCTTCTATGTGTGCTGTAGAATGCAGCACACATAGAAAAAGGAATGCACAAGGAGAAATTAAAACATTTCTCCTCATTGCGCCTCCCTAACTCCACCCCTGGGGTGGTGTTAGGTTCTGACGCATTCCCAGGTTTACGATTTCTCGTAAATCTGTGAATGTGTCAGGTTCCATGGGTGATGCGTGGTAACACCGACAGCAACACCCATGGAGCACCCCTTTCACGCAGTTTTCTGCGTGAAAGGGGCACATATTTATAAGGCCATGAAAAGCCACGTAAGGTGGCTTAATGTGGCCTTATAAATATGCTGTGGCGCATTGTGCCTCCAGAACGTTAAAAAAGTGACATTCTGGTGGCGCAAAAGTGCTGGTTGGGCCTCATAAATGAGGCCCGAGGAGACAAGATCGTGAGATTGACTCCAAATAGGGCCAACTTAGCTTTTTATTTTTCTGAAGTGTATAACCGGAGTAACATTTAACTGGCCAGTAGCAACACATGTTCTTTAACAGTACTTTAATATGAAACATACTGTGGAATTACGCGCTGCACTACATATTTCACTGAAAGATCTCAATACAGTCACAAAAAAACCATGTACAATCACATTTCAACAGAATTTTGCAAATAAGGTCTTGCTTCATAGGAGCTGGGAAAATAGATCTGCAAAAAGATCTCTCAATTCGCCATAGGAAGCCAGCAATAAGGAACTGGCTGACCAGGTTAACTCAAATTTATATTGAGAAACAAATCCACCAGAAAACAAAACAGTGTGTAATCTCAAGATAAGGGTGCAAAGAAAAGTAGCAGACGCTTGGAATTGAAAGGCACAAAGCAACCACAGCCAGAGAAATCACAAGAGCCATGTCTGTTATTGTCAGGGCATTATTGTCATTATTATGCAACAGGGGAGGACAAAATTGTATAGCAGGGTTGAGTACATTATGCTGGAATAAAAGGCAAATTATGGGGGATAATATGTCATAATATGGGGCAGTATGACTTTATTATTGTGCTATTTATACCCATATTGCAGTGTCTGGGCAAGGTTTCACCTCATTAGTATCAGTTTAACACTCAACTACAGCATTTAGCAAAGGTGAGCAGTCAGGCTTTGCAAAGGGCCTTGCACTGTGCTGCAACATGTCACTCTTTTTTTAGTAACTTTTGATCCGGTTGAGCTAGAAACAAATTTTGTTTTATTAAAATCTGAAAATTATGCAGAGGGTTATGCATATCCATAATTATGCTAAAAATGGCTAAGATGCAGAAAAGCACTATTCCAATTAACTTGATTATGGTAGGTGTCTCTACTGAAACCTCCTCAAAAAGATCCTCTGCCTGTTCATACTCCATGGAGTCTCAATAGTGGCAGCAGTAGTAAATTCTCAGCTGGACTATTTTAATTCACTCTAAAAATGTGGTTCCACCCACCACAGGTAACACAGAATGCTGCATTGAGAATGGTGTTCAGATCAGAGAAGCTGTCACAAAAGTGAAAATAACTTTTCTATTGGCTCACTATTTGAGCCACAATTGCATTCAAGAAGGCATGCATGGTATTTAAATGACACTGTGTCCTATCTCGTTTAAACCATGATTGGCATTACTAAATACTCAAAAATGTCTTGATCTGAAGTCTTCCACCCATCCCCTGCGATTATTCCCAGCAAATTAATGGCTCGACAAAGACTGAATACACAGTCTTGACCTGGTCCAACAGTGCAGAAATAAGGAGATGGACATCAGTTGGGAATAGTGATTGCTAGCATTACCAGGGGCGTAACACAGGCCCGCAGCCCCCGCAGTGTGGGGGGGCCGTGAGCTGCAGGGGGCCCCCTTCGCACTGTACTCAGGCCTGAGAGCTCCGGATTTAATCTGGAGCGGGGGCCCCTCTGTGTACCTTGCAGGGGGGCCCCTTCAACTTTCGTTACGCCACTGAGCATTACACGATAATCCGCACAGTGGGAGTAGCCCTGAAGTTTGGCTATTGTTATTTATGTTGTTAAATACAATTTGTATTATTCACCATCTGTCATTGGTATAAATACCAAGAAAAAATCAGATGCTCTAGCGGGAAAGGTATAATGTTAAATAAAGGGGCAGATTTATCAAGACGTTAAGCAACACAGCAAGACAACTTTCTACGCTGCGATGCATGACAGGGGGAGAGCAGGAATGCTGCATATCTACTAAGATATGATGCATTCTTGCTCTCTCCATGTGCTGGTGCACTGAGGGCTGCCAAGCGCCAACACAGGTGCCCTTGTGCCATCGTGCAAGGGTACCTGCATTACAGGCAGGATTCATTTTGTGCAGGAAGGGACACCCCCTGCACAAAAGCAATCCTCTTTCTAAGTGTGCTGCAGAATGTAGCAGACGTAGAAAGAGGAAAAACAGAGGAGCAATAAGGGCATTTCTCCTCATTACACCTCTGATGTAAAGGCATATAAATTTGACTCATTCTCGGTGTACAAGGCTTTGTAAATCTGGGAATGCACCATAATCCATTTGTAGATGCATGGGAACGCCCATGCTCCACCCATGGAATGCCTTCCCAATGCAGAGTAATGCAAGGCAGCGATTTGTGCTATCTTGCATTACTTTGGGTTTACTAAGCCATGCAGAGCCATGCAAGGTGGCTTTGAGTGGCTTAGTAAATCTTACTTAAACCCTTGTGTTACCTTGTGTCACTTTGTGTGACACAAGGGCAACACAAGGGCTCAGTAAATCTGGCACTAAGTCTTTTTCTAAATTGTCTTCCAAATGCCAGTGTAGTACTTGCTCCTCTTTTACTGTTAATGGGGACTTATGCAGTCGTGGCTGGTGACGGGGCAAAGTGGCGGGTGGGAGGGACAAAACAAAATACAAATAAACAAAACAAGTCTTACCTAAATCCCGTCGCATCGCCATTCTTCTGGCTCCACTGTAGGCATAGGCTTCGAGACTGCCTTGCGGCCAATCCTGACGCTGCTCTCACAGCATCAGAGCAGTGTCAGGACTGGACTAAGTGCCCTCAATTTACGCTCCCAGGGAGACTGGGAGCCTGTTCCTGTTCTCTCCAACCTCGCAACGCAGCTCGGGTTGGAGACAGCTTTAGTGCGCATGACGGCTTGGCCACCCAGAGGCGGCCAGCCAAACCGTCATGCACACTGATAACAGTGCCCATCAACCCCCTCAGCGCCTGTCAACCCCTGGCTCCGCCCCCAAGAGTCCATGGTAGGAGAAAAATAGAATGATAATAAAAATTCTTTATTATCGTTTTATTTTTCAAATTTTGCAGCTGCAGCTGCTGGCAGGGAAGGCGAAGCTCCTCCGTCATAGCGGAGGAGTCGTAGTGGAGGAGCTGCCTCTGGACAGCTGCCCCTGGACATACGCCTTTGAGGTATTTCTATTCCTGGAATCAGATCAATGGCATAGTCATATGGTCAGTGCGGTGGTAAGATCTGCTTCCTTCTTACAGAAGACATCATTGCAATCCAGATAAGCCTCAGGTACACTCATGTCTCCATGATTTGGAGGCTCAGGGATGTGTAATATAAAGCAGGTCACATTAATGAAACACAGGTCAACTGTCAAGTCATTTTGCTCTTCCAGAAAGAAAATATAGCTGTGGACATTAAGAGCATCTTATACAAGGATCATGGTTCAATGACGTTGTGATCCCTAAATCCAAGGAGGATGCAGGTGCAGCAATAATATCAGAGGGAATTTCTTCTACAAACCCGTTTGACGTTACTATGGAGATAGGTTTAGGGGCCACGCACACACCCATGGAAGTCAGGGGAATTCCATCTATTCCTTTAATGGTTTCTGGAGCATCTTGTCATTGTCTATCAATGACTTAGGTTTTCAGAAACAATCTAGCTCAGGAAGCACCTAAGGCTTCTGATTCTACCAAAGGCAAAGACTGGTAAAGGTCTGAAGTGGCTAAGATTATTTGTTGATGAACTTGAGAATTTTCATATGCAGGGCTTTGAAGGTACTCTGGGCTCAACTGCTGCCTGTTCTTAGATGCACCTGCCCTGGTCTAAAGATCACTTCAAACTGAGTGAGGAATATATCAAAATATGAAACACTTTGATTTAGTATTTGCGATGTGGCTCAGGACATCTTTTGTCACTCACTGTAGCAGCCAATCTCACAACAGAGCCACAAACAGGAGACAAGGCAGGATATGCATGGTAGAAACACACTGATTCGCAGAATGCTTAGTTTACGGGTATATTTGAGGTATTACTGATCTCCTAAAGAAGAAATGTGCTGTAAAGAGCCAGCACGGAAGGCCAGGATGCAGACCCTGCAGCCCATTAAACCAGAAACCCAAAAGTGGAGCACTGATTTGGAGAATAGGCAGAGGACCAAGTGAGCATTCAAAGTGCATACTGAGATCTCCCAAAGAGAGCAGGAGAAAATACAATAGAGAAGGGAGGGACGGTGAAAAACACAAAACCTGCTGGAGCACAATGCTGGAAGCAAACTTCATCTGCAGCAAGAATCCAAAACCCAGTACATGCTGGCAGGCAAAGCAATGTTGTATTTGCTGAGTTCTCGTACTCGTTATTCCTGTCCAACCCTGGAATCATGTTTGGCAATCAAGAAATAAGCCCTGGTGTGTCAGTCTTGTATCCTGCCATATACCACCGCCATTGGCCCATGCATGATCACTGACAGACTCTCACTGGTGAGGCTATAGATAGCCGAAACTGCTCGGGAGGTGATTATGCTCCCATTCAAGGAGGACTGACCAAGCAGCTTGGTCCCTTGTGGGCAGAGGACAACAACTAATTTGCATTGGCTGGGTCCTTGTCTCTAACAGCAGACACAAGCAAAGTGAATGATGTACTGAAATGTGGCCCAGAATGCAGGATGGAAACATGTCCAAGCATTCTACCCATTGTATTTTGTACTGTCCAACAATCCTTTCCAAATCCAAAAACAATCCTTCCAAGATCAAATGACAACCAGCCTCAGATCAGTAGATCTTAATAACTTGCCTTCCTCTCTCCTGAAATATGTGTCTACAATCATCGCTCCAATCGCAAACAGCTGTGCACCCATTCACACTGGAACCTCCATACTATAACCCCATAATCCCTTTGCCCCTATTTCTATAGTTCCCTTCTCCCCGGAGGACACAAACAATTATGCTATGCAGTGTATGCTATATGTACGAGTATATATAAATTAAGTAAATATATAAAAATAAAAAAAACATTCTTGATTTTAATATAGAAATATTTCCTGGTTTTCAGTTTTTTCCCTTTACATATTTGAGCCACCAGTGGCTGTGCTGATAAACAATACAACTAATCCCACCATATTTTCTCCTGAGAAGAATCCCACCTTCCCAACAGAAGCACTTCATTACAAATCTTGAGGAAATAAATCTGACTAAGGGACGTGCAGCGTTCTTCTCTTCCTTGGCACCCTCATTGTTAAATTTCTTGGTTTCTGTTCCTGGCTATGCTAGCTTACATTTATAAAAGTCTTTTGCAATCCCCTTACACATATGTTCTCAGGGGCGGCTGTTGGATTTTCACCATCTGCGTGCTTGTGTGTTCAGTTTGGAATATGTGGACATGAACTAAATGTGGCAGATTGCGAGAAAATATTTGCGCATAATTTTAAATACAAATACGCTTGCTATTATGATATATGTCAACAGATTTGTTCCCACCTTAGCTGATATTTTATCAGCTGATTATATCAAAAATGAAAAATACATTTGTTGTATATGTGTATATGTGTAATGTAACAAGTTTCTCATAATGACACCATTGTTCATGACAAAATTATAGCACAGGGGCACAGGAACAACCAGAACCCGAGCAGCTGTTGTTCACAGCAATTGGTTTTCACGCTATTTTTTAGCGTGAAATGCGTCTTTGTGTCAAAAATTTATACTAAGATGCATTTCATGCTAAAATAAGATCCGCACCGAGACAGTGTTCTTCAAGATGAAGTTTATTGTATCAAGAGAAGCCCAGCACAATGTTGCGTCCTCTGCTCAGTCAGCCAGCCATCAACTGCCGTTCAGTGGCAGCCGGCACAGGTAAGAGCCGTGGGGCGGGGGCAGGGCGTGGTGGAGGGAAAGGAGAGACGCGCACAGCAAGAGCAAACAACATACAACTTATGCCACAGTTAATGTAATGAGGTAGCCTGCCACATCAACCTTACCTACAAAAAAAAATCTTTGGATTTTTGAGGTAAAACAATTTTCCTACCAAATCTAGCAACAGTATTTTCTTTTGCCACATCCTTGCTCTGTTCATGAAAAGATCTATAATAAGGGACCTTTGTAACTCCATCACCTCCCTGTACATGACCGGTGCAACACAACTGACTCTTTCCAATAGCCTTGTTATCTGACACACCACTCAAAATACGTGCCTGGGAAGTTGTGATCAGGATTACTTTATTCAAGTTTCAACAACCCCTGTCTTTCAGAAACACTGAATTTTCTCCCACTTTTTCCACCAGAAGGTTTTTTTGAAATTTTGAAAAACCTTTAGAAACCCAATTAGTCTTTTCTATGAGTATCCAATCTCCAATCTGAATGTTCTTACTTTTAACCTTATATTTTTTATCCTTATCCTTAAGCGCTACATTCTTTTCAGAAGCCATTCATGGAGGAAACGACTTTGAGAACCCTACTCTCTTTTGCAGGAGTTCAAATGGTGTTGCCCCCGTTGTTGAATGAGGAGTATTGTGATAACAACTAATCTTGCGTTGCAAATATTTATGTATATCCAACTTAGCAGAGATAGCCGTTTGAACCCCTTCTAATAATTCTGTTTTCCCTCTCCACAAGACCATTTGAATGTGGTGAATAAAGGGCAACTTTGCAATGAGTTATACCATTAACTTTAAGAAACTCACACATTTTGGCTGATACCAGTTGCGTGCCATTGTCCGATACTAAGATCTCTAGTACCCCTTCCAAAGAAAAAACCTTATCCAGAAATTCAATTGTCACTTCAGTGGGAATTTCTCTAACAGCTTTAAAATGAATCCACTTGGAAAAATAGTTGATCAAAACAATAAAATATCTCTGATCATTTGACAAGCAAGTAAAATGTCCCAAAAAATCAAAAGCTATTCTATCCCAGGGTTGTTCGGCCATCTCAACATTAATCAAAGGAGCTTTACAAAAGTGCCAACTTTCATCAGACAATAGACACTCATGGCAAGATTGGCTATGAGTCTCCACCATAGTATCCATGCCTTGCCACCAAAAATGATTACGTAAATTTTTCTTTGTAGAGGTTAAACCTAAATGCCCTTCATGCACTATATTTACCAACCTCTTCTCAAAGTTTCGGATGGCACAAACAGACTGCCACATAGAATGATCCCAGATTCAACACTCAACTCAGGTAATACATGAAAGAAATCCCTTATGTTAGTAGACACATTCCTGATGTTTCTGAATTCACTACCACAAATATGCTTGAAAAGCTTTTTATATTGACTGTCCTTCAAACATTCATTATGCCATTCCTCTGGAGATATGGTAGTACAACACTTCTCAACAGCATCAATAGAAGCAACAACACACTCATCTGCAAAATAGCCATCTTCTACGTCATTACCATGCACTGCAAGGTGTGACAAACAGTCAGCACGCATGTTCAAACTACCAGGCACATAAGCTATTTCAAAGTCAAATTCCTGTAATGACATTATCAATCTGACCAACCTTGAAGCCGATTTGCAGTCTCCCTTGTCCTTCATCAGATGAACTAACGGTTTATGATCAGTCAAGATTTTAAACTTTTGACCCCATAAATACGTTTTGAATTTTTAATAACCCACACACAAGCTAAAGTTGCTCTCTCTATGGTGCTATATTTCAACTCAGCACCACTGAGAGTGCAAGATATGAAAGCCACAGTTCTCTCCTCTCCATTCATCCTCTGGCTTAAGACGACACCTAAACCATACGCACTTGCATCAACAGTAACCTCACACGTTTTCCCTTGAATAACCGGTTTCAAAGCATCACATTTTAAAATCAACTTTTTCACCTCATCAAAAGCTTTTGCTTGTTCTACTGACCAACACAATCTCTCCTTTTTCCGTAACAAATTCTTCAAAGGTTCTGCTATCACGCTGAACCCACATACAGACCTGGCATAGTATTCACTAAGTGTTAGAAACTAAAGTAACTGTCCTTATCATGAGGTGTGGCTGCCTCTTTAATTGCTCTTAGTAAATCCTCTTTGCGTATAATGCCTCTCACGGACACCCGGTGTCCTAAATCATATCACGTTGAGCCAAATCAGCAGCATGAATAAGAATATCATCTTGATACGTTATTACACCATCCATACCATCAAACAAGCCATCCATAAGCCTTTGAAAGATGCTAGCCGCCAACGTCAACCCAAACGGCAACCTTAGGTACTTGAAAGTTCCAAAAGGGGTATGTTGTTAAATGCGACTCATCTGTTAATCTAATCTGATGATACGCAGATTTTAAGTCAATGGTATTAAAAACACATGCAAGCATCTCCTGTATTTTTGGGAGGGAATGACACTCCACAATGATGTTTTTTGTTCAGCGAACGAAGGTCCGCACACAATCTAATCTCAATTTTTTTTTACGTGCAATAACAACACTCGGAATCCAATCAGCGCACTTCACTGGAGCGATGATTTTGTCCTTACACATCATTTCTAGCAATGCTTTCAAATCCTTATGGACACTCAATGGCACATTCCTGACTTTGTGGGCAACCAGTTTCGCATTCTCTTTCAATTTTATATAGTGTAAAAATCCTTTCACACATCTATTCTCATCCCTGAACACCTTATCATAATCTTTCAGTAAAACGCCAATGTTATCTACCTCACACATGTTAATGTCCAGTAATGAAGATTTAACACTGAAAATTCGCAAACTTTGCAAATCCTCCTCCATTCAGTCAGGATCCAACTGTACTGGTTCCAGAGATCTTGACTTCAGAATCATCCCCAATCAAGCCTGATCCATCCAACCAAACACGTCCTTAACTCCAACAGCAGCATAGATTTTAGTGAGAACCTTCCTCCCCTTGAATTGTAACATATCCTCAAACCAACCAGACATTTGTATTTCAAACCCCCCAAAAGCTTTAGGTGAAATATCACATGGAAATAAATGCATATCCTTCCAATTCTTCTCAAACATGGATAGATCTAAAATTGTAATAGAAGAACCTGAATCTGCCATTACAGGCACATGTTTGGTACCAATGTCCATGGCACAAAGTGATCCTCTATTCTTATAACCATCATCAGATGTGATGGTAAGAACAACCTCGCTAAACCTGTGTTGGCATTCATCCAACATATCCTCTTCACCGATCTGCACAGTAAACACACTCACACCCTTTTTCTTGTTGCTCGCAAAACCCCCACTTTCTTTGTTTCTACACACTTTGGAAACATTTCCAATTTTTTCACATTTCAGACATTTGCATTTGATAGCAGAACAATTTGGATAGTTCCCTAAATGGGATTGTGACTGACAGCAATAGCAATATCGCATTTTTATCCCATCCCACATGTTGAATACCAATACTGCGTGACTCCCTCAAGCTAGACTGACTGAAGCAGAGGCGCACACAGCAAGAACAGACAACAACATACAACTTATGCCACAGTTAATAGAATAAGGTAGCCTACCATAAATACTGCTAAATGACAGATTTGTATTTTGTATAATTATGCATAATTTTGTGTCATTTTCCTGACATTTTTCATAATTATGTTGAAACAAATTGCACAAATTTTGCACACCTCTAATAATACAAATGCTTGTGATATTGTGTAATAGTTCTGTGACAGCGGTGCTGCCAGCAGTTGACAAGGGCAGAGGCCTCATTTTTTGTGTTTGGTTGCTTGAATCTACCCACTTTTTCTACATCAAAATTAGGCATTGGGTGTGCACTTGCGGTAAAATAATACTTTTGTCCCTTTTTTGGATCATGCCATGAACACTGTGTTTTTGGACCATTTAGATTGCCATTTCCAATGTTTGTGTTTGTCCAGGTGTGGTTGATGCTTGTCCCACACACATCTTTTGCAGACCACAGTTTCAAAAACATTGTGGGGTGAAAGTTTTCATGATTCATCTTTTTCTTTCATGCATGGTCGTGCATACCTTGAGAAATGTGATTACATCAAGAGGTTTATGTGGGAATTGGGATTGCCTGTTTATTGATGATGTTCCCCCTAGTGTGTGGAGATTGCCTGCACAACGTTGTAAGAGAATTTTCTCGTGCTCGATGCCACCTTAAAATAATTTTTTAATAGCAAATTGCATTCTACTATTCAGGGTGGCTGGAATAATTTTCAGAGTGGGGGTGCTGGCCCTCAACATCATCGCACTAGAAATAGGGGCTATGAAAAATTCAAGTGCAACCTAAAGAGTGAGTTTACAAAAGGAGTCAATCCCTTACAGTGGGAGGCTGGGGGAATTAAGCATGATCCAGTGGTCTATTATGGAGCACATGTTCACGAACGTATGGCTACACATGATGTGGTACGGTATTGGCATTTATAAAGAGCATAGTTACCATTGAAGTCACAAAAACAACCACCGACTGCCAACTTACTTTGAATAGGAAGCTAGCACATTTTAATTGTGCTTTAAATCTTACAATAGTGGGTTTTAAAGACAGACTAGGTCAATCATTGCATCTCAACATGCATTCGCACTTCCTAATCCAGCAAATCAGGTTCTATTCCAACTTTAACTGGTGATTGGTACATATAAACATACAAAATGAGAAGAGTTGTCTTAGGTCAATTACTGGCTGTTGGACCTCTGGGCCTCTCTGCAGGGTCAACCCCAAACATTTTTGCCTTAACCCGTCCTGTTTTCTGAACCTGTTTTTGTTGGCCTTTAGGACTCTGCACACTGCTTGTGTTTCTCTCCTCAAAACATATTGAAATTGACTCATTCCCAATTGGCACATTTAATTTACTTATAAGTCCCTAGTAAAGTGGTACTACATGTACCAGGACCTATACATTTAATACTAGTGGGCCTTCAGTACTGATTGTGCCGTTTATTTAAGTGCTTTTTTAAATATGTCTCAGGCCTGCCATTGCAGCCTGTATGTACAGCTTTAAACTGCCATTTCAACCTGGCAAAATACACCTTTTGCCAAGCCTAAACCTTTTTTTAATATATATAAATTACCCCTATGGTAGACCCTAAACAGCCCTTTGGGCAGGGTGCATTATATTTACCAATTTGGGTGCACTGTATTTAAAAAATTGTATTTCACTACTGCAAGGCCTACCTCCACCATAGGATAACATGGGGTTACCTTATTAAATGTAATAAGTGATAATCTTTGTGTGGGGACAGGTAGGAATATAATGTTGGTGTTTGAGGAATTGTAATTTAAAATCCTCTTCAATGGTAAAGTCGGATTTTAAATCAGAATTCTGAAAATGCCACTTTTAAAAACTTGGCATTTTCTTGTCCTAACCATTTGGTGCCTGCTTCTTGTTCTTGGGTCACATGACTAGGTGTAGTTGGCAGTTGACCTTTGTGTATTCCTCCCAGAGAGCATCACAATAGAGGGTTTGGGTGTTGGCAGGGCCATCCTTGCTTGATGGGGCGGCAGAGCTGTCACCTACCAAACTTGCACTTCAAAGGCACTGGCCCAGCTCACACACAAAGGATTTCACACTAGCCTATTGTGCCTCCAGACAGACTGGGACCAGTGCAGGGAGACAGGAAAGGAAAGGCTCCAAAGTTTTCTTCTACTTAGTAGTGAGGACCAGGTAAAAAAAGGGGACCCTCAGACCCACTCTTCAGTACACTCCTGAACCTGTGGATACTACATAAGAAGGACTGCCCTGCTGCCAGAGAACTACCCTGCTGCCTGAGGCCTGCTCTGATGTCAGAGAAGGAAGACTGGACATGCACCGTTCACCCCAGGCTGAAGTGACTCCAAGGCTCAGCTGACTGACCTCCTGTTCTGATCTACTGGGATACAACAAGCTCCGGAGGTCTCTCTGCAATTGCCCAGCTGACCTTCTGCACTGGACTTGCCTGGACCTGCAAGAGAACATGCCTGAGCCCAATTGGCCTCTGCTGGTGTGAGTTCCTGATCCCTAAGAGGGGCCCTTCAGGTCTTGGACCCTTGATGTGGCATCAGTTGAGCGCCTTATAAAAGAAAATGAGAAATCTTGAAGTTTTGGGCTCTTTGTGACCGTGAATGGGCCAGTTCGTGCCAAGATCTTGGCATTCACGCTGCCTGCAAATGCTAAGCTCCAGTGAATCTGACTCTTGCTGCTACAGCGACTGCCAGCGATAACTGACAACGCCAGATCTGCACTTCGCTCTACAGCATCAACAGCCCCTGGAGACCGCTAACGTGAAGCTCCAGTAACGAACATCCACAGCGAGGCTGACAGGGTCTTTGCGCCACAGCGGGCACCATCCACAATGTCCGACCTGCTCTTTGCACTGCAGTGACGACCATCCGCAATGCTTTCCCTGCTCCTCGTGGTATCCTCCACCGTGAATGGAACTCTTCATGCTGGACTTTAGAAGGTTGTATAAATGCTGAAAGTATGCCGTTCCTAACTACGGAAGGAGAGAAAAAGTGAGGGAACCGGTTTTTTCGTGGTCATGGGATGTAGGACAACGGGGGTTCCTCCTGTTGGAATATAGGGCCCTCACACACCCGGCTGGGTGTCATGCTTCATCATAGGGCTGCTCCTCGTCAGGTCGGCGCTGCAATACCTGACGGGCTCCTTATGAGGGGCTCTTTGGCGGAGATCTTCTATTCCAAATCGCCATATGGTGCCGTGGGGGTGAGGGGCCTAACCAGTGCAGATGAGTGAGTGGAGGTGTATAACCTAAAGGAAGATTAAAACAGGTTTGGAAGTACCAGAGAGAACAATTTTAATCAGTAGGTCTCCCAACCTGATTAAAATAAACAAAGGCGCATGACTGAGGTAATGTCTCAAGTGCGACGCTCTATTGTATGGTCAACATGTTTCTCGCCTTGTAGTCAGTCAATCTAGCGGCGATTCGTCAGGACCTTATAAAATCAAATCTATCTACACACGGGTGGTTGTCTGGTATAGAATGCCTTAATAAACCAACCTAACATTTACTCTAAGCGTAGTACCTGGTAAAACATGACCAACCCCAGTCAGGTCTCTTATGCTACTTCATCAATACCCGGCAGGTACGACACAAGGAAATACCCTGTGTAGTTTGCTGAATCAGCAACACGCCACCTGACCTACCCACTTCTGCCGGTCCCGGTCCCAGCAGAAGTGGATAGGTCAGGTGGCGTGTTGCTGATTCAGCAAACTACACAGGGTATTTCCTTGTGTCGTACCTGCCGGGTATTGATGAAGTAGAATAAGAGGCCCGACTGGGGTTGGTCATGTTTTACCAGGTACTACACTTAGAGTAAATGTTAGGTTGGTTTATTAAGGCATTCTATACCAGACAACCACCCGTGTGTAGATAGATTTGATTTGATAAGGTCCTGACGAATCGCCGCTAGATTGACTGACTACAAGGCGAGAAACATGTTGACCATACAATAGAGCGCCGCACCTGAGACATTACCTCAGTCATGCGCCTTTGTTTCTTTTAATCAGGTTGGGAGACCGATTGATTAAAATTGTTCTCTCTGGTACTTCCAAACCTGTTTTAATGTTCCTTTAGGTTATACAACTCCACTCACTCATCTGCACTGGTTAGGCCCCTCACCCCCAAGGCACCATACGGCAATTCGGAATAGAAGATCTCCGCCAAAGAGCCCCTCATAGGGAGCCCGTTAGGTATTGCAGTGCCGACCTGATGAGGAGCAGCCCTACGATGAAGCATGACACCCAGCCGGGTGTGTGAGGGCCCTATATTCCAACAGGAGGAACCCCCATCCTCCTACATCCCATGACCACGAAAAAAACGGTTCCCTCACTTTTTCTCTCCTTCCGTAGTTAGGAACGGCATACTTTCAGCTTTTATACAAGTTTGGGCACGTATGCTGGACCTGTCTAAAAAGCCCAGAGTCCCTCCTTTGTTATTGGACTTTAGAAGGTAACTTTTTCAGGGGGACTAAACTGGCCCCTGTATCCAGCCCACACTCCATCGTGGTAGGCCTGAACTAGTGACTTTTACCTGGTCTAGCACGACTAGATAATCATGAGTGGCCCTTTGTGCTTTTAGGTGCTATAATTACCTTAAATCTTTGGAATTGCATATCGCTGATTCTGATTGGATTGTTGTAATTTTGGTATCAAATAATTTAATACATTTTACTCTATTTTTCTAAATTGGTGTGGGATTTTTCTTGTGTTTTCACTTTATTTCTATTTGTGTGTTGCATAAATACTTTATACATTGCCTCCAAGTAAAGCCTGACTGCTTTTGTGCCACGCTACAAGAGTGTTAAGCACAGGTTAATTTAGTGACTTTTTGTGGTTCACCCTGACAAGGATTGTGGCTGTTGCTTGAATTGGGTTTCCTCCACCCCCCTAACCAACAACCCAATTTCTCACACTGGTTTTATGTTTTGCCTGTTTGGACATTAGTGTTTCCATCTGTTAAATCTTGTTACCAGTTTAACACATCCACAAAGTGAATCCATTGTACCTCAAGGGAATTCCTGTTCTAGGGCTGGTAAAGACCGTTCCTGTCTTTCATGTTTGGTAACTCTTCCATCACTCTGATTTCAAGCCAAAAATTAGGAGAGTTTACTTGCTATGACTGACCAGAGAAATTATGAAAAAAATCCTTAACTTTGCTGGTTAACCTTTTCAATGCTGGGGCTTTCTCCCAAGGGCTGAGCCCTTTATCGCTATTTGGGGTAGTTTGCACGTAGGGCTCCGTAATTTTTTTTCCACATAAGGTATCCACACCAAATATGTGTCCTTTTTTTTCCAACATCGTGGGGATTTTAAAAGTACTCAGGGTTTGTGGATTACTCTGGAGGGGACCGAGAAAATAGCAAAAATATAGCTACATCTTGAGTTTTTTAGGAAAAATGGCAAAAAAAGAGCTCCAGATAAAAGTGTCTGCATTTTTTCCTGAAAGTGGCCTCAACGAATGGTTTGCTGTGCTAAATCCGCCATCTTCCCAGCTTTCGGTAAGAGAGCTTATTCAAAAAGCTCAATTTTTTACCACAGGTTTGGCTTTTTTTTATAGAGGTAGCCGATTTTTCCTTTTTTTGTGCTTTCAACCTACTTTCAGTTTATGCTGGAAATCATTATAAAAAAACAATAAGTGATCCAGAAAAGCTATACATTTCTGAAAAGTAGACACAATTCTGAATTCAGCAAGGGGTCAAATGTGTAGATCCCTTGAGGTTTTCCCAAAGAAACCAACTGTTGAAATAAAGAAATATTGAAATGAGTAGGAAAAAATGGCCATTTGTGACAACGTTTTCATCAGTAACTTTTTGGCACAATGGGCGATTTACAAAGGTAATATGCCATTACATCTGCTAGACCCATCTGGTTGCGAGGATATATAGAGTTTGCATGTTCTCCAAGAACCTGTGGTACCCAGAGCCAACAACTGAGCTGCACCGTACAATTGTTTTTCATTGTGTATGGAGTATAGACCAATTTATATCATGAAATATGTAGAGTGAAAAATTGGTATCAAGGAAGCCTATGTATTTGTAAAACGGGCACAAAATAAGGAGTTTAGGAGCAGTGGTTATTCGTACATCTCTGAATATGTGGGTATCAGTACTAGCATTTGATTTAGAAAGTATTTTTCAAAATGCCTTCTTTCTTACAAACTGGCTTACATTTGGAAGGCAAAAATGCAGTGAAATCCAATTGGTAATAACAAATGTTCTTCTATTCTATGCTCCCACATTCTTCTGAAAAATGGTACCTCACGTGTATGGGTAGGCCTGGTGTTTGTGACAGGAAAGGGCCCAAAATGCAACATTGACACGTCACATTTGTCCACTCAAAATTGATCCTTTTTTTGCAAAGAGGGTAGCTGTGGATTTTGGGCCCTAGCTCAGCCGGCATCTATGGAAACCTAGAAAACCTGCACACTTTAAAAAAAACTAGACACCTGGGGAGATCTAAGGTGGGGTGTACTTGCGTGGCTGTCCCAAGGTTTTCTTATCCAGAATTCGTTGCAAACCTCACACTTTGCCTAAAAAACTAATTTTTACTTACATTTCTATGATATAAAGCTCTGGAATCTGCAAGGAGCCACAAACTTCCTTCCACCCACCATTCCCCCACGTCTCCAAATAAAAATGGTACCTCACTTGTGTGGGTAGGCCTAGTGCCCGCGACAAGAAAGGGCCCAAAACACAACATGAAGACATCACATTTTTCTGCTCAAAACAGACCATTTTTTGGAATGGGGTGAGTGGCATGGCTCTCCTAAGGTTTTCTTACCCAGAATCCCTTGCAAACCTCACACTTTGCCTAAAAAACAAATTTTCCTCATATTTCTGTGATGGAAAGTTCTGGAATCTGCAGGGAACCACAAACTTCCTGCCACCCTGCATTTAACCAAATAATACTGATAAAAATGGTACCTCACTTGGATGATTAAGCCTAGAGCCCACGACAAGAAAGTGCCCAAAACGCAACATGGACACATCACATTTTTCAATCAAAACGGACTCTTTTAATGCAGAGTGGGTAGCTGTGGATCTTGGTGCCTAGCTCAGCCAGCACCTAGGGAAACTTAGCATAACTGCACATTTTTGAAAACTAGACACTTCGGGGAATCCAGGGTGGAGTGACTTGCATGGCTCTCACTAGGTAATTTTACCCAGAAGCCCTTACAAACATCAAACTTGAGAAAAAAAAAAAAATTCTCACATTTCTGTGACTAAAAGATCTGGAATCTGCAGAGGGCCACAAATTTCCTACGACCCTGAGTTCCCACGTGTCCCCCAATAAGAACGGTACCCCACTTGTGCGGGTGGGCCAAGAGCCCACAACACAAAAGGCCCTAAAGCGCTACACTGATAGATAAACCATATGGGTAGGTGCAGTATTTGGGGCCATGCTGTTGTGCCACCCATGCAAGGGTACGAACCACAGACATTTTTTAAAACTAGACAACCCGGTGGATTCCATGGTGGTATGCCTTGCGTGGATCTCATGAGATTTTCTTGCCCACAATGAACTGCAAACCACAAACTTTGGATGAAATCACACCTTTTTCTTACATTTCTGTGATGGAAACTTCTGGAATCCGCAAGAATCTACAAAATTCCTACCACTCAGCGCTACGTCACTTGTGCCGATAAAAACGCTGCCCTACTTGTGTGGCTTGGCATGGACCCGCGACAGGAGCAGATCAAACCTCGGTTTGCACTTTAGGGCCTTTTGTGTCGTGGGCTCCTAGCCCACCCACACAAGTGGGGTACCGTTCTTATCAGGGGACATGTGGGAACTCACAGTGATAGGAAATTTGTGGCTCCCCACAGTTTTCAGAAGATTTCCTCACGGGAATGTGAGAAAATGTGTGTTTTTAGTCAAAGTGTGAGGTTTGCAGAGCATTCTGGGTAAGACAATGTTGTAGGATCCCCAAGAAGCACACCACCCTGGACTCCTCCGGGTGTCTAGTTTTAAGACTGTCTGAGTCTGGTAGGTTTTCCCAGGTGGTAGCCTGCCCAAGCCCAAAAAGAGCAGCCATTCACCATTGCAAGTGGGATGATATTGAGAGTTAGCCACACTATCCTGACCAATATTTATTATAATATTAAAAACAACATCCAAAAGAATAAAAAGTCTTCTTGCTTGCCATTGGGGTGGGATTTTTTAGTCCGCAAGGGAGCAGAAAGAATGTTGACGCTTTAAAGGTAAGATTGGGGCCTGATGTTAGGATGGGCCAGACCCACCACATTATTTAAAAAAAAGATTCCTGCCTTACAGAGGGCTTTCTGCTCCCACACGGGCAAATGGGGGCCAACCTCTGCTCCGGGGAAGGGGTGGGCAAAAAAGTTGATTTGTTCCCTTTTAGGGTGGGGTTGTGGCCAATGCAAGAGTGCAACACCCACACAACTTTCTTTTGCCACAAAGGCAAAATCCCTGGTGTCAGGTAGACTTTCTACCTCCCCTTTCCCCCCCTTTGGTAGGTTGAGGCATTTTCCCCAATTGTGGCAAATCTCCTATCTGCCCTCAGGGCAGTAGAAAGACACTATTACCGCTTCTTGGAAAGGGTGTGGGCCAATCCCAGGGTAGTCCACCCTCTACTTTTATTTGATTTGGCTCCGTTTTGAAATCCCTGGTGTTTAGTGGGCTTTTTGCTCCCTCCCACATTGGGTGTGAAAATCCCTATCCAACCCCCGAGGGAGGCAGAAAGTCTATTGGGCCATCTGGTGGGGGAGAGCACAGGCCCATGTCCAGGGGGTCACTCCTACCCAAAAAAGCACTGCATAAATTCAGTTCCTGGTGTTTAGGAGGCTTTCTGCCCCTCCCCGGGGGGGGCAAATTGGGGCTAATTGCCCCCATCCACCACCCAGGAGGACCATGCCCACGGTGGAAAACCCCCAAACCTGTACATTTGTTTTTTACAAGGTTTCCCTGCTGTCTAGTGGGGCTTTCTCCCCCCCATCATCCCCCCGGGGGCAGAAAGACTGATGCCACATTTTTTGGGGTGGGGGCATGACCATGCCCATAGTGGGCAGTCCCACCCCTGTACACTTTTTCTACCAGATTTCCTTGGTGTCCAGAGGGCTTTGGGCCACCCTGGGTGGGGTAGATTGGGGTTAATCACCCCATGGGGGAGCAGTAAGACTGCTGATGCATAATTTTGGGCTAGGGGCATAGCCATTCTCATGGTTGGGCAGTCCCCACCCCTATCATTTATTTTTTTCTTGTATCCCTGGGGTCTAGAGGGCTTTCTATCCCCCCTGTGTGCAGATCAGGGGTAATCACCCCCATCCACCCCCCGGGGGGGGCAGAAAGACTTGCCTAAGGGGACGCTCCCCCATGTACCTGGGGCCTAGTGGTTGGATTCCCACTTTGAGATTGCTCTCCTATGGCAATCCCCAAGCAGGAATCCACTGGGCAGAGATATCCTTGCAAGGGGTCCCCTTTCCAGCGATCCCTCTCCAATGCAACCAGTTCTCGAGGGGCTGAGATATGCCCCAAGCACTGATGTAGTGAAAGTAAAACAAGCCCATCGGCTCGTTTTACCTTCACTTTAGTGTAATGACGTCAGAAGCCTGCGCACTGATCGTCATTACACTAAAGAGAAAAAAAAAGACTCAGGCTGGTCGGGAAGCTCATTCCAGCCATTGGCCGACACCCGCACTAAAGTAGTTAATGTGTAAGAATTGTCCTAATCATTCAGTTTCTATTCCACTGAGCATACAGACTCTACACAAACTGAAAATAAGAGAGATCAAATATTGAACTCAATAAATGTTGTATTACTTAATAAGTTTTAGTTTTTAACAGTGATGAATTAGTACACTGCGTAGTTTCATATGCTGTCTCAAGCAGAAAGACGGAGTCATGCAAAAGTAATGGCCAATGTAAATACAGTGCCAGGAGAATTAATGGCCCTCAAGAATACTGAGTTGCAAAGTAAAAATATATAACTCAAAAAATTGTGTCCTACAAATACTGCTATTGAAAGTACCGGATGCCATGTATTACTTTTCTAGAAAGTTCTAGCATCCCTTAGGAATAAATAATGAACCTGGGCTTCCTGAAATATGAGGCCAACATAAAGAATACAAAATATTGTGTGGAAGGTCAGTTTCATCAAAGCAGAGTTTTGTTGCCTTTGCCAATTAATTCTCCCTAACTAGGATTGCCAAGCTGCTACATGTCGACAGGATACCGTGGTTGCATTCATTTTCTTTTGCAAATCATTACTGTCAGATGAACTAGTCCAATTGGTTCAACTGAAGCAAACCAAGACTACACCTGTCAGAATGCAATGATTATTTAAATGTAAGACTAGTAATGGACAAAACATGGCATCCTCTCAACATCAAGCAATCTGGGTACCCAGTCACTAACACTGAGAAACATGGGCAAAGCAATCACTGAGGAGAGCCCTCACAGTGTAGAGCGCTCATCGAGTAGCGATATTGCCTCCACAGTCCTATTGCCATCATTGGTTCACGCAATTGTCACAGGCTTTAAATAGGATGGTTCAGACCCCTGTGGGGAAAGTAAGCTGACTCTAATCTGCCAAGTACCGACTTACTGACTCTTCCTATCTCCCAGCTGAGTGAGCATATTGTGCATTAAATAGCTAAAGTAACTTTGTAAATTGTGTTTTCTGTTTTTGATGCTGTGCTATCTATTATTAATTTCTAAACAAAACAGTGAATTTGAAAACAGGTAATTAAGTGTGCTGCTCCTTCAAGAACTTAAGTAAAATAAAAGTATATATTTCATCTCCCATAACAAAATGTCAGAAATGGCGGCACTAAATTGTTACATTTTTGAAGCATCTAACAGTGTGTAGAGTTTAGTGAGCACTATGCTTCTGACACCATACGTGGAACACAAATGTCAGACCATATCAACTGGAGCGGACACTTCACCAGCAGTTAAGTGCAAATAAAATAGTGCAGTAGTTCAGTGGGCTAATATACCAGCTGTGCAGCTCACACAATAACAGACATCAAAATAATAACATAAAATAGGATACACAGAAATGATATACGTTTAAAAGAAAAGTGATATTGCTCTTCCAAGACAGAGCACTAACTGAAAAGTAAATACCTCTATCAGACCATCACTTTTCTCCTTTGCAGAATTTTTATCCTTTACTCAACGCCCTTGTTCCATGTCTTTTCCTATTCTCAAAAATGATTGTAGAATATTACATCCATTTTATATTTCTTCCCTTTCACCTCTAGATCAATTCCTTCAATCCTCGATCTGGCATAATACATTAATTAAAATTAATAATAAAACTATCTTTTGGAAAGCTTGGAGGGATAAAGGTCTGTCATGAACTCATCAATTGATACATAACCACTCACCTATCTCATTTCATTTTTTTTGCAGGCTTAATCCATCTTTCACTTTCCTCATTCATATCAACACAAATTTCAGTCACTGATCTCTTCTATTTCTACCACATACCTTTCACTTTATTCGTTACCCATTTCTCCTCTTCCTATTTCATCTATACCAAAACAAATTCCAGTGATTGAGTGTTTCCAAAAAGTTTAAGAATGCTATATATATATACGTCAAGGTGTATTGAAGAATGAGTGGGTGTATGAGTGTCTGAATGGATGATTTAGTGGGTGAGTGACTGACTGTATCAGTGAGTGATTAAATGTGTCTTAGTGAATGCATTGGTGAATGACTAATCTGTGTGAATGTCTGTATCAGTCTGTCAGTTGGTGTGTAAGTGGCTGCATGGGTTGGTGAGTAGCTACATGAGTGTCTATATGGGTTAATGATTGGTTGTCTGAGTACCTGTATGGGTGTCTGAGTATCTGTGTGGGTGGGTGTGGGGGTGTGTGACTCCCTGCATGGATGTGTGAGTGGGTGATTCACTGGTTGTATGTGTTCATGAGTGCATCTGCGAGGGGCTGTATGGGTGAGTGAGTGTGCATATGGCTCTGTTGGTGAGTGAATGGATGTCTCAGTGGTATATGTGTGGGTGACTACAGATGTGAAAGGCAGTATATGTGAGTGTTGGAGTATATAAGTGACTATGGGGCAGATGTACAACCGGTTTTTGCAGTCGCAAACGGGAATTTGGCCTGTTTGCGACCGCAAAATAGGTCAGCCCCATGTACAAACCATATTTTGCGAATCGCTAACCTATTAGCGACTCACAAAATATTGTTTGCGACTCGCTATTAGGAAGGGGCGTGCCAAGGGCATCCCTTCCTAATAGCGAGTCTCACACCAATGTATGATTGTTTTGCGACCGCATTTGCAGTCGCAAAACACTCACAGTTTACCACCCTTTTCAAAAGGGTGGTAAGCCACTCGCCAATGGGAAGGGGTCCCCAGGGGATCCCTTCCCCTTTTTGAATGGGTATGAAAATATTTTCCCAAATATTGCCCCAGCGACCACTGCCTGCCTTTAAGAAAATGAAACTGAAAAGTTTCAGTTTTCTTTTTGAAATGCACCACGTGTTCCTTTAAGGAAAACGGGATGCATTTTTAAAAAAAACTGCTTTATTTAAAAAGCAGTCACAGATTGGTGGTCTGCTGACCCCAGCAGGCCACCCTCCCAGTGAGTGCTTGTCAATCCCAATGGGGTCACAAATTGTGCTTGCCTCATGAATATTGATGAAGCATACAATTTGCCACCCCATTGGGAATCGCACACAGTGTCTGAGACACTGTTGTACATTGCATTTTGCGAGTCGAAATTTGACGCAATTTGCGATTCGCAAACTGCAAGCATCGTACTTCTGGCCCCTATATGTGAGAGTGAGTGATTGTGAGAGTGGCTGTATGGATGAGTGTGTGCTTGTGTCAGTGATTGTAGAAGAGAGTAAGTATGTGTTAGTATCTGTATGAATAAGTAAGGTGGTGTGTGTATAACTGTATAGGTGAGTAAATGGCAGTGTGATTGATTCTTTTTTTAAATTGTTTTTATTATCATTTTAACTTTATGGGTGAGTGGTGGTGTGTGAGTGTCTGTATGGGTGTATGAGTGCATATATCAGTGGCTGTGTTAATGAGTGACTGCGTGTATGAGTGACTGTATGGGTGAGTGTGTGGATGTGTTTATAGACCTATGAATCAGTGAGTGGGTATGTACTAACTGGTATTAGTGTGTCTATGGTTTCGAGAATGGTAGTTTGTATTTTATAGTGGGTGAATGAAAGGTTATATAAGGGTGTGAGGAGATGCATTAGATATTAACTGGATGATGTCATCAGTGATGTCATTTGAGATGTCATCAGTGATGTCATCATTGATGTCACTGACCATGTCATGAGTAATGTAATATGTGACATCATCAGCAGTGCATTGCGGGCGCGAGTTATAGTTAGCTCAGCTAACTATAACAGCTAATTTCTCTGGTTTTGTATGAGTGAAATGTCAGACTAACTATAACGTCCCTGAAACCTGTGGTTTTTCAGTGAATATCTAAGGTCTTTTAAAGGCTAATTCCTAACTATAACTTCCCTGAAACCTGTGGTTTTTCCAGTGAATTTCTAAGGTTTTCTAAATGCTAATACTAACTATAGCGTCCCTAAAACCTGTGGTTTTTTCAGTGAATTTCTAAGGTATTTTAAATGCTAATTACTAACTAAGCCTACATAGGTAAGACATGTACAGAAAGAGGAAGAAAGGCGCAGAAAGAAGCAAGAGACGTACAGAAAGAGGGAAGAGGGTGCAGAAAGAGGGAAGAGGGGTGCAGAAAGAGGCAAGTGGGGTGCAGAAAGAAGCAAGAGAGATGCAGAAAAAAGCAAGAGGAGTGCAGAAAGAAGCAACAGAGGTGCAGAAAGAGGCCAGAGGGGTGCAGAAAGAGGCAAGAGAAGTGCAGAAAGAAGCAACAGAGGTGCAGAAAGAGGCAAGAGAAGTGCAGAAAGAGGATAGAGAGGTGGAAAAACAGGCAAGAGAGGTACAGAAAGAGGGAACAGGGGTGCATAAAGAGTCAAGAGAAATGCAGCAAGAGGGAAGAGGGGAGCAGAAAGAGGCAAGAGGGTGCAGAAAGAAGAAACAGAGGTGCAGAAAGAAGCAAGAGAAGTGATGAAAGAGACAAGAGAGTTGCAGAAACAGGCAGAAGAAGTGCAGAAAAAGGCAAGAGAAGTGCTGAAAGAAGCAACAGAGGTGCAGAAAGAAGCAAGAGAAGTGATGAAAGAGACAAGAGAGTTGCAGAAAGAAACAAGAAAGATGAGGAAAAAAGCAAGCGAATTGTAGAAAGAAGCAAGTGAGGTGCAGACAGAGGCAAGAGAGGAGCAGAAAGAGGCAAGAGGGGTGCAGAAAGAGGCAAGAGGGGTGCAGAAAGAGGCAAGAGAAGTGCAGAAAGAAGCAACAGAGGCACAGAAGGAGGCAAGAGAACTGCAGAAAGAGGCAAGAGATTTGCAGAAACAGGCAAGAGAGGTGCAGAAAGAGGAAAGAGGGGTGCAGAATGACGCAAGAGGGGTACAGATAGAACCAACAGAGGTGCAGAAAAAAACAAGAGAAGTGCAGAAAGAAGCAACAGAGGTGCAGAAAGAGGCAAGAGGGGTGCAGAAAGAGGCAAGAGAAATACAGAAAGAAGCAACAAAAATGCAAAAAGAGGAAAGAGGCAAGAGAAGAGCAGAAAGAGGCAAGAGAAGTGCAGAAAAAGGCCAGAGAGGTGCAGAAACAGGCAACAGAGGTGCAAAAAGAGGGAAGAGGGGTACAGAAAGAAGGAAGAGGGATGCAAAAAAAGAAAGAGAGGTGCAGAAAGAAGCAAGAGAAGTGCAGAAAGAAGCAAAAGGGGTGCAGAAAGAGGCAAGAGGGGTGCAGAAAGAAGAAACAGAGGTCCAGAAAGAAGCAAGAGAAGTGATGAAAGAGACAAGAGAGTTGCAGAAACAGGCAAGAGAAGTGCAGAAAGAGGCAAGAGAAGTGCAGAAAGAAGCAAGCGAGGTGCAGAAAGAGGCAAGAGAAGTGCAGAAAAAGGCAAGAGAGGTGCAGAAAGAGGCAAGAGAGATGCAGAAAGAGGGAAGAGGGTGCAAAAAGAGGTAAGAGAAGTGCAGAAAGAAGCAAAAGAGGTGCAGAAAGAGGCAAGAGAGATGCAGAAAAGGGAAGAGGGGTACAGAAAGAGGGAAGAGGGGTGTAGAAAGAGGTAAGAATGGTGCAGAAAGAGGCAAGAGGGGTGCAGAAAGAGGCAAGAGAGATACTGATAGAAGCAAGAGAAGTGCATAAAGAAGCTAGAGAAGTGCAGAAAGAAGCAACAGAGGTGCAGAAAGAGGCAAGAGGGGTGCAGAAAGAGGCAAGAGAAATACAGAAAGAAACAACAGAAATGCAGAAAGAGGCAAGAGCAGCGCAGAAAAAGGCAAGAGAAGTGCAGAAAGAGGCAAGAGAGGTGCAGAAACAGGCAACAGAGGTGCAGAAAGAGGCAATAGGGGTGCAGAAAGACGAAACAGAGGTCCAGAAAGAAGCAGCAAGAGAAGTGATGAAAGAGACAAGAGAGTTGGAGAAAGAAACAAGAAAGGTGAGGAAAGAAGCATGAGAAGTGCAGAAAGAGGCAAGTGAGGTGCAGAAAGAGGCAAGTGAGGTGCAGAAAGAGGCAAAAGGAGTGCAGAAAGAAGCAAGAGAGGTGCAGAAAGAAACAGGAGAAGAGCAGAAAGAAGCAAGCGAGGTGCAGAAAGAGGCAAGAGAAGTGTGGAAAGAGGCAAGAGAGGTGCAGAAAGTGGCAAGAGAGATGCAGAAAGAGGGAAGAGGGTGCAGAAAGAGGCAAGAGTAGTACAGAAAGAAGCAAGAGAGGTGCAGAAAAGGGAAGAGGGGTACAGAAAGAGGGAAGAGGGGTGCAGAAAGAGGTAAGAGTGGTGCAGAAAGAGGCAAGAGGGGTGCAGAAAGAGGCAAGCGGGATGCTGATAGAAGCAACAGAGGTGCAGAAAGAAGCAAGAGAAGTGCAGAAAGAAGCAAGAGAAGTGCAGAAAGAAGCAAGAGAAGTGCAGAAAGAAGTAACAGAAATGCAGAATGAGGCAAGAGACAAGAGCAGCCCAGAAAGAGGCAAGAGAAGTGCAGAAAGAGGCAAGAGAGGTACAGAAACAGGCAACAGAGGTGCAGAAAGAGGCAATAGGGGTGCAGAAAGAGGCAAGAGGGGTGCAGAAAGAAGAAACAGAGGTCCAGAAAGAAGCAGCAAGAGAAGTGATGAAAGTGACAAGAGAGATGCAGAAAGAGGCAAGAGATGTGCAGAAAGAGGCAAGAGAAGTGGTGAAAAAAGTAACAGAGGTGCAGTAAGAAGCAAGAGAAGTGATGAAAGAGACAAGAGAGTTGCAGAAAGAAACAAGAAAGGTGAGAAAAAAAGCAAAAGAAGTGCAGAATGAGGCAAGTGAGGTGCAGAAAGAGGCAAGAGAGGTACAGAAAGAAGCAAGAGAAGTGCAAAAAGAAGCAACGGAGGTGCAGAAAGAGGCAAAAAGGGTGCAGAAAGAAGCAAGAGAGGTGCAGAAAGAAGCAAGAGAAGTGCAGAAAGAAGTAAGCGAGGTGCAGAAAGAGGCAAGAGAAGTGTAGAAAGAAGCAAGAGAGGTGCAGAAAGCAGAAAGAAAGGGGCAGAAAGAGGGAAGAGGGGTGCAGAAAGAAGGAAGAGGGGTGCAGAAAGAGGTAAGAGTGGTGCAGAAAAAGGCAAGAGGGGTGCAGAAAGAGGCAAGAGAAGTACAGAAAGAAGCACCAGAAATGTAGAAGGGGCAAGAGGCAAGAGAAGTGCAGAAAGAGGCAAGAGAAGTGCAGAAAGAGGCAAGAGAGGTACAGAAACAGGCAACAGAGGTGTAGAAAGAGGGAAGAGGGGTACAGAAAGAGGGAAGAGGGATGCAAAAAAAAGCAAGAGAGGTGCAGAAAGAAGCTAGAGAAGTGCAGAAAGAAGAAACAGAGGTGTAGAAAGAGGCAAGAGGGGTGCAGAAAGAAGAAACAGAGGTCCAGAAAGAAGCAAGAGAAGTGATGAAAGAGACAAGAGAGTTGCAGAAAGAGGCAAGAGAAGTGCTGAAAGAGGCAAGAGAGGTGCAGAAACAGGCAACAGAGGTGCAGAAAGAGGGAAGAGGGGTGCAGAAAGAAGGATGCAAAAAAAGCAAGAGAGGTGCAGAAAGAAGCAATAGAAGTACAGAAAGAAGAAACAGAGGTGCAGAAAAAGGCAAAAGAGGTGCAGAAAGAGGCAAGAGGAGTGCAGAAAGAAGAAACAGAGGTCCAGAAAGAAGCAAGAGAAGTGATGAAAGAGACAAGAGAGTTGCAGAAAGAGGCAAGAGAAGTGCAGAAAGAGGCAACAGAGGTGCAGAAAGAGGCAACAGAGGTGCAGAAAGAGGGATGCAAAAAAGCAACAGAGGTGCAGAAAGAAGCAAGAGAAGTGCAGAAAGAGGCAAGAGAAGTGCAGAAAGAAGCAACGGAGGTGCAGAAAGAGGCAAAAGGGGTGCAGAAAGGAGCAAGAGAGGTGCAGAAAGAAGCAAGAGAAGTGCAGAAAGAAGCAAGCGAGGTTCAGAAAGAGGCAAGATAAGTGCAGAAAGAGGCAAGAGAGGTGCAGAAAGAGGCAAGAGAGATGCAGAAAGAGGGAAGAGGGCGCAGAAAGAGGTAAGAGAAGTGCAGAAAAAAGCAAGAGAGGTGTAGAAAGAGGCAAGAGAGGTGCAGAAAGAGGGAAGAGGGGTGCAGAAATAGGTAAGGGTGATACAGAAAGAGGCAAGAGGGGTGCAGAAAGATGCAAGACGGATGCTGAAAGAAGCAACAGAGGTGCAGAAAGAAGCAAGAGAGGTGCAGAAAGAAGCAACAGACGTGCAGAAAGAGGCAAAAGGGGTGCAGAAAGAGGCAAGAGAATTACAGAAAGAAGCAACAGAAATGCAGAATGAGGCAAGAGAAGCGCATAAAGAGGCAAGAGAGGTGCAGAAACAGGAAACAGAGGTGCAAAAAAAGCAAGAGAGGTGCAGAAAGAAGCAAGAGAAGTGCAGAAAGAAGATACAGAGGTGTAGAAAGAGGCAAAAGGGGTGCAGAAAGAGGTAAGAGGGGTACAGAAAGAAGAAACAGAGGTCCAGAAAGAAGCAAGAGAAGTGATGAAAGAGGCAAGAGAAGTGCTGAAAAAAGCAACAGAGGTGCAGAAAGAAGCAAGAGAAGTGATGAAAGAGACAAGAGAGTTGCAGAAAGAAACAAGAAAGGTGAGGAAAAAGCAAGGGAAGTGCAGAAAGAGGCAAGCAAGGTGCAGAAAGAGGCAAGAGAGGTGCAGAAAAAAGCAAGAGAATTGCAGAAAGAAGCAACAGAGGTGCAGAAAGAGGCAAAAGGGGTGCAGAAAGAAGCAAGAGAGGTGCAGAAAGAAGCAAGAGAAGTGCAGAAAGAAGCAAGCGAGATGCAGAAAGAGGCAAGAGAAGTGCGGAAAGAAGCAAGAGAGGTGCAGAAAGAGTAAAGAGGGGTACAGAAAGAGGGGAGAGAGGTACAGAAAGAAGCTAGAGGGGTGCAGAAAGAGGCAAGAGAAGTACAGAAAGAAGCAACAGTGGTGCAGAAAGAGGCAAGAGAAGTGCAGGAAGAGGCTAGAGAGGTGCAGAAAGAGAGAAAAGGGGTGCAGAAAGAGTCAAGAGAAGTGCAGAAAGAGGGAAGAGGGGTGCAGAAAGAGGCAAGAGGGGTGCAGAAAGAAGAAAAGAGGTGCAGAAAGAAGCAAGAGAAGTGATGAAAGAGACAAGAGAGTTGCAGAAACAGGCAAGAGAAGTGCATAAAGAGGCAAGAGAAGTGCTGAAAAAAGCAACAGAGGTGCAGAAAGAAGCAAGAGAAGTGATGAAAGAGGCAAGAGAGTAGCAGAAAGAAACAAGAAAGGTGAGAAAAAAAGCAAGCGAAGTGCAGAAAGAGGCAAGCAAGGTGCAGAAAGAGGCAAGAGAGGTACAGAAAGAGGCAAGAGAGGTGCAGAAAGAGGGAAGAGGGATGCAGAAAGAGGGAAGAGGGGTGCAGAAAGAGGGAAGAGGGGTGCAGAAAGAGTCAAGAGGGGTGCAGAAAGAAGCAAGAGAGGTGCAGAAAGAAGCAAGAGAAGTGCAGAAAGAAGCAACAGAGGTGCAGAAAGAGGCAAGAGGGGTGCAGAAAGAGAGAAGTGCAGAAAGAGGCTAGATAGGTACAGAAAGAGGCAAGAGAGGTGCAGAAACAGGCAAGAGAAGTGCAGAAAGAGGCAAGAGAAGTGCTGAAAGAGACAAGCGAGGTGCAGAAAGAGGCAAGAGAGGTACAGAAAGAGGCAAGAGGGGTGCAGAAACAGGCAAGAGGGGTGCAGAAAGAAGCAAGAGAAATGCAGAAAAAAGCAAGAGAGGTGCAGAATGAGGCAAAAAAACTGCAGAAAGAGGCCAGAGAGTTGCAGAAACAGGCAAGAGATATGCAGAAAGAGGAAAGCGGGGTGTGTAAAGAGGTAAGAGGGGTGCAGAAAGAAGCAAGAGAGGTACAGAAAAGAGCAAGAGAAGTGCAGACAAAACCAACAGAGGTGCAGAAAGAGGCAAGAGGGGTGCAGAAAGAGGCAAGAGAAGTGCAGAAAGAAGCAACAGAGGTGCAGAAAGAGGCAAGAGAACGGCAAAAAGAGGCAAGAGAGGTACAGAAAGAGGCAAGAGAGGTACGGGAAGAGGGGTGCAGAAAGAGGCAAGAGGGGTGCAGAAAGAGGCAAGAGGGATGCTGAAAGAAGCAATAGAGGTGCAGAAAGAAGCAACAGAGGTGCAGAAAGAGGCAAGAGGGGGGCAGAAAGAGGCAAGAGAAGTGCAGAAAGAGGCAAGAGAAGTACAGAAACAGGCAAGAGAGATACAGAAACAGGCAACAGAGGTGCAGGAAGAAGGGTGCAGAAAGAGGGAAGAGGGATGCAGAATGAAGCAAGAGAGGTGCATAAAGGAGCAAGAGATGTGCAGAAAGAAGCAACAGAGGTGCAGAAAGAGGCAAAAGGGGTGCAGAAAGAAGCAAGAGAGGTACAGAAAGAAGCAAGGGAAGTACAAAAAGAAGCAAGCGAGGTGCAGAAAGAGGCAAGAGAGGTGCAGAAAGAGGCAAGAGAGATACAGAAAGAGGGTGCAGATAGAAGCAAGAGAAATGCAGAAAGAGGCAAGAGAGGCGCAGAAAGAAGCACAAGTGGTTTGTGCACCATTAGTACAAATTTAACACCCACATTTAGCAATAAGTAACAGGTGACCATTCCAGCTTTGCAATGGGCCTTCCACCACGCTGTAACACTTGTTGCTGCATTTTTGGTAACGTTTGAGCCGTTTGAGCTAGAAACAAGGGTTTTTTTGTTCAAACCTGCAGATTATGCAGCAGATGATGGATCATGTGGCAAATGCGGAAAATGTATAATTATGCAAAAATCGGTACAGCCGAACATTAGCATCATTACAGTGGCTCTGCTCATACCTCTGACTAGGTCCAGAAGTGCTCCTCAGTGGTTCCTTCTTTTTTTTGTCTCATTGAGTTTATAGTTTAGCTTCTATGGAAACGAGGAAGACTAAACCTGAGGTTACCACTACATAACCTAGACTACCATACCATAATTACTCTCCATAACACATAATTCCACTCTACATAATTCCTATACACCTAATACCACATACTTTCTAGCCACATAATTTCACAGCACAACATATCACATAATTCCACTACACACAACGTACATCTACTCCACTCCAAAAAACATTAGTGTAAAACTTTTACATTTATAACGCCAATAGCTCTAACTCTCGCAAATGCGAGACCTATTACATTGCAAATACTTCTTTAACTAGTAGTTGCATTTGCAGAGTGGTGGAGAAAGGGGGCTGGGCCTCCGACCAGTGCTCAGGAATTCTGCTGTGCAAGACTTACAGGAGGTACCAGGAGGGCTTCTTGGCCCCCAAAGTCCCTCAGGAGGAAAGTGGACTTCATCCCCAACCAGTAGTTTGCATGGAGGTGCGTTTGCAGAGTGGTGGAGAAAGGGGGGCGTGGCCTTCGAAGACCTCTTAGCAATCCCACTGTGTGGGACTTACCGGAGGTAACAGGAGGGGTGGTTGGCCACCAAGGACATCCTTGGGGGACAACTACCCCTCCTATTACCTCTAGTAAGTCCCACACAGCAGGATTGCTAAGTTCTCATAGCAGGCCATGCCCCTTTGCCCACCACTCTGCAAACATGCTCCCTGGCACGCTTTTGGATGGGGATTGAAGTCCCCTTTGATGCTGGGGGTCATCCTTAGGGGCCAACAAGCCTACCTGTTACCTCCAGTAAGCCCCACACAGTGGGACTGCTGAGAGGTGGACACAGGCCACACCCCCTTTCTCCACCACTCTGCAAACACACCTCCTGGTGCGCTGTTGGTTGGGGGATGAAATCCCGTTGCCTCCTGAGGGTCCCTGGTGGACAACTAGCCTTCCTGTTACCTCTAGTAAGCCCCACACAGCTGGATTGCTGAGAGTGGTCAGAGGCCACTCCCCCTTTTTACACCACTCTGCAAACATGCCTCCTGGCGCACTGCTGCTTGGGGGATGAAGTCCACTTCAGACCTGAGGTCCTCAGGGCTCAATTGGACCTCATCGCCCCACCACCAGTGCGTCAAGTGTTGTAAAAAGGGATGTGGCCTCGGACCACCCCTCAGTAATCCCACTGTGTGGGGCTTACTGGAGGTACCTGGTGGGCTACTTGGCCCCTAAGGACCGTCACCAGTGAAGGGGGTTTCATCCCCAACCCAGGGCGCGCCAGGAGGCGCTTTTGCAGAGTGGTGCAGGGAGGGGGCGGGGCCTCCGGCGAGTTGCCGGTTTCTTTTTTTATTTTTATTTTAGGAAGGGGGCTGTGTGGCCCCCCTTCCCTTGACCCTTTTGTGCCCCGGGGCCTGAGCCATTTTTATGTTTGTTTTTAAATTGAAAAGGGAGGGAGGCCATTTTTGGCCCCGGGGACCCCATCGCCCGGGACTTGGCAATTTTTTTAATTATTTTTTTTCTAAAGGAGGGGGGCGCGCGGCCCCACTCCCCAGGCCAATTTAGGCCCCGGGGACCCCATCCCCCAGGGCCCAGCCATTCCATTTTTTTTTAAATAAAGGGAGGGGGGCCGAGTTTTCCTGCTCTCGCTTCCATGAAGGGAAGCAGAGTTTGATATGGCGTGAGCAGTACTCATAGCAAACTGCAATGTCCCGGGGGTGGGCACCCCGGGACATTGCTGCAGCCGGCCCTGGGGGTGGCGGTCCCCAGGGCCATTGAGGGCTCCTGGAGGGGGGGCGTGCGGCCCCCTCCCATCATTGTAATAGCCCCGGGGAGGTGGTATTCCCTGGTGTCTGGGGTCCCCAACAGACCCCCATGTTTGAATAGATTATGCCCCGGGGAGGTGGTGGTCCCTGGGGCAGTGTGGGGAGGCAGGAGCCCTCCCTGCACTTTATTAAATAAATTGAAGCCCCGGGGAGGTGGCAGTCCCCAGGGCTTGGATGGCCTGCGAGGCCCACCCACCCATAATTGATTAAAGCCTCGGGGGCTGGCAGTCCCCAGGGCAGCATGGGGGGGCAGGAGCCCCCCCACACATTTTTTAAAAATAAAAAGCCCCAGGAAGGTGGCGGTCCCCGGGGTTGCGGGGGAGCCACGTGCCCCTGCACATCATTAACATTGTCCTGGGGAGGTGGTGGTCCCCAGGGCTACGGGGGCCCCACAGGCCCCCGCATCTTAATTAAACATTGCCCCCTGGCCCACCCGGGGGCTTCAAGAAAACAAAGCGCGGGAGCCCGCGCTCCGTTTTTTAAATTTTCAGCGGGATTCGTGGACCCTACGCGAATCCCGCCCAAAATGTGTAAAAAATGCTTTTTTGGGCCCTCGGGGTCCCTATGGGACCCCTGAGCAGGCCTAGGGGGTCAGGGTGTTTCTACCCTGCCCCCTTTTCTTGTTTTTTCACCTTTTGTCTTGTGACTCGGTTCAACCGAGTCACAAGATGGCTGCCAATACTTCCTGGTTATAACTGTTGGCAGCCAATCACAGTCAAGCTCGAGATCGGGAGGGTTCGCGGATCCACAGTGGTCACCAGATGTTAATATTTCTAAATATATGAATTTCTCAGGAACTACTAAATGGATTTACACCATTTAACAAAAAGAGTGCCCTCTGGACCAAGAGCTACCTTTCTGCCAAATTTGGGTTAATTCTGTTCAGCAGTTCAGGCATAGGGCTCTGGAAATTAACATGAGAAAATGTGTTTTAGGACCCCCCTTTTTTCTCAGCCCCCGCTTCACGAATCACCCAGAAACTTTCAAGACAGGAGCTGACCAGAGCGTCCCATTAGTTTTGAAATTTTCGCGAAGATTCGTCAAACAGTGTCAAAGATATTGGCAAATCAGAAAAACGCTTGTCCTATGGAAACGAGGTCCTAACTATAACTACCTACTGGCGACTGCCAGTAGGTAATATATATATATATATATATATATATACTAACTCATATCACTGAGGTTATATATATATTATATATATATATATATATATTATCTACTGGCGGTCGCCAGTAGATAGTTATAGTTACAACCTATTATCCATAGGAAATCCGCGACATTCTATTTGAAATAACTCTCTTGCCGGTTGACGTATCTTCGCGAAATTTTCAAACTTCGTGAGGCACTCCGGTCCGCTCCTACCCTGAAAGTCTCGGGGTGATACGTCAAGCGAGGCCGAAAAGGGAGTCCCAAAACGCGTTTTCCCCATGCATTTTCCTCAGGAAACTTTAGACACGGCTACAGCCCGAACTGCTGAACGGAATTACACCAAATTTGGCAAAGAGGTAGTTCTTGGTTCAGAAAGAACCCTTTTTGTTAAATGGTGTAAATCCGTTCAGTAGTTGCTGAGAAAATCAAAAGTAAAAGTACATATATATCTATGGGCACGGAGGATTCGCGCACCCTGAGCGCACCCTGCGCGCACCGTCCCGATCACGAGCTGCATGTTAATTGGCTGTCAGCTGGCTGTCAACATTCCGATTCAGGAAATGTTGGCAGCCATTTATCCCTCGGTAGAACCGAGGGACAGAAACTAAGTGCGCAAAGCGCACAAAGGGGGCAGGGTAGAAACACCCTGACCCCTAGGTTTGCTCAGGGGGTCCCACAAGGACCCCTGGGCAAAAAAATAATAATAATTTTTTTAAATCGGCAGGATGCGCTCAGGGTGCGCGAATCCTGCCGGACAAAATCGAAGCGCGGTCTCCGCGCTTCGATTGTATTTTGCCCCGGGTGGCCCAAGTCCCGGGGGCATGGTGGGGGTTTAATTTTATGTGTGGGGGCCTCAAAGGGCCCCCAAGCCCGGGGACCGCCACCCCCGGGGCTTTCTTTTAAAAATGGTGCGGGAGGGCTCTGAGCCCTCCCGCAGCTCGAGACCACCACCTCCCGGGGCTTTTTAAAAAAATTAAACAACCTGTGTGGGGGGCTCCAGCCCCCACATGCCCGAGGACCGCCACCTCCCCGGGGCACTAACAAATTAAAATGGGGGTCCGTTTTGGACCCCGAAGCCCAGGGACCACCACCTCCCGGGGCTGTGCTGATGTAGGGAGGGGGGCCGCGCGGCCCCTCCTGGAGCCCTTGATGGCCCTGGGGACCGCCACCCCCAGGGCCGGCTCCTGCAGTGTCCCGGAGTGCCTACCCCGGGACACTTTAGTTTGCTATGGCAGGACGGGAGCCTCGCGGCTCCCGTCCTGCCATAGCAAACTGCTTGGATATTGGAGAGAGAGCAGGGAAACCTGCTCTCTCTTCCAATATCCAAAGCCGACTGCTTTCCACATGGGGAGCAGCATGTCAGCTGCTCCCCATGTGGGCTGCTAATGCCGGCTCCCAAGGGACGTGGGGAGCCGGCGGGACTGTGGGGGGATTGGGGACCCCCACAGTCCCCAACGGAGAGGAGCCAGCCCGGGGGATGGGGTCCCGGGGCAAGTAGTGGCCCAGGAGGGGGCCACGCGGCCCCCTCCCCAAAAAGAAAAAAAACAAAACAAAAAAAAAATATGGAAAGGCCGGCCCCGGAGGATGGGGTCCCCGGGGCCTTAAATGGCCTGAGGAGGGGGCCATGCAGCCCCCTCCCAAGAAAAATAAAAAAGGCCATGCCCCGGGGATGGGGTCCCCGGGGCCAATACAGGCCCAGGGAAGGGGGCCACGCGGCCCCCTTCCCGTTTTTTTTAATTAAATTAAAAAAAGGGGTAAGGCCCTGGGGGATGGGGTCCCCAGGGCCCAAAAACAGGAAAAAGGAAGGGGGCCACACAGCCCCCTTCAGGGGACAAAAAATATTATTATTTTTAAGCGATCAGGCCCGCAGGCCCCGCCCCTTCCTTCACCACTCTGCAAACGCGCCCCCTGGCGCGTTTGCAGAGAAAGCAGATTCCCCTTGAATACTGGGGGTCCCTGGGGGCCAACTAGCCCACCAGGAACCTCCAATATGCGCCAGAGGGCTGCGTTGCAGAGACGTGTGAGAGGCCACACCCCTTTTTACACCTCTCTGCAACGCAGCTCTGTGGCGCTTTTGGAGGTATATGGTGGGCTAGTTGGACTCCGGGGACCCTCAGGATTCAAGGGGACTTAATCCCCCAACTTAAAACGCGCCACGGGCGCGTTTGCACAGTGGTGAAGGGAGGGCGGGGCTTCAGGTGACATGTGTGCAAACAGGCCCCGTGGCGCGTTTTAAGATGGGGAATTAAATCCCCTTCAATCCTGAGGGTCCCTGGGGCCAACTAGCCCAACAGGTACATCCAGAAAGCGCCACAGAGCTGCGTTGCAGAGAGGTGTAAAAGGGGTGTGGCCTCTCTACACGTCTCTGCAACGCAGCCCCTGGCGCATATTGGAGGTTCCTGGTGGGCTAGTTGGCCCCTAGGGACCCTCAGGATTCAAGGGGACTTAATCCCCCAACTTAAAACGCGCCACGGGCGCGTTTACTAGATGTCACCTCAGGCCCCGCCCCTCCCTTCACCATTGTGCAAATATTCTTCTAAAATCATCCGAAATACGAATTCCGATTTACTCACCTGTTATCAGGAGAGACCTCAGTGCTGTATCTTTCAGCCCAGTACTGGTACTGAAAAGTAATTTTAACCGTACTTACCAGTAACTTGAATTTCCTTCCATAGGCTAACATTGACTGGTTTCACTTGGAAATTCTTCTAAGTGTGGAGTTTTGGAACTTTAAAATATTCCTCTAAAATCAGCCGAAATACGAATTCCGATTTACTCACCTGTTATCAGGAGAGACCTCAGTGCTGCATCTTTCAGCCCAGTACTGGTCCTGAAAAGTAATTTTAACCGTACTTACCGGTAACTTGAATTTCCTTCATAGGCTAACATTGACTGGTTTCAGTTGGAAATTCTTCTAAGTGTGGAGTTTTGGAACTTTAAAATATTCCTCTAAAATCAGCCGAAATACGAATTCCGATTTACTCACCTGTTATCAGGAGAGACCTCAGTGCTGCATCTTTCAGCCCAGTACTGATCCTCAAAAGTAATTTTAACCGTACTTACCAGTAACTTGAATTTCCTTCCATAGGATATCATTGCCTGCTTTTTGCTGAAAAAGTTTCTAAGTGTTGATTTTTGAAACATACAAATATTCCTCTAAAATCAGCCGAAATACGAATTCAGATTTACTCACCTGTTATCAGGAGAGACCTCAGTGCTGCATCTTTCAGCCCAGTACTGGTCCTGAAAAGTAATTTTAACCGTACTTACCGGTAACTTGAATTTCCTTCATAGGCTAACATTGACTGGTTTCAGTTGGAAATTCTTCAACCGTACTTACCGGTAACTTGAATTTCCTTCATAGGCTAACATTGACTGGTTTCAGTTGGAAATTCTTCTAAGTGTGGAGTTTTGGAACTTTAAAATATTCCTCTAAAATCAGCCGAAATACGAATTCCGATTTACTCACCTGTTATCAGGAGAGACCTCAGTGCTGCATCTTTCAGCCCAGTACTGATCCTCAAAAGTAATTTTAACCGTACTTACCAGTAACTTGAATTTCCTTCCATAGGATATCATTGCCTGCTTTTTGCTGAAAAAGTTTCTAAGTGTTGATTTTTGAAACATACAAATATTCCTCTAAAATCAGCCGAAATACGAATTCCGATTTACTCACCTGTTATAAGGAGAGACCTCAGTGCTGTATCCTTCAGCCCAGTACTGGTCCTGAAAAGTAATTTTAACCGTACTTACCAGTAACTTGAATTTCCTTCCATAGGCTAACATTGACTGGTTTCACTTGGAAATTCTTCTAAGTGTGGAGTTTTGGAACTTTAAAATATTCCTCTAAAATCAGCCGAAATACGAATTCCGATTTACTCACCTGTTATCAGGAGAGACCTCAGTGCTGCATCTTTCAGCCCAGTACTGGTCCTGAAAAGTAATTTTAACCGTACTTACCGGTAACTTGAATTACCTTCATAGGCTAACATTGACTGGTTTCACTTGGAAATTCTTCTAAGTGTGGAGTTTTTGAACTTTATAATATTCCTCTAAAATCAACCAAAGTACGAATACCAATTTACTCACCTGTTATCAGGAGAGAATCCAGTGCTGCATCTTTTAGCCCAGCACTGACCCTGAAAAGTAATTTTAACCGTACTTACCAGTAACTTATATTTTCTTCCATAGGAATCCATTGTCTGGTTTTCAGCAAAAAAGTTTCAAAGTGTTGATTTTTACAAACTACAAATATTCCTTAAAAATCACCTGTATGACTTAAACGCATTCTTTCAACTGTTTACAGGAGATGCACCAGTGCTGGATCCAGGATCCAACACTGAGTAAGAAAAAGTAACGATAACAGTTTTTACCTGCTAAGTGAATTTCCTTCCATAGGATAACATTGGTGATTCTATGAGAAAAAGTTTCTAAGTGTCAACTTTTAAAATACAATAATATTCCTTAAAAATCACGACTGTAACCAAAACGCTTTTACTCAATTGTTTACAGGAGATGTACCAGGACTGAATCTAGGATCCAGTCCTGTGGTTAGAAAAGTAATCCATAAAGTAACTAATTGCATTTAACTAGAAATTCACATTGAGCTGAATGTTGCATTGTGTTTGAAAATGTGTTGCCCATTGCAACAACTGTAACTACTGTACTTAAAAGTCTATTGCCTATGTGCAAAGTATTTAAACTAAAGTAATTCATTCTGAGAAAGTATTTTTTGTAATGTAATGTATAATGTAATTACAATGTAATTTAAAAAATAAAATATGTAAAAAAAAATTGTTTCAAAAAATGTAGTAAATCAGTATGAAAAAAATTAATATAACAATTAATACATTTAAAAATTGTCATTTACAAAACCTTTGAAATTCACTGAAAAAACCGTAGGTATCAGGCACGTTATAGTTAGAAATTAGCATTTAAAAAACCTTTGAAATTCACTGAAAAAACCATAGGTTTCAGACACGTTATAGTTACAAATTAGCATTTAAAAAACCTTTGAAATTCACTGAAAAAACCATAGGTTTCAGACACGTTATAGTTACAAATTAGCATTTAAAAAACCTTTGAAATTCACTGAAAAAACCATAGGTTTTAGGGACAGTTATAGTTACTTGGACATTGCACTCGTACAAAACCCGTGAAATTCCCCGTTATAGTTAGTTCAGCTAACTATAACTCGCGCCCCGCAATGCACTGCTGATGACGTCACATATTACATCACTCATGACATGGTCAGTGACATCACTGATGACATCACTGATGACATCTCAAATGACATCACTGATGACATCATCCACGTGATAATCTGATGCACCTCCTCACACCCTAATATAATCTTTGATACACCCACTCTAAATTACAGACTGCCATTCGCAAAACCATAGACACTCCAACACCAATAACCACATACCCACTCACTGATTCTTAGGTCTACACACACACATCCACTCACTCACCCGTACAGTCACTCATACTTACGGTCACTCAGTACAGGACTATCATATGCACTCTTACTCCTATATAGACACTCAAACAACGCCACTCATCCATAGAGATACTCAGACACCTAGTCAGTCATGCAAATAATTAAACACACTGCCATTTACTCACCTATACAGTTATACACACACCAGCTCACTTACTCATACAAATAGTAGCACATTGTTACGCTCTTATACAATCACTGATACAAGCACACACTCATCCATACAGCCACTATCACAATCACTCACTCTTGCTTATAGCTATTTATATACTCCAACACACATATATACTGCCTTTCACATATGTAGTTACTCACACATGTACCACTGGGACATACATTCACTCACTAACACACTCTTACACACACTTACCCACCCATACAGTCTATCACAGATGCACTCTTGAAACCATCCACCCAGTGAATCACCCACTCACACATCTATGCACAGAGTTGCACACACCCCTCCCACACAAACACTCAGGCACCCATACAGATACTCAGACAAGCATTCAATAACTCATATAGACACTCATTTAGCTATTCACAAACACATGCAGCCACTTACACAGCAACAGACAGACGGATACAGACATTCACCCAGTTTAGTCACTAACCCATGCATTCAGTAAGATACGTTAAATCACTCACTTATAGAGTCAGTCACGCACCTACTAAATCATCCATACAGACACTTACACACCCACTCATTCTTCAATACGTCTTTTCCTATATATATTAAAAATATTTAAACTTTACAGAAACACACAGTCACTGGATGATGTCATCAGTGATGTCATTTGAGATGTCATCAGTGATGTCATCAGTGATGTCACTGACCATGTCATGAGTGATGTAATATGTGACGTCATCAGCAGTGCATTGCGGGGCGCGAGTTATAGTTAGCTGAACTAACTATAACGGGGAATTTCACGGGTTTTGTACGAGTGCAATGTCCAAGTAACTATAACTGTCCCTAAAACCTATGGTTTTTCAGTGAATTTCAAAGGTTTTTAAATGCTAATTTGTAACTATAACGTGTCTGAAACCTATGGTTTTTTCAGTGAATATATATATATATATACACTATATATCATATATATACATTATTTTTCTTATTACAATGTAAATGATATATACATATATCATTTACCTTGTAATAAGAAAAATAATTTATAATTCATATGTATATAATCAGAAGGATTATGAGGTACCACATACCAAAACACGGAAAAAGATCACGTAGTTTATAACCTGCAGCACAAGCTATGTCATTTATGTGCTGGTATGCCCATGTGGTCTCAGATATGTTGGGAGCACAGTACAACCACTATGTAAAAGAATACTGGAACTTGCCCGAGCTAATGCTAACCACAATAAACAATACCCTGTTGCTAGACATTTCGAACAACATCATTTTAGTGATCACAATCAGCTAAAGTTATTTGGCATAGAACGGGTGGGTTCTGACACAAGAGGGAGGAGACAGGATTCTTAAACGGAGAAAATGTGAATCGTGTCACTTTATTCAACTTAATATCAAAACCCCATTTGGTCTGAACTCTGATGAATAATTGTATGTTCACCTTATCTGAACATGAGAGTGGCTGTCATAGTGTTAGCCCTTTTGTTTGTAAGAAACTGGTTTTAACTTCAGTGATGTGAGTTAGTGTTGATTTTAACATTATCTTTACTCTTTTCAATTGCAGGTGGCAAGGAAGGGACTCTCGACACAGAGCATGCTCGGGTGTTGGGAGGTTGTCCAGGCGATGGTTCCCTACCTTACTCTTCCAGAGATGAACCGGGGATTCTCACTCGGGGGGATTGATTGCACTTTTATTTTGTTTTTAGTTTTTTTTTTGGTTCTTATGCACAATATCACCGTTTTTAACATGAGACTGCATTTGTGGATGATTATTGCAAAAAATTATGACCTAATCATATGCTTTGCCCACTTGGGCTTGATGTGTGTGACATGAAATTGAGACAGACTGTTCTCTTGGTGGTGGGGGTGGCCCTCGACCAAACAAGCACAATAGATCTAACATTTGCTTCTGATAGCCCAATGGGGCTGTATCGTAGTACCTTTGTGCACAGACATGATGTTTATGACAGAGGTTGTGGTTGATTCCTTCCCCCCAGATTTCCCAACTGTTTGCCCAAGTGGTCAATTTGTGGATCCTAGGGCCTTCCATTGTACACATTACTGATGTACCTAAACGTGACCGTCAAATGTACTGGCCATTTATGTTTATGTTTATTGTAATTGGATGACACCGATTTATGGATATTTTGCAACAAATTATTGTTTTATAATTTACATTTCAGAGCTGTCCTTGCATCAACATTTACATGGTCACTTCTAACACCAGGTGTGCCGTAGTCAAATAATGTATTTCTTGTATTTCTTTCAACATGAACACATTTCACTGATTTACTATGTTTACACATTGAGATGGCAGGCACAATGCCTCTGGATTAGCTAGTATTGATGCCTGTAGTCTGTCATCTATATCAGAGCAGAGGACTAACGGCAGTATCATATGCTGATGATACTCAGCTGGTAGTAGCACTCTCCGACAACTCCATGCAGGATGCCCTCAAGTTCCGGAGCGATCTTGCAGCTGTCGCAGAATGGATGTGTGCTAACTGTCTCCAGCTTAACGCCAGCAAATCTGAGGTTTTGCTGGTAGGGAAAGACTCGGAGCT
Source organism: Calotriton arnoldi (assembly GCA_963921515.1). Classification (NCBI taxonomy): domain Eukaryota; kingdom Metazoa; phylum Chordata; class Amphibia; order Caudata; family Salamandridae; genus Calotriton; species Calotriton arnoldi. The sequence goes on along the minus strand of CAWUFW010004502.1, from coordinate 790,049 downwards.
GTGGAGCGAGCGCTGGTGGAGGGCGTCCCTGGGATGTGCACCCGCCCCCAAACAGGTGGTTAAAAATCTGGGTGTATGGGTAGACTCGGCCCTCAGTTTACAGGTCCAAACCAAAAAAGTTGGGGGTACCTGCTTTGGACTCTTATGTGGGCTTAAACCGTTGCTAGGTTTCTTTGATCCTTCCACTCGTCAAGTCATCATCAAGGTCACCATCATGTCTAGGTTAGACTATGCCAGCTCTCTTTACCTGGGGGTTAACAAGGCTGAGATTCTACAACTGCAGAGGGTTCAAAATGTGGCTGTTAGAACTCTCCTTGGCCTTCCTAGAACTTGTTCCACGACTAACGCCACACGCCGACTCCATTGGTTGCCGGTGGCTAGGCGCGTCGAGTTCAAGTCCCTCTGCATTGCCTTTAAAATTATGAATCTCTCCTCCCCTAGCATTCTGGCAAACCTGCTCTTACCCTATACACCTACTCGCCAACTTCGATCTATGGGCCAGCATCTGGCGGTTGTCCCTCGGGTGAGGAAGGTGCGCGCAGGAGGATGTTCCTTCCGCACTCTGGCGGCTAAACTTTGGAACTCTCTCCCGGTCCACATCCGCAGTATGGACAACTACCCGCCTTTCGCAAGGCCATTAAAACTCACCTTTTCCCTCTGACTTAGGATCTGCCCTCTTTTTGCAGCCTCCCAATTCCTTGCCGGTCAGCGCTGGGACACCCCTTTGCTGGGGCAGCTATGCGCTATATAAAACCCCGTAACATAACATAACATAACATAACATATCCGTGCTTTTATGTACTTATAGTGGTGTGTTGTTTTACAAACGTGATGCATGATCAAGGCCAGGAAGGCCAAAACACATTGCATCTTGCTGTTTGTACCTTGACTAAACACCCTTGAAACACAGTTGTGAATGCACGTGAAGTCGTTCAGACATAACGTCAGTTTTGAAAAAAATGGAATTTAAAAAAACTTACAAATTCATAGAAAAGACTAAAGGTTACAAAGACGTTATAGTTAGGCTCAGGTTTCACTGAAACATAGTTACCTGAGCTAACTATAACTCGCGCCTATTCAATGCACTGCTTATGCCCTCACATATTACATCACTCATGACATGGTCCCTTGTTGGCCCCCAAGGTCCCTCAGCAACCAAGAAGCCTTCATCCCCCAACCAGTAGTGTGCCAGGAGGCGCGTTTGCAGAGTGGTGGAGAAAGGGGGCATGGCCTCCAAAGTCCTCTCAGCAATCGCACTCTATGGGACTTACTGGAGGTAACAGGAGGGCTAACGGGGGAACCCATTCCCTGGATCCTTTCCTTTTTCTTTATTTTTTTAATGAAAAAGAAGGGGAGGGGGCCTTGCGGCCCGCCTACCAGGCTGATTTCGGCCCCGGGGACCCCATCCCCCGAGGCCCGGCCTCTAGTGTGGGTGCCCAGGTCCCACCCAGGGTACCAACTTAGCATGTTTGGGGCTGCAGGGGGAGCCTCAAGGCCCCTGCGGTCCCTGCTGGCCCCCTGCCTCCTGCGGGAGCCGGCATTGCTTTGACACTGAGGGAGTTGCTAACATGCAGCTTCCTCTCTGTCAAAACAATTGTGCTCGCTTTTAGCAAGCAAGAGCATTTTTTTATGGCTTGCTGGGAGCGATAAAGCTCCCACCAAGCCATAGCAAACAGCTATGTCCTGGGGGAAGCCACCCCGGGACACAGCAGGAGCCTGCTCTGGGGCATGGCAGTCCACAGGGCCACTTATGGTTCAAGGAGGTGTGCAGCATGGCCCCCCTCCTATGTTTTGTTTTGGGCCTGCCCTGGGGAGGTGGCAGTCCCCTGGGCCAAGAATGGCCCGAGAGGGGGCACGCGGCCCCACTCCTATTATTTAAAATCAGGATGGCCCCAGGGTGTTGGTGGTCTCCAGGGCCTCGGGGCTCTCTGAGGTCCTCCTCAACACATTTTCATTTTGGCCCTGGGGAGGTGGTGGTCCCTGGGGTATGGGGGTTCAAAGTGTCCCTTCGATTTATATTTTGCATATGGCCCCAGGGAGGTGGTGGTCCCCGAGGCCTGGGAGACTGAGAGTCCCCACACATTAAAATGAGTGAGCCCCGGGGAGGTAGTGGTCCCCGGGGGCATAATAGCACCAGAAGGAGGGGCCCGTGCGCTCCCCCTCCTTCATTTGGAAAAAGCCCCCGGAACCTGGCCCACTCGGGGGAATATATTTAACAAAGCACGGCAGACCGCACTTCATTTTTTAAGAAAACTTCAACGGGATTCGCAGATCCAGCGCAACTTCCACTGAAAAGTTTTTAAAAAAATGCTTTTTTGGCCCTGGAGGTGGTTCCTGTGAAGACTCCCCCAAGAGGCCTAGGGGGTCAGGGTGTTTCTACCCTGTCCCCTTTTCTTTTTTTAAAATGTTTTTTCTGTGACTCGGTTCAACCAAGTCACAACATGGCTGCCGGCACTTCCTGGTTGAAGTGTTGGCAACCAATCAGAGCTGTGCATTTCCCTGCACAAGCTCGTCTTTTTTCCCGAAGGTTTCGCAATCACTGATACCACTAACTTTTTCATCTTAAAATTCTAAAAAACTACTGAACAGATTTGCACCAAATAACAAAAAGCACAATTTGCGTAACAACATCTATATCTACTTATCTGCCAAATTTGGTGTAATTCCGTCCAGCGGGTCGGGCTGTAGGTTCGACTACGTGTCATATGGGAATAAACATCGAAAAACACACTTTTTTTAGCCCTCTTTTTCTTGGTCCCCGCTTGACGGATCACGCTGAAACTTGCCATGCACAACAAGACTTACTATGACACATTTTTGGGGAAATGTCGTGAAGATTTGTCAACAGGTGCCAAAGATATAGGTAAGTCAAAAAACGCTTTTCCGATGGAAACTAGTCCTAACTATGACTAGATCCCATTATGTCAATTTCGAATCAAACCTGGGACACAGACTCCAATGTTATTGTGCATATTTTATTGCAACCTGTTAACAAAAGACACATTTCGGCCAAGCCTAGCCTTTTTCACATTTGTGCTGGGATCCAAACAATTCATTTTATAGTACCCAGGTGATCAATGGTAACCGATAACAGACTATGCAATCATGGAAACAGTTTCTTGAAAACAGGCTTGCATTCTGTCAACTAACCCGTTTTTTTTACCAGGACAATTGTACACATGAATAGGCAAAAAATAAATATAAATATGAGACATTGCAATCATTTCATAAATACATAAAACAACAGACAATTCCGCGTTTATGGGATTTATTTTGTGTTATCATTCATTGACAAAAAGTATTATTTTGTCAGTGTATTGAACCAAAATTGTGCCCTTGGTGGGCTTAATATGTCTAAAAACATTTATTTATATACACACACATATTCCCTGCTTCCTAAGTCTGAATTTAATATTTACAAAACCTATTGTTTCTGATATATTAATTAATTTCATATTAAATAGTGATACAATAACTATATGCAAGCCCGGTATCCGTTCATTCTCTTCATGTCCGTTAATACCATCTTTACCCCAAGTGCAAGAATATTTATTGCTGCATAAATTTCATAAATATCATTAAACTGTGTTAAAAAACCCTGATGTATGAGACATCACTCCCTGATTCTTGAATTCAAATGTTAAGAAATTTGATGGCACTACCCATATCCATTTTAAAAGAATTTGTGAAGATCCTCTCGGACTTTTAAACCTTTTGGGGATTTTGTATTTAAATTTAATATAGGTTGTGTCTTCAGCTGTCTGAGCAATAGTTTTCAGTTGCCTCCTCGACTCAGTTTGAGCACTGCATCAATTACAAAATATTTCAGACAGCTGAGATTGTTGTTATGGTATTGTTTAAAATGTGGGGCTACAGAATAGGTGGAATCAGAATTAACGATAGCTCTAAGGTGTTGTAATATTCTCACATGGACCTGTAATTTTGTTCTTCCTATGTAGCGTAGCTTGTATGTTCACTCCAAAACATAGACCACAAATTCGGTTTTGCATATATACAAGCTATCTATTTTTACAGGTCTATCATAAAATGGAGTGAAATTTTGGGACAATGGATTCTAAATTGGCATGCTCTACAAGAGTTGCATTTGTAGAATGCTTTTCTGGAAGAGAGCCAGCTAGTTGTTTCAATTACTTCTGGGCTTTTTCTAACCAGTGCATTGCTCATTGATGGAGTTTTTCTAAAGGTTGTAGTAGGTTTTCTGAGGAGTCTCAACCCTATAATAAGATCACTTAATATTATAGGCCACTGTTTTCTGAGGATATATCGTATTTGTTGCTCCTGTTTATTGAATGTTAAAATTAGTCTAACACTTGTTTAATCTTTATTTTCATTACCTTTTTTGTTTTTATTTTTATTTGATCTAGCCCCAAATAGAATAGCTTCCCTACTCTCCTGATTAGCTTTGGCATTGGCTCGATCAAGGATCTTGACTAAGTATCCTCGAGCCAAGAATCTCTGTTTGGCTTCCTGTTGACATCTTTTTAGATCACTGTCTTGATTGCAATTTCTTCATGGTCTTAACATTTCACCATATGGTATACTGCCTTTGAGGTGTCTGGGTGGAAGCTGCTGGCATGCAGTATGGAATTGCCAGCCGTTATTTTCCCATGAAGTTGAGACTTAATTCTGTTGTTCTCTATGTACACTTGTACATCTAGAAATTCAAGAATATATATATTCACTTAAAACAACAAAGGTTAAGGGGTCGATGCAGTGAGGCTCAGAGTTCACTCATACAAAACCATATAACTTCAGCATTTATAGTTACCTGAGCTAACTATAACTTATTCCCACGCAATGCACTCCTTATGACGTCACATATTATATCACTCATGACATGGTCAGTGACATCACTGATGATATCTCAAATGACATCACTGATGGCATCATCTAGTGAGTATAAGTACCTAAGTATTTTTTGTGTTTATGATTGCTATACATATATGCTAAGTTACTAAATTAGTCAAACTAATACACTAGGTGTGCTACTCATGAGTGATACTACATCTAAAATATATTATGCGAGTGGTTGTGTGACTGTGTGTATCCATGTGTGAGTGGGTGTCTGAGTAACTGCATAGGTCAGTGAGTGGGTATGTGAGTGGCTGTATGGCTTTATAAGTGGGTGTGTGAGGAGCTGTGTGGGTGAGTGAGTGGCTGTGTGAGTGACTGTATTGGTGAGTGAGTGGGTGTGGCAGTGGCTGTATGGGTGAGTGTGCGGCTGTGTGAGTGGCTGTTTGAGTAGCTGTATGTGTAGGTGTGTAAGTGCCTGTATGGGTGGGTCAGTGGGTGTCTGAGTGGCTGTATGACTGAGTGAGTGGTTGTGTAAGTGGATGTATGGATGAGCAATTGGCTATTTAAGTGGGTGTTTGGTTAAGTGAGGTGGTGTGTGAGTGGCTGTATTGGGGAGATTTCTCTATATGAATGGCTGTATGGGTGAGTGAGCAGTTGTGGGAAAACTTGTATGAATGTGTGAATGGGTATATAAGTGGTTGTGAGGGTGTGTGAATGCGTTGAGAGGCTATATGGGTGGGTGAGTGGGTATGTGAGTGATTGTATAAGTGGCTACATGAGTGTGTGAGTAGCTCTATGGGTGGGTGTGTGGTTGTGTGATTGGCTGTATGGGTGAGTGACTAGTTCTATGAATAGTTGTATAGGTGAGTAGAAGTTTGTGTGAATGTCTGTTTCAGTGAGTAAGTGAGTGTGTGAGTGGCTCTATGGATGAGTGAGTGGTGGTGTGAGTACTTGAATGGTCATGTGAATTGGTATGTAAATGTTTGTGTGGGTCTGTGAGTGGCTGTATGAGTGATTGTATGAGTGAGTGAGTAGGCATGTTAGTAGCTGTATGGGATACTGGCTCAGTGTGTGAGAGGCTGGGTGGGTGTATGAGTGCATGTGTTAGTGTCTATATGTCCCTATGACTGGATGAGTGTGTCACTGTATTAGTGAGAGAGTGGGTGCATGAGTCACTGTATGGGTGTGTCAGTGGCTGTATGAGTGAGTGGATGTGTGAGTGGTACAATGGATCAGTGAGTGGGTGTGTGAGCACTTGTATGGGTCTGTGAATGGGTATGTGAGTGGTTGTGTGGGAGTGGATGTATGAGAGGTTGTATGGGATATGAGTGGGTGTGTGAGTGGTTCTGTAGATGATGTCATCAATGATGTCATCGTTGATGTCATTTGAGATGTCATCAGGGATGTTACTGACCATGTCATGAGTGATGTGATATATGAGGTCATAAGCAGTGCATTGCAGTGGCGAAAGTTATAGTTACCTAGGGTGTGGCCCTTTTCCCCGCGCCAATTTCTACCACGGGAAATCCATCCCCCAGGGTGCATCCTTAACACACATATATCTTGAATGGGGAGGGGCGCAGGCGGCCCCACTCCACCGGCCGATTTTGACCCGCAGGACCCCATCCCCTGGGGCCCAGCCATGTGTCCAAGGGTGCCCTGGTCCCACCCAGGGCACCCAATGTGCAGGATGGGGACCGCAGGGGGAGCCTCAAGGCCTCCATTGTCCCAACTGGCTTCCTGCCTCCTGCGGGAGCCGGCATTACCCTTGCACACAGGAAGTTACTGGAAATGCAGCTCCCTGTGTGCAAGAGCAATAGTTTCATCTCTTTCCATGCCCGCTTGCCTGCGAGCAGGCAAAGAGATTAAATCTATGCTTCCAGCTTTGACAGCTCCTGCCTGCTGGAAGCATAGTGTTTGCTTTTGCTAGGCTGGGGCTGTGAAAGCTCCCACCAAGCCGAAGCAATTAGCTATGTCCCAGGATAGGTACCCCAGGACATAGCAGGAACCGAGCCTGGATGATATTGTCTGGCGGGGTTCCCGTATGGAAGTTGAGGAATACACTGCTGCCTTGAATGTCAATGAATAACACTTACAGTTTACCAGTCATATTAGTGATGTTGAAATAGAATTCTTAGATTTAGTGGTGTTTGTAAAGGGTGCCCAGTTGGTAACTAAATTATATCGAAAACTGACAGCTGGTAATGGAAATGGAGAAAAAGCAAAAGTACCGAAGACCGGAAAAAGTATAAACTCATCCACCGAAGCTATTTGGTCAATATTAGACAGGCAAAAAAACTATATCTCAGGAACAGGATTGAAAAGGCTGTCAATTCCAATAAGGAGCTTCATAAAATACTAAAGGAATTTACCACCTCCCCTACCCAGCCATGTAATCCTGCCTCACAAGACTGGGCAGACACACTTTCCACGTTTTTCAAGGAAAAGATTGTCGCAATTCACAATTCCTTTCTGAATCATGATACTAAAAATACAAAAAAAATTGTAAATGACTCTGATAGTACCCTTCCTTTCTAGAGGAGTTCACTTTGTTTAACTCAGATGAAGTGTCAACTGCCCTGGCCAAGATCAAATCAGGTTCTCCAGTAGACCCGGTTTCACCGCGCTTTTTCTCAACCATTGCCCCTCTGCTTCTTAGAAATCTCACTGATCTATTTAACATGTCACTTTTACAATCAGTAGTTCCAGTTATATGGAAAGCTGCTAGGGTCAGGCCTATTTTAAAAAAACCTACCGCTAATCCCAAGATACCAAGCAATTATCGTCCAATCTCTGTGCTTCCTTATTTTGGAAAGGTGCTTGAATCCCTGATTAATAGGCAACTCACCACACACCTGGAGAGCCTCGGATTATTGGATCCGTCACAGTCCGGTTTCAGGGCCGCCCACAGAACCGAAACAGCGCTGGTGGAAGTCATTGATAGCATCAGACTAGCCCAGGATAACGGGCAGTCAGCCATGCTTATCCTGTTGGATTTGTCAGCCGCCTTCGACACCATCTCCCACAGCATTTTAGAACAACGGCTCTGGGAGATGGGTGTCAGAGGTATGGCCCTGGACTGGCTCAGAAGCTATCTAACCGACCTAACCACCACGGTACAGATTGGCAACATGATTTCTCGCAGTCGGCCAGTAAAGATGGGAGACCTCAGGGCTCCATTTTGAGCCCTATGCTCTTTAATCTTTATGTGACACCACTGGCTAAGGTGATCAGGTCCTACGGTTTTGATGTGGTGTCATACGCTGATGATACCCAGCTATTGATCACCCTAGGTCCCGATCCCATCGACACAAAGACCCGCTTTAAAAACTGCATGACCCACATTAATAACTGGATGAGTGCTAACCATCTTCAGCTAAATGGCAGCAAGACTGAGGTCATTCTCTTCGGTAGGGCACACGAATTTTGGTTGAATGACTGGTGGCCCCATAATCTGGGTCCCTGTCCATCTCCAAAAGCAGTGGTGCAGAACCTTGGAGTAATGATTGACAACCAGCTATCAATGAAAAATCATGTAAACCATATAATCAGCACCTGTTATGGAATTATGCGCAGTTTACGAAAACAATTTCAATGGATTCCAATTGAATCGAGGAAGCCACTTGTCCAGGGACTGATCATAAGCCGTATTGATTACGGAAATGCCCTGCTGGCCTCGATCAATGAAGAACTCTATTCTAGGCTTCAGGTCCTGCAGAATACAGCCGCCAGACTGGTACTGAACCTTCCTTCTAAGTCTCCATCAGTGCCTAGCCTGAAGCATCTTCCCTGGCTTCCCATTAGGAAGCGAACCCGTTTCAAGATCCTCTGTCTAGTGCATAAGAACATGCACGGAAGCGGGCCTAGCTATTTCGCAAAAAAACTCAGCTGGTACCAGCCAACTAGGACGCTCAGGTCAAGCACCAAATCTCTTCTTACCCCATGCAGAGTTCGTACCACCAGTAATGGCGGGAGATCCTTTTCATTCCTCGCACCCACTCTCTGGAATAAACTTCCATCTCACCTACTCTCTGTTACAGATCACAATCGATTCCGCAAGGAACTAAAAACTTGGTTGTTTGATCATCAATAGTATCCCTTTTTCTGTCCTTCAGCTTAAGTGGAGTCGTACGCAAGCGCCATGAGACCTCCGGGTGATATGTACGCTCAACAAATATTCTTGACTTGACTTGACACTGCACTTCACTAGTCAACACCCCCGTTGTCTGGTGAACAGTATCCAGTTCGGAGAACTGTTGTGTATTAAACGCAACAGCGCGACCCAGGACAACTATGAGATAGCAAGGAAAGAGGCTCTATCCAGGTTTAAGAAGGGGGTATCCTAAAAGGGTCCGGGCAACAGCAGTGACCAGAGCTGAACAGCAAGATAGGAAAGATTTAGCAACTAAAATATGCTGGAAGGAGATGATGAAATCACTAGATTAATCTTCACCTTTTCGAATGATTCAAATGAGATACAGGGAATCTTGACGAAACATTGGAACATTTTACAAGCAGATGGAATAATCGGCCGATTAGTTCCACCCCATCCCATTGTAACCTATAGGAAGAATACCTCATTGAAAGATTTACTTGTGCATAGTCACTTCTCAAGCAAGGAAGAGATAAAGCCTAAAGTGGTGGGTTTTTATCCATGCACAAAATGTAAGGCATGCAGAAAAAGTGTCAAGATCAAGGATTATCTAGTTCCGGGGAACAAATCCAGGAAATCTATCATGAAGTTGCTTAATTGCAATGCTGATTTTGTTGCTTATTGTCTTCTATGCTTGTGCAACCTTCTGTATGTGGGGAGCACAGTGCATCCAGCGAAGAAAAGAGTATTAGAACATATGCGGGCAATAACCAAATTGGATAACAGCTACCCGGTAGTTAGACATTTTGCAACTTTTCATCAAAGTAACAGTAATTTACTACGTTTCTTTTGGTTGGACCAGGTGCCCATTTCAGAAAGAGGTGGTGACAGAGTCAACTCAGGGCCCGGCGTCCGCTCAAATCTAAATATATTATAGAGCTGAAGACCCTGGCCCCATTTGGGCTAAACAGTGAAGAGGAGATGTGGGTTCATATAGGTTAGAAGAATGAATGTTCCCTCCACACTAGTTGCGTATAGCCCTCTGCATAGCAGGTGTCTTTTCAGGTTTCTCTATGTACAATTTTATAAGGTGAGAATAAAATATCAGTGATTTTAATGGGTGGGTGGCACTAATCACGACAATTTGATTTTCCGAGCTGTGTGAGGATTTATGACCCTAGCAAGCCATATTGGAATGTATTGAGTAGCAAAATCAGTAAGTGCAGTATATATGTATATATATATATCTATTTGCCTCATATATGTATATGAGTGGAGTATTGTATTACAGATTTAGTGACATATCCTATTTTACAGCGAGTAGATAGGCTTTATGTATCACTTTGCAGTTTTACCCCGATTTATTTCAATGCCCATTCAGGGCTTAATTTTTCAGTGTCATTGATCAAATAGCGCTATGATTGGTCCTATAACCATTCATGAAGGAGATAGTGACAATGTTTAAACGAGTTGCAAGATTAACACAGCTCGTTTGGAGCTGGATGTATTTAGTAATTGAATTTAAACAAAACATTTGAGTTTTACTATCTTGCCGTTTGCACATGGAGGTAGAAAATCGCTGGTGATTGTTCAACATGATCTTAAAATCTGTAAAATATTGATGAATTAGAACATGAGAATTTTTTGAGAAACAGTTGAAAGCACATAACTGATTTTATTGATTCTATATATATTGTACCAGATGTTTAGGTCGAGCCTGAGCCAGCACGCAAGCGCTGCTCTGGTGAAGATCTGTTGTAGTTCAGTACGGGAGAGAAGCCCGCCCATTCCCCCGCCCTTATTTTTTATTGGCTTGTGTCTTTGTCCTTTGTAAATGCTGGCGTCTGATTCCTTAATTGTCTTATTAGTCCCTCCTTAGTAAACAGGCATTTTGTCATTTGTAACCTCCCATGGTTACTGGCCCCTTTACTTGGCTGTTACACTATAAGTGTTCTATTTTCTTTATTGATTTTCTCCTACCTCAAACACGACGATGTGCTTTGCTTACATTCAGCGGGCCATGCCCGCTTTCACTTTCGCAGCAGCCGGGACAATGGCGGACGTTTGTTTCCAATGCCATAGGTCTCGCATTTAAATGCGAGACCTATAGCATTGCAAATATTTTTTCTCGTTGGTATTCAAACGACCTCGTTTATTTTAACTGACTGAAGGGAATATGTTGGACCTGAAAAGAGCACAGAGCAAGCAACCCATCTGTGCTGAGGCAGGCCGCCCGCAACGCCCCCGTCGCAGCAGCAGTTCCACTCTGTGCACAGGCCTCGCAACTGCACATCCTGTGCACATCACAGCGCTGCTTCCCAGCCTGCACTGAAGCCGCACACGCCATGCATCCACCGAGGTACACTGAACTCACACACACCAACAATGCGTCTCCTCATCCTGTACTCAAAACTGTAGCGCTACATAGGCTTCATTGCTCCTCGTGCTCGTGGGCAATTTCACCGCCGGATACCCACCAAAAGGCAGTGTAAATGGCGCTGTTTCTGCCCTTAGGCGCATTTAACAATACACTAACTCTATAGTAACTGTCCCATGACTACTCCTAGCGATGCAGTAATTGTCCATTATCAGTTTTTAACTCTGCAGTATCTTCATAACAGGTGTTTAAAACAATGACAACCAGCACAGTGTAAAGAAACTACATCATAGGGTCTTTAGGAGCTAGGACACTGCACGCAATGCAACCAAACTGCATACCAGGGTTTAAAAGCAGAGTCACCAAGCACAGAATGTAAACACACTGCAGCCGAGGTTCTTAAAAACAGCTGCCTATTGCAATCTGTAGAGAAACGGCATATCGGGGACTGTAAAAACACAAGCACCAAGCGTACTGCCATGAAACACCCCATCTCAGGAACTTCAAAACAGACACCAAGTGCACAGTGTACTGTTAACAAAATACATGCCAGGGTCTTTGCGAACCAGGATACTAACTACGTCGTAGAGAGACGGCATATCAGGTCTTTAAAAACAAAACTACCCAGCAATCAGTGTAACCAAACTGTAACCCAGGGTCTTTGTGTACTGGGACACCAAACACAGAGAAAAGACGCTGGACCTCGTGGACTTTAAAAACCAGAACGTCATGGCAGGAATTTAAAAATAAAAACAGACACCCTGTGCGAAGTGCATCTCAGAGCTTTTAAATTCTTGAAAGACACAGCACACTGAGTAAACAAATGCAGGGCAATCTTACAACGTGTCTTCTAGTTCCACTTGGAAAATGCCCATGGCTCTGGAAGACCGGGGCTTCCTTGCGTGACGTGTGCTCATGGGTGATTGAACCCCCTCTTCAACCACCCTCAGCTCCCCCCATGGCTCCACTTCAGCATATAGGACCCCTGCCCACCTACTTGTGGTCCCACTACCTCAGCCCATAGCTTTACCTCAACCACCCTCGTACAGCCTCCTTGTTTCCCCCACTACCCTCATACAAGCACAGTGTACCCCAAACATCCTCGCATATACCCCACACCTAGTTTACCCCAAACCTTCTCGCATACCTCCTTATGCACAGTGTAGCCCAACCCTTATCTCATCATACCCCCACACACGCACTTTATACCCAACCATCCTTGCACACTCCCACACATGCAGTGCACCTTAACCCAGCTTGCATAACCCAGACATGGAGTGTACCCCAACATTCTTCTCATACACCCAAATATGCAGTGTACCCCAACCCTCCTCTCATACCCCCACACACAAAGTGTACCACAACCCTCCTTGCATACCCTCACACGAAGTGTACCCAACCCTCCTCTCATACCCCCACACATGTAGTGTACCCCAACCCTCCTTGCTTACCCAACACACAGAGTGTAACTCAACATTCCACGAATACCCCATTTATGCACAATGTACTCGCACCTCCTCTCATACCCCCACACACAGTATACCCCAACCTTCCTTGTAAACCTCCACACACGCAGTGTACCCCAACCATCCTTGCATACCCCACACATGAAGCATACCCCAACCCTCCTCTCATAGCCCTACACATCCACATGGTACGTGTACCACAACCCCCCTTCCATACCCCTACACACAAAGTGTGTACCCGAGCCTTCCTTGCACACTTCCAAACACGTACAGCGTACCGTGTACCACAACCCTCTTTGCGTAACCCTACACTCGGAGTGTACCCCAACACTCCTTGAATATCCCCATTTGTGCAGTGTATCCAACCCTCCTCCCATACCCCCACACACGCAGTATACCGCAACCCTCCTTGCATACTTCCACATACGCACAGCATACTGCATACCACAACCATCCCTGCATACCCCTTCACACGCAGTGTGCACCCCAGCCCTCCTTGCATACTTCCACACATGCACAGCGTACCGTGTACCCCAACCCCCCTTCCACACCCCTACACACACAGAGTACAGTAACGCAGTGAGCAGAAACCACGTACCTACACCACACCTGTGCTCACGGTAAAAAAGCCTCTCTGTAAGTTAAAGATATTTATACCTACGTGTTGACATAAATGTTGTTTGCTCCTTCTGCTAAATAGTATTTCGGAGACCAGCGTTGAGTATTTTTGTGGTTCTATTTAATAACAAAGACCTAAAGAGACACTTTTAAAGAAGGTCTGTGGATGAGTTTGCCGGATAGTACCATGAGAGGTGGTCAGGGGAGTATGATGAGACCCTTACCGACCATTTCATGGACGTTTCTGCACAAAATCAGATTTGCGCTGAAGGTGTGCCGCCATGTATGACATTTGTATACTGATTGTGCCATGGCCATAGCTGCCGACTATGGAACTGGGGAACCGAGTTCGAGATCCGTTGAGTCAACACCCTGTGATTCTGGGCAAATCGTTTAATATCCCCCTGCCTTAAAGAAAATTATTTGTGTAATGTAACTGGTGCTCGTGTAAAGAGCTCCAATACCTTGCGGTTGAGTTCGCTCTCTAAAAAAACTGCAAAAAAAAAACTGAAAAGAACGGAATCAGTACAACCTGAAAAGTGGGGAATTCCTGTTCTGTTCCATAACACTGAAGGCATGATGGCTGTAAGTGCACTTTCCTCTACAGAGCCCTGTACCTGCAGCGGAACGTTTAACTTGTTACGCCAGACATTTATATTTCTAGCCTCGGCGGTAAATTATATCATCATTGCGGTATGTATTAAGCTGATAGAAATGCAAGAAATTGTGTTCTGCCGACTGTCAATGTATTTGTGTGTACACTTATACATTAGCAAGAGCTTGAGAATATCACAGAGTTCCAGTGGAAAAACAAGAACGCGGACGCAGAGTGCATCATGGCACCATTTGAAAGCTGTCCAATGAATCGATGAAGAGAGAGCCTTGTCTTAGTGATGGTACACGAGAGGGATCTGCGCATCTGCCGCACATCCCGGATATGCCTCTGAGTGGCGCTCGGCTACCTCTCTCCGAGTTTAGCTCTGCTCTCAGCTGCGGCATGGGAACATGATGATTATGATTCTTTCTTTCCCATTTAGCTCGAGGCAGGAGCCTGCCCGGGATTTTCTTTTTATTTATTTATGTTGTGGCTGCCAGCTTAATTATCACATAAATAGGCCACGCTTCTAGGACGGCAGAGGGAAAACTGGTTTGGTCAACCGCTCGTCTCTGTGTTGGCCTGGGGCTACCCAGACCAAAAATCTTTAACACAATTTATTTATGAATTTATTCATCCATCCATCCATTTCTATATAGCGCGGACATTACTTAAAGGTGCTAAGGTGCTTGACAATATATATGGATCACTGCGTAAGATACAAAATTACACAAGCTGAAGATGTTGATGCATTAGAGTATAAGAGCAGATCATCACACAGGGCATTGAATTACATTATCCACCACTACCACCAATACCACCACCACCAATACCACCACCAATACCACCACCACCACCAATACCATCACCAATACCACCACCACCACCAATACCAATACCACCACCACCACCACCAATACGAATACCAGCACCAATACTACCACCACCAATACCGCCACCAATACCACCACCATCACCAATACCACCACCACCACCAATACCACCAATGCCACCACCACCAATACCACCACCATCAATACCACCACCACCAACACCACCAATACCAGCACTACCAATACCGCCAGTACCACCACCACCAATACCACAACCACCAATACCACCACCACCAATACCACCACCACAAATACAACCACCACCAATACCACCAATACCACCACCACCAATACCACCACCACCACCAATACCACCACCACCAATACCACCACCTCAGCGCCTCTCCCTCACTAGTAATAGCAGGGGCACTGTACGAGCCGGAACTGCAGCCAAGACCATCCCTCCCTCCATGCCTGGCTTAAAGCACAGCACGCCCTGCACCAGGAGGTGAAGCCAGGGCCCTACTACAGCTGGAGTGTTTTTTTATTAGGGCAAAGATAGCAGTGACATTACGCAATGCCACACTGCACACTCAAATCACAGAGAGAGCAGGAAATAGCCCCCGCTCCCGCTCTTCCTCCTGATTTGCGACAGTGTAATCACAGAGTGAAAGGTGTTGGAGCGCTTTGTTAGTGTTTATAGCTCGGATCATATGTAACTCTCACTTCACACTTTCTGGCCCATGCATCAAGCAAAATACCCTTCGCTAAATTAGCGAGTCGTTAAAATAGGACGTTAGTGAGCGCAAAACCCGCAATTGCAATGCATCAACCCCAATAGTGAAAAAACTACCTATTCACAAAAAATGCCCCCGCTAATTTACCGATTCGCACATTTGCGAATCGCAAAGAGCGAATACATCAATTGCGCATGCAAATAGCGAGTCTCTATTTAAGAATCGCAAAGGCATGCATCAAAAGTCGCTATTAACGAAGTTCCCGAAATTCGCTATTTAGCATGAGCAGAATAAGGGGAATCTCAAACACGAGGTAAATCTGATGAAACAGACAAAAAAAATACAAAAAAAATAAACACACGTGTAAACTATCTGAAACCCTTCAAAATGGCACTGGAGACCCCGTAAGGTTTCCAAAACGGCGGCCCTCTACGTGCTTTCAAGGAGGATGAGACTGAATGCAGCAGCACAGCGCAGGAGGAGGATCCAGGTGAGGGTATTCAGAGTGCGCATTACATTGCTTGGCCAAAATGAGGAGGAAGTACATGACAAGTATCGTCTGGATCGTGCCATGATAATGCGCCTAATTGCTGACCTGGAACCACTACTGCAGCACCAGACCCGTAGGACAAATGCCATTCCTGCGCACGTCCAAGTCCTATGCAGCCTGCACCTACTGGCGTCCGGTAGTTTCAGGGGGTCGTAAGCGGTAGCCGGAGGCGTCTCACAAAGCGCACTTTCACGCTTCTTCCGTCAATTCATTGATGCCATGCTGACAATGATACATACCCACATCACATTCCCCACAACCCCACAGCAGTTGAACCAGACCAAACTGGAGTTCTACCAGTTGGCACAATTCCCCCATGTCATAGGATGCATTGACTGCACACATGTCCCCATCTGTCCCCCCTCAGCCAACGAGTACATCTTCCGCAACCGGAAGTCCTATCACTCGATCAACGTACAGGTCGTGTGCAATGCCAAGCACATAATTATGGACATAGTGGCACAATTTCTGGGGAGCACACACAACTCATATATATTCCGGCACAGTGGCATCCACAGGCGTCTGCTCAACGGTGAATTTGGAGAGGGACACCTACTCAGTACATACATATTCCTATTTTTTACATCATTATCCCATATGTATTTGCATAACTGCGGCTAATCCTTTGCTTCCCACCCTGTAGGTGACAGCGCATACGCCTTGCGGGAATATATCCTGACACCCTACCTCAACCCAGCAACACCACAGGAACGGCGCTACAACGCGGCACATATCAGCACAATGTGGTCGAGAGAACATTTGGGATCCTGAAAAGTCGCTTCCGGATCCTACATAAGACTGGTGGCGCATTGCAATATGACCCGTGACCTGATGCAGGATTGTAGCAGTATGTGCCATGCTGCACAACATTGCAACCAGAAGGGGGATCCCCATTGTGATGGACGGAAATGCCAACGATCGGGACAACCAACCACCCGCACAACATCGACAGTCACACGTGTCAAACACAGCTGAGGGTCAGAGGAGGCGGACATACATCACACAACATCACTTCTGAGGCTGATAAGAATGAGCCATCACAAAATGTCTTTGGATGCTAATGTTTTATTCACATAGGCACAGGTCAAAGTAAATATTCATGTATCTGAAACATAACGGTGATTGCATAGGTTGATGAAATGAAAAGTAATCGTTAACAGCACGGGAGTGCAATCCCAATATCAAAGTGGAACATGGTTACCCCACCATGGACAATGAGGCAGGAATGCATGTCTAGCGCCTCTTGCCACGTACCCCCAGCGTCCTGTCGCCTGGCTCCTCGACGTCACCCTGATGTGTGCCTGTGGCTGTTGAGCTGCGCGAACTGCGCCTCCTGCTAGTGGGCTCCGGCACGGACACGCTACTCATGCTCGATGCCTCCTCACTACCCTCCTCCCCCTCCAAGGTGCTGGCACTCACTGTCCCAGTCTGTAGATGTTCCACAGCAGTGGTCACTTGGCCTAAGGCCTTAGCAACATCCCCGCAGAAATGTCCTAGGTCAATCTGCAGTGACACGGAGCGGCGTGACAAGACAGCAGTGCTGTTGCAGAGCTTGGTGATGGCCCTAGTATTTGCAGTGAGACGAAGCAAGCACTGCCGATGCCTCCTGCACTTAGTGCATTGTCCTGCTATGACGGCACGGGTGAGCTCCTGTAGGCTCTTGTTCATTTCCTGATTCCCCTCTGCAACAACTGTGGTTAGGTGACGCACAATGTCTGACATCGTGCTCATGTTTTTGGCAAGCTTGGAGATATGCAGATTGATTGTGCCCATATGTCTCTCCTGCAGGCGCTGAACACGTAGCATCTGCGACTCAACCCCAGCATAGACATTCGGAGCCTCTCCTGATTCTGTCACACTACTGCTCCTGGACCTGCGCAGTTGTCTGACTCGTCCACGTGCTGGTGTTGGAGCTGCTGAAGGGAGACGTGTCTGGCAAGGGACTGTTGGGGGTGCTGGGGTCGGGTCAGTTTCCATTTCCTGCAGTGCGGGTACATGTGGGCTGCGTTTTGGTGGTGGTGGTGGTGGGGATTGAGGGTCCAGCGGGGTCTCTCCATCCGTCTCTGCCGGTGTCTCCGAAATCATGAGGCGCTCACTGTCATCTGAGTCCACCGGAGATGCATCTGTGTGTGAAACAGTGCATTGTTATTTTAGTTTGTTCCTCTATCTGTTTATCATTTTGCCTATTTTACACATTATAAATCACAGATTTGAACACACTGTCGGACATGTACTGCTGGTGTCTTTTCTTGCGCATTGGTGATTATCCATGCACACTTGGCTGACATGACTACAACTCCCATGATGCTGTTCGTATGTGAGGGTATATGTGTAATGGACTTCTTCCAGCACACTGTGATTTGCCTGGGGGGATGTGCATGTGTATACAATTGGCAGCGTATTTGCGCAGGCATGCTTCTTACCTTGTTGTGTGGTTGCTGGGCCGGAAGTGTCCATTTGGGTGACTCCCACGACTGCCTCAGGCTCAATCGTCCCCTCAACGAGGTCCTCCAGGGCTGTGTTTGCGGGTTTTTGATGGTCCCACAACTGTGCCAGCTGCTTCCTTCACCCTTTCTGCTATGCGCTCCTTGGAACGTTTTTTGAGGTCGTACCACCTTTTCTTCAGGTCGTCAATGCTACGGTGTGTGACTCCCACAGCATTTACCTTCTCCTTAATGCGCAGCCATATTTTGCGCTTCTCAGCCTCTGGCACCTTCAGGGACAACTTGCCATCAGTTTGTCATGGCTGCTGCTCACCCCCTCTATCAGGTGTTCCAGTTCCCTCTCTGAGAACTTTCTCTTCCTCTTCCTGGGCGTGGCAGTTTTCTTTGCAGCATTGTTGTCCATCCTGGCTAGGTGTAGTGTAGCTGGATTGTGAGGGTGAAGTCTCTCAGCTCAGCTTCAGTCCTCTGCCTCCTCCTCTGAGCTCCTCAGGGCACTGAATGATGCATGGCCTGGAGACTTCCTGGATGTGATGTCATCAGCCTGCTCCTGCTGCGACCCGTTTTTAGCGAATTCGCTAATACCGAATTTGCTATTACCGAAATCGGTAATTGCGAATTCGGTATTAGCGAATTCCTTAGTTTGCGAATCGCAATCGCATATTCGGCTTTATTTAGCGATTTATAGCGAATCGCTAAATATTACCGAATATGTACATGCATCCCGAAGAGCGATTTCTTATTAGCGAATCCTTATTTTTCGCTAATAAGGAATCGCTTTACCGAATTTTGATGCATGTGCCCCTTTGTGTCTTAGTAATTTACAACAATTACACATCTTCTTCACTGCACTATTTATCACTACTTTGAAGACGTCGCAGGCCGGTCTCTTCCTCTGATATTTACATATCTAACCAGCGGTCGAGAAAGCCCTTTATTGCAATGCAACAGGTCTCGCATTTGCGAGTTTAAGCTATTAGTATTGTAAATGACAATGCCTTTTATTTATGTTTTAAAACCCAAAACATAAATAAAAGGCATTATCATTTACAATGCCAATAGCTCAAACTCGTATGAATGCGAGAACTATTGCATTGCAAATGCTTGTTTTTATTGGAATGCCTCGTGGTAGTGTTGAAGCTTGCTATCATGGGGTTGTGATTAAACACAGAGGAACATGGAATTTTACCAAGATGGCAGAGCCATTCTGGACAAAATTAGGACATTATGTGAGTCAGTTTTCTATTGTTATGTTTAAGCACTTTAAAAACAATTGATGTATTATCTCACCCTGACATTGAGAAAGGATGTCAAGGCCGAAACACGTTTGTCATTACTGGTAAAATAGATCAATTCAAAAGATCAACTTCTGTGTGCGCCACTAACTTCGCGTTGGCAAAGGAATTGCTGTTTGGATATATTACCTACTGGCGGTCGCCAGTAGGTAGTTATAGTTAGGACCTAGTTTCCATAGGAAAAGCGGTTTTTCTTTTGCCAATATCTTTGGCGTCGTTTGACAAATCTCCACGAAATTTTCAAAACTAATTGTTCACTCAGATCAGCTCCTGTCTTGAAAGTTTCAGGGTGATTCATCAAGCGGGGGCCGAGAAAAATGGCGGGTCCCAAAACGTGTTTTCTCCATGTTAATTTCCATAGGAAACTTTAGACACGGCTACAGCCCGAACTGCTGAACGGAATTACACCAAATTTGGCAGAGAGATAGCTCTTGGTCCAGAAAGCATGCTTGTCTTCAAATGGTGTAAATCCGTTCAGTAGTTTTTGAGATATTTAAAGATTTATAGATATCGATATTTGAGAATTGTGAGATCTGATTGGCTGAGCCGTCCCGAGCACAAGCTTGCCTCTGATTGGCTGCCAACACTTCAAACTAGGAAGCGTTGGCAGCCATCTTGTGACTCGGTTGAAACGAGCAGGGGAAAAAGGGTAAAAAAGTAGAAGAGGGCAGGGTAGGAACACTGTGACCCCCTTGGGTGCTCAGGCGGTGCCACAGGGAGTCCGAAGGTAAAAAAAAACCAATTTTTTATATATTTTCAGCGGGATTCGCGTAGGGCCTGGAAATCAGGTATGCTGTTGAACTGGCATTGCGGCAGGACGTAGGAAGCCAGTAAACGGAGGATAATGTACAACTTCACACTGGGGCAATAAAAAAGAACTGTATTTGACCTTATCCAGCAATAATCAGCCCATACTCATTACGAAGAGTTTCAATAGTGGGGCTACAACAAGAGACATTCTCCCTGCCAACAAGATGCATGATGGGAGTTGCAGTCTTGGAAGAGAGGCGGCAAAATGCTCTTGGTTTTGGACTCTGGTCAACTGTGTTTCCACCAATGGGAGCAAGGAAGCACCTTTAAAACTACAAGCAATGAGAAGCTCCGATATTAGGCATTCGAAAAAGGCATTACAGCCAAAACGTGTCTTGCCGTCTGTTCCATCTGTGCAATAAACAGAATTTGCTGAGAACCCGTTGTGTCCCTTGTCTATTCCAAAAGGGAGGAGATAGTTTGGTATATATATATTATATTATCTACTGGCGGTCGCCAGTAGATAGTTATAGTTAGGACCTATTATCCATAGGAAATCCGCGACATTCTATTTGAAATAACGTTGGCGCTGGTTGACGAATCTTCGCGAAAGTTTCCAACTTGTTGAGGCGCTCCGCTCCGCTCCTGCCCTGAAAGTCTCGGGTTGATTCGTCAAGCGGGGCCGAGAAAAAAGGGGTCCCAAAACACGTTTTCCCCATTCATTTTTCCATAGGAACCTTTAGTCGCAGCTACAGCCCGAACTGCTGAACGGAATTACACCAAATTTGGCAAAGAGGTAGCCCTTGGTTCAGACTGGTGCCTTTTGCTTAAATGGTGTAAATCCGTTCAGTAGTTCCTGAGAAATTCACAAGTAAAGTCACATATATATCTATGGCCGAGTAGGGTCCGCGTACCCTCCCGATCACGAGCTGCATGCTAATTGGCTGTCAGCTGGCTGTCAACATTCCGATTCAGGAAGTGTTGGCAGCCATTTTGTCCCTCGGTAGAACCGAGGGACAGAAACAAGTGCGCAAAGCGCACAAAGGGAGCAGGGTAGAAACACCCTAACCCCTAGGCCTGCTCAGGGGGTCCCACAAGGACCCCCTGGGCAAAAAGCATTTTTTTTTTTAATCGGCAGGATGCGCTCAGGGTGCGCGGATCCTGCCGGAAAAAATCGAGCGCTGTGACCTCCCAGCCGACAGTTAATTTGCCCCGGGTGGGCCAAGTCCCGGGGGCATGGTGGGGGGTTAAATTTATGTATGGGGGCCTCTAGTGGGCCCCCAAGCCCGGAAACCACCACCCCCGGGGCTTTAACAAAAAATGGTGCGGGAGGGCTCTTTGCCCTCCCGCTGCCCCGGGACCGCCACCTCCCGGGGCTTCTGTTTTTTTTCTAACCTGTGTGGGGGGCTCCAGCCCCCACATGCCCCAGGACCGCCACCTCCCGGGGCACTAAAAATTAAAAATGGGGGTCCGTTTTGGACCCCGAAGCCCGGGTACCACCACCTCCCGGGGCTTTTAAAATGTGGGAGGGGGGCCGCGCGCCTCCTCCTGGAGCCAGTGATGGCCCTGGGGACCGCCACCCCCAGGGCCGGCTCCTGCAGTGTCCCGGGTGCCTACCCGGGACACTGCTGTTTGCAATGACAGGACGGGAGCCTCGCGGCTCCCGTCCTGTCATTGTAAACTGCTTTGGATATTGGAAGAGAGAGCAGGAAACCTGCTCTCGCTCCAATATCCAAAGCTGATTGCTTTCACATGGGGAGCAGCATGTTAGCTGCTCCCCATGTGGAAAAGCAATGCCGGCTCGCGCAGGAGGCGGGGAGCCGGCTGGGACTGTGGGGGGATTGGGGACCCCCCACAGTCCCCAACCAGAAGGCCAGGCCCCGGGGATGGGGTCCCCGGGGCCATCAGTGGCCAGGGAGGGGGCCACGTAGCCCCCTCCCCAAATATTAAAAAAAGAAAAAAAAGTGCAAGGCCGGCCCCGGGGATGGGGTCCCCGGGGCCATAAATAGCGCCTGAGGAGGGGGCCACGCAGCCCCCTCCAAATCAAAAATCAAAAAATCGAGGCCATGCCCCAGGGGATGGGGTCCCGGGCCAATACAGGCCCAGGGAAGGGGGCTACGTGGCCCCCTTCCTGTTTTTTTTTTTTAATTTAAAAAAAAAAAATGCTCAGGCCCGGGGGATGGGGTCCCCGGGGCCAAAAGTGGGCAAGGGAAGGGGGCCACGCAGCCCCCTCCCATTAAAAAAAATAGAAAAAAAAAAACGACTGGCATCGTGCTGGAGGCCCCGCCCCTCCCTGCAGTACCCCTCAAACGCGCCCCCTGGCGCGTTTGCAGAGGGAGCGAATTCCCCTTGAATACTGGGGGTCCCTGAGGCCAACTAGCCCACCAGGAACCTCCAGTATGCTCCAGGGGCTGCGTTGCAGAGACGTGTACAGAGGCCACGCCCCTTTTTACACCTCTCTGCAACGCAGCTCTGTGGCGCTTTTGGAGGTATATGGTGGGCTAGTTGGACTCCAGGGACCCTCAGGATTCAAGGGGACTTAATCCCCAACTTAAAACGCACCACGGGCGCGTTTGCACAGTGGTGAAGGGAGGGGCGGGGCTTCAGGTGACATGTGTGCAAACAGGCCCCGTGGCGCGTTTTAAGATGGGGAATAAATTCCTTTTCAATCCTGAGGGTCCCTAGGGGCAACTAGCCCACCAGGTACCTCCAGTAAGCGCCACGGAGCTGCGTTGCAGAGTGTTGTAAAAAGGGCGTGGCCTCTGAACACCTCTCTGCAACGCAGCCCCCTGGCGCATACTGGAGGTACCTGGTGGGCTAGTTGGCCTCTAGGGACCCTCGGGATTGAGGAGGAATTAATTGTCCAACTTAAAACGCGCCACAGGGCGTGTTTGCAGACATGTCACCTTAGGCCCCACCCCTTCCTTCACCATTGTGCAAATATTCCTCTAAAATCAGCTGAACTACGAATTCCGATTTACTCACCTGTTATCAGGAGAGACCTCAGTGCTGCATCTTTGAGCCCAGTACTGATCCTGAAAAGTAATTCTAACCGTACTTACCAGTAACTTGAATTTCCTTCCATAGGATATCATTGCCTGCTTTTTGCTGAAAAAGTTTCTGTGTCGATTTTTGAAACATACAAATATTCCTCTAAAATCAGCCGAAATACGAATTTCGATTTACTCACCTGTTATCAGGAGAGACCTCATTGCTGCATCTTTCAGCCCAGTACTGGTCCTGAAAAGTAATTTTAACCGTACTTACCAGTAACTTGAATTTCCTTCCATAGGCTAACATTGACTGGTTTCACTTGGAAATTCTTCTAAGTGTGGAGTTTTGGAACTTTATAATATTCCTCTAAAATCAGCCGAAATACGAATTCCGATTTACTCACCTGTTATCAGGAGAGACCTCAGTGCTGCATCTTTCAGCCCAGTACTGATCCTGAAAAGTAATTTTAACCGTACTTACCAGTAACTTGAATTTCCTTCCATAGGATATCATTGCCTGCTTTTTGCTGAAAAAGTTTCTAAGTGTCGATTTTTGAAACATACAAATATTCCTCTAAAATCAGACGAAATACTAATTCCGATTTACTCACCTGTTATCAGGAGAGAACCCAGTGCTGCATCTTTTAGCCCAGCACTGACCCTGAAAAGTAATTCTAACCGTACTTAACAGTAACTTGAATATCCTTCCATAGGCTAATATTGACTGGTTTCACTTGGAAATTCTTCTAAGTGTGGAGTTTTGGAACTTTATAATATTTCTCTAAAATCAGCCGAACTATGAATTCCGATTTACTCACCTGTTATCAGGAGAGAACCCAGTGCTGCATCTTTTAGCCAGGCACTGACCCTGAAAAGTAATTCTAACCGTACTTACCAGTAACTTGAATTTCCATCCATAGGAATCCATTGTCTGGTTTTCAGCAGAAAAGTTTCAAAGTGTCGATTTTCACAAACTACAAATATTCCTTAAAAATCGCATGTGTGACTTAAACGCATTCTTTCAACTGTTTACAGGAGATGCACCAGTGCTGGTTCCAGGATCCACCACTGAGTAAGAAAAAGTAACGATAACACTACTTACCTGCTAAGTGAATTTCCTCCCATAGGATAACATAGGTGATTCTATATGAAAAAGTTTCTAAGTGTCAACTTTTAAAATACAATAATATTGCTTAAAAATCACTACTGTAACCAAAACGCTTTTACTCAACTGTTTACAGGAGATGTCCCAGGACTGAATCTATGATCCAGTCCTGTGGTTAGAAAAGTAATCCATAAAGTAACTAATTGCATTTAACTAGAAATTCACATTGAGCTCAATGTTGCTTTGTTTTTGAAATTGTGTTGCCCATTGCAACAACTGTAACTACTGTACTTAAAAGTCTATTGCCTATTTGCAAAGTATTTAAACTAAAGTAATTCATTCTGAGAAAGTATATTTTGTAATGTAATGTATAATGTAATTACAATGTAATTTAAAAAATAAAATATCTAAAAATAAATAGTTTAAAAAATGTTGTAAATCAGTATCAAAAAAATAAATATAACAATTAATACATTTAAAAATTGTCATTTACAAAACCTTTGAAATTCACTGAAAAAACCATAGGTTTCAGACACGTTATAGTTAGGAATTAGCATTTAAAAAACTTTTGAAATTCACTGAAAAACCATAGGTTTCAGACACGTTATAGTTTGGAATTAGCATTTAAAAACCTTTGAAATTCACTGAAAAAACCATAGGTTTCAGGCACGTTATAGTTAGGAATTAGCATTTAAAAAACCTTAGAAATTCACTGAAAAAACCATAAGGTTTTAGGGACAGTTACAGTTAGTTGGACATTGCACTCGTACAAAACCCGTGAAATTCCCCCGTTATAGTTAGTTCAGGTAACTATAACTCGCGCCCCACAATGCACTGCTGATGACGTCACATATTACATCACTCATGACATGGTCAGTGACATCACTGATGACATCACTGATGACATCTCAAATGACATCACTGATGACATCATCCATGTGAGAATTTAATGCACCTCCTCACACCCTAATATAACCTTTGATACACCCACTCTAAATTACAGACTGCCATTCTCAAAACCATAGACACTCCAACACCAATAACTACATACCCACTCACTGATTCTTAGGTCTACACACACACATCCACTCACTCACCCGTACAGTCACTCATACTTATGGTCACTCAGTACAGGACTATCATATGCACTCATACTCCTATATAGACACTCAAACACCGCCACTCATCCATAGAGGTACTCACACACCTAGTCAGTCATGCAAATAATTAAACACACTGCCATTTACTCACCTATACAGTTATACACACACCAGCTCACTTACTCATACAAATACTAGCACATTCTTACGCTCTTATACAATCACTGATACAAGCACACACTCATCCATACAGTCACTCTCACAATCACACACTCTCGCTTATAGCTATTTATATACTCCAACACACATATATACTGCCTTTCACATATGTAGTTACTCACACATGTACCACTGGGACATACATTCACTCACTAACACACTCTTACACACACTTACCCACCCATACAGTCTATCACAGATGCACTCTTGAAACCATCCACCCAGTGAATCACCCACTCACACATCTATGCACAGAGTCGCACACACCCCACCCACACAAACACTCAGGCACCCATACAGATACTCAGACAACCAATCAATAACTCATATAGACACTCATGTAGCTATTCACAAACCCATGCACCACTTACACAGCAACAGACAGACGGATACAGACATTCACCCAGTTTAGTCACTAACCCATGCATTCAGTAAGATACGTTTAATCACTCACTTATAGAGTTAGTCACGCACCTACTAAATCATCCATACAGACACTTATACACCCACTCATTCTTCAATACGCCTTTCCCTATATATATTAAAAATATTTAAACTTTACAGAAACACACAGTCACTGGATGATGTCATCAGTGATGTCATTTGAGATGTCATCAGTGATGTCATCAGTGATGTCACTGACCATGTCATGAGTGATGTAATATGTGACGTCATCAGCAGTGCATTGCGGGGCGTGAGTTATAGTTACCTGAACTAACTATAACGGGGAATTTCACGGGTTTTGTACGAGTGCAATGTCTAACTAACTATAACTGTCCCTAAAACCTTATGGTTTTTTCAGTGAATTTCTAAGGTTTTTAAATGCTAATTTCTAACTATAACGTGCCTGAAACCTATGGTTTTTTCAGTGAATATTATATATATTTTTGTTCTTTGGTGAATCTATCTGTTTGAGTCACTTCTTTTTTGGATATTTTATTTCTTTGTGACTCATTGTAATACAGATTTTTGCCCTGGCTGGCCGTTGTTTTCTTGTGATCCTTCATCTTCAAGTATATATATATATATATATATGATTTTGCGTACTTTTTCTTTTGACTTAGACAACACCCAGTTGGGATACCCTCTTTCTTTAAACCTGATCATCATGTTTTCTTGTTCTGCTAAGAAATTTTCTTGTGTGCTGCAGTTTCTCCTTGCTCTCAGCAGCTCACCATATGGAATACTCCATTTGAGCGTTTCCGGGTGGCTGCTTAAAGCACGGAGAAGGCTGTTCCCTGCTATGGCTTTTCTGTGAAGTTTTGTATTCATTTGGTTGTTCTCTATTTCTACTACTACATCGAGGGTGTTGTCTAAGGCGAAAGAAAAAGTACGCAAAATCAAAAGAGAGGAAACACTGATAGACAAACCCATCATTGAGGAAGACACTACGACCAGAGTGATTCTTACCTAAAATAGAGAATCCAAGAAAATATTGAGAATTCTGAACCGTAATTGGAATATCCTTTCAAGTGACCCAACGATATGTCACACCATACAGGATAGACCGCACATAACATACAGAAAAGGAAGAAATCTTAGAGATTTTGTTGTGAAAGGGGACATTACCAACACACATTTTAACACACAGATTGACCTGCAGGGATTTTTTCCCTGCGGCCACTGCAAAGCCTGCAGGAACAGCACGATGAGGAAAACATACCATACACCAACAGGAGAAAAAATGATCAAACAATTCCTTACATGTGGTACCATATTCACTATTTATATCCTTGAATGCCCCTGTAAGAAGAGGTATATAGGCAGCACCACACTAGCCACCAAGAAAAGAGTGTTGGAACACATGAGGGCCATCAGTAACAAAGACCCTCACTACCCAGTAGCTAGACACTTTGCTGATTACCATCTCTCTAACAACTCTCTCCTCACTTTCTTTGCAATAGATCAGATTGAGCAAACCCACAGGGGAGGGAATAGAGTTTTACAACTACGTAAGAAAGAACCTTGGCACATAATCAATTTACAAACCAAGAGCCCGGACGGGCTTAACCAGGACGAGGAAATGAGTATCCACCTACATGAATAATGTGTACATTTATCCTGTTTACCGTTGTTGTCTTTTACCTTTAACTGTATATAGTACTTAATAATGCATCCTACACACTATAGTAATATTTGTTCATGACTTATATAGGATCTTAACCCACACTGTGAGAGTATCTCATGGATGTATTTCTTTTTCTTTTATCACAGGAGAAAAGGAAGGGGCCTACTTAGAGGACCAGCTCCCACGTACCCCCCTAACCTTTTCTTCAGTCATCACGGTGGAGGGCCAGACCAGACAGATAACAGATTTGTTTCCATAACTTAACTATCTCTTTACATCCTAGGTCGTAACTAGAGTGTAGATCACGTCACATTTTTTGAAATTGTGAAATTTTCTTTGTGGACTACTGGGTTTTGGTTTTGTGGTAGGGATTTTGACTGCAGTACCGAATAGTATGGACATTGGTGGTTTAGTATTTGGGCACTATGCCGAAAGCAGTGTATATGTACTGAGACCCTGTAATCTCCAGTAGATGTCTCGGGTCCAAGACTAGGGCACTTGCCGATAGCATAACACATATTCAGAAACTTTGAAATCCCATCCTGATGCCTCGATGCCCCCCTAACCTTTGTTATGTGGCTCACATCCGGATACCACGCCACTACCTGTATATTCCCATCAGGCGTACATATGTCCCCGGGGCGGACCAAGAATATTCAATGAATTGGTTATGCAATTTGACTGCACAGAAAGTCATTTACATATTCAGCATCTAACCCTGAACTCTTGATAGGGTAACCTGGGATCACTGTGAGTTCTGAACAGTAACACCACCACTTGAGACTACTGAGGGGAGCGCAGTATTAGCCACAAACACGGCTATTTGGCACTATGCCAGCACCACAAATATAGATACATGAGCTTGTACTATTAATTTCCTCCTCTC
Source organism: Calotriton arnoldi (assembly GCA_963921515.1). Taxonomy (NCBI): domain Eukaryota; kingdom Metazoa; phylum Chordata; class Amphibia; order Caudata; family Salamandridae; genus Calotriton; species Calotriton arnoldi. Next base: position 761,108 of record CAWUFW010004502.1, on the reverse strand, counting down.
TATCAACATATTACGAATTTGCATTGTATGCTTAGTGAATAACTAATATGTTTGCTCATTTAGGGATGCACGGAACCCCACTGTGGGCACATCTGTATGAATTATAATACAGTTTAAACTATTGTTTGCACGTTACAAAATCGATGCCATTCCGACATAAGTGGTTAATGTATGGTTTTGTCCCCTTTTTGTTTCCATACTTCCTATGTATTGCAAGTCTTTACCCACAATACAGTGTGTGACCAAGCTTGCTGTGCAAGCGAAATGCGTTACCTGGATTAAAACCAACTTCTGGTGAATTGCATAACCTCTGAGTGATCACTTTATTGGACTGGGTTGGAAATACTATGTCCGGCGCGCTCCGCCGGCTGCAAGCGATCCACTGCACAGGGCGAGGGAAGGCGAAAGGAGCAGAAACTGAGGAGATATATATAGATATATATATATATATATATATATATATATATATATATATATATATATATATATATATATATATATTACCTACTGGCGGTCGCCGGTAGGTAGTTATAGTTAGGACCTAGTTTCCATAGGAAAAGCGGTTTTTCTTTTGCCAATATCTTTGGCGTCGTTTGACAAATCTCCACGAAATTTTCAAAATTAATTGTTCACTCAGATCAGCTCCTGTCGTGAAAGTTTCGGGGTGATTTGTCAAGCGGGGGTCGAGAAAAAATGGGGGGTCCCAAAACGTGTTTTCTACATGTTAATTTCCATAGGAAACTTTAGACACGGCTACACCGAAATGCTGAACGGAATTACACCAAATTTGGCAGAGAGATAGCTCTTGGTCCAGAAAGCATGCTTTTTTTTAAATGGTGTAAATCCGTTCAGTAGTTTTTGAGATATTTAAAGATTTATAGATATTGATATTTGAGAATTGTGAAATCTGATTGGCTGAGCCGTGCCGAGCACGAGCTTGCCTCTGATTGGCTGTCAACACTTCAAACTAGGAAGCGTTGGCAGCCATCTTGTGACTCGGTTGAAACGAGTAGGGGGAAAAAGGGGGAAAAAAGTAGAAGAGGGCAGGGTAGGAACACTGTGACCCCCCTTGGGTGCTCAGAGGGTGCCACAGGGAGTCCGAAGGTAAAAAAAAACATTTTTTATATATTTTCAGCGGGATTCGCGTAGGGCCTGGAAATCACGGCGGGAAAAAAAAAACGAAGCGCGGTGTCACGCGCTTCGTTTAATTAAGCCCCCGGGTGGGCCAGTTCCCGGGAGCAATGTTTAGTTATGATGCGGGGTTTACTTCTGTCACAGGGACCGCCACTTCCTCGAAGCAAATATAATGATATGGGGGGTACGCGTCTTCCCTCCCCGTCCGCCCCGAACAGAAGCACGTCCTTGGAGGTATACGTAAAATATAAGTGTGGAGGGAGCCTCCCCCACACTGTCCCGGGGGGCACTACTTCCCCGGGGCATTCATGAATTAAAATGCGGGGGTCTGTTGTGGACTGCCGGCCCCAGGGAGCACGATGTTCCCGGGCCTTTAAATTGGATGGAGGCGTATCGTCCAATTTCCCTTGAGGAGCTTTCCATGGCCCTGGGTATCGTCATCTCCGAGGGCCGGTTCCAACAATGACCCGTGGTGCCTACCCCCGGGACATTCTAGTTTGCTATGGCAGGGCAGAATTTCTGCAGAGTTCCCGCTCTTTCATAGCAAAACTTCTGCTTCGCTTCATGGAAGCGAGAGGGGGAAATTTGCTCTCGGTTCCATGAAGCGAAGCAGATTTGCTTTTGGGCAAAGGGAGCTTGCATGGAGCAGCTGGCTTTGTTCAAAAGCAATGCCGGCTGCCGCAGGAGGCGGGGAGCTAGCAGGGACTGCGGGGGCATTGGGGCTCCTTGCGCGGTTCCCAAGCATTGTGGCCAGGCCCCGGGGGATGCGGTTCCCGGGGCCTAAAATGGCCCGGCTGAGTTCTGAGTTATAGGGTGGCTCTAAAAAGAGCCCTTGTTTTCATTATGAGTTTGTTGGAGCTACATGTAAGTGCGGATGCACAGCTTCAGAAAAACTCTGTTTCCTTGATCTGTGAAATGAACTCCATCACTTCTGTATATGTCATCCATATCAAAAAGTAGATTTTTGTTGTAGATGGACCCCATTCTATGATCTCTGAGGTATGCAGAAACAGCTTTATTGACATTCTTCCTTGCTTTCTCAATCTGAGGACAGAATTGATTTGACCATTTCCACTTCTGTCTTTGGCATATACTGGAGTATACAAAGACAGTTTGAGGCAAAAGCAACATCAATTGTGCAAAGGTATCCTTCATGAGCATTTCCAGGCCTACCCCAGTCAATGTGCCTAGGTCATTGCCATCACAGTGCACAATCATGAGGTCAGGGGGTTGGAGATGCAAAGAGGTTTTAACCAAAGGCAACAATTGGTGCCACTTTAATCCTCTCAGTGCAAACCATTTAATGTCCACATTTTGTAAACCTAAGTCTTTGTCAATATGTCTGTGTTCAGTATACCTTTTGCCCCAGAAAACATAGCTGTGTCCTACGATCCACACTAGCATTTTGAAGGTATGGCTGGAAGGAATCAAAAGATGTCTGTATCTCATGTAGTCCGTTGGTAGAATGAGAGATATGTTAAAAGGTGGAGAAGAAGCTTTTTTGAGAAAACCGATAACTGATTGGCTGATGAAGAACATTGTGCAGTGAAAACTAGGGTGCATGTTACTTTCGTGAAAAAGTATGTTTCTGATTGGTTAATAAAAAATGTTTAAACGTACACTACATAGGATACGATCAGATGTGCAGAAGTCAACCACACCTGCTACTTGCATTTGGAAGGTACTGTTCTGAACTTAAAAAATGGTGAACTTGTGACCTGCACCTGCCGTTGAATGTTGCAGAAACTGTTGATATGAAATGTGGTGAACTTGTGACCCGCACCTGCCGTTGAATGTTGCAGAAACTGTTGGGATGAAATATGGTGAACTTGTGACCCGCACCTGCCGTTGAATGTTGCAGAAACTGTTGGTATGGAAACTGGCAATAAGGTGATTGGGGGAGGAGGAGAAATAGCTGTGGTATTAAAATATGAAATGCAAAATTAATTACAACTGATAAGCTTTAAAGTTACTTTTTCAAAATAAGTAGTATGTCTAGAAGAAGTGTGTTGTTCAAAATTTGCAGTAGTATTATTAGAAATAGGCTTCTGAATTGTCGGAAGGGTTCGGGGCTGTATGGCGATGCGGCAGTGTGGGGTAGTCTCCAATCCACAAAATAAGAGAACCAGTTTGGGGCATTTTAGAAGAGAGTTAGAAAGGGTTAATATGAGTAACCAAAAGAAATGTGTTTTGCAATTTGAAATAATGAAGGAACGGTTTTGATTTGTTATTTACATCTACTTCTGTGCGGAAAGAGAGGGCAAGTTTGCCATTACTGGTTTTATCCTTGATGAGAGACTTGAAATACATTTATTGTGTGAGAAAGAAAATATTGCATGCGTTTGTGAAATTTGAAATCTGCATACCAACTACGGAGGTGAGTTACATATTAATAAGGTGTGGTATATATTGTGTAGTAGTGGTTAAGTCTTTGGGGTGATATTAAGTTTGAAAATATTTTTTTTTTTAAATAACATAGTATTACAGAAGTGTGCTGGTTCACATTTGTTAGAAAATGTGCATAGAGTGTGAGTAGTTGCTGAACAAGTACCCCATATATATTTAGGTGTCTTCGAGAAAGAAGGAGTGCAGTTTGTCATGTTGAAAGGAGTGCATGGTTTTGAAAGTGAGGTACAGGGTTGATTTGGGTTCCAAAATCGACCCGGGCAACATAAAGGAAATGGCGCACGTTTGCAGATTGTGCCTTGTCGAAAAATACTGGGGGGGTGGGAGGGGGGTTAGAAGAGGCATGTTTTATTAACTTGAGGGAGATTTTTAAAAAATGGAAATGTTGCGTGCAGACGTTGTGCTCGGACTTTTCACACTGGTGAGCTATATTTGAATATAAGTGAAGGTAACTGTCACACTCCCTGCCCGTGCAGAATCTGCAGACATTAGAAGGCCGGCAGATCGAGAGACTAAGAATGACACGTCCCTTGACCCCCTCACCTCCTCCCCCCCAGCGCTTCCTCCACCTCCCCGTTTGTAAAAGGAAGGTAACAGAGGCGTATTTGCTTTGAAACATATTACTTGGACCCTCACTGGGCTGCTGGTACCACCTGAACAGCAGAGAGAAAGTCCCAATCGCCTTTTATGCTACAGAAAAAAGCGGCACACAGTTTCAACATATATCCCGGCCTATTGTACATTGGCCGTGTGCACGGATTTGTTTATACTGGTGAACTATACATGATTGTCAGGCTCCGTGGCCGTGCAGAATCTGTGTACAGTAGAGGGTCCTACAGATCGAGAGACTAGGAATGATACGTCCTTTGACACCCCCCTCTCCTCTTACACCCCTTCAACGCTTCCTTCTTCCCCGTTTGTTAAAGGAAGGTAACAGAGGCCTATGTGCTTTGACAAATATTAGTTTAACCCTCACTGGGCTGGTGGTACTACCTGAACAGGAGAGAGAAACTTCCAATCGCCTTCCATGCTACACAAAAAAGCAGCACACATTTGCAACTTACATACCGGCCCATTGTACATTGTCCGAGTGTTTGTCTTAGCAGTGTGACTTTGTTGAGGTATGTGTATATTTCTACATTTATTTTCACACGTGTTATGCATCGGAAGATCCGATACCTATAAAACAGGTATATATCTATTTGTATGTTTCTTTTAAGTATGTGCTAATAGGAAAAGGCACAGCCAGATGTACGCATGCTTTCAGTAATATGGTGAGACTTTGAACTGTGATATGGAAAGGGTTTCTGCTTTGCATTTGGGTAGAGTCAACACTGTTAGTAGTTGCTGAATAGTGAAGATGCAAAAGACAAATGAGGTCAAAGACATGCTGGCAAAGGGATTAGTGATTATGGTACTTCGTATGAGTCTTTGGGAAGGTATTGTTGAAATGCGCCGTAAATATTTAAGTGTGTTCGTGAAATGAGGAATGCAGTCTCTTATGTTGAAAGGACTGCATGGTGTTGTGACTGAGGTACAGGGTTGAACTAAGATCCAAAATCGACACGGTCAATGTAAGAAAAATAGGCACGTTTGTAGATTGTGCCTTGTCGGAAAATACAGGGGGGGGGTTCTTTACAAGAGATATGTTTTATGAATGTCTGGGAGATAAAAAAGAAATGGAAATGTTCCCTGCATATTTTGTGTACGGATTTGTTCACACTGGTGAAGTACATGTGAATATAAGTGAAGGTAATTGTTAGGCTCTCTCCCTCTGCTGAATCTGCGTATATTAGAGGGCCGGCAGATCGAGAGTTTGGGAATGACACGCTCCTTGACTCCCCCCCATACTCTCCCCCCCAACGCTTCCTCCCTCTCCTCTTTCTAAAAGGAAAGTAACAGAGGCCCATCTACTGTGAAAAATACCACTTAGACCTTCACTGGTCTGTTGGCAGCATCTGTACAGCACAGAGAAAGTCCCAATCGGTTTCAATGCTACACGAGTGCAGTGTGTCATGTTGCAAGGACTACATGGTCTTGTGACTAAGGTACAGGGATGAATTGGGGTTGAAAATAGGCCCGGGAAATGTAAAAGAAATGGCCTTCTGCAGACTGTACCTTGTCAGAAAATACTGGGGGGCTTTCCAAGGGACATGCTTTATTAACTTCAGGGAGATAAAAAAAATGAAATGTTGCCTGCACACTTGGTGCACGGGTTTGCTCACACTTGTGAAACACACGTGAATATAAGTTAAGGTAATTTTCAGGCTTCCTGCTCGTGCTGGAGCTGTCTACATGACAGGGGCAGCAGATCGAGAGACTGGGAATGACACGTCCCTTGACCCCCCCCTTCCTTCCGCTCTCTAACGGTTCCTCTCCCCTCGTTTGTAAAAGGAAGGTAATAGAGGCCCATGTGTGTTGACCCTCACTGGGCTGCTGGCGGCATCTGAGGAGCACAGAGAGTCGTAATTGACTTCTATGCTGTACAAAAAGCTGCACACAGTTGCAACTTACATATCGCCCCTATTTACATTGCTCGACGATTTGTCTTAACAGTTTAACTTTGCTGAGGTATGTCTATGCTTCAACATGTTTTTTCATACGAGTTATGTATCGGAAGATCCGATACCTATAAAACACAGGTATAGATCTATTTGTATGTTTGTTTTAAGTATGATGCCACTAGGAAAAGGCACAGGGAGATGCATGTATCCTTTCATTAATATGGTGAGACTTTCAACTGTGACATTGAAAGGGTTTCTGATTTGCATTTGGGTGGGCCCAACATTGTTAGTAGTTGCTGAGTAGTGAAGATGCAACAGGCAAATGAGGTTAAAGACATGGTGGCAAAGGAATTAACTGTTACTATTGTATTTGTAACATCTGACACAGACATGAAACATTTTTAAAACATTATTTTAAATAACATGGCGTAATGTGCAGTATATGTGCCACAACAAAAATAAAATTGTATGATAGAATTATAATCAGTATAGTAGTGAATCGATATCTGATAAAGGAAGATGTCATCATAAAAAGAGAATAGAGAAAAGACTATCTTGAGTAACGTTTCTCTCCCTGATAAAAAGAAGTATTATTATAAAATAGAACATCTCAGAGGTTTGTCTGCAGACTACATAACTTGTAATATAGATAGTAATTGTAAATTACAGAATCTGTTTCGCTGTTCTCCTTGGAAACGGTTCTATCCAAGTGTGTGTGCCACTTATTCGTATATCCCAATTGTGTCACAGTACGGGTATTCAACAAGAATTTCAGTGTATATTTGTATACAAATGCTAGGCCCTAACCACAACAAAATAACAAGGGACATTGTTTATTGACTTTGCCTACAATGTTCAATTTAAAGTGTCAAAAAATGCTCAACACAAACACAGCAGATAGTTCTCATGTGAAAAGTACGAACAAGGTATTTAGTAAAATATACGTTTGTGTTATCGTGCGTAAAAGCTGGATAATGGATGCACGGTTTATGGTAACTTAGTGAAGTCGATAATGTCCCCAACAGCCAAGTCACCAGTTTCGTCGGCCAGCTCTGTAACACCCTGGCAAACAGAGCGCAAACATAAAGAGAGCGTAACCAGGTTTGTAAAGGGGAATTCGTAAAGAAAGTCAATATCTGAAAATCCAAAAAGGAACAAAAAGCAAAATGAGAAAAAGGGAAAAAAACAGTGTTCTTGAAATGTAGAAATAAGAGGCCGTCAAATCGGGTTACCATGCGCACTTATGGAGATCCATTGAAGTTCAAGAACTCAGAAGCACCGTGATATGCATTCAGCTCCAAAAGGTCATCTGCACCTCTCCAAGCAAAGAGGGTCACCATCCAATTCAGCAAGTCGAAAGAATAGACATGGTCATCGTAATCTTCTGCAAGCAGGAGCATGTCAGGGCAACTTGCGTGATATTCGATGATAGTCTGCTGCAAGAGGCGCTGCGTATGAACGTACGTACTCCAGTTCTCGCTTATTGCATGATAAAACGCATCCATCAAGCGTGTGTCTCCGGAACATTCGTGGTCATGAGCCAGCAATGGTCGCAGCAACAGTTCATAATCCAGGCTACCGCGTGAAGTAGTAGAGAGGCAGACATGCAGGTCGCATTCAAAATGGCACCGGAGACAGTAGAACACAGGTTGCACGCAGGTGAAATACACGTAGTGGAAATTCAGCCTATAGCTGATGCCAAAAATCGCCAATGGCAAGCATTCAAAAAGTTGTAGCATCCGTTCACGATACAGCCACAATTGAGCTGCATGGGGTTGAAGCACAGGACGCGCAAACCAGCAACAGCAGCAAGGGAACCCGCCAAATGCGCTTGCAAAATTAGAATGGATAAAATCCGGTATTACTATAAAAATTGTCTGAAAAGAGATAACAAGGCGGGAGTCGACTAGTTTAAAAAAATGTGGTAGGCCTTTGGTTTCAGACTGATTAAATATTTGACGTATAAATTGTGCAAAATGTAATGGGAGATTGGTATAGAGCAGTGAGTCAATGTCACTTGGTGGTTTAGCCACCTGCTATTTGAAGGTCTCACGAGCTGATGTGAGAGCCACTTCTTGTTGAAACAATAGTGCTTTGAGTTAGTGTACGCTATTAAAATCTGTTTTCAAAGTTGGAATGGAAGGCCAGATCAAACTATCTGCAAAAGCATGTGGGGGAGGACAGAAGACATTGGTGCAACATGTAACACGTTGTGAAAGAGTTGGTATGTACGGGACGCCTGCTTGTAAGCCACAACACTTGCTGGTATTTGGAATAAGATAACTGCTTTTGAAAAGCACACTGAGCATGGGAATAACAACAGCTACTGGAGTTTGTTTCAAAAAACAGTTTAAATTACGGGCGGAAAGTTACAATCTCCGTTTAATTTAACTTGTGTACAAACTAAAGACTATTCTACGGAACAAACACTGTGGTTCTCTGTTAGGGAAACTTACTTATCTTCATTCTGACAGCAAAATGCAAAACCAACTAATCCAATTCATGAATAAAAGTAGTTTGAAGGTAGTTAAATGTATGAATGGGTGTAGTGTAGTTCCTATTTCCCTAATAGGCTCTGCGCATTGGAATAATATACCCTATAGATTCGACATAGGACTGAGGTCAGTATGTCCCTATCGTGTATATTAAACTTAATTACTTTGTGCCAGCTAACTCAGAGGCCACTAGAAACTCCTTGTAAACAAGAAGGGAGTAGTTTCTGGCAACCGCATAAACATGACAACTTTGTTTCCCTTTAGAATCGGAATGCTCTCAGAATCGTGGAAACAATAGATAACAGTTTCACTCAGCTAATCGTGCATGCTTAGTTTCTTCAGAGTTACACAGAAAGAATAGACGGGCGTTTCAATAAAGGATTTATTGAACAGTCTTGTTTCTCGTGTAAGAGATATGAGCTGTTATGATCACAAGACAATATGCGAGATATATAATGTACATCGTAAGCAGTAGAAAGAAATAATACTGCGCTAGCATTATCTTTTAGCTATGACACATATATTCATATACATAAATAACATAAGCTAAAAATGCGAGTACTCATAAGATGCTTCTCTAAGCTAGTTCTACCCCAGTGTACCTAACATAAGTGTAGTGCAAGGTAAGAAGTAGGTGAAGTATTCTATAGTATGGTATACTAAGAGTCTGGTATGCCAAGAGTCTGGTATGCCAAGAGTCCCTCTAGGTTCTAGTCAGCTCCATACCTTGAGAATGAGAGAAGTGGGAATCTCTTTCCGGGTCTCGAACTCTAACACCCCGCGAAGGGAGTCAGAACACTGGGAGCTGGATTCTCTGCGAGCAGGGATGACAGCGTCTCTTGTCAGTGCGTCAGGCCGGGACACGGGCTCCTCTAAAGTCAAGGTCTCCTCCTACTTGCTTGGGCAAGGGAAGGTATATTTATACCTGGTAGGTGCCTTGGAATGTTAGCATTGACGTAAAGTCGGGCAGAGGAAGACGTCAGGAATGAACCCTTAAGGTATAGCGGTTCATGCATAATAATGAGTTCTTGGAGAAATCAATAATCCTGTGCTAGGGGAACTCCCAAGAGCTTAAGGGTCTGGTTTCTAAGAACTCGTTGTGACGTTAGGGTGGACGGATGTAAGTGACCATGCCTGTATTTGGATAGCATGGCTAATGCCTAAATAAAGACTGGGATCTTATGCCTATATAAGGGCAACGCGAATTGTGCCTATATAAGGACATGTTTCAGGAAAACCTATATACGGACACCTAAAGTGGAATACAACACGGGGTAATGTTTTATGCAATCAAGGAGGCAGTGCTATACACACATCCAATCAATCAGACATTACTAACACAATTATGCAATCCCCCTGTTTCTATTCTTGCACTTAATTAATGACTCAGGCAGCACCAAACCACTCATCGATTCCCTCAGGTACTACCCATGCACTCCCACAATGACCCAGAAATTACTCTCGAAGTCATCTTTTTACTCAGGCAGTTTCCATGCAGTGTTGTAAACAGGTAGGTATTATCTTTTCACTGATATAGTCACTTAAGCAGTAGCCATGCACTCAAGCATTCACTCAGGCACTATGTATGCAGAAATGAATTTCTTGAAGTACAATCTATGCACTTATCCATTCAGTGATGTACAATGGAAGCATTCTCCAATTATTCTGGCAATACACTGGGACTCATAGAAACTGTGAGGCAGTACTGTTACAGTCATTTTTTCACTACAGGAGTATGCACGTATTTATGTAATCTGCAACACAGTTTAGTTATAGTCAGAGAATGCCTTACACCAGGGATCTCCAACCTTTTCTGTAGTGAGAGCTACTTCTGAATAGTGAAAATCCTGATGAGCTATTGAAGGCCAAGCATTGTTCCCAGAGACCCCCCAACGCCCAGCTTCATTGACTTGCATAGTGCACACGCACTGTTAACTGTACAACACCCAACCCAGGATTCATATGTTCCTGTTGCAAACAACGCTGTGTAATGTAGAGTGCCCAAGGCTGGTAGGATGCCTCAATTGCTTAAGGTCCTGCCCGGAGAGCTACAGGAACAGGCTTGAATTCCAGCAGGGCCTACTTTGCCTGTGATCCTTACAAGGCCCATAATGTGTTTTCTGTCCTGTAACCATTACACCTGTCATTCAAGCACCTGATGCAGTCTGTTTGTTTAGTTGACCAAATGAATTTGCTACTGTTCACGTCAGAACAGGCTACAGGCGATATAAAAAGGAGGGGTCACGACAACATTTTGTCACAGTGAAGTAAAACCATCAAAGCTCCTGGTGCTCTGGTTTTGAAAAACTTAAAAGGTGATCTGGGTGAGACTGGGGTGTTTAAGGCGACTCTCAATGGGAGAATATATGAAGCTTGGCAGTCAGAGGTCAGCAGCAGATCCCTTGGAGGGCCAGAGAGGAAGCTTGTCGCAGCCCTACCTTGAATTAGCTCATAGTGTGTCATGTTGAAAGAACTACATGGTCTTGTGTCTGAGGTACTGGGGTGATTTGGGATCCAAAATCGGTTCAGGGAACGTAAAGGAAATGGCCCATGTTTGCAGATTGTTCCTTGTCGGAAAATACTTGGGGGTGGGAGAGGGGGAGTTTTAGAAGACACATGTTTTATTAATTTCAGGGAGATAGTAAAAAATGAAATGTTGCCAGGACACTTGGTGCACGGTTTTGCTCACACTCGTGAAGCACACGTGAATATAAGTGAAGGTAGTTGTCAGGCTTCCTGCGCGTGGTGAATCTGTGTATATTACAGGGCCGCAGATCGAGAGACTGGAAATCAGTCCCTTGACGCCCCCCCTTTCTCCCGCTCTCTAACGGTTCCTCTCCCCTCGTTTGTAAAAGGAAGGTAACAGAGGCCCATCTGCATTACAAAATAGCACTTAGAGCCTCACTGGGCTGCTGGCGGCATCTGACGAGCAAATAGAAAGTCGTAATCGACGTGTATGCCATACAAAAAAGCCGCACACAGTTGCAACTTACATATTGTCCCAATTTACATTGCTCGACGATTCGTCTTAACAGTTTAAATTTGCTGAGGTATGTCTATGCTTCAACATGTATTTTCACACGAGTTATGTATCGGAAGATCCGATACCTATAAAACACAGGTATAGATCTATTTGTATGTTTCTTTTAAGTATGATGCCACTAGGAAAAGGCACAGGGAGATGCATGCATCCTTTCAGTAATATGGTGAGACTTTAAACTGTGACATGGAAAGGGTTTCTGGTTTGCATTTGGGTAGGCGCAACATTGTTAGTAGTTGCTGAGTAGTGAAGATGCAACAGGCAAATGAGGTTAAAGACATGGTGGCAAAGGAATTAGTGATTATGGTACTTTGTATGAGTGTTTGAGAAGGTATCGTTGAAGTACGCACTCTATATTAAAGTGGAATGAGTAGTGTTTTGATATTTGAAATAAAGAAAATAGCAATGTATATAATTGCTTGGTAGTTAATATCAGTAATCATATGTAATTATTTTAAAATATTGAATAGATGTAAGAAACTATTGAAACTGTTCTTTGTTTTTCAGAAAATTATTTTCTTTGGATCACAAATTCAAGATGGCAAGAAAAGATGAAAAGAGAAGAAAACAAAAAACAGATCTACTTAAAGAAAAGTAAAAAGACTGCATTACAAGCAAATGACAATGTTACTAAGGATAAAGTTTGTTCTGGTAAGAGCACTAAACACTTTCTTAAAAGAGTTGTCGAGACTACACGAACAAAATAGGAATGAAAGGAAAAAGAAGAGTTTTTCAACTAAGGAAAAGGAGAATGACACTTCAAATGGTAAAAAAAAAATCGTTTTTGGGAAAACAACACGTTACACGAAGACAAAAACTATTTCAACAGATTCGACAACGACTCTTTCGAAGTAGAGTAATTCAGAATTTATTGAAAGATTGTAAGAAGTATAAAAGAAGATTACTAGCATATAAGCAGAAGCAACAGATTGAAACTGTAGTAGATACTGCTTTTGATTTAAAACGAAAATTATTTATTTTAATATTGAAGAGAATGAAAACATTGGATAAAATAATGAAGTTTCTGAAAGACAAAAGCAAAAGAAAAAGACTTGTTAATAGAAGTAACTTTTGTAAAAGTTTCACTGGTGAATGGAAACACACTTCTGATAGTGAGCCTTTCTTTAATGAAGAAAGCTACTTTCAACTAAACACATTACCGTTTTCAGTTGATACTAGTGGTCGATGCTACGAAGTTAAAAACGGTTGTCCCATTCCAAAAGAAGAAATGGTTGTTAGGAGTGCAGAAGAAGTAATAGCTGAAGAAGTGCAAGGGAATCGCACACAAGCTCCTGTATATAAGTGGGATTATAGAAGTATTTGCAGTATTCGACAGGAATCTATTGACATAATGCGAAATTTTTTACGACAATATGCAAGGAAAAGTGTTAAACAGAAGATTAGGTTGTTACAAGGACTAGATCCATGTAATGTAAGACAATATACTAAGTTGCACGGACATTCTCTGTCTTGTCTTTCAAGAAAAGTGTGTAAAAGTACTTTTCATCGCTTAAGAATGTTAGCAGTACACCACTCAGGAATGTGGAAGTTTGTAAGGAAAGTGTACTATGTAAAAACTCCTGCATTATGTTTAAGTGAACTGAACACAGCTCTTTTACACAGTTGTTTATCAGATGTACAAAAAATGTGTGATGAAATTGAGTTTCGTTTTTTTGGTTCAGAACAGCAGTGTGTAGAAAGTGAGAGCTTGACAAGTGCAGATGTTGAAGAACATGGGAAAGAGATTAGGATTGATCAGTTTGTAGAAGAAAATAGAAAGTTTAAGACAGTGTCTTCTGAAAAACCAAACTATATTTGTATTTGTTGTCGACGTACTCATTATAGAAGTCAAACTAGGAATGTTAATTTATATTTAAAAAGTGAAAAGGAGAACAATGATAGGTGGCAGCAATTTGGAGCTTACTTGTTGGTGGAAGGTCGATTTGAGTTGGGTACTGATCAACGTATTTGTAAATATTGTTACAACAAATTAGAAGAGAACAAAATGCCAGCTAGAGGAGTACATAACAACTTAGAGTTAGTAGCTATTCCAGAGGAACTGGCAGATTTGAATACAAATGAGTCAGTTCTAATTCAATCTGTTCACCCATTTCAAGCTATAATTCGTATGGAGCCTAAAACAGGTAAACGACCACCAACAGATTTACAAAGAGGTCTGAAAGGAAGAGTTGTGTACTTACCTTTAGATTTTAAGAAAAATATTGAAACTGTTGGTGGAGACAAAGAGGAAAATGAGCCAGTAGTTATTCTAGTAAACGGTGTACCAACAAAGAGTCGGAAAATATGGCAAGAGTTTGTAGATGTTAATAAACTTCAAAAGGCTATGATATATCTTGTACAGAACAATATTTATTTTAAAACTGTAAATGTTGATGAACAGGTAATATGTTTAGAAGATGAATCAGAAATTTCAAGTGGTCAAATAGAGAAAGTGGACAAGTCGAGGAGTGAAGAGATTTATTAACATTATACAATATGTCCTCTACATTCAAAAGAAGTAATAGGAAACAGCATTGAATTATTTCAAATGAAAAAAGCAAAGGGAACTCCAATGAGTGTATGGGAGAAAAGCTTAGAAGCTCGTTGTTTTCCACAGCTGTTCCCCACTGGACAAGGTGGACGATTTGATGAGCGACCTGTACGGATTCCAGCTTCAGAATATCGCTCAACAAGATTATACTCTGAAGATCCTAGATTTCGACAGTGCATTTCATATATATTTCACCTTTTGTTTGAAAGTGATTTGTCTTCTCTTTCGTATGCAGTGAACCACATACTTAAAACGGGAGTTCATCAATCACATGTTTCAGCCAAAGAATTAATGGACAAAGTTCAACAAACAGATGAAAATTTATAAGCACAGTTAATTAATTTGATGGCATGTCAACGTGGAACCAATGAGTATTGGTTTCGTTGTCATGGTGAATTTAAGTGTATGTTAAGAAACTTAGGTACACTAACATGGTTTGTAACACTTAGCTGTGCTGAGTATGCATGGGAAGATTTACTTGTATTTCTACGAGAAACAAATTCCAATATAAAAAATATTGAAATGAAGACACTTGGAGAACTGTGTTCATTGGATCCTGTAAATGTGTGCAGGTATTTTAATCATAGGTTTCAAACTATGATGTCTTTTATCTGCAATAAAAATAATTGTCCTCTTGGAGAAGTTATTGATTTTTTTGGGCGAAAAGAGTACCAAGCGAGAGGTGCTCCGCATATACACATGCTATTATGGATAAGGAATGCTCCGAAATTTGGAATGGATACTGATGAAACAGTATTGTCTTTCATCGAACAATATGTTACCTGTGACATTCCAAGACAAGGAGGAGAAAAAAGCTTGAGATAACAAGTTTTACGTTTCCAAAGTCACCGTTGTGGAAAGTACTGTCGACGAAAATACAAGTCTAAAGGAAAATGTTATACCAAGTGTCGGTTTGGTTTCCCACGTCCAGTAATTTCTAAAGGAAGAGTAAATTCTTTTTTGTCTGCTGTAAGGCATACAATAACTCGGAAATCTCCCAAGAATACGTACAACTTAAAAAGAACAGAACAGTCAAAGTATATTAATGACTACAATCCAGTTATTTTGAAAATGTGGAATACAAACATGGACATTCAATTTGTTGCAGATAACTCAATTGCAGTTGCACGCTATGTTACATCATATATAACGAAATCAGAAAAGACAGAGATGAAAGAAATGTGGGAAGAAATTTCACAAGAGTAGAGCCTTAGCAAAAAATTGTACAGCTTTAGCTTGAAAATGCTTTCCCACAGAGAAATTGGATCCTATGAATGTTCGGATCACTTGTGCTCTTCCAGTTTATATTCAAAGTCACGAGGAATTATTTGGGTAAGTTTAGGTCTTGCCTGCACACGAAATAGTGTTGAAAATATTAGAAGAAAGTGAATACTTAGCACTGAATGAACCAGAAAGTACAGAAATTCTTAAAACTAATATGTTGGATACATACTATCCCAAAAGGAGTCCACATCTGGAAGAGCTATGTCTGTATGAAATACTTCAACATTACAGCTTTAAAAGAAATGTTACACCAAATATAAAACACGGAAAATATGCAGTAATTGGATGTGACAGTTGTTTAGTAAAACATGCCAAAGGAAATCTTATTAACCACAGAAAACTCAGTTGCGTAACTCCAGATGAGAGAGAATTTTTCTATTTAGCACTTCTGCAACTGTTCAAGCCGTGGCGTAGCGAAACTGAATTACTTGGACATTTCGACTGCTATGAAGATTCTTTTAATGCATGTAAAGATAGCATTGCATGCACAATTTCCCCTACATATCTACAAATGTTAAATGATGAAATTGAACAAGAAAACACTATTGCAGCTTAAATAGCTAACGACAGTTCTCAAGATAGTCAAAGTTCTGGTCCACCTAGTCAAGATCCACTGGGACAACCAATAATCGAAAATGAAGCAGCAATAGCCATGACTGAAGTAGAAATTGCAATGCAACAAGCACAACAGGAGAATACTACGTTGGAAAACTTAGAAGAACAACTAAATATTGAACAGAAAAATATATATCTACAAGTGACAGAACAGATACAACCTGGTTTGTTGCATGAAAAAAAAGAATGTGTATGTTCATCATTTAAACCTATTCTTATGTACATCAGTGGTCAAGCTGGAACAGGTAAAAGTTTTTTAATTAAAGTTTTGACCAGTTATCTACAGAAAACTACAGATTCACATTTATCTTGTGTTGTATCAGCTCCAACTGGATTAGCAGCGCACAATATTAAAGGAATTACTTTACATAGATTACTTATGTGTTAGCGGGTCGGGAATAATAGGCTGTACTCCTTTAGAGGGTATAGAGGGTTTTATTGTGCGGAGTCCTCGTTTCAGTCTGCCCGCCAGGATAGGGGGTAGTCAATACGCTGCGGCCCGATGATAGATGGTCAGGTCTCCCGGGTTCTGTCCCTTTCTCCCTGCTCCTCACGGGGTCCCTCGGGTTTTCTTAGCCTCCTGGCTTGGCCGTCAGCACTGGATACTCGTGGCAGCAAATATAAAGGGGGACACAGAAAAGGGAATGTGAGCAACGTGTACTACGCTGTGATTGAGGGAAGGGGTAGTGAGGGAGCACCTCCACACCAGTGACGAAGACAGTAGCTGAGGGGGAGGTGACTCGTGGTTGTGAGGGAATAGGGTTTGCTCTCGGTATTTAGGTACAGGGTGGTGGGTTTTCTACGGCCGGCTTCTCCCGCCTCCCTACCCAGCCCGCAAACTGTTTGCGTACCTGTGTCAGCCACGCTCCTCCTGAAGCGTGGCTGGGCGAAGAGCGGTCCCCGCAGTCCCTCGGTCCTCCTGACGCCTTCGGGTTCCGGTCTGTCTCTCCCCCGCCTGATGATGCTTGCGCCCTTCTTCGCTCTCCGTCCGCTTCCTCTCCTTCTCGACCTCTGCTCTCCACGATACTTCCTTTCTCCAGCTCCTCTCGACCTCCGGTGAACCAGCACACTTCCTTCCTAGATCCGTCGTCTCTTGTTGTGGCGCTGTAGGCTACGTCAGCAAAAGGGGCGGTGTCACGGCCCTTGCTGGGCCAGTTAAAGGTATAACAGCCCGCATCGTCCGCGTTCCCGTATTCCTCCGAAGTTGCTTTCATCCATTCATCACACTGCGTGGGAAGAGAAGGTGAGCAGTCAGGATGTACCTCCCACCAAGCCGCAGTCCGTGTCAGTGCTTCCCCCGGACCACTCGCCTCGCGACACACCTCCTCCCCTGGAATCTCCCGATCGGGGAGAGGAAAGGTCCTGGACAGGTAATCGGCGCTGCCGTTCTCCACACCCCTGCGGTGTTTCACAGTAAAGCGATAGGGCTGGAGAGACAGGAACCAACGAAGCACTCGGGGGTTCAGGGAGTAATTGCGGCTCATCCATTGGAGGGGTGCATGGTCTGTGTAAAGGGTGAATGGGTGACCCTCCAGGTAGTAGCGCAGACTATCAATGGCCCACTTCACTGCCAGACACTCCCTCTCAATGGTGGGATACCTCTTCTCCCTGGGAAACAACTTCCTACTGATATACACAATCGGGTGGTCAGCTCCGTCCACGGAGAGTTGGGACAATACTGCCCCAATCCCGTGATCGGAGGTGTCAGTGTGAAGAATGAAGGGCTTCGAGAAGTCAGGGGAGATCAACACGGGTGAAGAGGTTATAGCATGTTTCAGGGTGTGGAAGGCCTCCAGCATCGGACCCGTGGGGTGGAGTAGGACTTGGGGTTTCACATCTTTGCGAAGGGTATCGGTTAAGGGAGTTGCCGTTTCTGAAAACAGAGGAATAAAGCGTCTGTAATATCCTATTAACCCCAGGAAGGCTCTCATTTCTCGTTTGGTGGTCGGAAACGGTGTCTCGGAGATGGCGCGGACCTTTTCCTCTTGGGGTGCGATCACTCCGTGTCCTAGCACATACCCCAAGTATTTCACCTTTTGGTATCCTGCTCTGGATTTTCGGGCATTTATATGTAGTCCTGCATCCTGTAGGGCTTTGAGGATCGTTTGGAGGTGTTGTAAGTGCGTATTCCAGTCAGGGCTGAACACCACTATATCGTCGAGGTAGGCTGAAGAAAACTCATGAAAACCCTGTAAAACCGTGTTCATCAGTCTTTGGAATGTTCGCAGGTGCCCCATGCAACCCAAAGGGGAGCACCGTGAACTCATAGAGTCCGTCCGGGGTAGAGAAGGCGGTCTTTCTCTGATCTTCCTTACGCAAAGGGACCTGCCAGTATCCCTTGGTTAGATCGAGGGTGGTTATATAACTGGCGTCACCTAACTTCTCAATCAGTTCATCTATGCGGTGGATGGGGTAGGCATCAAAAGCGGAGATTTCGTTGAGGCTTCGGAAGTCCATACAAAAACGCGTGCTTCCATCCGACTTGGGAACCATCACAATAGGTGACGACCAGTCGCTTCTCGACGGTTGGATGACTCCTAGTTTTAACATGTCCTGTACCTCCCTCTGTATAGCTCTTCTCCTGGCGGCCGGAACCCTATATGGTCGTTTGTTTATTGTTTTTCCTGGTGGGGTGTCGATCCGATGTTCGGCTAGATGAGTTTTCCCTGGTTTATCGGAAAAGATAGCCTCGAATCGGGCAAGAGTCGACAGGAGCGAGGTCCTGTCTTCGGGACAGAGGTCCTCATTCACGACTAGATGTTCCAGAGAGCTCTTGTTATCTGTCGGGGTCGAAAGGGTGAGGTGTGCGTTTGAGGGCAACGGGCCTATCCACTTTTTAAGCAGGTTTATATGGTACGTCTGGCTACGATTCGCTGATAAGCGTAATCTATACGTAGTGTTCCCGAGTACCTTCACAACTTTATAAGGCCCTTTCCATTCCGCTTGAAACTTCTTTGTGGTCGTCGGTAGGAGGACCAAAGCCCAATCCCCCAGACACAGCCTTCTCCACTTCTTCCCTTTGTCGTATGTGGCTTTCTGGCGTTGTTGTTTCTCCTCCAAGTGGGAGTATGCAAGGTCACGTAGTTTCCCTATCCGGGCTTTAAGGTGTTGTGTGTACTCCAGCATGTTTTGAGTGTCCACTGCGTCTTCTTTCTCCCAAGCGTCTCTCGTCATCTCCAGTAGGCTCCGAGGTTGCCGTCCATAAAGCATCTCGAACGACGAGCAACCAAGAGAACTTTGCCTTTGACCCCGTATGACGTATAAGGCCAGCGGTAACAGCTGGTCCCACTCCTTCCCGTTTGTGCTTAACATCTTCTTCAAGGTGGTCTTCAGCGTTCCGTTGTATCATTCAACAAGACCGTCGGTCTGGGGGTGATATACCGAGGTCTTGATGTGTCGTAGACCCAATGTCTGACAGACCTCCTTCATCATGCGGGACACGAATGGGGTGCCTTGATCGGTTAATATTTCTTTGGGGAATCCAACTCGGGAGAAGAGTTCTAGGAAGGATTCCGAGATGTTGCGGGTGGTGGGAGCACGTAGTGGGAAGGCCTCCGGGTATCTGGTAGCATAATCTACTATTACTAGGGCGTACTGATTTCCCCTCTTCGTGCGGGGAAGAGGCCCAATTAAGTCCATCCCCACCCTCTCAAAAGGGAGACCTATAATCGGTAATGGTTGTAAAGGGACCGCTGGGGGTCTGTGGGTGTTCGATTTTTGGCATACCTCACAAGACTGGCAGTATACTTTTGTATCTTTATACACCCCGGGCCAATAAAAGTGTCTGAGTATGTTTTGTGTAGTTTTTCTGCCCCTGTGTGCCCCGCCGTGAGGTGGGAATGGGAGAAAAACAAAAGTTGATCACGGAAAGACTGGGGGACCAGGAGTTGGGGAGGGTCGTTTTGGGAGCCCTGTCTATACAGTAGTCCCTCCTGAATAAGGAATCGAGGGTATGTAGAGATCCCCTGGTCTTTGGTGGCGTGTGCTTGTTCCCAGGCGTTAAACAGCGTTGTATCATTTGCCTGTGCGAATCTGAAGCTCCTATCCTGTAGCCATGGTTCCGGGGTCGTTAAAGCAGAGAGACGACTGTCGGGGAGTCTCCCTGACCCTATCTTCCTGTCCCGCCCCTCACCACCTTGAGAAAGAGATCTAGAAACCCGGGATTATCTGTTCCTATGATCAGTTCTTCAGGAAGGCTATTCAATACCCCCACTTTGATATGGTATGTTTCTCCGTTATCAGGGGTAATACTTATAGCTGCCAGCGGATAGGGTCTTACATCCCCGTGTACGCACCTGATGTGTACGGTGGTGTCCGGCAGGACCTGGCTTGGACGTATCAGGGCCCCCTGGACCACTGATTGTCTGCACCCGGAATCTAAGAGGGCCCTTGTGTGTCTCCCATTCACCCAGACACTTACATGGAAAGCACTCCCCAGCTCCGCGGTGTACAGGACGGATTTAGGGATATACCCCACTTCCATCGGCTCCTCTGTGGACTTCCTTCTGGGGCAGAGACGGGCGATATGTCCCCAGTCACCACAGTCGTAGCACTGTGGTCCTTTGAAGCTCGGTGGTTCAGGTCTTAGAACACGGTGTCTCGCCCCTTCTGGTATGGTTTTGGACTTACGGTCATACTTAGGGGTAGGATAACGGTTTGGTTTTTCTATGTCCCCTCCCGGCAGCCTGGGTTGAGCACGAGAGTAGGTGGTAGCCATCTCTATGGCTTGCTCCACCGTGAGATGCGTATGTTGTCGCAACCATTTCTGTGTGCCGAAGGGGAGGGCCTCTAGGTACTGCTCCAAATATATCTTGTCCATAATCTCTTCCTTTGTACTGTGCGTCGGTGTTAGCCATTTATCAGCCGCCATCTTCAGCCGAAAGAACAGGGTTTTTGGGTTCTCACCGGGGGCACCCTTCTCCTTTCGGAAACGAACCCGGTATGCCTCTGCGTCAAGTCCCAAATGGTCCAATATTATGTTTTTGACTTCCGCGTATGGCGTATCTCCTCCAGCATTAGCGACCTGATACGCGGCCTGTGCTTCTCCGGTCAAGAGGGGGGCTAGGAAGAATGGCCACCTCTCAACGGGCCATCCGCATGCCCGTGCTGCCCTCTCAAAATTCAGTAGGAAGGCATCCGGATCCTCACCGGGCATGTACTTCTGCAGGGAGAGGCCCGATGGGGTGGGGGTTGCACTTCGCGGCGTACCCGTTGGAGACCTCTCGGTCGCCATCTTCTGGAGCCCCTCTATCTGGGCCGTGATGGTGTCTTTGAATACGCTCCGGTCGGCCTCAGCCAACTTCATTTGACGCTCTACTGCCCATTCGAGTCGTTCCTGTCCTTTTACCAGGTGCTGGATAAGGACGTCCATCTCTGTTGTGCAGATGGGTTGGCTTATGCCCGTATTCTCCACCAGTGTTAGCGGGTCGGGAATAATAGGCTGTACTCCTTTAGAGGGTATAGAGGGTTTTATTGTGCGGAGTCCTCGTTTCAGTCTGCCCGCCAGGATAGGGGGTAGTCAATACGCTGCGGCCCGATGATAGATGGTCAGGTCTCCCGGGTTCTGTCCCTTTCTCCCTGCTCCTCACGGGGTCCCTCGGGTTTTCTTAGCCTCCTGGCTTGGCCGTCAGCACTGGATACTCGTGGCAGCAAATATAAAGGGGGACACAGAAAAGGGAATGTGAGCAACGTGTACTACGCTGTGATTGAGGGAAGGGGTAGTGAGGGAGCACCTCCACACCAGTGACGAAGACAGTAGTTGAGGGGGGTGACTCGTGGTTGTGAGGGAATAGGGTTTGCTCTCGGTATTTAGGTACAGGGTGGTGGGTTTTCTACGGCCGGCTTCTCCCGCCTCCCTACCCAGCCCGCAAACTGTTTGCGTACCTGTGTCAGCCACGCTCCTCCTGAAGCGTGGCTGGGCGAAGAGCGGTCCCCGCAGTCCCTCGGTCCTCCTGACGCCTTCGGGTTCCGGTCTGTCTCTCCCCCGCCTGATGATGCTTGCGCCCTTCTTCGCTCTCCGTCCGCTTCCTCTCCTTCTCGACCTCTGCTCTCCACGATACTTCCTTTCTCCAGCTCCTCTCGACCTCCGGTGAACCAGCACACTTCCTTCCTAGATCCGTCGTCTCTTGTTGTGGCGCTGTAGGCTACGTCAGCAAAAGGGGCGGTGTCACGGCCCTGGCTGGGCCAGTTAAAGGTATAACAGCCTGCATCGTCCGCGTTCCCGTATTCCTCCGGAGTTGCTTTCATCCATTCATCACACTGCGTGGGAAGAGAAGGTGAGCAGTCAGGATGTACCTCCCACCAAGCCGCAGTCCGTGTCAGTGCTTCCCCCGGACCACCCGCCTCGCGACATTATGCTACCAGTTGAACATGATAATAAATTGGAATATCAGAAGCTGTCTGGAGATGCTTGTTATGAAGTGTCAAGAGTGCTGCAGAAAATGAAATTTTTAATCATTGATGAGGTGAGCATGGTCTCAAATGTAATGCTTGCCTTTGTACACTTGAGAATGCAACAGGTTTTAAAAACAGATTACGATGTTCTGTTTGGAGGAAAATATTTAATTGTATTTGGAGATCTACTACAACTAACTCCTGTAAAAGGACAACCAGTTTTTAAAACACTTGTGCATGAAGACACTAGGAAATCTTTGGGAAGTATTGGAAATGTGAACATGTGGTTACATTTTGAATATAAATAACTTATAAAGAATATGCAACAAGCAAGTGATGAAGATTATGGAAATATTCTCAAAGATATAAGAATTGGTGTCCTAACGAAACATGGTAAACAAGCTTTAGAAAGTCGGCTACTAAGGAACTTGTTTACAACTGAAAACACAGCAGCTGAAGTAATGTACAAGAAGATTGGAGAAAAGAAGTCTATAGTTTGCCTAATGCCTACACTGCAAGAGTGTTGGACATTTAATCAAGAGCTTCTGAAATTGGAAAAACAAGAAATAGTTCACATTCAAGCTATTGATAAAATTGAGCACCAGGGAGTGACCATTCTTCTTTCAGAGAAACTACAGACTAAATTGCACTCTTTGGAAAAGTCTGTATCTAAAACTGCTGGCTTAGAAAAACTTTAGATGTATGTATAAACTGTCGGGTAATTTTGCGGCGTAATTTGAATGTAGAAGAAGGTTTAGTAAATGGAGCAATGGGGAAAGTTGTTGATTTTGTAAAATATCAGAACAGAGATGGAATAGAATTCTTGAAAATAAAATTTGATCAGATTACAGAAATAAGACAGATTGGGCGTTGTGCTGTACGTTTTTTGCTCGTAAAAGACTTGTATGTTCGCAGAAAACAGTTTCCTCTGTCTTTAGCATATGCAGTAACTATTCATAAATCTCAAGGTTTAAGTGTAGACAGTGCTTTGGTAAATATTGGAAGTACAGTGTTCAAAGAGGGAATGGCATATGTTGCATTATCTCGAGTAAGAACATTGTCTGGTTTGTATTTGATTGATTTCGATGACAACAAGATTAGTACTGATGTAAATTGTGTAAGAGAATATAATAGTTTAAGAAGACTTTATACACCAAATTTAGGTGAATATCCCATTTATGAGAAATGTGTTGTGTGTTCAAAACAAAAATATGTTAAAGAATCAAGTGTGGTTGAAAAAAATTAAAAAATTGAAGAGAAAGGAAAAGGTGTAAAGAAACAGTAAATGGAAAGTGTTGATGACGTAGCGGGATACCAATTGGAAAATAGTTCAGGTATCAACTGTTACGCTAATGTGATTCTGAATGTTGTATTTTATCTACAAGATTTTCATCATGAAATCATGGGAAATCATGAAAAAAGATTATGTTCTGCACTATATTATGTATTTCAACAATTGACAACTGACAGAAGTAAAATCCATACTGCTTGTGGTATTCGCCATCTCTTGGATATATCTACTTGTTCTTTGACCTTCAGTCTTCATATACAACAAGATGCACAAGAATTTCTAATGCTTATGCTTGGAGTATTAGAAGATGAAGGAATACAGATTGAAAACTTATTTGGACTAAGTTACAAATGGGATCATAAATGTGAACAGTGTTCATTAACTTCAAACACTGAAGTCGACACAGAAGGATTCATATACTTAACAATACCAGACAGCAAATCTGTACTTTTTAACAAATTAGTAAAAGCGGCAAATTATGATATGAAATGTTCTCATTGTAAATCAGAGATGTTATCTACATTACACATAGAAAATCACCTCCGATCATGCGCCAGTAGTATTGGATATCCCTGCACTTGGGGCATGTATAGCCCCAAGGGGTTTTACTTTTGATAGGAAGCACCTTCTGGACAATGTTTTTATTGACCACATGAAGGTCTGGATAAAGGACTTTCTTCAAATTAATCGGTATTCCACATCATGTGGGGTTGTTTGGGATACATTTAAAGCTTGTTTCAGAGGGGAAGTCCTGAGCTATGGACTACATAAACAATAGCAAGCCAAACTGGCAGTTCAGGAATTATATAATAAACTTAGAACAGCTGAAGAGAATTTGGCAGGGGGGATCTCGGCTGGTAATAATATTGTTGATCTGCAAACTGTTGTGGCTAGTTGTAAAGCTAACATCAATTTGTTATGGAGTAAAGAAATTGCGTTAAAATATCAAATTTACAAAAAAGATTGCTATGAATATGGGGAGGCCACAGGGCGTTGTCTAGCTCAGAAACTACGTACAAGGGAGGCTGTCCAGAGAATTAATGGTATGAAGAATGCTATGGGTAATATATCCATGATCCTCGGGAGATCCTTAAGGTTATTTATGATTTTTACACAGAACTCTACACAGAGCAAGATATGGGGTGACATCCTAAGGATCTGGGGCTCCAATATTTATTATTGGAGCGGTTGGACCGGGAGGACGCCGAGATGCTGGACAGCCCTATCACTATTGATGAATTAGAGCAGGCTATCAATAGTATGGCGATCGGAAAAGCTGCAGGCCCGGATAAGCTTCCCTCGGAGGTCTATAGGAAATTTCTCTGGTATTGTACGAGTGAAATGTCCAACTAACTATAACGTCCCTGAAACCTGTGGTTTTTTCAGTGAATTTCTAAGGTTTTTTAAATGCTAATTTCTAACTATAACATCCCTGAAACCTATGGTTTTTTCAGTGAATTTCAAACGTTTTTTAAATGTTAATTTCTAACTATAACGTCCCTGAAACCTATGTTTTTTTCAGTGAATTTCAAAGGTTTTTTAAATGCTAATTTCTAACTATAACGTCCCTGAAACCTATGGTTTTTTTCTGTGAATTTCTAAGGATTTTTAAATGCTAATTTCTAACTATGCCTACAGAGGTAGGACATGTGCAGAAAGAGGAAGCAAGAGAAATGCAGAAAGAGGCAACAGAAGTCCAGCAAGAGGAAGAAATGTGCAGAAAGAAGCTAGAGATATGCAGAAAGAACCAACAGAGGTGCAGAAAGAGGCCTAATTTGACTGTACCTTACAACAGACTCATACAAAGTACCCTAATCACTAATTGTTGCAAAGTCATCCTGTACCCTGGGCACCCCCCAACTTTTTGCTGACTGGTACTGGTGGTACCTGACTCTGACTGACCCTGGGCTTTGCCTAACCAGGTCCAGGGCCAGTGCTATGCTGAAAACACTTAGATACAGTTAAAACACCTACATACACTAGGGTACACTATGGGTTGGGGTACCCCTGTGATTGGCATGACCTACCCTATAAGCCCCTAGAATATATTAGGGCAGGGGATTGAAACTACCTAGAAGTCTCTAGTACCCTAGGGCATGGCAGTTTAGAGGCCAGCAGCTCTTTTGCACTTGCATGTGTGCACTGCTGAAGCCTGAGGTCAGCTTAAAAGCAGCCCTGGGTGCCAGGACTGCTTTTAAAAGTAAATTGTGCCCAAACTCGACTTTGGGGTTTGGGGCACTTAAAAATGGATAACCTACAATGGTTTGGCATATTAGGGACCCCCAGGGTCTCCCCTAGGTATCCCAGGGGTGGGGGTCAGATATTTATACGGTACACCCTTATAAAATGAGTTTTTATATGCCTGGGTTAAGTGAAATTTCACATTTCACTCCCACATTGTGGTAAAGTGCTGCCCAAATTCGACTTTGATGCTAGGAGCACTGTGAAATGAGGATCTGCAATATTTTTACAGATTCAGAACCCCTAAAGTCTCCCCTAGTTGTCCTATGGGGTGGGGGTCCTGTAGATATAAGCAAAGTACTTATAAAATATGTTTTTGTAAGTCCTGGTGCTGGAAAAATGGCCCAAGTCATTTTTCCCATTGCAAATCCCCTGTTACATAGGTTAACATGGTAGGAAGTTATTAATTAATAACTCTTGATAAGAGAGGGCTAGAAGTGCAATTCAAAGATTTCCCCGAATGGTATTAATAAATCCAACAATATGATATTGTTGAATTTCTCCTAAAGTGTACCTACAAGAAGTTATAAGACTTTCTTGTTTGTAAGTCCAGATTCAGCCTTCCAGTGGTCTGCCCTGATTGGTCAGAGTTAAGTGGATTAGCCAGCCTGCCTGGAGAGGTGATAAAGAGCCCCTGGGGTTATGCAGCTGGGCTGGGAGGGCAGTGTGCTGGTCCACAGGAATGCCAGGCCAGGGGGAGGGGTTGTAAACCATGAGCTTCAAAGAGAAAAGCAGAACCCAGTGTCATTTACAACTATGAACTTTCAACCTTAGGCAGATGGTAGGATTAGGGAAGGTATGAGCAGATGCAGGGGGGAGAGTCTAAGTAAATTTGCCATCCTAGGGGTGTGTTTAGCCAGCTCTTGCCTCCTTGCTGGAAAATCTGCCATTATGAATTTGGAAGATTTGATGCACTCTGGGACAAAATAATGCCACACTCTACAGGAAGTGGTCATATGTTTGAGGAGTTACCCTGCTCCCATTGGTCAGGAGTGACCTCCTGTCTGACCCAGAGAACATGGAATAAGTATCTGAGAGGGGCAGAGCCCTCCAGATCTGCTGCTTGAAACTTACTGAAGCAAGACATTGCCAAGCTGAGAAGTTTTGCTGTGCAAAGATTTCTAAGGCCTGACCTCTGAAAACTGCACCATCTGAAACTACAACCCTGTGGATTATTTTGCTGAAAAAGAACTAAAGAGTGGACTCCCTGAAAGCTACAGGTTAAAAGAGCTCATCTGGAACATCACCAACTAAATCTGCACCTTGGAGAACTACCAGTGGATTTGTAAGGGTGACGTCCCAGTGGATTGTGGGAACTGAAGTCCTCAACTTTCAAGGACCATCTTGGAGCTTCCAGACCCTTGGAGTGAGTTTGAGACACTTGGGACCCTTTGAGGAACTTCAGGAAGAAGTTCAAGAAGTTTGGAGAACTTTGGAGGAACTTTGAAAAAAAGCTCCATAGAGGGACCGACTCAACCTGGTCAGCCAAGCCGCCTGCCTTCAACTGCAAGCCGGCCAAGCCACCCAGGTTCGTCCCGCTAAAAACTCCATCGGTCCAACTTCCAGAGTTTGACTGGGACTAGAAGAAATCTGAAGCCGGCGAACCCTCACCGGATCCGGCTACATGAAGAGCATCGAGAGACCCCGCGAGAAAAAGCTCCAGAAAAGTTTCTAAGTCCGCTCGTAGAAAAGGTGACCGGGAGCAACCGCGAGAGCCAAGCCGCCTGCCTTCCATCGCGTGTCAGCCTGGGCTCCTGGGTTGCCCCGCTGATGCGCTAAAGAAAAGTTTCTAAGTCCGCTCCATGGAAGTTGACCGGGAGCTCGTCGAAAGGCAATCCGGCGAACCCTCACCGGATCCGGACTGGCTGGGAGCTTCGAGGGACCTCGGGGAGAAAAGCTCCAGAAAAGTTTGTAAGTGTGAAGGTATAAACTGAGACCGGGACCTGCCGCGAGCTGTAGCCGTCCAGGGCTCCATCGCGGTCGGCCTGAAACTTTGACTTTGACCCGGTCTATCGCGAGCAGGTATCCCAATATGGTGCGATAATCTTCTAAGTGCTATATTTTATTAAATCTTTGAAAATTCATATCTCCGGTTCCCTATATTGGATTTTTGTCGTTTTGGTATCATTTTAAAGATAAAAATATTTCCTATTTTTATAAATTGGTGTTGGATTTTTATTATGTGTTGTGTCTTAATTATTTACTGAATTGGTGTTTTTAAATGCTTTACATACCTGTCTTTGAAGTTAAGCCTGTCTGCTCGCAGCCAGGCTACCAAGGGTTGAGCATAGGAATAATTTTCTAAGACCTATGCTGAGTCCTACCATGTGTTATTGGCCTTATTGCCAGTGGCAGACCTACATTTGCCCCTACCAATAATCCACTTTCCAACACTAATCCTTCTCCGAAGATGTCTTAAACCTCACTTTTCTCTTGAAGGTTCACTATTAATTAACCGTGGGCAATGAACTCCGCTCCGCTAGCGGAGGTTGCGGAGATTTGCTAACTACGCATTACATTGAAAAGACGGAATTCATGCAAAAACTCCGACTCCGCCACATAGCGGAGTTAGCTACTGCACCCACAACCCTTTGATAAAACAACTTTACCTTTACATGCTAAAAAGCATATAACCAATTCACAAAAGTGAGCTTTGAAAAATATCAGGCAATGAGAGAGGTGATGATTTTGGGGTCCCCCCTAACCTAGGGGGAGGACCAAGCAGATGCCTTGAACACAAAGAGCACATCATGCTGAACGATTCGGTGGTGGTCCCATCCTCCTAGGACCACCCCAAGCAAAGTTATGGGCAAAAATACAATGCCAACCAAAGGCCCAGCAAAGCATTATGGGACGAGATTTTAGAGTGCAGTGAATATTATGAGATGACTATATGTATTTTAGCATGTAAAGATAGAGTTACTTGTTTTACCAAAGGTATGTGAGGGTTCTGTTTTATTAATTGGGATGAGATGGAACGGAGTTACGGAGCCGAGTTTCATTGAGTTTTTGTTCAACTCCACAGAATTCCGCGTAGTGGTACTCCGCCAACTTCGCCCACCCTTACTATTAATCGACTGCTCAGAATGTTGGACCTACCAAATAAAATACAGCAATCCTAAGCATATCACTGTTGTAAGTCTGACCAAGTTTGTGAAGGTATGCATGCGTGTCTATGCTTTTACCTAGTGACATGTTAAATAAAAATAAACATAATAACACTTGAATACCTGTGTTTCAAACAGCATACTCTGTAAATTTGTGTAAAAAAGGTGTATGTATTTCTTTCTGCTCACAATAAAGGGTACATGGGTATTCAATAGTATATTTGAGGGGCTCTATAACACCTATATACATAAGACATGTCTGCCTGTGCAACCGAATGACAGAGCAGAACTGAGAAGATTTGACCACCTATAGGATAAGTTACCCACTTTTTAAGCTACCATCTTCAGATGCATAACACATGTAAGAATACATATACAAGTAGACATATACCTCAGTCACGAGAGCAGGTAGACCTTTAAACTTGACAGCTTGCACTTCCCATTTGAATATAGAAACAGGCGAGAGAAGTACAGAAAGGAGCAAGAGAATTGCAGAAAAAAAACAAGAGCGGTGCAGAAAGAGTAAGAAATGTGCAGAAAGAGGCAAGAGAAGTACAGAAAGAGGCAAGGGAAGTGTAGAAAGAGGCAAGAGAAGTGCAGAAAGAGGCAAGAGAGGAGTAGACAGAGGCAAGAGAGGAGCAGGAAGAGGTAAGTGAGGTGCAGAAAGAGGCAAGAGAAGTGCAGAAAGAGGCAAGAGAAGTACAGAAAGAGGTAAGAGAGGTACAGAAAGAAGCAACAGAGGTGCAGAAGGAGACAAGAGAACTGCAGAAAGAGGCAAGAGAGTTGCAGAAACAGGCCAGAGAGGTGCAGAAAAAGGGAACAGGGATACAGAAAGAGGCAAGAGAGGTGCAGAAAGAGGGAAGAAGGATGCAGAAAGAGGCAAGATGGGTGCAGAAAGAAGCTACTGAAGTGCAGAAAGAAGCAAGAGAAGTGCAGAAAGAAGCAACAGGGGTGCAGAAAGAGCCAAAGGGGTACAGAAAGAGGCAAGAGAAGTACAGAAAGAAGCAACAGAGGTGCAGAAAGAGTCAAGAGAGGTACAGAAAGAAGGAAGAGGGGTGCAGAAAGAGGCAAGAGGGGTGCAGAAAGAAGCAAGAGCAGTGCAGAAAGAACCAACAGAGGTGCTGAAGGAGGCAAGAGGGGTGCCAGAAAATTTGCAAGAGAGGTGCAGAAAGAAGGAAGAGCAGTGCAGTGCAGAAAGAACCAACAGAGGTGCAGAAACAGACAAGAGAGGTGCAGAAAAAGGGAACAGGGATGCAGAAACAGGCCAGAGAGGTACAGAAAAAGGGAACAGGGATGCAGAAAGAGGCAAGAGAGGTGCAGAAAGAGGGAAGAAGGGTGCAGAAAGAGGCAAGAGGGGTGCAGAAAGAAGCAACAGAAGTGCAGAAAGAAGCAAGAGAAGTGCAGAAAGAAGCAACAGAGGTAGAGAAAGAGGCAAAGGGGTACAGAAAGAGGCAAGAGAAGTGCAGAAAGAAGCAACAGAGGTGCAGAAAGAGTCAAGCGAGGTACAGAAAGAGGGAAGAGGGGTACAGAAAGAGGCAAGAGGGGTGCAGAAAGAAGCAAGAGCAGTGCAGAAAGAACCAACAGAGGTGCTGAAGGAGGCAAGAGGGGTGCCAAAAAATTTGCAAGAGAGGTGCAGAAAGAAGCAAGAGCAGTGCAGTGCAGAAAGAACCAACAGAGGTGCAGAAACAGACAAGAGGGGTGCAGAAAGAGGCAAGAGAAGTTCAGAAAGAAGCAACAGAGGTGCAGAAGGAGGCAAGAGAACTGAAGAAAGAGGCAAGAGAGTTGCAGACAGAGGCAAGCGAGGTGCACAAAGAGGGAAGAAGGGTACAGAAAGAGGCAATAGGGGTGCAGAAAGAAGCAAGAGAAGTGCAGAAAGAGACAAGAGGGGTGCAGAAAGAGGCAATAGGGGTGTAGAAAGAGGCAAGAGAAGTGCAGAAGTAAGCAACAGACGTGCAGAAAAAGGCAAGAAAGGTGCAGTAAGAGGCAAGAGAGGTACAGAAACAGGCAAGAGAGGTGCAGACAGGGAACAGGGGTGCAGAAAGGGGTGAGAGGGGTACAGAACTAGGCAAAAGTGATACAGAAAGAAGTGAGAGGTGCAGAAAGAAACAAAAGAAGTACAGAAAGAAGGAACTGAGGTGCAGAAAGAGGCAAGAGGGGTGTGGGAAGAGGGATGTGAAAGAGGCACAAGGGGTGCAGAAAGAAGCAAGAGAGGTGCAGAAAGAAGCAACAGAGGTGCAGAAAGAGGGAAGGGGTGGAGAAAGAGACAAGAGAAGTGCAGAAAGAAGCAACAGAGATGCAGAAAGGGGGAAGAGGGGTGGAGAAAGAGGCAAGAGGGGTGCAGAAAGAAGCAACAGAGGTGCAGAAGGAGACAAGAGAACTGCAGAAAGAGGCAAGAGAGTTGCAGAAACAGGCAAGAGAGGTGCAGAAAAAGGGAACAGAGGTGCAGTAAGAGGCAAGAGAGGTGCAGAAAGAGGGAAGAAAGGTGCAGAAAGAGGCAAGAGGGGTGCAGAAGGAAGCAACAGAGGTGCAGAAAGAAACAAAAGAAGTGCAGAAACAAGGAACAGAGGTGCAGAAAGAGTCAGGAGGGGTGCAGAAAGAGGGAAGAGGGGTGCGGAAAGAGGCAAGAGAGGTACAGAAAGAGGCAAGAGGGTTGCACAAAGAAGCAATTGAGGTGCAGAAAGAGGCAAAAGAGGTGCAGAAAGAAGCAACAGAGGTGCAGAAAGAGTCAAGCGAGGTACAGAAAGCGGGAAGAGGGGTGCAGAAAGAGGCAAGAGGGGTGCAGAAAGAAGCAAGAGCAGTGCAGAAAGAACCAACAGAGGTGCTGAAGGAGGCAAGAGGGGTGCCAAAACATTTGCAAGAGAGGTGCAGAAAGAAGCAAGAGCAGTGCAGTGCAGAAAGAACCAACAGAGGTGCAGAAACAGACAAGAGGGGTGCAGAAAGAGGCAAGAGAAGTTCAGAAAGAAGCAACAGAGGTGCAGAAGGAGGCAAGAGAACTGAAGAAAGAGGCAAGAGAGTTGCAGAAAGAGGCAAGAGAGGTGCACAAAGAGGGAAGAAGGGTACAGAAAGAGGCAAGAGGGGTGCAGAAAGAAGAAAGAGAGGTGTAGAAAGAAGCAAGAGAAGTGCAGAAAGAGACAAGAGGGGTACAGAAAGAGGCAATAGGGGTGTAGAAAAAGGCAAGAGAAGTGCAGAAGGAAGCAACAGAGGTGCAGAAAAAGGCAAGAAAAGTGCAGAAAGAGGCAAGAGAGGTACAGAAACAGGCAAGAGAGGTGCAGACAGGGAACAGGGGTGCA
The DNA here is from genome assembly GCA_963921515.1 of Calotriton arnoldi. Lineage (NCBI taxonomy): Eukaryota > Metazoa > Chordata > Amphibia > Caudata > Salamandridae > Calotriton > Calotriton arnoldi. The sequence continues at coordinate 728,757 of CAWUFW010004502.1, read as the reverse complement.
GAAAGGGGTAAGAGGGGTACAGAACGAGGCAAAAGGGGTACAGAAAGAAGTGAGAGGTGCATTAAGAAACAAAAGAAGTACAGAAAGAAGGAACAGAGGTGCAGAAAGAGGCAAGAGGGGTGTGGGAAGAGGGGTGTGAAAGAGGCACAAGGGGTGCAGAAAGAAGCAAGAGAGGTGCAGAAAGAGCGAAGGGGGTGGAGAAAGAGACAAGAGAAGTGCAGAAAGAAGCAACAGAGATGCAGAAAGGGGGAAGAGGGGTGGAGAAAGATGCAAGAGGGGTGCAGAAAGAAGCAACAGAGGTGCAGAAGGAGACAAGAGAACTGCAGAAAGAGGCAAGAGAGTTGCAGAAACAGGCAAGAGAGGTGCAGAAAAAGGGAACAGGGATGCAGTAAGAGGCAAGAGAGGTGGAGAAAGAGGGAAGAAAGGTGCAGAAAGAGGCAAGAGGGGTGCAGAAAGAAGCAACAGAGGTGCAGAAAGAAACAAAAGAAGTGCAGAAACAAGGAAGAGAGGTGCAGAAAGAGTCAGGAGGGGTGCAGAAAGAGGGAAGAGGGGTGCGGAAAGAGGCAAGAGAGGTACAGAAAGAGGCAAGAGGGTTGCACAAAGAAGCAATTGAGGTGCAGAAAGAGGCAAAAGAGGTGCAGAAAGTAGAAGAGATTTGCAGAAAGAGGCAAGAGAAGTGCAGAAAAAGAAAGAAAGGTGCAGAAAGAAGCAACAGAAATGCAGAAAGAGGCAAGAGAAGCGCAGAAAGAAGCAAGAGTGGCTTGCACACCATTAGTACTAATTTAACACCCACATTTAGCAATAAGTAACAGGTGACCATTCTAGGTTTTCAAAGGACCTTCCACCACGCTGTAACACTTGTCGCTGCATTTTTGGTAACGTTTGAGCCGTTTGAGCAAGAAACAAGGCTTTTCTTGTTCAAATCTGCAGATTAGGCAGCAGATGAAGGATTATGTGGCTAATGCGGAAAATGTATAATTGTGGGTAAGTCAGTGCAGCCAAACAGTCACATAATTCTAGTAGCCCTGCTCATACCTCTGACTAGGTCCAGAAGTGCTCATCAGTGATTCTTCTTTTTTTGTCTCCTTGAGTTCATAGTTTAGCTTTTATGGAAATGAGGAAGACTAAACCTGAGACTACCACTCCACAACACAGACTACCATACCACATAATTACTCTCCATAACACATAATCCCACTCTACATAATTCCTATACACTAAATACCACATCCTTCCTTTCCACATAATTTCACTGCACAACATACCACATAATTCCACTGCACACAACGTACAGCCACTCCACTCCAAAAAACATTAGTAAAAAACTTTTACATTTACAATGCCAATAGCTCTAACTCTTGCAAATGCGAGACCAATTACATTACAAATGCTTCTTTAACTGGTAGTCACGCTTGCAGAGTGGTGGAGAAAGGGGGCTGGGCCTCCAACCAGCGCTCAGGAATTCCACTGCATAGGACTTACAGGAGGTACCAAGAGGGATTCTTGGCCCCCAAAGTCCCTCAGGAGTGAAGCTGACTTCATCCCCCAACCCATAGTGTGCGTTTGCAGAGTGGTTGAGAAAGGGGGGCATGGCCTCCGAAGACCTCTTAGTAATACCACTGTGTGGGACTTACTGGAGGTAACAGGAGGGGTAGTTGGCACCCAAGGATGTCCTTGGGGGCCAACTACCCCTCCTATTTCCTCCAGTAAGTCTCACACAGCAGCATTGGTAAGTACTCATAGCAGGCCATGCCCCCTTTGCCCACCATTCTGCAAACGCGCTTCCTGGCATGCTCTGGGAAGGGGATTAAAGTCTCCTTCGCTGCTGGGGGTCCTTAGGGTCCAACTAGCCTACCTGATACCTCCAATAAGCCCCAGATAGTGGGATTGCTGAGAGGGGGACACATGCCACGCCCCTTTCTCCACCACTCTGCAAACACGCCTCCTGGCGCGCTCTTGGTTGGGGAATGAAGTCCCCTTGCCTCCTGAGGGTACCTGGGGGCCAACTAGCCCTCCTGTTATCTCTAGTAAGCCCCACACAGCTGGATTGCTGAGAGTGGTCTGAGGCCACGCCCCTTTTTACACCACTCTGCAAACATGCCTCCTGGCGCACTGCTGCTCAGAGGATGAAGTCCACTTTAGTCCTGAGGTCCTCAGGACACAAGAGGACCTCATCGCCCCACCAGCAGTGCACCAAGAGGCGCGCGCAATGGACCCCCGAACTTAATTTATGTATGCACCGGGGAGGTGGTGGTCCCCGGGGCTGCAGGGGGGCCGCGTGCACCCCTGCATGTAATTATTAAAGCCCCGGGGAGGTGGCGGCCCCCGGGGCTGCGTGGGGGAAGGCATGAGCCCCCCCACGCATTTTAGAATAAAGCCCCAGGGAGGTGGCGGTCCCCGGACCTCCCCCACATGCAATCAGCATGGCCCCGGGGAGGTGGCGGTCCCCGGGGCTGTGGGGGCCCCCGCTAGCCCTCGCAATATATTTTGTGATTGCCCCTGGGACCTGGCCCACCCGGGGGCTTAATTAAACGAAGCATGGGACACCGCGCTTTGTTTTTTTACATTTTTCTGAGGGATTTGCACATCCAGCACAAATTCTGCTGATTTTTTTTTTTTAAATGCTTTTTTGTGGCCGGGGGTCCCTGTGGGACCCCCTGAGCAGGCCTAGGGGTTCAGGGTGTTTCTACCCTGCCCCCTTTTCTTGTTTTGAATTTTTTTTTTACTGATTTATTGTGACTCAGTTTTACTGAGTCACAAGATGGCTGCCAACCCTCTTTGGTTTGGAGTGTTGACAGCCAATCAAAATGAAGCTCGCGCTCGAGAGGGTTCGCAAACCCTCCTCGGCCACCAGATATTGATATTTTTATTTTTTGAATTTCTCAGAAACTATTGAACGGATTTACACCATTTAAAAAAAAGGTTGCTTTCTGAACCAAGACCTACCTTTTTGCCAAATTTGGTGTAATTCCGTTCACCAGTTCGGGCTGCAGCTTTGTCTAAAGTATCCTAAGGAAATTAACATGGAGAGAACGTGTTTTGGGACCCCCCTTTTTTCTCAACCCCCGCTCGACGAATCACCCCAAAACTTTCAAGACAGGAGCTGCCCTGAGTGAACCATTAGTTTTGAAAGTTTCGCGAACATTCGTCAAACGGCGCCAAAGATATTGGCTTAAGAAAAAATGCTTTTTGAATAGAAATGAGGTCCTAACTATAACTACCTACTGGCGACCGCCTGTAGGTAATATATATATATATGCTAAAAGTTTAAAAGTTCTTTTCACCAACTAACCTGCGAAGTAAAGTACTCCCAAAGTGAAATATTGTGATGTAACTGCTAACAAGGTACAATACATTTTTGTAACAACTGACATTCCTCATTCCCTATGTTTGGTCCTACATGCTTATCTCGGGGTAATCCAGTACCTCCTGCACCCCAAGTTCCAACGCCACTGGTAATATTTTGAACTCCTCCTTAATAAATAAAGCCGGAATATAAGGCAATCCTAGCTGTCCATCCATAATACGCATTTCATTTTTCCATTACCCTCTCGTTGAAACTGGCAGTTTTTTGAAAATTGTATGCATAGCATAATGCCAATGACACTGGTTATGCATTTATATCTATAGTACTTAAAACCTCATAGCGGGTATGAGCCACATTGATGTCACAGCAATCACCAGCATAATTGGCTAAGAGTAAATTGCATTGCCATCTATACATTTTACACAGTGCTTAATGTGTAAAGGGATTGCAGGTGGCGGGCACGGCATTCATTTCTGGGGCAAAAAATGACAATTTTTCGTTCATCAAACTTTGACCCACAGCAAGAAAGAGAAAGGCAAAAAAGGAGAGCGTGCGAGAGAAACATAACAAAACGGTGAAAAAGGGAGAAAGAAGGCATAAAAAGTAAACAACCTACAAGAATAAGATAAAGAGACAAAAAGTGTTGGGTGGCGAAGAAAGAGACATCAGATAGAATCAAGACTAGGCAGCCTTGTTGACATTCTGATTGCAGTGGAAATGTTGCTGCTCTTTTTACCTGAAAATAACTTGTGTACTTTATTTTTGCTTACTTACATATTTTTTTTACTAATTCATATAATTACTGTTTTCTCTTTAAGGGTTTAAGGGTCTTGTGCCAGAAATAAGTTTATTTTTGATTTGATCTGATTTGACAGTACACCACGTGCCCTGTAAAACGCCGTGTTGTCTCCTGCTACAATAATACCCACGTCCCACACAAGTGGGGAGGAAGATTGCGGTTAAAAGCGATTATCATTCTCCTTTGACATTAATTATAGGCCCATCTTACAATTACTCAAGCATGTGACATTTCTATGTGCTCCACATGCCAGTTTCCTAAATGTCAGCTGTGCGTAGCTCTTTCACGGAAAACACCTGCCCTGCACGCATAATCTCATTGCTACCTCGATAATCGCAGGGCACTTAGAACGCACTTGTGATGAAGCGCTTGACAATTCTGTTCTGCATCTTCCCTTTGAGAATTCATTGAGATCTTATATAACGGGGCCCACCTATTGCCACCTAACGCGTTTATGAAATACCAGATATGGAATTACTGCATGAATATTTCGTAAGCTTTTGTGATGTCGCCCTCAGAGCCTTATCCGACTTCCTTCGAAACCAGAGAATGGCTCATTTTGGATCTTCGCCTCATCATTGGACTTATGGATGTCAGTTTCCTCATAAATTGGCTTACTCTTGTACAGCTGAGGTCTCCAGTTGCTTTACTGCTGGTGCTCTTTTGTCGGAGGTTATGGCTTCCTTCTAGTCAGTGTCCAATCACCACCGGCAACCCACAGGTTTCTGGAGTCAAGGAACTCTTAAGTTTCATCATCCTGGTTCATGGTGAGCATTCTGCAGGTTCTAGTAGACCAAATTACAATATTCGTTTCACGTGTCTAAAGAAAGTTAAAAATGAATGGATAAACATAGATTATTAAAATTCGATTTTTTTGTTCATCATCTCTTTACAAACATTTCACAAAATAAAGAACTACAATCCACTAAATTAACACTAGCTTCCTATCTGTTTGCGGAATTCATCTTTTGTGCTGATGCCACAATTAAAAGACAGGCAAATAATGTCATGAAACCTTTTTGGACCTTTTGGTCTAATTTTGAGGACTAATTGTACATTTAAGGATGTTTGTAAGGATAGTGTGAGAAGTGTTGGGCTCTATTGTTCCATATGTGGAGTTGGGGTTTAACAAGCATTCTGGAATATGTTATCTCTTCTTTTTCAGTCTTCCAATTCTGTATTGACAATTTATGCTGCTTTACTCTGATTTACATCTGCGCCAGGGCATCCATGCTCTCATCTACAACGGAAAATATGTCTCAAACATCGCTAAACTATCTGGGACATGCTTCAAAGTAGCAATCCCCCAATCTGCCTTCATTCATTTAAAATAGCAATTCATTGCAAGATTGGCCTATCATTTGGAATTCACTTTCAATTCCTTCTTGTGACCATGATCACACTTGTCCTGAGCCTACAAATCATGAAAATTATATTTTGCCCTAAAAACTGTTTCGAAATTGTGCCCAGTCACCACGGGGTCCTGAAATCTGTAGACGAGTCTCTTCTGTTAGTCCAAAGACTTGCAAGAGAGAAACCATCTTCTCTGTAGTTGTTAGACCAATTTGTAGCAATCAAAAGAGCTTTTAGCCAGAGGAAACTAACATTTCTCACGAAGCATGGGGCACAAACTATAGCTTCCCTGCATTAAAAAAAATAGCAAACAATGCTGCAAAACAAAAAGCCTGGCTATTGGACAAAGCTGCCCTGGCAAAGAAAAAACATGGATGGATGGTTTTATCTTCGTATGGGGTCCGGTCACCGCAGCCGTATCTGGTTCAACACATAACTGCAACCATACAGCATTTTCTACTCTTGATTCGACTGGGAGCTTTTTGCTCAAAAGATCAGGTTCCTACATGGAAACGAACATGGCCGACCAGTCAGTGCCGACTCTGCGATCAGGTGGAAGAGTCACTTTTACACTTCCTGTGCATCTGGCATTTTTTACTTCCAGCTTTCCGTTCTCTCCAGATTCGATCGTGCCGACCTGCCGTAATGGCATTACTAAACAGTCAGTCATTACAGATCTCATGCAGGGCAGCCAAGTTCTTGCAACAAGTCAGCAAATTGCTACAAATATCAAACAAATAGTGTTTAATATGGTGATATTTATTACACGTCTGCCACATCGATTTGCATTTTTGCACACAAACTTCAATTATCTGGCAGCTATAAAGGGCACAGTGCAGATGTACATAAAATTGCAATAGAGGACAACTGTCATTTGGTATCAACTTGTACATAGCACATTTTCTCCTGTTTTAGATGCACCCCATGCCCAGCTGTTTAAGATTGCGCCATTTACTAAATGCTCGTTACACTGATTCGCATATTCGCATTTTTGCACAGGAACTCCAACTACGTGGCAGCTAAAAAGGGCACTGGGATGATGTACATAAAAGCATAATGGAGGACGACTATTATCTGGTATTAACTTGCACATAGCTCAATTTTTTCTTTTTTTCTTGGTTTTAGATGTATATCGCCAACTCTTTTAGATTGGTGCTAAGAATTGAAATTACTTATTAGCAGGGACTTAGAGCTTCCTTACAATTACTGTGACGCAGTCAGCGGACATATCTACATTTTGGACTCAAATGTGCTGACTTGGTATTAGATACACTATGTTCAATGTTTCATTTTAAGAAGATCGAACGATCTTGTAACTCTGCACAATTCAAAATGTAAATAGGAACGTTGTCACACTTGAGGATTTTATGCTAAAATTGTAATGGTTTTAACTAACTACACAATAAATTCTTATTATTAAAATGTCTACTGTTAGTTGTATCCTGAGTGGCGATGTTGAACTTCATATTGTCCCTTAAGGATTTGCTTTTCCTGAATGTGAACTGTGGCGTGTCATGCAGATGTTTGTTAAGGTTAGGGTCTGTCTTCAGTATGTGCTAGTTTTTGTCAAATAACTTCCTGACTTTGTAAGATTGATTGGAGTCTGTGGTGATTGGCATTGGTATCCCCTCTAAAGGTGTGTTCTGGGAACCAAATCAGCTTTGCCACTTGCCTGTGCAATTATTTTGCTGCTTTACTCCCGTCTCTGAATCTGTCCTGCATAATGGCTCTTTCCCTTTCAAATGGCTCATTGGTACTGCAATTACGTTTAGCCCGTAAGAGTTCCCTATATGGGATGCTACTTTCAGACTGGATGGGTGGGCGCTAGAAGCATTAAGAAGACCATTGTCTGCTGTGGGTTTGCAATGTTGCCTGGTATTAATCTGCACATTGTTGATCTCAATCTCCTCGTCCAAAAATACAATGTTGGTTCTGCTGGCTTGGCCTGTGAGATGGATGGTGTTTGTATTCTCATTGAGAGGGGAGACAAAGTTAATGGCTAAAGACTCATCACCTCTCCATATGACAAAAATGTCATCAATAAACCTGGTCCACATGATCACCTGATTGTCAAAACATTCCAGTTGCGTGGACACCTGTTCCTCCCACCAGTCCATGAACAGGTGCCCATCGCAGTCCCCTGCATTTGCCTGTATAATTTCTTGTCAAAGATAAAGAAGTTATTAGTAAGGCAATAAAGGATCAAGTCCAGGAACATCTCAGTTTGGAGCAGTAAAGAGATTGTCCTAGCTCTCAGAAAATGTCTTGTGGCCTAAATACCCAACTCATGTCTGATGCTGGTGTAGAGGCTGCTTACGTCAAGAGTTAAAAGTGTATAGTCCTCCTCCCAGTGCATATTCTCAATGAGTGTGAGAAAATGTGTGGTGCCCTTTACGTATGCTGGTAGTGCGGTGGCAAAGGGTCTGAGATAGTGGTCATTGTATTTAGACGTATTTGCCAGAAGTGACCCAATGGATGACACAATGAGCCTCCCTGGTGGTTTGAGAGCATTCTTGTGTAGCTTGGGTAAAAGGTACAGAACTGGGGTTCTAGGATGATCACATTTAAGAAAGAGGTACTCCTCCCATTCGAGGAGCCCTCTGTTTCTCCAATCCCCAAGCATCTCCCAGTATTCTCGATTGGAGGAGGTACCTTCATGAGTGTTAGAAGGGGCATAACAAGTTGGATCTCCAATTTGTCTTTTCCCTTCAGAGAGGTAATCTGACTTAGAAAGTACCACTAAGTTCACCCCTGTGTCACATTGGAGAATGACAATGGAAGGGTTATTCTTGAGGCTCTCCAATGCTTTGAATTGGATATCTGAGAGGTTATTTCTCATGTTCCCTTTGGATTCGTATCTCAGTTTCTTCAATTCTGAAATAACATTTCTTTCAAAGACGTCCACTACATCACAGTGGATTGGTGATATGAAGGTAGACTTAGGCCTGAATGTGCTAGATCCTGGCAAATCAACCTCAATATTAGGATTACATAGACTAATAAAAGGATCATCATGACTCACAGTACCCTCATCGAGTAAGGCTTAATCATGTAAAGTCTCGAAGTCACCAATGCAAAACTCATTCAATATGGGTGAGGGATCCGTTTTTTGAGGTCTAGCTGGTTTTAAGTGAAATCACTTTTTCAATTTGGGTTTATTTAAAAAAACAAAAGAGATCAATTCTAGTTTGTACATAGTTTACATTACTTGAGGGGCAGATTGACAGCCCTAGCATTAAAAGTTTAGTTTCATTTGTAGACAACGTACGATTGGATACATTGACCACATTAATTTTTGTGGTTGTCTTGCCATCGTTGCCATTCCCATGGGCATTGTTCCTTCTTTTTTTGAGTCTTGCTTTGGCCTGCTAGTTCCTTTTGTTCTTCCTCTCCCCCTCTGCCTCTTCCTCTGCTCCTCCGAAAATTCTGTTCTGTATATTCCTCTGTCCTTTCTTGGTTTAGCATTTGGAATTGCTCTAAAAAAGATTCTATTGAAGTTAGCACTTGTTTGAGGACCGCTGTTGCGGGTTGTTTTGGAGACATCTGGCAGATTACTGTCTGAAGGATCACTTTCCTCAATATCTGTAGTTGCTTGTTTGTTATGTTATAATATGTTATTTTATTGGAAATTTATTGAGCACACGTACACCAAAAGGTCTCTTGGTGCTGAGGTAGATAGAGGCAGCTGTTATCAAAGTTTGTCATAGGCTTGGTTAAATAACCATGTTTTCAATATTTTCCTAAATCCTTCATAGTTCACTAAGGATCTTATCTAAAAGGGGAATGTATTCCAAGTATTGGAAGCAGACACCGAAAATCAATTTGTCAGAGTTCAGTTTTAGTTGATGACTATTCATGCAGTCCCGGATGTATATCATGGTGCTTTGAAAGAATTATTTAGACTCCAGTGTATTATCAGGGAGGAGCCCTGAGGCACACCACAGCTTATTTGAACTTTCAGCGAGCGAAATGGAAATAGGTGGACCAATTGAGATCGGATAACAAGAAAGGATTCCATCCACTGGAGGGCAGTTCCTTGCAAGCCTGCAGTTTTGATATGGTCAATCAGGATCGAATGATCGACTGTAACAAAGGCTGCTGAAAGAATGCTTGTGGGACGTCTCTGTCAGCTCCGTCCCTCAAATCATCCATGGCTGCCAAAATGACTGCCTCTGTTGAGTGTGCTGCATGGAAGCCAGCCTGGTGGGGTTCTAGGAAAGAGGACTCCTCTAGAAAAGTATTGAGAATCTGGGCCACATGTGCCTCTAGTATTTTTGCCAAAAAAGGAAAACAAGATATGTTTGTTGTTTTTCAAATTAGTAGAATCCTCACCAGCTTTTTTTTGACTGGGGAGTACCACAGCTCCTTGAAAGATTGAGGGTTTCTTCCCTTCCTGAGGGAGTTATTGAGGAAGGAAATAGCAGTGTCTGGAAAACGAGAAAAAATAGTATTTTGAATCCTGGGTGGGCAGATATCATTCGGACAGCCCGATTTGACTTTAGCCATCAACTCATGAAAGCGGGCTTTTCTGATGTCCGGAAAGGCCAAGAGAGTCGAAGGGTTGCTATCTTCTTAGAAGTTGCCAAATCTAGAGGTCTGGGGTGGATAGTGTCTTTTATTGTCTTTATTTTGTCTACAAAAAAGGAATTCAAGGCATTGTATAACTTTTCAGAGGTTGTCACCGATATGGCTATTCTGTCTGGATTGGATAGTTCTTTAAAGGCCTCAAAAAGGACCTTTGCTTTGCTTTCAGAAGTCACAATTTTGTTGGAGAAGAAGGTAGATTTTGTCTCTAAAATAAATTATTTATAGTTTTGTAAGCACTGAACGAAACCTTCCCTTATTTGAGGCCGATAGGAAGTTAACCATTTTTGTTCAGCTTGCTGAAGTTCCAATTTTGCAATCTTTAAAATCTCTGAGAACCCTTTGGTGCTTGTCTTGGCTGTTTGATGCTCTGTTGGTCCATCTGCAAATAAATGGTCATATTTTATATAGAAAGTCAGAGTTCTTCCTGGCTGGTAGTCTTTAAAGTCCCGCAGGAACTTGCGTTGCTTTTTGTTAGTAATTTACATTTCACATTTTGTGAGGCATATTTGACTGTCTACATATAGGATGATGAAATGTTAAATATGTATATATAGGTACTACACTGCATTGTTTGCTATTTTGAACATTAACTTTATTTATTTATTTAGAGAGTTTTATATAGCGCTGACAAGACCCGAGGGTATCAGAGTGCTTTACAACATGTGCACAGGTAAATAAGAAAGAGCAGACAGACAGAGCAAAATGGAGAGTCTTTGGGAAGGCACTGCGGCGTATTGGTACGAAGGTTAAAGGTGTTGAGCGAGGAGGAGATCCTTAAGTTTTTTTTTGAAGGTCACGAAGGAGGGGTTAGTTCTGAGATCTGCTGGTAGGGAGTTCCAGATTTTGGGGGCATTTCCCGAAAAGGAGCACGCCAGGGCTTTTTGTTTGTGTCTCTTTGGGGGAATGAGAAGTAGGTTGTTGGTGCTCCTCAGGTTTCTTGCCTGGCCCGCCTTTGTGAGCTTGGCTGCAAGGTAGACTGGTTTACCAGTGTGAAGGACTTTGTGGGTGAGACAAGCAGTTTTGAACTGGCAGCGAGCTTCAATGGGGAGCCATTTGAGGTTTTTCAGGGAGGGTGAGATATGATCGTGCCTTTTTGCTCCAGTGACCATCCTTGCTGCTGCGTTTAGAGTTGTTCTCATGGGGGCTAGGTGAGATTTTGCTGTGCCTGTGAGGGTAGCGTTTCTGTAGTCTAGTCTGGATAGAACCAGGGCTTGCGTTGCGGTCTTGAGATCATTAGGCGGGAGGAAGGGCTTGATTTTGTTGAGTAGTTTTAATTTGTAGTGGGCACTCCTTGCGGTAGCCTTTATGTGTGAGCTCATGTTCAGGTAAGGGTCCAGTAAGATGCCCAGCGACTTGGCAGAGCCGGTCAGGGTACGGTCGAAGTTTAGGGAGTCCATAAGCTTAATCCATTCTTGGACATGGTGGGTTTGTCCATCGTTAGAGAGGAGAAAGATTTCCGTCTTACCTTGGTTAAGTTTTAGGTGGTTGTGTGATAGCCAGTTTTGAGAAAAAAAATTAGGGTTTCGTTGAGACGGCGTATGTCATCTGGGGAGGAGACTTCCAGGTAGAGCTGGATGTCATCTGCGTATAGGTGGTAGGTTATGTTGGCTTGATTGATTATGGAAGTGAGGGGCTCCATGTAGATATTAAAGAGAGTAGGTGAGAGGACTGAGCCCTGAGGTACACCTCTGGTTATAGTGGAGGTATCGGAGATTGCGTTATTTATTTTGATTTGTTGAGAACGGTTGTGAAAGAAAGAGGTGAACCATTTCAGCACCATGCCATCTGCTCCGATCCGTTGTTTTAGGGTGTTGAGAAGATGTTTATGGTCCACCGTGTCGAAGGCCGCAGATAGGTCCAGGAGGATGAGCAGGCAGCAGCGACCGGCATCCATACATTTGTGGATGTCGTCTGCTATAGTTAGTAAGGCTGTCTCTGTGCTGCAGCCCTTTCTACAGCCTGATTGGTGAGAGTCCAGGAAATTGTTGGTGTCGATGTGCTGGTTGAGTTGGAGTAGGACACATTTCTCGAGGATTTTGTCCAGGAAGGGCAGGTTTGAGATTGGCCTGAAGTTGTTAAGGTCCTCAGGGTCTAAGCCTGTTTTTTTTAGTAGGGTAGAGACTTGGCCAAGTTTTAGGCAGTCTGGCATGACCCCCGTGTTTAGCGAGCTGTTTATTATCATCGTCCAGAGGGGAGAAATGACGTGACTGAGGTTTTTTGCCATGGATGCCGGGAGGGGGTCTGCGAAGTGGGAGGAGGGTTTTGAGTTTGCAATTAGTTTGGAGATGTCCATTTCTGAGAGTGGGTTAAATGCTTTCCAGCAATTAAGGGTAGAGGGGGATCCTGGGGTTTGGTTGCCCTCCTTTGTCTCAGGGAGGGGGATTCCTACTTCGGAGTCAGGCGCTTGTGTGTGGCTATCAAGGGAGGACTCGATCAACGTGATTTTCTCATCAATGAATTTGGCGAATTTGGCGCAGCGTTCTTTAGAGCCCTGAGGGGCTTTAGCGGGAGGTTTTGAAGTCTGGTTTTTTATAATGTTGAAAAGGTTTTTTGGACGATTTATTGCATTGTCCAGGGCGCTGCGGAAAAAGGCTGATTTTTCTTTGATGATGTGGTTTTTGTAAGTTCTGCGTTCTGCTCTGAGTCGGTGGAGGTGAGTTGAGGAAGGGTTGACTCGCCAGAGTCTTTCTGCAGCTCTGAGTTGACGTCTTTCTGAGTTGAGATCCTTGGTGAACCAGGATCTCGAAGGGGTGTCTCTAATCTTTTTTAGTTCCAGAGGGGCTACTTGGTCTAGGACGGCTGTCATCGTAGAGTTAAAGTGGGTTGTGAGTTCGATCGTTGAGAGGTCGCCTGATTTAGGGGGAAGGCTAGAGATCTTTTTTTTCCAGCTCAGCTAGGGGAGCTTGGCTTAGGTTTCTGGACCACTGAAGGGTTTTCTTAGTATGGATGGGGTATGATGCTTCCAGGTGTAAGTGGAACAGGATGATGCGGTGGTCTGACCAATCAACTGGGAGGATGTTGTTGATGGTTATCGCCTTCTCTTGGGCTATGATGGCGTCAAGGGTTGAGCCTCTGTTGTGGGTTTGTTCTTTGCAGTGTTGGTTAAGGTTGTGTTCAAGTAAGAGTTCTTTTAAGGATTGGATTTGAGTGTTTTTGTCATCATTCCAGTGTAGGTTGAAGTCGCCTAGGATTATGTTGTTGGCATCTGAGAGTGAGCAGTGTGTTACCAGGTCTGATAGGTGTTCGAGGAAGGGGCGAGTGTTGCCTGGGGGGTGGTAGAGAAGGTGGCAGTTTGTTGGCTTATTATTTTTCAACCGTATAGAAGTGTTGAGATATTCAAAGGTGCTGTAAGTGGAGGAGACAGATTCCACCATCGTGATGGTATTCTTGTGGATAATGGCTAAGCCCCCGCCTATTTGGTCGATTCTGTCTTTTTTGATGATTGAGAACCCAGGAGGAACTAGTAAGTCGAGGATCGGGTAGGATGATTCATTAAGCCAAGTCTCTGTGATGAATGCAATATCAATGTCATAGTTAAGGATGGTTTCCCCCAGTTCTGTAGCATGCTTGGAGGCAGATCTACGGTTTATAAGTAGACAGTTGGTATTACTAGAGTTGCTGTTGTGTTTCTGAGAGGTGGGTGCCCTGGGGATATGAGAGGTGTGCTGGCGGTCTGGCCGTTAACCTGGGTGGAACAGGGTTTCTCCTGATACCAGTGATCACCTGGATCTTGGAGGTGGGTTCTCTTTTTCTGGTTGGTGTCCATTTGTATGTTTTGGCCAGCTCGATCGCTTCGCTGTGTGACATCTTAGGAGTAGATAGAATCGGTCTGTGAGCGCGGTTTTTTAAAGGAGTAGTGAGCAAGCTATGAGGCTGAGTTTCAGAGGGTTGGAGTGGAGGTCTGGTGTTGCCCGAGGGGTAGAGGGGTGAGCAGTGGGCATGGTCGGGGCCGGTTTTGAGGGTCATAAGGATTTTATTGATACCTAGTATCACTTTATTGAGCTGAGTTTCCATGAGATTTAGATCTTTCCTTTAGGTCTGGTGCGGGGATTTGGTTAGGGGGGGAGGGAACAGGGGGGAGTGGCTGCGACTTGTTGGGAGCGAAGTGTTCAAAGGATGCGGGGAGCAGGTTGGCGAGTGTAAGAGCAGGGGGCGTGTTGGTACTTTGTCTGTTAGGGGCAGTTTCAGAGGGCGCTTTAAGTGGGCGTGGCATGGGGTCAGTCCGCAGTTTGGGAGGGGGAGAGGAAGCATTGTGCCTATTCAGAGTGGGAGCTGTTTCCCTAGTGACGTAGGTGGAAGGACGGAGGGGTGTACGGTTTGGGGGCGGGGTATTGGGAATGGAGCTGGGTTGGGTGGGAGAATTGGCGTATGAGTTCGGGTCTGGGCTGATAGTGATAGATCTAATTGTGTGGTTGGTGTTCTGGGGGTGAGGGTTCCTGATCTGGGTGGGTGGGAAGATTGAGTCTGGCTTCAAGGGAGGGTGTGTGCGGAAACTGTGGTCGTGATGAGGGTAGGGGTGGAAGCTTGGGGGAGGCTGATGTGGATATCCTTTTTCGGGATGGCATCTCTGTGGGGGGGTTTGTTTAGGGAGGGGTTGCGTATGAGGGAGAGAGCCTTGCAGAGAGTGGGAATATAGATTCAAAGGAGCGTAGGTTGGCGTCGGTGGCTTGGATCAGTACGATACCGTTTCTATAGATAGTGAGGGTGGCCTTGCCTGTGAACATGGGGGAGTGAGATATCGTCAGTATATGGCCGTGAGGGATGTTGGAGGTTTTGCTGATGCGTAGGTAGTTGGTGAGGGTAGAATTCCATTTCAGGGGTTGGGTGGTGTAGAAGATGAGATCTGATTTTTCCTGTCCTTTGGAGGGGTTGTGATAGAGATCTGTTATGAGTGTTTCATGATGTTGTTTGATCAGATTGTGTTTGAGTTTTTTGAAGCGGTGAGTGAAAGGTTTGGGGGGTAGGATATGTGTTAGACTTGGCATCTTTTGGAGTGTTTCCCCTGAGTTTTTGCTTTCTGACCTCCCGGTTTTGACTCTGTTGGTGCTGGCTTAGTGTTTCTGCGCACTTTTCTCACTGCTGATCAGTGGCAAAGTGCAAGTGCTCCTGTGGTAAAATGTGTTATGGGTTGGTGTTTCCATGATTGGCCTATTTGATTTATGTGTCAGTCCCTAGTAAAGTGCACTGAGTGTGCCAGGGCCTGTAAGTCAAATGCTGTTAGTGGGCTGCAGCACTGGATTGTGCCACCCACACAAACAGCCCATAAATGTAACTCTGGCCTGCCATTGCAGAGCCTGTGTGCAGTCTGGGACTGCCATGTCGACTTGGCAAGTGCACACACTTGCCAGGCCCTAAACCTTCCCTTTCCTACATATTAGTCACCCCTAAGGTAGGCCCAAGGTACGCCTATGGGCAGGGTGCATTTTATGTTAAAGGTAGGATATGCCCTGGTGTGTGTGGCATGTCCTGATAGTGAAATACTGCCAATTTCGTTTTTCACTATTGCAAGGCTATCTGTTCCCCTAGGCCAGAATGGGGAGTTAGTTTATAACATCTTATAAACATAACTGACCCCAGGAACAAGATGGGAAAATAAAGTTTAGTATGCCTGAACTCAGAATCTAAAGATGCATCTTTTAGTAAAGGTGATTTTTACATTCTATGTTTGAAAATACCACTTTTAGAAAGTAGGTATTTTCTTGCCTAACCATCCAGTGTGCCTCTGCTGGGTTTGTGGATTGACTGTCTGGGTTTTGGATGACAGGGGCTGGGGAGCAGGAGCGGCTCCGGATAGTCTAGGTGGGTCAGGAAAGGGCTGAATAGACCTGGGCTGCATTTTGAGTAGGGGGAGGAGATTTCCTTGCACCTGAATAGGCCTGGTCTGCCTCTGACAATGTCGTCTCCACCTCCTGCCAGGAAGCCACACCAGAGAAGGCAGAACTGGTTTTGGCTGGGCACAGACACTCTCTGCCTAAGAGATCAAAGGATTTTGGGATATAAATATTGGGGCCCAGACCCCTGAACTTTAGAACTCTTTTGGATCAAGAAGACTGCCAAGAAGAAGAGCTGGAGAAGCTGTGAGGAGGAACTATCACTTTGCTGTGTGCTTTGCTGTGTTGTCCTGCAGTGGTTGCTTCTGTCTTGAGCAGTGAAAGGACTGGACTGAACTTTCTGCAATCTACTTTTGTGAGTTTCTCCAAGGACTTGAGATAGAGCTTGTCCCCTGTTCAAGAAGTCTCAGGAACATCAAAGACTTCAAGTTCTTCTGCCCTCAGCATTGGGGACTGTGTGTTTTGTGCTGCAACAGAAGAAAAAGCAACCTGATGCCGTCTACGATGCCGCTGCCGACTCCGTGTCCTGAAGGCACCGCAGAGGGCACCGCCGCAACGCGACCCTGGTCTCACCGACGACGCCTGCTGATGCCGCCACCGAGCTGCTGCTCGCACCGCAACCTGTGGACACCGCACTCTGCACCGCCTCGCTTCACGACGACACCTTGGTATCCCCGACGACGCCGCTCAATGCCGAAATCTACGCCGCTGCTTGCACCGTGGTTCGAGGGCACTGCTCATAAAGTTACACGACGCACCGCCCTCATCCCACACCGCAGCCTTGGCCTACCGACGCCGGCGCCATCGACTCCAGTTCGTCAGCCGACGACAGCGCTTCAGCAACGACAACGACGCTGCTTGCACCGCAACCTGCCAGCACCGCGACGAGCACCGCATTCACTTTGTACCGCGACCCTGGTCTCACCAACGACGCCATCTGATGCCGCCACCGAGCCGCTGCTCACACCGTGACCTGAGGGCAGCGCACGCCGCACCGCTGCACTGCACACCGCAGCACCTGATGCCTGCTGACGCCAGCGCTCCTGACTTCAACAGAGAGGAGTTCGATCTGCAACACGTGTGACTTCGAGGGCCCCGACGACTCCTGCACCGACCTCCGGAACCGACGCCTGCAGACACCGTGCTTTCGGAAGCTCAACGAGAGGTCGCCAACGCCCTGCATCTCTAAAAGGTACTGTTTGCGGGTCTGCCGGCACCGTAGCTGGCCCGCGACGCCGTGGTCAACCAGAACTGTTTGGATTTGTTTGCTCACGACGCCGTGATAGCCCCGAACGGAGCTATCGACATCAAGGAACTGTTTTTCAAGCATATTTTGATAACTGAAGATTTTTAAGTACTGTATTGTGGATTTTTATCGTTTTTGGTCTTGTCTTAAGTATATAAAAATATTGGATATTTTTCTAAACTGGTGTGGTGTCCTTTTGTGGTGCTTACACTGTATTACTGTTGGTTATGTGCAAATGCTTTACACACTGCCTCTAAGATAAGCCTGACTGCTCGTGCCAAGCTACCAAGGGGGTGAGCAGGGGTTATTTTAGGAGTGTAACTCCCTTATCCTGACTAGGAAGAAGGGTCCCTATTTGGACAAAGGTGCAAACCCTTGCCAACTAGAGACCCCATTTCTAACAATATGTGGAAGGAGTTTGGGCCAAGAGGTTTCAGGAGGTGAGACATAGGAGAGTGGGGGACTGTGGAGGCAGGCATGGTGATAAGGACTGGAGGGATGAAGAAAGTGGGATGGATGCTGTTTCGTGCCTATTGTCCACAAAAGCGAGGGCCCGTGGTGAAAAAAAAAAAATGGAGTGGAGTGGAGGGGAAAGAACAGTGGGAAGGGGGGCCTTTCGGTAATTTAGGATTGGAGGACATGTGACTGAAAGGACGTGCAGAAATAGAATCGCTTAGATATAGATACATATAGATAAATATATACATATATATGTATATATATAAATAAATACACATACATACTAATAAATCAGATTAGTAGTGGCAGCTAATGGGGGTGACTAATATTGAAGTTCACGGAAATAGGGAGCTTTGGATGGGTGGCTGAGAAGGGAAAATAGTGGGGGGGTATCCTGTTCCAAGATGGTCACTCTGTGGGCTGGGGTAGTCCTATTTCTGTGTCTGTGTCAGCTGGTTTCAGAAGGAGGGGGCTGAGGTTCAGGAAGGCAGGGGTTAATACCTTTACAAGTATCAAAGGAGGGGCTAAGGTAGTCCTCTTTCTGTGATTATAGGTCCTTCTTTATGGTGGACTTTCGGGCAGAGTGGTCCTCTTTCAGTTTCTGGTTGCAACTGGGGAGGGGGAGAGGAAGGAGATATAAAATGGAGGCTCAAGAAAACGAGAACTCAAAATGGGCACCTGTATTCAGTCCAGGGATCGGTCTGTTTTGCGCTGCACTAGTCATTTATCTAGGGTGCTTTTACTGGCGAAATAAAAGAGCAGAGTCAAGTCCATGTTGTAGGTACCGGGTAGTGGAAGGGAGAAGAGGCAGTGAGGGAGAGCAGACACGGGGGATGTGGCTCCAGGGGTCCGCTCGTTACGGAGCCTGTTGGGATTCAGGAGTTGGTTCCTGATTAGGTCTGAAAATGGGAGGTTTCGAGGCAGGATGCCGTCTGCAGCCGAGAGTGGGATCGGAACAGAAAAGAGCCGCTGCCTCAGTCACAAGCCCCGCCCACAGCGGGGGTCCGCTCTCAATGGAGCCTGTTGGGATTAGGTGCCACCGAGAGAATGGGGGTATTTTCATGGCTGGATGTAGTCTGTGACCGAGAGTGGTCTCAGGGGCAGAGGAGCCGCCGGCGCCTCGGTCGCAAGCCCCGCCCACCCCGGGATGGAGACTGGCTGGGCAGCGGAGCCGCCTTTGATCTGGGGGCAGCAAAGCTCTGGACTCACATACTGGAAGTGCCAAAATGGCGACCGCTCTTGGCTTTCATGTCTTCACTTGTTATCAGTTTTGTCCCTTTTCTATCTTACTGACCATGTGTATGTAATGGTTGTGTCAGTTCCATGCTCTTACCGTGATCAAGGCTACAGCTGAAACGCGTTGGAGAGGACTTAAATGTCAGAATAAATTTGCATTGCTACAATCCATGAGTGTTTGATAGATCCTTTACTGTTGGATCATTGGAATTATGTGTATATACATATATATATATATTACCTACTGGCGGTCGCCAGTAGGTAGTTATAGTTAGAACCTAGTTTCCTTAGGAAAAGCATTTTTTGTTTTGCCAATAACTTTGGCGCCGTTTGACGAATCTTCACGTAATTTTCAAAACTAATTGTTCATTCAGGTGAGCTCCTGTCCTGAAAATTTGGGGGTGATTCGTGGAGGGGGGCCGAGAAAGAAGGGGGATCCCAAAACGTGTTTTCTCCATGTTAATTTCCATAGGAAACTTTAGACACGGCTACAGCCTGAACTGGTGAACGGAATTACACCAAATTTGGCAGAGAGATAGCTCTTGGTCCAGAAAGCACGCTTTTGTTTAAATCAGGCCTGGGCGTAGTTCACGGAGTTTTGCTATGCAAAAATCCGCAAAGTTACAAAAAAACTCTGCGAAGTTCCGCGAGTGGCGGAGTGCAGTGCGAACTGCAGTTTGTGCTGGTATTCCTGCCGCTCGGGTAGCTCGCACTCGTGAACTTACCGTTCGCGATCGCGAACTTACCGTTCGCGATCGCGAGCGTGGAAAAAACTCTGCTGCACATCGCGAAGCGGAGTTTTCTGCACTCCGTGAGCTCCGCGGAGTGCGGAGTGCAGAAAACTCCGCAAGCTCCGCGAACGGAGCGAAGTTCACTGCCCAGGCCTAGTTTAAATGGTGTAAATCCGTTCAGTAGTTTTTGAGATATTTAAAGATTTACAGATATCGATATATATTGAATGTTGCAGAAATGGTTGGTATGGAACTTGGCGAAAAGGTGATTGGTGGAGCAGTAGAAATAACTGTGGTATTAAAATATGAAATGCAAAATTAATTACAACTGGTAAGCTATTAAAGTTAATTTTTCAAAATAAGTAGTATGTCTAGAAGAATTGTGTTCTTTAAAATTTGCAGTAGTATTATTAGAAATAGGCTTCTAAATTGTTGTAAGGGTTTGGGGCTGTATGGCATGCGGCAGTGTGGGGGAGTGTCCAATCCACAAAATAAGAGAACCAGTTGGGGGCGTTTTAGAAGAAAGTTAGAGAGTGTTAATATGAGTAACCAATAGGAATGTGTTTTGCAATTTGAAATAATTAAGGAAGGATTGTGATTTGTTAAGTACATGTATTTATGTGCGAAAAGAGAGGGAAATTTTGCCATTATTGGTTCTATTCTTGACGAGAGTCTAGAATTATATTTATTGTCTGAGAAAGAAAATATTGCATGCGTTTGTGAAATTCGAAATCTGCATACCAACTACAGAGGTGAGTTACAAATTAATAAGGTGTGTTATATATTGTGTAGTAGTGGTTGAGTGTTTGAGACGATATTTGTAAGTTTGAAAAAAACATTTTGGGGTAAATAACATAGTATTAGTGAAGTGTGCTGTTTCACATTTTTTACAGAATGTGCATAGAGTGTGAGTAGTTGCTGAACAAGTACCCATATATATTTAGGAGTTTTACAAGAAGAAGTGTAGTTTGTCATGTTTAAAGGAGTATATGGTTTTGAAAGTGAGGTACAGGGTTAATTTGCGTTCAAAAATGAATTTGGGCAATATAAAGAAATTTTAGTACGTTTGCACGTTGTTACTTGTGGAAAAAAAGTGGGGAGGGGGTTAGAAGAGGCATGTTTTATTAACTTGAGGGAAATAAACAAAGAAAAAGAAATGTTGCGTGCAGACGTTGGGCTCGGATTTTTGACACTGGTGAGCTATATTTGTATATAAGTGTAGGCAACTGTGACAATCCCTGGCCGTGCAGATTGTGTAGATATTAGAAGGCCGGTAGATGGAGAAATTAAGAATGATACGTTCCTTTCTATATGTATTTTTACACGTGTTATGCATCGGAAGATTAGATAACTATATAACAGTGCTATACATCTATTTGTATGTTTCTTTTAAGTATGTGCTACTAGGAAAAGATGCAGCTCCATGTACGCATGCTTTCATTGATATGGTGACATTGTCAACTGTGATATGAAAAGTGTTTGTACTTTGCATTTGGATAGAGTGAAGACTGTTAGTAGTTGGTGAGTAGTGAAGAATGAAAAGACAGATGAGGTGAAATACATGGTGGTAAAGGGATTAGTGATTATGGTACTTTGTATGAGTGTTTGGGAAGGTATTGTTGAAGTGCGCCGTATATATTTAAGTATTTTCGTGAAATGAGGAATGCAGTCTCTTATGTTGAAGGGTCTGCATGGTGTTGCGAGTTAGGTACAGGGTTGAATTAATATTGAAAATGGGGCCGGTGAATGTAAGAGACATAGGAATGTTTGTAGATTGTGCCTTGTCGGAAAATACAGGTGGTGGGGAGAAGGGGGCGTGTTTCTTTATGAGAGATATGTTTTATGAATGTGTGAGAGATAAAAAAGAAATAGAAATGTTCCGAGCATATTTTATGTACGAATTTGTTCACACTGGTGAAGTACATGTGAATATAAATGGAGGGAATTGTCAGGGTCTCTCCCTGTGCTGAATCTGTTTATATTAGAGGTGCGGCAGATCAGGAGTTTGATAATGATACGTCGTTTGACCCCCTCTCCCCCGTCTTTGCTCCCGCTCTCTAACGGTTTGTCTCCCGTCGTTTGTAAAAGGAACGTAAGAGAGGCCCATGTACCCTGAGAAATAGCACTTAGACATTGATTGGCTTGTTGGTGGCCCCTGTGCAGCGCACAGAAAGTTGCAATTGGTTTCAGTGGTAAATGAGTGCAGTGTGTGATGTTGCAAAGGTTACGTGGTCTTGTGTCTAAGGTACAGGGATGAATTGAGGTCTAAAATGTGCCGGGGTAATGTACAAGAAATGGCGTTCTGCAGATTGAAGCTTGTGTGAAAATACTGTGGGGGGCTTTAACACGGACATGCTTTAGTAACTTCAATGAGATGAAAAAAATGAAATGTTGTTTGCACACTTCGTGCATTGGTTTGTGGACATTTGTAAAGCAGACGTGAATATAAGTTAAGGTATTGTCAAGCTTCCTGCTCGTGCAGAACCTGTGTACATCACAGGGGCGGCAGATCAAGAGACTGGGAATGACACATCTCTTGACCCCCCCTTCCTTCCTCCCGCTCTCTAACGGTTTGTCTCCCGTCTTTTGTAAAAGGAAAGTAACAGAGGCCCGTACACAGTGAAAAAATAGCAGTTAGACTTTCACTGGCTTGTTGGTGGCATCTGTGCAGTGCACAGAAAGTTGCAATTGGTTTCAGTGGTAAATGAGTGCAGTGTGTGATGTTGCAAAGGTTACGTGGTCTTGTGTCTAAGGTACAGGGATGAATTGAGGTCTAAAATGTGCCGGGGTAATGTACAAGAAATGGCGTTCTGCAGATTGAAGCTTGTGTGAAAATACTGTGGGGGGGGCTTTAACACGGACATGCTTTAGTAACTTCAATGAGATGAAAAAAATGAAATGTTGTTTGCACACTTCGTGCATTGGTTTGTGGACATTTGTAAAGCACATGTGAATATAAGTTAAGGTATTGTCAAGCTTCCTGCTTGTGCTGAACCTGTGTACATCACAGGGGCGGCAGATCGAGAGACTGGGAATGACATGTCCCTTGACCCCCCCCCCGGCCTCGTTCCTCCCGCTCTCTAACGGTTTGTCTCCCGTCGTTTGTAAAAGGAAAGTAACAGAGGCCTGTGTACCGTGAAAAAATAGCAGTTAGAGTTTCACTGACTTGTTGGCGGCATCTGTGCAGCGCAGAGAGTTGCAATTGGTTTCAGTGGTAAATGAGTGCAGTGTGTGATGTTGCAAAGGTTACGTGGTCTTGTGTCTAAGGTACAGGGATGAATTGAGGTCTAAAATGCGCCGGGCTAATGTACAAGAAATGGCGTTCTGCAGATTGAAGCTTGTGGGAAAATACTGTGGGGGGGTTTAACACGAACATGCTTTAGTAACTTCAGTGAGATGAAAAAAATGAAATGTTGTTTGCACACTTTGTGCATTGGTTTGTGGACATTTGTAAAGCACACGTGAATATAAGTTAAGGTATTGTCAAGCTTCCTGCTCGTGCAGAACCTGTGTACATCACAGGGGTGGCAGATCAAGAGACTGGGAATGACACGTCCCTTAACCCCCCCCCTTCCTTCCTTCCGCTCTCTAATGGTTTGTCTCCTGTCGTTTGTAAATGGAAAGTAACAGAGGCTTGTGTACCGTGAAAAATAGCAGTTAGACTTTCACTGGCTGTTGGTGGCATCTGTGCAGCACACAGAAAGTTGCAATTGGTTTCAGTGGTAAATGAGTGCAGTGTGTGATGTTGCAAATGTTACGTGGTCTTGTGTCTAAGGTACAGGGATGAATTGAGATCTAAAATGCGCCGGGGTAATGTACAAGAAATGGCGTTCTGCAGATTGAAGCTTGTGGGAAAATACTGTGTGGGGGGGCTTTAACACGGACATGCTTTAGTAACTTCAGTGAGATGCAAAAAATGAAATGTTGTTTGCACACTTCGTGCATTGGTTTGTGGACATTTGTAAAGCACATGTGATTATAAGTTAAGGTATTGTCAAGCTTCCTGCTCGTGCTCAACCTGCGTACATCACAGGGGCGGCAGACCGAGAGACTGGGAATGACACGTCCCTTGAGGCCCCCCCCCTCCTTCTTCCCGCTCTCTGACGGTTCTTGTCCCATCGTTTGTTATAGGAAGGTAACAGAGGCCCATGTACCGTGAGAAATAGCAGTTAGACTTTCACTGGCTTGTTGGTGGCATCTGTGCAGCGCACAGAAAGTTGAGATTGGTTTCAGTGGTAAATGAGTGCAGTGTGTGATGTTGCAAAGGTTACGTGGTCTTGTGTCTAAGGTACAGGGATGAATTGAGGTCTAAAATGCGCCGGGGTAATGTACAAGAAATGACGTTCTGCAGATTGAAGCTTGTGGGAAAAAACTGTGGGGGGTGCTTTAACACGGACATGCTTTAGTAACTTCCGTGAGATGCAAAAAATGAAATGTTGTTTGCACACTTCGTATATTGGTTTGTGCATACTTGTGAAGCACACATGAATATAAGTTAAGGTATTGTCAAGCTTCCTGCTTGTGCTGAACCTGCGTACATCACAGGGGCGGCAGATTGAGAGACTGGAATGATACATCCCTTGAGCCCCCATTTCCTCTCCTGTTTCCTCCTGGTGTGTAATAGTTCCTGTTCCCTTCTTTTCAAAAGGAAGGTATCAGAGGCCTATCTGCGATGGTCCTCACTGGTCTTCTGGGGACATGTGAGGAGCACAGAGAAAGTTGTATTGTAGTTCTATGGTATAGAAAAAAACTGCACAGAGTTGCAACTTACATATGAGTCCAATTTACATTGCTCGATGATTTGTCTTAACAGTTTAACGTTGCTGAGGTATGTCTATGCTTTAACATCTATTTTCACACGAGTTATGTATTAGAATATATGTGATACCTATAAAACACAGGTATAGATCTAGTTGTATGTTTCTTTTAAGTATGATGCCACTAGGAAAAGGAATAGGGAGATGTATGCATCCTTTGAGTAATATGGTGACACTTTGAACTGTGATATGGAAAGGGTTTCTGGTTTGCGTTTGGGAGGCCGAACATTGTTAGTAGTTGCTGAGTAGTGAGATGCAAGAGGCCAATGAGGTTAAAGACATGATAAGAAATGATTTAGTGATTATGGTACTTTGTATAAGTGTTTGGGAAGGTATTGTTTTACAACGCAGTATATATTTGTGTGGAATGAGTAGTGTTTTGATATTTGAAATCCAGAAAATAGTAATGTAAATAATTGCTTGGTAATTAATATCAGTAATTATATGAAATTATTTTAAAATATTGAATAAATGTAAGAAACTAATGAAACTGTTCTTTGCTTTCCAGAAAATTATTCTGTTTGGATCACAAATTCAAGATGGCAAGAAAAGATGAAAAGAGAAGGAAACAAAAAAAGAGATCTACTTAAAGAAAAAGAAACAAAAGGTGTCAAAAACAAATGAGAGTGTTACTAAGGATAAAGTTTGTTTAGGTAAGACCACTAAACAGTTTCTTAAAAAGTTGTGGAGAAATTATATGAGAAGAATAGGAATGAAAGGAGAAAGAAGAGTTTTTCAACTAATGAGAAGGAGAATGACACTTCAAATGGAAAAAAGAAAACAAAAAATAAGGAAAAAACACAAGTTACACGAAGACAAAAACAATTTCAAGAGATTCGACAACGACTTTTTAGAAGTAGAGTAATTCAGAATTTATTGAAAGACTGTAAAAAGTATAAAAAAGATTACTAGCTTACAAACAAAAGCAGCGGATTGAAACTGTAGTAGATTCTGCTTTTAACCTGAAACGAAAATTATTTATATTAATTCTAAAAAGGATGAAATCTTTAAATAAAACAATGAAGTTTCTGAAAGACAAAAGCAAAAGAAAAAGGCTTGTTAATAGAAGTAACTTTTGTAAAACTTTCAGTGGTGAGTGGAAACACACTTCTACTAGTGAGCCTTTCTTGAATGAAGAATGCTACTTTCAAGACAACAATTTACCATTTGCAGTTGATACTGGAGGTCGCTGTTATGAAGTTCGGAATGGTTGTCCCATTGCAAAAGAAGAAATAGTTGTTGTGAGTGCAGAAGAATTAATAGCTCAAGAAGTGCAAGGGAAACGCACACAAGCTCCTGTATATAAGTGGGATTGTAGCAGTATTTGCAGTATTCGACAGGAATCTATTGACATAATGCGAAATTCTTTACGACAATATGCACAGAAAAGTGTTAAACAGAAGATTAGGTTGTTACAAGGGCTAGATCCATGTAATGTAAGAAAATATACTAAGAAGCATGGTCATTCCCTGGCTTGTCTTTCGAGAAAAGTGTTTAAAAGTACTTTTCATCACTTAAGAATGTTAGCAGTACACCACTCAGGAATGCGGAAGTTTGTAAGGAAAGTGTACTATGTAAAGACTCCTGCATTATGTTTAAGTGAACTGAACACAGCTCTTTTACACGGTTGTTTATCAGATGTAGAAAAAATATGTGATGAAATTGAATTTCGTTTTTTTGGTTCAGAACAGCAGTGTGTAGAAACTGAGAGCTTGACAACTGCAGATGTTGAAGAACATGGGAAAGAGATTAGCATTGATCAGTTTGAAGAAGAAATTACAAAGTTTAAGACAGTGTGTTCTGAAAAACCAAACTATGTTTGTATTTGTTGTTGACGTACTCATTATAAAAGTCAAACTAGGAATGTTAATTTGTATTTAAAAAGTGAAAAGGAGTACAATGATAGGTGGCAGCAATTTGGAGGTTACTTGTTCGTGGAAGGTCGATTTGAGTTGGGTAATGATCAACGTATTTGTAAATATTGCTACAATAAATTAGAAGAGAACAAAATGCCAGCTAGAGGAATACATAACAACTTAGAATTAGTACCTATTCCAGAGGAACTGGCAGGTTTGAATACATATGAGTCAGTGCTTATTCAATCTGTTCACCCATTTCAAGCTATAATTCGCATGGAGCCTAAAACAGGTAAACTGCCACCAACAGACTTACAAAGAGGTCTGAAAGGAAGAGTTGTGTACTTACCTTTAGATTTTAAGAAAAATATTGAAACTGTTGGTGGAGACAGAGAGGAAAATGAGGCAGTAGTTATTCTAGTAAATGGTGTACCAACAAAGAGTCGGAAAATATGACAAGAGTTTGTAGATGTTAATAAACTTCAAAAGGCTACGTTATATCTTGTGCAGAACAATATTTTTTATAAAAATGTAAATGTTGATGAATAGGTAATAAGTTTAGAAGATGAATCAGAAATTTCAAGTGGTCAAATAGAGAAAGTGGACAAGTCGAGGAGTGAAGAGATTTATGAACATTATACAATATGTCCTCTACATTCAAAAGAAGTAATAGGAAACAGCATTGAGTTATTTCAAATGAAAAAAGCAATGGGAACTCCAATGAGTGTATGGGAGAAAAGCTTAGACGCTCGTTGTTTTCCACAGCTGTTCCCTACTAGACAAGGTGGACGATTTGATGAGCGACCTGTACGGATTCCAGCTTCAGAATATTGCTCAACAAGATTATACTCTGAAGATCCTAGATTTCGACAGTGCATTCCATATATATTTCACCTTTTGTTTGAAAGTGATTTGTCTTCTCTTTCGTATGCAGTGAACCACATACTTAAAACGGGAGTTCATCAATCACTTGTTTCAGCCAAAGAATTCATAGACAAAGTTGAACGTACAGATGAAAATTTTGAAGCACAGTTAATTAATTTGATGGCATGTCAACGTGGAACCAATGAGTATTGGTTTCGTCGTCATGGTGAACTTAAGTGTATGTTAAGAAACTTAGGTACACCAACATGGTTTGTAACACTTAGCTGTGCGGAGTATGCATGGGAAGATTTACTTGAATTTCTACGAGAAGCAAATTCCAATATCAAAAATATTGAAATCAAGACACCTGGAGAACTGTGTTCATTGGATCCTGTAAATGTCTGCAGGTATTTTAATCATAGGTTTCAAGCTATGATGTCTTTTATCTGCAATAAAAATAATTGTCCTCTTTGAGAAGTTATTGATTTTTTTGGCGAAAAGAGTATCAAGCGAGAGGTGCTCCACATATACACATGCTATTATGGATAAAGAATGCTCCGAAATTTGGAACGGATACTGATGAAACAGTATTGTCTTTCATCGAACAGTATGTTACGTGTGAGATTCCAAGAGAAGGAGGAGAAAAAAGCTTGAGACAACAAGTTGTACGTTTCCAAAGTCACCGTTGTGGAAAGTATTGTCGACGAAAATACAAGTCTAAAGGAAACTTTTATACCAAGTGTCGGTTTGGATTCCCAAGTCCAGTAATTTCTAAAGGAAGAGTAAATTCTTTTATGTCTGCTGTAAGGCACATAATAACTCGGAAATCGCCGAAGAATACGTACAATTTAAAAAGAACAGAACAGTCAAAGTATATTAATGACTACAATTCAGTTATTTTGAAAATGTGGAATGCAAACATGGACATTCAATATGTTGCAGATAACTCAATCGCAGTTGCACGCTATGTTACATCATATATAACGAAATCAGAAAAGACGGAGATGAAAGAAATGTGGGAAGAAATTTCACAAGAGAAGAGCCTTAGCAAAAATATTTACAGCTTTAGCTTGAAAATGCTTTCACACAGAGAAATTGGATCCTACGAATGTTCGGATCGCTTGTGCTCTTCTAGTTTATATTCAAAGTCACGTGGAATCATTTGGGTAAGTTTAGGTCTTGCCTGCACATGAAATAGAGTGTTGAAAACATTAGAAGAAATTCAATATTTAGCAGAGAATGATCCGGAAAGTACAGAAATTCTTAAAACTAATATGTTGGACACATACTATCCTAAAAGGAGTCCACATCTGGAAGAGCTTTGTTTGTATGAAATACTTCAACATTACAGCTTTAAAAGAAATGTTACACAGAATTTAAAACAAGGAAAATATGCAGTAACTGGATGTGACGGTTGTTTAGGTGAAACATGCCAAAGGTAATCTCATTAATCATAGAAAACTCAGTTGCGAAACTCCAGATAAGAGAGAATTTTTATATTTAGCACTTTTGCAACTGTTCAAGCCATGGCGTAGCGAAACTGAATTACTTGGACATTTTGACTGCTAGGAAGATTATTTTAATGCATGCAAAGATAACATTGCATGTACAATTTTTCCTACATATCTACAAATGTTAAATGATGAAATTGAACAAGAAAAGACTATTACAGCTGAAATAGCTAACAAGAGTTCTCAAGATAGTCAACGTTCTGGTCCAGCTAGTCAAGATCCACTGGGACAACCAATTATCGAAAATGAAGCAGCAATAGCCATGTATGAAGTAGAAATTGCAATGCAACAAGCACAACAAGAGAATACTATGTTGGAAATCTTAGAAGAACAGCTAAATGTTGAACAGAAAGAAATATATGTACAAGTGACAGAACAGATACAACATGGTTTGATGCATGAAAAAAAGGAATGTATATGTTCATCATTTAAACCTATTCTTATGTACATCAGTAGTCAAGCTGGAACAGGTAAAAGTTTTTTAATCAAAGTTTTGACTAGTTATCTCAAAAAAACTACAGATTTACATTTATCTTGAGTTGTAACAGCTCCGACTGGATTAGCAGCGCACAATATTAAAGGAATTACTTTACATAGACTACTTATGTTACCAGTTGAACATGACAATAAATTAGAATATCAGAAGTTGTCTGGAGATGCTTCTTATGAAGTGTCAAGAGTGCTGAAGAAAATGAAACTTCTCATCATAGATGAGGTGAGCATGGTCTCAAACTTAATGCTTGCCTTTGTACACTTGGGAATGCAACAGGTTTTAAAAACAGATTACGATGTTCTGTTTGGAGGCAAACATGTAATTGTATTTGGAGATCTACTACAACTAACTCCTGTAAAAGGACAACCAGTTTTTAAAACAGTTGTGCATGAAGACACTAGGAAATGTTTGGGAAGTATTGGAAATGTGAATATATGGTTACATTTTGAATATAAAGAACTTATAAAGAATATGCGACAAGCAACTGATGAAGATTATGGAAATATTCTGAAAGATATAAGAATTAGTGTCCTAAGCAAACATGGTAAACAAGCTTTAGAAAGTCGGTTACTAAGGAACTTGTTTACAACTGAAAATACAGCAGCTGAAGTAATGTATAAGAAAATTGAAGAAAAGAAGTCTATAGTTTGCCTAATGCCAACACTGCAAGAGTGTTGTACATTTAACCAAGAGCTTCTAAAATTGGAAAAACAAGAAATAGTTCAGTTTCAAGCTATTGATAAAATAGAGCATCAGGGAGTGACCATTCTTCTTTCAGAGAAACTACAGACTAAATTGGACTCTTTGGAAAAGTCTGTATCTAAAACTGTTGTCTTAGAAAAAAGTTTAGATGTATGTATAAACTGTCGGGTAATTTTGCGGCGTAATTTAAATGTAGAAGGAGGTTTAGTAAATGGAGCAATGGGGAAAGTTGTTGATTTTGTAAAATATCAGAACAGAGATGTAATAGAATTCCTGAAAATAAAATTTGATCAGATTACAGAGGTAAAACAGATTGGGCGTTGTGCTGTACATTTTTTGCTTGTAAAAGACTTGTATGTTCGCAGAAAACAGTTTCCTTTGTCTTTAGCATATGCAGTAACTATTCATAAATCTCAAGGTTTAAGTGTAGACAGTGCTTCGGTAAATATTGGAAGTACTGTGCTCAAAGAGGGGATGGCATATGTTGCATTATCTTGAGTTAGAACATTGTCTGGTTTGTATTTGATTGATTTTGATGACAACAAGATTAGTGCTGATGTAAATTGTGTAAGAGAATATAATCATTTAAGAAGACTTTATGCACCAAATTTAGGTGAATATCCCATTTATGAGAAACGTGTTATGTGTTCTAAATGAAAATATGTTAATGAATCAAGTGCGGTTGAAAAGCATAAAAAAATCGAACAGAAAGGAAAAGGTGTAAAGAAACAGAAAATGGAAAGTGTTGATGACGTTGTGGGATACCAATTGGAAAATAGTTCAGGTATCAACTGCTATGGTAATGTTATTCTGAATGTTGTATTTTACCTAGAAGATCTTCATAATGAAATTATGGGAAATCAGGAAAAAGATTATGTTCTGCACTTTATGATGTATTTCAACAATTGACAACTGACAGAAGTAAAATGCATACTGTTTGTGGTATTCGGCAACTCTTGGATATATGTACTGGTTCTTTGACGTTCAGGCTTACTATACAACAAGATGCACAAGAATTTCTGATGGTTATGCTTGGAGTATTATAAGATGAAGGAATAGATATTGAAAACTTATTTGGACTAAGTTACAAATGGGATCATAAATATGAACAGTGTTCATTTAGTTCAAGCAGTGTAGTGGACACAGAACGATTCATATACTTAACAATACCTGACTGCAAATCTGTAGCTTTTAGCAAATTAGTAAAAGCAGCAAACCATGATATGAAATGTTCTCAGTGTAAATCAGAGATGTTATCGACATTACGCATAGAAAGATATGGAAAATATCTGATTTTAATGATACAGCATTGTAGAGCAAATGGAAGAAAACTGGAAACCAGAATAAAAAATTTGGTTGCCAGTCAAATCTCTATTTCTGGAAGAACTTTTACAACAGTGGCTATTGTTTTCCATGCTGGACCTACGACGACATGTGGACACTATACTGTGTATTTAAAGTGGAATAAAGGATGGACACATTGCAATGATGCACACTTGGAAATAAAACCCAGATTGCCTTACGAATTACCAAATTCATATTTGATATTTTTGAAGCCTACGTTTTGAATACATCATTCGGCCTATTGGGAAGATGTAAATATGCTTTAACGAACTCATATTGGATATTTTATAAACCAAACTTTGGAATACAAAATTCGGCCTAGTGGGATAATGTAAAGAGAAAGTACAGAGCACTGGAAACAATTACTAATTATAACTACTGTTGGGACTATTATTTGTGGTGATTGGTATTGCATTTGGAAAAATTGTGTTGCAATGAAATAGTTTACATATTTGTTCGGTATATTGTAGGAGATGTAAATTTGTGTACATTTTGAAAATGTTTTTGAGTTAAATAAAAGATATCTTTTAGAAAAAGCATGAAATGAAAAAAATTGAAAGGAGGAACACATATAGGTACAGGTATTGAAAATAATGTTGTACACTGATTTTTTTTTTTTTTAAACAATCTAGTTGATTGTTTTTTTTCCCAGCTGTTTCATGATGAATCTCATTGACATCACTGACAAAATGAAGGTTTCAGGGACAGTATAGTTGGGCTCATATTTTTTCACTTGTACAAAACCAGTGAAATTCAGCAGCTATAGTTAGCTGAGCTAACTATAACTTACGGCCCCGCGATGCACTGCTTATGACCTCACATATTATATCACTCATGACATGATCAGTGACATCACTGGTTTTGTACAAGTGAAATTTGAGCCTAACTATAATGTCCCTGTAACCTTAGGGTTTTTCATCGAATTTCTACGTTTTTTTTACTTCTATTTCCCAACTTTAATGTCCCTGTAACTTTTGTTTTTTTCAGTGAATTTCTAAGATTTTTTTATGTTGTTTGTTAACTATAATGTCCCTTTGACCTCTAGTTTTTTAAGTGAATTTCTAAGGTATTTTTAATTTTATTTCCTAAATGTAACCACTAACCTTTGATAGTGAGTGTGAGTGTTTCAGTTAGTCTGTGAGTGGGTGTGTGAGTTTCTGAATGGGTCTGTGAGTTGGTGTGAGAGTCTCTGAGTGGGTCATTGAGTGCCTGAGTGCTCTCTGTTTTGCTCTCTTCTGCTCTGTTTTGCTTTTCTGCTTGTTTTTCTGCCCACTGTTTTGCCTTTCCTACCTGTTTTTCTGCCTCTATTTTGCCTTTCCTGCTCATTTGTCTGTTCTCTGTTTTGCCTCCTTCTACTCATTGCTTACCTTTATTTTGCCTCTTTCTGTTTGTTTCTCACCTTTATTTTGACTCTTGCTGCTGATTTCTGACATTTATTTTGCCTCTTTCTGCTCGTTTTTGACCTTTATTCTGCATCTTTCTGCTCCTTTCTGACCTTTATTCTGTCTCTTCCTGCTCGTTGCCGACCTTTGGTTTGCCTCTTTCTGCTCGTTTCTCATCTTTATTTTGCCTCTTTCTGCTCGTTTCTCATCTTATTTTGCCTCTTTCTGCTCGCTGCTGACCTTCATTTTGCCTCTTTCCACTTGTTTCTCACCTTCATTTTGCCTCTTGCTGCTGGTGTCTGACCTTTATTTTGCTTCTCTCTGCTCATTTCTCACCTGTATTCTGCCTCTTTCTGCTCCCTTTTGACGTTTACTCTGCCTCTTTCTGCTCATTTCTCACCTTTATTTTGCCTCTCTCTGCTCATTGCTGATCATTAGTTTGAATCTTTCTGATCCTTTCTCATCTTTATTTTGCTCTTTCTGCTCATTGCTCACCTTTTTTTGCATCTTTCTACTCTTTGCTGACCTTTATTTTGCCTCTTTCTGCTTGTTGCTGACTTTTATTCTGTCTCCTTCTGCTTGTTTCTGACCTTTATTCTGCCTCTTTCTGCTTGTTTCTTACCTTTATCTTGCCTCTTTCTGTTTATTGCTTATCTTTATTCTGCCTCTTTCTGCTTGTTCCTGACCTTTATCCTGCTTCTTTCTGCTCAGTTCTGACCTTTATTTTGCCTCTTTCTTCTCTTTTCCGCTGGAACCGCTGGAGGAGCCTCAATGCCCCCACGGTCACAGCCTGCTCCCTGCCTCCTGTGGGAATAAGTGTTGCTGCTGCATAGAGGGAGCTGCTGGAAAGGCAGCTCCCTCCATGCAGGAGCAATCTGTTTCATCAGCATGTCTGTAGGCAGGGAAAGAGAAGAAACCTTTGCTCCAGTGGGCGTAAGCACTTTGACAGCTCCCGCCTGCTGGAACTGGAGTGTTTGCTCTCGCTTGGCAGGGGCTGTCATCTACCGCCAAGCGAAAGCAAACAGCTATGACCCGGGTTGGGCACCCAGGGACATAGCAGGAGCCAGCACTGGTAAGTGGTGGCCCCCAAGGCCATGTGTGGCTCCAGGAGGGTGTCCGCACTGCTACTTAATTAAGTAGCACTTTAAACATGTCTCAGGCCTGCCAGTGCAGCCTGTGTGCTCAGTTTTAAACTGCCATGTTGACCTGGCGAAATAAACCTTTGCCAGGCTCAAACCTTCCTTTTGACACATGTAAATCACCCCTAGGGTAGGCCATGGAATGTATTTAAAAAGTTGGACATGAAATTTTAGGTTTTGCATGTCCTGGTAGTGAAAAACTGCAGGGCCTATCTCTCCCTCAGGCTAGCATTGGGGTTACCTTATTACATTTAATAAGTGTAATTTCCAAATGGAAACAGGAAACCAGTTCATGTTTGGTGTCTTTAGAATTGTAATGAAAAATCCTAACTTATGTTGAAGTCAGGTTTTAAATTACAGCTTTGAAAATGCCACTTTTAGAAAGTTGGTATTTTCCTGCCTTAGCCAATTGGTGTCTGCAGCCTGTCTCTGGGTCACATGACTGGGTGTAGTTGACAGTCATGTTTTGTGTATTCCTCCTTGACAGCCACATACAATGGGAAGCTTAGGTGTGACTGGATGGGCCTTCACTGGAAGGATGAAAGGGAGGAACTGGCCCATCCCTACACTTGAATAGGCTGTGTCCTGTCTCCACACAAGGGGCTGCATACTCCCTGTAGTTAGTCTGGAGCCAGAAAGGCAGGGAACCTGTACACTTCAAAGACCTGCCTGTAGAAGCTTCTCCCCATTTCAAAAGCACAACTGGGTATAAATGCTGGACCTCAGACACTAACTCTTCAGTACACCTCTGGACCTGTGGATACTCTGCCAGGAAGAAGGACTGCTGTGCTGCTGAAAGGACTGCCACTCTGCTGGACTGCTGCTCTGAAGGACTGCGGCCCTGCTGTGCTGGCCTGCTGCCTTCTGCCCTCTTGCCTGGGCGAGAAGGACCAGACCTGCATCTCTTGAACCTAGAACCGCAGAGTGACTCCAAGGGCTAGTTGGCTGGCCCCCTGATGTGAAGCCTCAGAGCCACAACAGGGTTCCAACAATTTTGCATCTGCACCTGAACTATGCCATCTGTGAATCTACCCTGCCAAGTGGTGCCACTCGAGTCCTGGACAGTGGAAATTGGGCTTAAGGTTCTCTACCAGCCCCGGTGAATCCAGAGGAACCAACGCATCTCCACTGCTGCGTGACGCAAACCCGAGCAGAACCAATACATCTCTGCTGCTGCGTGGAATGGACCCGTCACAAAGACCCACATCGCATCGAAGCCCACTGGGACCGATGTTGCATGACGCATTCTCAGCACAGTCCCTCACATCTCTTGTCGACCGCAGCCTCGACGACAACACCATACTCTGCATCCCAGCCTCGCAGCGCCTGAGAACTGACGCATCGCCCGACTGTATGCCACATCCCCAATGCCAGACTTCACAATGCAAAGCCCTGTAGACGGGATCCTCCACGACAATGCAGAATCATCGCATCTCGGAACCGACGCATGGCTTTTGCTGCATGATGCATCTTCAACGCAGACCCTTGCAACGGTCCGCAAAACAGGATTTAAGGTGCTGTGGTTTAGCGGGCCTAACTAGGTCCCTGTAGCTGACTACACTCCATCACGGTTAGCTTGAATTTGTGACTTTGACCTGGTACGGCGCGACCAGATATCCACAGTGGCCCTTTGTGCTTTTTGGTGCTATTTCCACTCAAATCTTTAAAATTGCATGTCTCCGGTTCCACTGATTGCATTTTTGTTGTTTTGCTCATGTTTTATTAAAGAAAGTTATTCTTTTCTAACTTGGTGTGGGATCCTTTCTTTGTGGAGTTTTCACTTTATTACTATTTGAAGTGTTGCACAAATACTTTACACATTGCTTCTAAGTTAAGCCTGACTGCTCTGTGGCAAGCTACCAGAGGGTCGAGCACCGGATAATTTAGGCTGTGGTTGCTGCTTGGCCAGGGCTCACATCCCAGTCAACCAACAACCCAATTTCTTACATCTCTCAAGCAGTTATCTCACATAGTTAAACATTATAAATTGTTAATCTAATTGAAACATTCCTTTTTTAGATCAAACAATCTCCGTTTTTAAATCTTTTGAAGAGAAAACATACCGCTATGTAAGTCTTTATGTCTCATTGTATTTCTCCTTGATGATTAGACTGCAGGGCAGGGTTCCATTACCCTCGTTCTAGGGAGGCAATCGGCACACATAAACTACAGTTTTACACAAAAGGAGTCATGTATTCTTGTAGGAAATAAATCGCTTTTCTCTTTCTGATTTATAGTTCTTCTTTCTTTTTTTAGTTTAAGTTACTCCTTTACCTTTTAGTTCACAACTGGTTAAATCCAGAAATTCCTCCCAACATTTACACTTTAGGGAGTCTTTTCATAATAAGTCCAATGGGCAACTAGATCCTTACTGCCTGAGACCCATCTGGTCTGCTCAACTCACTGGAATGCAGAATCCAGACAGATGCCACTGTAGTTTCGATAAAGAAGCCAGCAGCAAAGATCAACAGAGGCAGCCATGCCTCAGAAACGCTCCAGAACCAAGTATCCAGAAAGCGCAGGAGCGGAAGACTCTCTTCTGCTCCAGACTTCCTGAATAGTGAGAGGGTGTGCTTGGGTGGGGCTGGCTTTTATACTCAAGCTCTGCCTGATGAATCAGCACACTGTAGGGAGCACCAGGGAATTGTTTCCCGCTGATAAATTATCAGTCAGGAGGGAGCACTGGGGAACCTGTGACTGTGATTACTAATCACTGAGAAAACTCCACTATTATGAATGGGTTAAAAAAGGGTTTATACCGCAAAGAAAAACAATTCTGCACATTTCTAAAACTAAAACAGCGCCGTAGGTACAGACTTCTAAATTATACTTTTGACATCGTATCTACCATCATCTATTTTTCCTTTGACTGTGCACTTTTCCACAAGGGAAATAAATGTGCTATGAAGTCTGTCACACCAGAAGTGAACATGATGTGTGAGTAAGATGAGGGCCCTAGAGTTCACCTCCAAGATACTGACACCATCCAAAACACTGTGTATGATATACCTTTTAGAGTTGGGTAACCATCTGCAATTACATGTGCTTGTGAATATAAATGATTTACATTGAATAATATTGAAGGCAGTTTTTAATACTTTTGAAAATTAGATCAAGTACATGGTTCAAAGCCTTTACAAAGAATGGGAAATTGTCTATCCACAGACAAAAATTGAACTATTCATTGTTCAAGACAATCTGTCATAAAACAATGCCGCCTTTGAAAAAATGTCCAAGTCCACACAAACACAAATGGCGGCACTCCAACAATAATAAGTACGCTGAAGAATTTCAGCTGATATCACAAAGAGTATTTTCCAGAGATGATTGCAGAACAATTCTGTCTTCAACTCTGGCAAAGTTCAGGCTTAGCACCTTGATATACTAGAGTTCAAAGGTGGCCGCCACATTCCAGTTCATGTTGTTTCTCATTTGGAATGTAACTCTCACTGTGTGGGTGGCCTCTTGGTATGGAAAGGATTCACCAGACACCATTTCTGCTTCCATCTTAGAAATATAGAATGTGACTTTAATCTGCTTTGGATATTAAATACATGAATTCAGTATTCAAAACATAAATGTTCTGAGTGAATAACCATAAGGTCCCATAAATGTACTTAAGGCCTATGCCTATCTACTTTTATTGGCCCCCATGACAAACTTGCATCATAATTCAATGTTTGAAAATAAGTGCAAATTTTCTCTGCAAGTTTACATTTTCTGGAGCTTTTCTATTCACATTGACATAGTAGAATGGAAGAAGACGAACTAATACCTGCTAAGTATCTTATCTCCAAAACCATTTTTTAGCATTAAACAGGGATATATGCAACTAACATTTTAGCAAAAAATCACGCTTTTCACCACAGATGCCCCACAGTGAAAAACGTTGCACTATATGTAAAGTTGTAAAGTTTCCCATAGACTTTCAGAAAGGTTGCAAAACACTTACTTTGCACACACCCCAATATCTGAACTTCTGCTGAAAAGGGACTCATTTCTGTCTAATGAATGTGAACCAAAAATATGTTCTGACATTTTCCCAATTTCCTTTAGCTCTCTTCTGCCAATCTATTTTCCTGAGCCAATGAAACTGCATTGATTTCAGCCTCTTTGTTAAAGTAGAGCATAAATACATTTCAGACAGACTTTACACCTCAAAGTTGGTTGTTAGTTAAGAACTAAGGCTCAGATGTACTAAGCTTTCATACAAAACACAATGCCGCAAGTGAACTTGTTGTGCTGTGTGAAAGAGAGAGAGCAGAAATGCACCATATTTACTAAGATACGGCACACTTCTGCTCTCTCAATGTGCTGGCACACTTGTGGCAGCCTAGCACCAATGCAGGCCCCCTTGCGTCATGGGGCAAGGGTGCCTAAGTTGTGGTCAGGATGTTTTTTGTGCAGGAAGGGATACCTTCCTGCACAAAAGATACCTTCCTGCACAAAATCTATCCTTAGAGGCATATTTGTTGTTGTGTGTGTGCTGCATAATGCAAAGAGGAAGTAATGTGAAGAAATACTGATATTTCTCCTCATTATACCACGGTGAGGTAGAAGCACCATTTAGGCACAAACTCAGGTTTTAGGTTTTCTGACTTTTGTAAATCTGGGTTTGCGTCATAATGCCTGCATGGACGCATGGGAATACCTATGCTCCATCCATGTAATGCCTCCCTGATGCAGGGTAATGCAGAGCAGAGCAAGGCACTTTGTTGCATTACTTTGCGGTTGAAAAGTGATGCAAGGCCACACAAACATCCATTTGTGTGGCTCTTTAATGTCACTTAAGCACTTGTTCTGCCTTGCGTCGACTTGTGTGATGCAAGGACAATGCAGGAGCTTACTGTCGGCACCTGCTGTGATTTGCACGTCACAAGATTAAATCCATCCTCCATTCTTCTGCAGTTGATAAATTGAGCACCATTAAATTGGGTAAGAGTAACAGCTGTTGTTCGTTGATTCCTAAAGATGATTTAATACTGTACGAATGTGCCACTTATTTGGCTAAATACATTATACTATAATACCACCTGCTGGTCCATTTATAAGATTGCCACATGTTCCCAAAACATTACAGACACCAAATTACAATACAGGTATTTCTGCTACAAATCCTTACTTCTTAGCTTATATTCACAAAGTTGGAAAACATACTTCTGGTATATTCTAGAAACAGTATTTGGGTATGAAGGTGCAAGACAGTCCGATGGCTTTATACCATTGGGGGCAGTATGCATCATTTGTGCCTTTCCTTTATCAAACCTCTGTAATCGAGACAGTTAGATCAATTGGCTCAATTAAGGTGAACCATGACATTACTCACAGGATGCATTGAATTGTTAAATGAAAGGCTGCAGCTGGTACATAGTGTCCGTGGTGTGATTAAATCCTCAGGGAACCCTATGAAGGTGAAGGATCAAAAGCTAATGGTGGCCTGTTTTCCTGTCTACCAATGAGGACTGTTTCACTCTTCAAATATTTCTAGAGGGTGTCAGGAATCCTTCTCTGGCTTCTCCATTGGAATATTTACTTCCCCCCTGACCTTACTTACTGCTTCATCCACTTGTCTCAAAACTGCAGTAGAAAAGTTGGAAATCTACCTAAGTCATCAACTTGTGGGGAAGGTGCAGACTTGTGGCTTCTCAACAGCTACTTAAGGGTCAATGTAAAATCTGGTCAAATTTGCTTAGCGGGATTAATGATCAGATAACGACGATAACAGACTTCCACTATCTAAAAAGTCAGACTGGAAGTTTCATTCCAATTGCCCAGCAGATGTCATGGGAGGTTTTACAGATTATTAGACATGAAACATAAAGCAATTGTTGAAACAGGAACACAGGGCATTGTGCAGGGTTTAGAGCAATCTTTCTACCTTTGACAATGTTATTTTATCATTTCAAGACAGAATTCAATGGTGTACTCAGCTTAACAAGATTTCACATTTTATGAAATACATCTTTAGCAGGTTAGTAGAGTTATCTCAAAATGAGTATGCCATGGGGCAGTGCAAGAAAGACCTACACCCAAATGTTGACTGTATGAATGCTTGCAATCGCTGTTTCTTGCATTTCAACACATCTGTTTTAAACCACTGAGCCAAACTACTGCCCACGGGGCCCACCTTATCCCTTTATATTTATGACAGAGGACAGTATGTTGGCAGATTTTTCACCAGCTTAAGCCCGATCATGAAAGTCTACAAATTCTGATCCTCTGAATCAGGCTATGGTGTGTATTGTCATAATTGCATTATTTTGTTCACATCAGTGTCACTTTGGCACACAAATTGGTGAATCAGGACTGATATGTTTAGCCAACCACCAGCATTTAATATGAAGAAAAAAAATTCTGTGACTTAAATTTCTCTGTAGGAGCCTACTGACAAACGTCGCAGTTGCTGAATACCATGCCTGCCTAGACTTGATTCGGCTTACCACTTTTTCATCTAGCACACTGCAATTCCTGTCTCTCTTTCTCACTCTTGCGTGTTCTTTTTTATCCTTGATTTCTCTCTTTGTCACTGTTTTCCTCTTTTTCTCCCCCTCTTTCTTTCCTCCTCTTCTGGCTTTTTCTCTCTCTTGCTCAAGATCAAAGCCTGACAATAAAAAACGAGCCATGGTTTCTAAAACTGGGTGTTGGTACCGAACTAAAAAGTATCCGAAAGTGATGGATGGAATGCTTGAATTAATCTCAGATACTGGTGAATACTTTTGTTTGGTGCCTAACTGCCAGCAATCACCAGCAAAATTCAGAACTACCTGCCTCTTATCCAAATGGCGCTTGATGGGGAAGGATTAGCCTTCATAGATTACTGAGTGATCTACACTATGGAATATCTGTAGCAGACTGAGGGGACATATACTGAAATTTGTGTTTTTTGTGTTACATGAATTGGTGGTAGCCGTTATTCCTCCAAATTGCTTATTCATAGTTAGAGCTTGAAGTTTCTTTATGTTTGCATCTAAAAGCCCTTTGCATGAGAAAATATTAACACCTTACAAAAGAAATAATTAGAAATTTTCATTCAAAATTGTAATCCACTTTGAAGTGCCACGAAATGGTAGTTTCAGTTCTCAGAATTATTTGGTGATCATAATTTATTAGCTTCAGACATTATCAGCAGAGCTCTACCACTGCTAAGGCAAATGTCAGTCAGTCAGTTTCAGGATTCAGTCAGTGATGGATCCGACTCCAGTCCGGCGCTAACAACCTGCAGGCAAGGGGAGCGCGAGCTGCTTATGCGGCCTATTATGGAGGTGGGGGGGGGCGTAGAATACATATGAAAGTAGTGCAGTGATGCAGGTGCGGAGTAGAAATGGATAATAGAGATGTGGTTTGGACGTAATAAATTACAGGCACGCAGTGGTCCGTAAAATGAGGCGGTTAACCCCATTGGGGGAATTAATGTGACTTATACAAGCTACCCAACCATAGTGTATGAAGTCTCGCGTACCGCCTGGCGCAGCGAAGCACCTTATTATAGACTGCACGCTCTCGTGAAAAGAGAAACCATTCGATTTTTTTCAATGGCATCTGTATGGATATAAGACATTGGGCACTTTCCCTTATGTTTTGCAGTTTACGCATTGTTTAAAATCCTACCCTGAAAGCTTTGCTAGGCACCTTTACAGCAACAAACATTAATGAGTTCGAGAGCTCGAAAACAGCACCTCTGGAAAGCAGGCAGTCAGGGAAACTCACGGGCTAAAATATGAACGCACACGTCTCAGTAAAACACATTTGCCTTTAAACCGTTCTTTACCGCCGGTGCACTGACCATGGAAGTAAACTGCTTTCCGCTCCGGTTCAATTTGCTTTCAGGAACCTTCGCCGGAACCAAATTTCGAATCTTAGGGATTTTCTCTGGAGAACGACGCAGAAATAAATAGCCACGTTTCTAGCCTGCAATTGTCATCATTTCTGACAGGCAGAACAAGATGTCCGGAGCCGATATTGAGCGCGCGCGGCTTCGTGCGTTCTTAACAGAGCGACAGTGGTATTTAGCTGAGGTGCGTCCGTCCTGTAAGTGGAATGGATCATAGCCGCAAAGACCCTGCATTTATTTCCTCTGCTCGGAAATATGAATGAAAGCTAATTATGTGCCAAAGCCGCGTTTCCTCGGTGCATTTTATGCGGATAAGAGCACTTTCTGTCTGGGTAGGTAGCCTTGCCCTACTGCTGTGTTGCCTAAATGTTAAGGTGACCAGATCTTGAGAACCAAAAACCAGGCCATTTTGCAAAAATAGAAGAAGGACTACAA
The DNA here is from genome assembly GCA_963921515.1 of Calotriton arnoldi. NCBI lineage: Eukaryota > Metazoa > Chordata > Amphibia > Caudata > Salamandridae > Calotriton > Calotriton arnoldi. The sequence goes on along the minus strand of CAWUFW010004502.1, from coordinate 686,834 downwards.
TTTTACATCAACGGAGCGGCACAGAATGACAGCTGTTATCAACATAGGAACACAGAAGAGTCATTAAGAAAATAAAATGTAATTTCTAAAACCAGCATCATACTGTTAATTAAATTGCTTACTTATAACAGCTGCTCAATAGCTCTGCCTTAGAACAGACAAAAACTGCTTCTTACTGGTTCAGTCGACCCCCTCTAAAAACCGGGACATGAGCCAAAATTGCCGAAGTCTGCCGGGACAGCAGGTGAGAGAGAATACGGGACTGTCCCGGCAATTACGGGACGCCTGGTCACCCTACTAAATGTTGCTACTAGTGACATGTACCTACATTCAGGCGCGAAGAGGAAGATTGCAGGAGATGTCTGGATTGTCTGCACTGCTGCCTTTCTCTAAAATGAACACCTGGCAATTATCTGTTATTCGGCGAAGATGCCGAGCGCAAAAGATTCAGGGGATGAAATGAGGGCAGTGCAGCTCGTTTAATGCACAGCTCGTTTGCTGGCACGAAAAAAAAGCTTGAGGAAAAAAAAACTTCTTCTGGCAGTGACAACTGGCGAGGACAGAGATAGTTGCTGCCTGAATTAACAGTCTCCCAACTCACACTGCTCTTTCTTATGCCCTTGCCCTCAGGATAAAAATAAAGCTCTGTAGTCGGCTACTCCCATAAAATCAGTCACTTGGCCTTGCAGCGAGTTCAGGGAAGCTTGATAACGTCACCGACTAAGCGCATTAATGAGTTTAGTGAGGAGAGAACACAACAACAGCTTATTATATAATATAATGTGGACGCCTTGGACACAGATTCGTTAGCCAGATGATTTTTATGGTTTTTCCAGTTGATCTGAAGCTTCACACCATTTTTTTAAGTCCCATGTCATTCTTGAGGTCTTACTGCCATCGAATGGCAACTCTTTGTACTACATGCACCTTCCATGTGATAAAATCGTTTATTAAAATGTCCTTTTTCTATCTAGTTTATTATTTTCACCAAAATATATTTTCTTAAAAATGTCGATCTCTCCTAACATCTTTTTATTTAACTTTTTGTATAATACCTTGTTTAATGTATTACTCTCTCGACACCCAAACACGATATGTAGATATGTGGTGCATACGCACACTGGTGGAGAAAAAGTGCCGCAGCATATTTACAAGGCTACGCAAAGCCACTTTGCTTGGCTTTTCATGCCTTGTAAATATGTGCCCCTTTCATGCATCATGCATTCCGTGAAAGGGGTGTTTCATGGGTGTTGCTTGTGGGTGTTCTCACGCAACACCCATGGAATCTGAAGCATTCCCAGATTTACGAGGAATCGTAAACCTGGGAATGCGTCCGATTCTAATGCCACCCCAGGGGTGGCGCTAGGGGGTGCAATGTGGAGAAATATCCTTATTTCTCCTCCTTTTTTCCTCTGTCTATGTGTGCTGCATTCTGAAGCACAGATAGAAAGAGGAAAACTCCTCTTGTGACTGTTTTCTGCCACAAAACAATCACCCCTACAATGCAGACACTCTTGCACCATGGCGGAAGGGTGCCTGCATTGGCGCATGGCAGCCTATTGTGCGTCAGGGCAGGGGAAAAGGACAGGAATGCGCCGTATCTCATAGATACAGCGCATTTCTGCCCTTTTCTTTTAAAGCAGGGCAGTGCAGCAAGATTGCTTGCGGCACTGCCCTGTGCCAAAACCTCATAAATGAGGCCCAAAATGTATATGCTGGCACGATTAGCATGCATGACTATTTTAAAATCTATGGGCCTCATTCACTATATTTTGACGCACAGCAGCACAGCCTGCCTGACTGCTGCACTGTCATGCGTCAAAATAAAAGGGCAGGAATGAGCCGTATCTAGAAGATACAGCGCTTTCCTGTTCTTCTCCCCTGTGCCGGCACACAAACAGCAGCCATGCACCAATGCAGACACCCTTGTGTCATGTTGCAAGGGTGCCTGCATTGCAGCAATGATTGTTTTTGTGCAGGAAGGATTACCTTCCTGCACAAAAACAATAATTGATGGCATTTTCCACTTTCTATGCGTGCTGCATAGAAAGAGGAAAAAACTAGGAGACATAAAAGTATTTCTCCTCGTTGCGCCACTCCTACGCGAGGAGTAGGATTCTGATGCATTCCCAGCTTTACAAAACATTACAAATCTGGGAATGTGTTAGGTTCCATGGATGTTGCATGAGAACACCCACAGCAACACCCATGGAACGCCCCTTTCATGCAGAGTAATGCGTGAAAGGGGGCCACATTTACAAGGTCTTTAAAAGTCATGGAGGGTGACTTTACATGGCCTTGTAAATATGGGCAAGGCCATTGCGCTGCCGGTGCGTCAAAAAAAGTGATGCACGGGCGGTGCAATGGGTTTGTAAATGAGTCCCTATGTATTTATGCAAAAATGTATGTAGCGTTTTCAGTTTCTCTGTTACCAAATATAAAGGTATATTTACTTGGCGGGAGAGGGGGCTTACCAAGCTTCCGTCTTTTTTAAAATATATATTTATCTGTAACTGGCACCTACGTTTTAGCTATGTATTCAATATTTATCTATTTTTTGAAATGTGATTTTTGCAAGAAAGGCTTTTGTAAACGCTATTATCAACTGCTACCTTAAAACACTATTAAAACACAACTTTGCTTTTATAAGCAGCTATTTTTAATAGTAATTATACACTAATTGGAGAATCGGTTATTTGATATCTGTATTTATTAAATTAGCTAATTATTAGTACACATTATGGAGTGCAGAAACTGGCAATGCCTCTGTCAGCGGTTTTACAAAAAAGCAGGTCTCTTTTTCATTAAAATATCATCATGGATACAGAGACTGTCTCTTTTATGGCTTCCTTCAGGCATGTGAATCAAGTTATTCATATTACACCTCATACTTGCAGAGCCCATTATTATTGACAGACAAGGTTGTACACTTGGAGGCAGAGGTCACATCAGCTTAATCAGTATCCTATGTGTGTGTGCACGCTAAGAGGGTTAAACCAGAGCAAACATGGAACCAGGAATCAGCGTCCTGGACAATCTGTCAAATGTGACAGCACAAGGTCAACCCCCCTGCTAAAAAACTCGCCTGATTAAAAAAACACAGCAGATAATGTTTGACATTCAAGGGGCGTTTGTGGCAACAGGCCCAAGCCCCGCCTGAAAAATGAGCTCCTGGAGATCCTACAGCGAAAATTAAAGTAATAAAGACCAGCTAAAAAGATGGTACAATAGTGGCCGTAGTCCATAATTTTGCACCAGTGAAGGCAATTTTGCACCACAATTCTCACTGAATGACCAGTGCAAAAACATTTGCACAGACTAATCGATGAATGACTTTAGAACTAACCAAGCAATGTAAGCATTTCAATCTTGCACTGTAAGAAATTGGGTTATTAGTAGTGCAGGACGTGAGTCCTGCACAAGTAATATGTCCAGAATTGTCTCCTTACTGGAAACCAAGAACTCAATTGTATCACTTGACTCTCTCAGGATAGTGAAGCAGAGCAGTCCAAGGTCTACTCAGGGGAGGTGTTGTGGGCTATTAATCACCATTAGCTGGCACGCAATAAAAACATCATACACAAAAAGGAGCATAAGAGGGAAATAACAATCAGGTTTCCCTCCACTCATTAAGTCATATTAGAACATTGGAATGTGGAGCACTCCATTGAAGACAATGGAGTGCTCCGTGCTTCTATGGGCCGGTAAAGGCCCGCAAAGCAACATTCCAATGTTGTTTTCACAAAGGCTTCTCAGAGCCCGAGGGGATTTAAACCCCCTCGAACTCCGAGAGGCCTTTGTTTTATTTGTTAGAACATTCTACCCTCTAGTGGCAGAATGTTCTAATAGCCTTATAGCCCTTCGTAGCTGGGCTATACCGGCTATTAAAGTCCCGCTCCCTTGTTAAAGGCCCTCGCCTTCGGCTCGGGCCTTTAACGCTGAAGCGGGCCTTTAATAGCCGGTATAGCCCGCTACGGCGGGCTATAAGGCTATAATATATAAAGAACCTGATTGTACAAGAACACCCAACCTTTTCAAAGATACCAGGGGCAGCTTAACAATGTCTCTGCCCAAAGGCTGGCTTCATACAAAATGCCAGTCACATCCGGATCCGAGTGTTCAATTTGAACTGTTTGTCAAGCCACCAAATGGCAATTCCTCTTGTGAGTGCGATCAAGAAGAAAAAATGTGTGAAAGGTCAGAAAGTACCTCACCTAAGCATCACCAGGGGAGCTGCTGGTTGGTCAGTTGGGCAGAGACATTGTTAAGCTGCCCCTGGTATCTTTGAAAAGGTTGGGTGTTCTTGTACAATCAGGTTCTTTATATATTATGACGCAATAATAACACTCAATAAATGATTGTCCAGTAAGTGCCTTTTCTTAAAAACAGAAAAAGCAGGATTTATTATACACAGACTATGAAATACGATGCATTAATTTACAAATATATACATTAGGCAGTTGGAAATACCCTTGGAGACATTCTGAAATCACATTTTACCTCTACTGGGTCATGACCCCTGATGGATGGGGGTATTTAAACCTGAATCTCCTGGTATAGTATTCAAATAGAATTCCCCACTGGTTGTATGGCCATTTGATAGTCGACTTGAAGCGTTGAGGGAGTGCTGGCATTCAGAATCCAGTTACATTTAAAAGAAACAAATACAGTTCCACAATAATGACAGAGAGGATGGTATGCAACCATAAAGGTTTATTCTTGAATGAGTAAATTATAACAGATCAATAAATTGGTAAAGATTTATAAGATGTATTATGCAGGAAAAATATTATGTAGTCCGAACACTCTGCATTTAAGTATTATAAAACACAGAATGCAAATAGCCAACAGACAGAGAATGTAAGTTATCCAAACCAAGTGTTCCATAAAGAAACTATCTCTAGCTAAATTAAGAAATGGAAGTGTGAAGGGTATTGCTAAAGGGTAGATGAGAAAGGTGTCAGCATCATGTGAACCTCAGTAGAGGCTCAGAGAGAAACGAACCATAGTTCTTAGCATGAAGATGTACACTCAGGAAACCAGAAAGGTACAGAGGTCTGCTCTCTTCAAAGTTGGGAGAGGGTCTCTAGTCTAACTGCTATGGAACACAAATTAAAAAACAACAGAAAGTCCCAGAACATCGATTTCTCACTCCCACAGTCCAGAGCCAATCACACTGCGACATGTGCCAAGAGCCAGCAATCCCCTAAATTCCCATCCCAACACAGTGAGTTTACACATCGGCTCAAAGGCTCCTTTAATCATCATTTCTGTGTCCTTGCTGCCAACTTTTCATCTTCATTCCTTACTATCGGCCTAATACAGAATAATGAGCCTTTCTCTAGCTTACGAGGGACTTGATAACACACCTCTAAAGAAAAGGACAAACAGCGTACTAACAGTCTCAAAATGTGTAGTACTCAGCTAGGACCTAATGTCGAGCTAAGTTAGCTCGAGAGTCAAAACGGAAGCACATTAGATTGTTATTAACTGTAAGAGAGCAAGCTGTCATCATTATAACATGAATATCCAACAAGTGTAAATACATGTATTATTTATTCAATCAACTACACTAAAGTGTGATTTATAAATGTGCACAGCAAAGTTATCTACAATAACACATCAATGTAATACACACGTGTTAATGAGTTAAGGAGCACATTTAATGCATGGATTATATAACGTAACATATGAATATTTGAGCAAATGTAGAGGGTGGAGTCCAAATTAAGCTGCTCCCCCCAAAAATCACAATACCCCTCACCCGCACAGGGTCAAGACTGATTTGCACATGGCTGAGTCCAAACTGGGGTGGCGGAGTGGGCAAAAGAACGATGGATTTAACCCAGATCTTTTGACTGGGGGAGAATGTTTGCATTGTCAGCATTCCGTCCATCATTTGTTTGCTGTAGTTAAATAAAGCAGGCTTATTGGCTTTGTCAAGGGGGCACCATATGTTAAGTGCAATAAGCGCACATTAAAAATCACAGTCATATCACTGGAATCAGTAACCATATTTAAATGCAATCATTAATGTCAATAAAGCATTGTAATGATGATGTAAAATCACTGTCAGCAATATATTGTTAATAAAGGATTAAAAATCAACACAATGTGTCTGAGACTTTTATTTACACACCTAGGCCACATAAAATGCTGCAATAGAACCAAGAACCATGGAGGTCCCTGCACACCCAGGCTGTAGAACAAACGCTACAGGCTTAGGAATGCTTAAAAAATAATGAAATCTTGACTCCAGGTCATGCATCCTTTGACCTGGGAGACTCAGGGCTAATTTTCTCCAAAGTATTCCTGGGGGAGAGGGGGGCGCTGCACCTCTTGCAGCTTCCCACAATGTGTTAAATGAACATTGGTGGTGCCCCTGCTCCTCCTTGGGTCACCACAAGAGAAAAAAACATATGAAAATTAAGCTCCATGCTGAGAAGAAATGAATATTTGAGTGGCGGCTTCGGCCCCTTTGTTTTGAAGTGTGCGGCTTCTCGCCGTGCATCTCCCTTGTTTTCATTTGTGTTCTTGCTGGTGCCCAGGTCCCATCTAGGACACCCATTCACAGTCAGCTGGTGAGGGCCCGCAGGGCGAGCCCTAATGTCCCCGTGGCCCCAAGGACTCCCTGTGCTCCTGCCCAGGCTGCTTCTACGGGGCAGGAGCAGAGATTCACGAGCCTCCTGCCTCAGGGAGGGCTCAGAATAGCGTGTGTCTGCACCCCCTAGACTCAGGTGAGCACCCCACAGGCCAGCCTTGCAATGAGGTCCTGGGAACCTGCCCTTTTCTTCAGAGCCCAGGGATGGGGTCCCAGGCCCCATTCATGAAGGTTTTAGCCCAGGGGATGGGGCAGCTGGTCTTGAAAGAGTTGGGTGAGGGGGCCTAATGCACACCCCTTCCCTAGGCAAAAAAAAACCTCAAAGTAGAGAATTGGGCTGACCCCTGGGCAATTTCCCACCTTTGCGGGGTAAATCTCAGAAATGCGGCAGAGCCCTATGTTTGTCCAAAGGGGTTAAAGGTCAAAATATTTAAATGTGTATAACGTGGGCCCAAATGGGCCTATTTCAATTATCATGTGATCATTTTACTCCTAGTGGTATGCTCTAGCCAGCAATTGTAACAGGCCTTCTGGCCAATGAAAGGGTGCATCTTCTAGGGAGCTGGTTTTACTAGCTCCCTGCACCAGCCTCCTTCGTTGCTTGCTCTCCCTAGGTCCCATGGCCTCCTGGCCATCTTTCAGGGCACCCAGGTTAGCAGTGGAGTCCAGGTCATCCCCAACCTGGTCCTCATGATGCCACTCTTATGCCCAGTGCCATCCTAGGGATTGGGGGACACCCCTTTGCCTAACCCCAATCGGTCAGTATCTCCATTTTCCCTGGGTTTGGCTCAAACCTGGCTAGTGAAACAAAGGCAAGGGCAGGCCTGGTGTCTGGTTCCTTTGTGTGTGCTGTAGGCAGGTTCCTTTGAAGTATAATCAGGGTGGGACATAGCTCCTCCTCTGCCATCCTGTCTGGAAGACCCATTCCTGTTTTCTTCACTATCTGGCTCCAATACGTATTCCCTAGTAGGAGAGCCTTCACCAGCCTAGGCAGCTGGCCACAAGCAGAAAGGCCACAGACACTTTAGGCAGGGAAATGGCAAATTTTTTAAAGTGGCATTTCTAAAATAATAATTTTAAATCCTACCTTACCAATAAAGTGAATTTTAAATTACAAATACGACGAGTGGACAAAGTATTTCTCTAGCAGCTACCAATCCAAATTTAGCATTTAATAAGTGTAACAATGAAGCCCAATGAAGCCACCCTTGCTACAGTGAAAATCATTTTTAAGGATATTCCACTGAAAGGACATGTTCAAAATTAATTTCTACATGTCCTACTTTTAAATATCATGCTTCTTGGCGTTATTGGTGATAAGGCCTACATATGGGTGACTTATTAATATTTAAAATGAAGATTTAGGCCTGTCAAAATGGGTATTTTGACAGGTTAAATTTGCAGACAGTAGTCTCTTGCATGCAGCCTGCACATATTTGCATATGTGTGTGCACACAAGTCCACATTTAGCCAGCCCAGTGCCCCCTAGCTGTGTGGCAGTGGTCTTATCTTAAAAGGCAGACACTGGTGGTAAACATGCACAGTCCAATTACCATGCTGTTACCCGGAGTGAGACTCAGGTAGTGAGACTCGGCCACAATAAAGATCCAAAAACCAGGTTATCCAATGCAAAAAATCCCATACTAAATGGGTGAAATCCATTTCCAGCATGCACCATTCAACCAGTGCAATTGTGCTTTCTTGCACCGATCACTAACTGACCGGGGTAAACATTTCAGATTTGCTCCAGTCAACTAGCGAAAGTGTTGCTTTTTTTTTGCACAGCTCAGATTTATAAATGTTGGAGCTAATTTGCACTACAAATGTAAGTAGTCTGCCTCGAAACTAATGATGTACCTTCCTTCGATACGCTCTAGTTAACAAATGATTTATTGCTTTTCATTTCAATGAGACACACTCCTTTACATCACAATCCTATCTTTAAGGTGGAGGGTTGTTTAGGCCAGCTGTTAAACATGGTGGATGCGGAATCCAAGGCCCAACCTCAAATGGAGCCCCATTTTAGTGGCACTGTACATTTATGACCCAATGTGAAAAGAGGACCACGTGGATAGGACGGACCACGGTGAGCCATACATGTCTCAGTGATTCCAGCAACAAGTAGAACTGGGTGAGACAGCAAATTTAGGGCCAGATGTACGACCCTATTTTGCATGCGCAAACGGGTTTGCGACCCGTTTGTGCATGCAAAAGTACACAGGGCCATGTACAATCCCTAAATAGAGATTCGCAATTTATTTGCATCTCGCTATTTTGGAATTGCGAGTCGCTATTAGGAAGGGGCGTTCCCTTCCTAATAGCGAGCGCAACCCCATGTACAAATGTTTTGCGACCGCAATTGCGGTCGCAAAACACTCGCAAATTACCACCCTCTTCAAGAGGCTGGTAATGGGGACCCCTTCCCCTTTGCAAATGCAGGGGAAAATATTTTTTAAGGGCAGGCAGTGGTCCCAGGGACCACTACCTGCCCTTAAAAAAAGAAACGAAAACGTTTAATTTTTTTCTTTTTTAAATGCATCCCGTTTTCCTTTAACCCCTTGACCGCGATCGGAATTCCGCTCGTGTGCTGGACATTCCGATCGCGGGTGGGGTCGTGACGAGCTCAGCTCGTCATGAGCACAGCGCTACCGCGCAGCATGACGAGCTGAGCTCGTCATGAGCACGGAAGGGGTTAAGGAAAACGGGCTGCATTCAAAAAAGAAAAATCTGCTTTATTTAAAAGCAGTCCCAGACATGGTGGTCTGCTGAGCCCAGCAGGCCACCATACCTGGGAGGGCCTGCCATTCCCAATGGGGTCGCAAATTACGAGAGGCTCATGAATATTCATGAGCCTCGCAATTTGCAACCCCATTGGGAATCGCAAACAGTGTCTCAGACACTGTTGAGCATACCAGTTTGCGAGTCGCAAATTGCGAGTCGCAAATGCGACACAATTTGCGACTCGCAAATTGGCGGGTCGTACATCTGGCCCTTAGAGATTTAGAGGGAGAGCCTAGCCAGAGTCGAGCTAGGGTTCTGGTTTGGCTCTGACGGCCAAAGCACAAGCAAGCCCTCCAAAAATTTGCCATGTGAATGACACAGCTAATGCCATGTAAAAATATGATAAAACGCCTTAAAATTATAAATGGTGTATTTCTTGAACACTTGTGTCTCCCTGTAACTTATTAACTTATTAGATTCAATTGCATTAAAATCTGCTAAAGCAATAGTATTTAAACATGATTTTTTACCGACCGCCAATGCTCTTATGACAATGACGTGAGTGGCCAACAAGATGTCAGTTTATCATGGGCCAACATTGTTATTCTATGTGGAATGAATGAATGAATGAAGGAACATTTATAAAGCGCATGGTTACCCAGGGGCATCCCAGCGCTAAGTGGAGAGACATTAATGTCTTTTTAAATATCCTCAAGTGAAATATTTATATGGCTGTCATCCTGAAAAGATTTAAAATGCTCTCAGATTTGACAATCAAACTAGAGTATGGTGATTTGCATTATTAGTTCCAGCATCTGAATGACACGTCATCACGTTCCAAAGTTCAGGAGCGAGATGGAATGTGATGACGTGCCTGGCACACTAAAACATATCTTCCCACTTTGACAAAACAACACTGAGCGAAGGGGATGAATTAATTTACAAACAAAACTAAATACATTTTCACATAATACATAAGAAAAAAATGGTAGTTGGAAGAATTCAATTCGTAGTGAAAAATACTATATCATAAATACCAAAACAAAATCATCAAATTTCTTTGCAGCTTTCACCAGTCTTCCAGTGCAGGGGGACAAAAAAACAACATGGCTGTTTTTAGAATTAAATTCATAATCGTTGGAATTCTTATCCTTGCACTCATTAATATTCTCCATATTAACATCCACTATCACCTCCTGGGTTTACCATTGGAGACTCCTTCGTTGCCAGTACCAAAACTCTCTTTATTCTGACATCTAACTAATTTAATTGAGTGCCAGATCTTTCCATCATTGAGCTTGGCTGAATTATTCACCGTACTAACCATTCGCTTCAAAAGGTCTATCAAATTTTTCGAGACCCTTCCTTTTCTTCCTCTGACCTATTTTTTACTTTGACGCAATCACCATTAGACAATATCACTTCTTTCACTGCATATTTCTGATCATAGTCCTTTTTGTATTGTTTCCAAACTTTGCTTATGTTCTCCTTAACCACTTGCAAAGGCACCAACTCCTGTCTCGTACTACTCATCCATGGCTGGTTGTCCTTCGTAAATGGTTACCTTCCTGGAGAATTTAGAAAGGACTATACCCTGCCACAGTAGGTGAAGTTCATTTAGGACCACACTCAATTGTGATTTCCAATTTTTACAACTCTTCGTGGCCATCTAGATGCTCCCCATGAAGACCATGTTAAAGCGTTCAACAGTGCCATTGCTAGAAGGACAGTATAGAGAAGCGAGCTTCTAGACAACAGTACCCCTACAAAACTTTGACCTATTTCCGACACAAACAGTGGCACATTGTCACTGAAAAGCTATCTAGGAATGCCCTCACGCTGGAATGTTTCATCACTAAACTTTACAACCGCCTTAGCATCTGCACGTTGCAGGATGCATAATTCTGGCCATTTCGAAAAGAAGTCAAATAGAACTATCAGAAATTGTGCAGTGCTGGCCTGCTCCAAAGTAGGGCACACAGAGTCCACGGCCAACGTTTCGCATGGACCCCAGCACATTTAAGTGGGGATAAAGGGGAAATAAAAGTGATCAGTGTTGTGTCTGCTTCAGAACACGCCACACAATCATGAACAACTCTCTTTGTCTCTATATCTACTCCAGGCAACAAAACACTGACGTCATATCGAGATTGCTTTCCCGTTCAAGGTCTGTAGTGAGACACATGCGAATTGCAGCTCAGCTCAGTTGTAGCCACAAACAGCACACAGGCACCTTTTTGGATGTCATGTACTCAGCTTTTGGCATTTACCGTCTTGTTGTCTTTTCAGAAACTACATTATGGAGAGACAAAGTACTGGTGGATGCTTGGTTTGGCTCTATTCTGGCTCACCAGCACCCATGGGGCCCATAGCTAGACATTCAGATTAATCAACGTCCGCGCCTGGATTGGCTCGCCCACCTCTGGCAACGCGCAAGAATCCACCCCTGGGAAGACCTGGAGGACAGGATGAGACTAAAACTAAAGGCCTGTCTTAAGCAGCTGTCTTGACTCATTCAGTCAAGATTGTTTTAAGTGGATAATACATATGCAGGAATGGTTGGTGTTTTACTCATGCATCTTGCCCTCAAATGCCACTAAACTACCTACTAGGCCATTTTTTACACCCAGCTAGGGTAGAGAGCCACGCCCACTCCACTGCCATGTCAATCTAACAGAAGACCATATAATAAAGTGCCAACAGCTTAACGTCCAAGCTGGTTCAAACAGGGAATGCTTCTGCCTGACCTCACAAACATTGCAAGAGCTTGGTATCCAAACAAACACTACCCAGGAGAGAGCCCCTCCATTCCATACTCGCCTGGCTGGGCACTACTAACTAACCCATGTTAATACAGCAATCATCTAGCAAGGCCACTGAGAGCCAGCCGCACAAACTGTTCAGAATGTTGGAGAGCTGCATGACTTAAGCCAATCAGAAAAGTTCATTCAGGGTACTTCCCAGTTCAGGGGTCAAGCATTGCAAATAAAGTGTACCACTGCGCCAGCACCGCTCCATTTTGCTTGGGTGCGTGGTCGCGTCGCTTTCTGACAGAAAATGAAATGACTTTAACGTGTGTTAGTCCTTACAATAACTACAGCTTTTGGATTAGTAAAATGCTATACATGGATGATGTAAACATTTCATCCACGTCATCAACATGTGACACGTTTCATTCTCCTGAGAGGGGTACGGGTTAGTCGAGACAAAAACACGGTGTCTAGTAAAAGTGTGTTTCTTTTTTTTTATTCAACCAAGAAGGCTGAAAATGAACCCTGCTCCTTGAACATTCTGCAAGCTGAGGAATAGAGCACCGTAGAAAAAATGCCCTGTCAAGCCGCATCTAAAAGGACCAGGCTAAGTGATAATCCGAGGCCGCAGAGCACTTAACAACAAAGTGGAAAATAAACCAGTCTGCCAAGATTAAATGCTGCTAGCAGTGACATGAGGATTCCCATGGAAGAGCTTCCCAGGAAAACCTGCTTAAAATCCACTTTATGCCACCATAGCTTTATCAGATAAAGGATATACTGAGCATAGCTGTCAAGAACCTGGAGCCGAAAGACAGGTGCCTCAACAAGAGTCAACAATCATTGACAAAAACTGTCCACATAGAGTGATACATGAGGTCCAGATAACAAGACTTCAAATACATCCAACATAGAGCTACCGCAAACCCCTGAGTCACCAAAGAAAACCAAGGACACAAACACCCAGTGAGCTACTATTAATCTGCCTAAAGAGTCACCTCTTCCCCTTATTTTGAACAATAATCACACCAGTTCACCGTGAACATTGTACAAATAATTGATACATTTGAGCTAGGGAGCTGGTGAATATATTTACTATTCTCGTTGTGATTCAGAGCTGTGGCTGGCAAACAGCGCTGGCTCTTTCTCAGATAGCGCTATGGGCAAAACCAAATTTGGCACCCCTTTCCCAGTTTCAACAAACAACTCATTTTCTGTTGTGGGACACTGTGACAGCCCTCAATGCACCCTACTGTATGTCAGCACCATGGGCATTGACCCAGTTTGCCCATACAAAAATCGGCCCTGTTTGTTAATGTCAAAAGCAATCACGAAAATGACACACAATTCATAATCTCCCTCTCGGACAAGACCCACAACACAAGAAACACGTTCACCACCTCATGACCGAAGTCGCTAACTGGATGAAAGCCAGCTCTCTCAAGTTCAACACCGACAAGTGAGAAGTAGTGATCTTTGGCAAGAACATCTCATCATGGGTTTCCGACTGGTGGCTGGCTGAACTCGGGCCCACACCCAAAACCCACGCCAGGAGCCTCGTAAGAATCATCGCACCAAACTGGACATGACCGCACACGTCAAAGCCTTCATTGCATCCTGCTTCCGCATCCTGAAGATGCTGAGGTAGATCTTCAAATGGCTTCCAAGCAACACAAGAAAAACTGTCACTCGCGCATTAGTCACTAGCAAATTGGACTATGGGAATGCCCTCTATGCCAGCATCACCAACCAACTCACTAGAAGACTACAAACCATACAGAACTTAGCAGCCAGACTCGCTTTCCACCTCCCGCGCAGAACTCACATCACATAACACACTTCAGGGAACTACAGTGGCTCCCGATACACAAACATGCTCAATTCAAATTCTGTACACACACATTCAAAATGCTGCACAACTCAGTCTCCACCTACCTGAACAGTTGCATCGCCTTCCACAAACCATCCAGACACCTCCCCTCTTCAGGCCTCATACTAGCACACATACCACTCATACACAGAACCATATCAGGGACGGGCATTCCTTACATCACTCCAAAAGCGTGGAACGGTCTCCCACTCCACATCAGAGCCTCCTTCTCTCTTCTTGAGTTCCGCAAGAAGCTGAAGACCTGACTTTTCAAATAACCAACCTACCATACGCAGGGCTAGGCACACACGCCTGCTCAGTGCTAGGATATCCTCACACATACACATAATATAAAAAAAATACACAAAGAAAAAGTGGAGCGAGTGGAAGCAAGGCTCTCCATGCCTGCCTCCAAAAAACAACATAGAGAAAACACAGCAATGTTAATATATTTACGAGGGATCAATGGAAGGTGGGGAAAAAAATCAAAGGATGTCACAGCTTGCACATGAAAGCGTAGACCACTCCACAATTGACACTGTAAACCCCATCCTGTTCAACTTGGCCATGCTTTATATAATCTCTTAGCAAAGTATGGCTTTCAAAATACTGAAAAAAAGCTGCCATGTCACATGCTTCTCCACGTTTCTGACGTTGAATGATTATGCCATATGTCTTACATAAAAGATGCTAATTAGGGAAAAGTTTTTTTTTACATTGAGTTGTCCAGGCCTTGGGCCATGCCCTCATCCAGTGCAGGACCAACCAACAGCTCTCCACTAGCCAGAACACTCAGTCCCACATTTTTAATGAGAATATTGGATCTCCAAATCCCAGAATGGAAACTGGCCATGGGCATAGGGACGAGACTGGCTAAATGGCCTACACCTCACACATTAAAGCAACCCCTGTCAGAGTGAAGGAACAACGCACATTTCCCTGCAAGAACGTTGATATCATAAAACTGCAACTCCCCAAGACCTGATGATGGAAATCCCAAAATGATTGGAATGAGACTTCTGCACATCCTCACCATTTTCACAAAAGACATTGTTATAACTAAGCACGTCGGGGTAAAATAGGTGTGGACGAATATGAATAAGGTCTGATATGGCTTACTGCCATCCTCAATGCATAAAAACCAGGCCCTGAAGGAGCTACCCCCACTGGTGTATTAACCATGTCTGCGGAGGAGCCCCTGTCCCTAGAGCATCACATGCAGCTCTCCAAAGGAGTGGCTGGATCCCAGGATATGTATAAAAAAGATTTCTCTTGGACTGCAATTCACAGAAGATCAATCAATGCTTTCAACCAAACATCATACACATGTCATAAATCTATAATTATGAGAACCCATCAACCAATTATAAACACAAAACGAATTATGCCGAACTGTATAAAAACTTCTTACTTTTATTAAAAAGGCAATAAATATTATAAGACACACTTCAATATATGCAAATTATATCAAAATCAATTCATACACATAACAAGTTAATAATAAGAGACAAAGACAAGTGACATAATAAAAATCATCAAAGTTACGTTAATTCGACTGAATATGTAGGGTTGGAGTCTATCACTCTCAGAAATTAGACTCAAACGTTCCTCGAATTTAACAAATAAAAGAGCGTTGACGCGTTTCGGTGTGCTAAATGATTTTGCGCCACCTTCTTCAGGACTTTCCAAAATATCTGTCTCTCCTAGATTAAGCACAATATCATATGTGCCTCATGATTATACTGTTACTCAGCAAAAGAATAAGTATTCGATTGCAGCATGTTGTCGATATTAAAATCTTCTAATCGGAAGTCGATGTTTCTGAGGTGTAAATATCCTCTTGTTTCGCAAAGCATAGGTCATCTGAGATTAAACAATCTTATGTTGATATATTGGGGGACTTTTGGCAATGTAAATGACACCAGAATATTGTGGTCCTAATAATATACGTTCCGTTTCCGTGAGGAAATTCAATCCCTCATTTGCTGTAACCACGTAGTTATATCACCCTCGGTTAAGCACGCAGTATCGCGGTAAGTCCTCCCCAGCCGATCCTTTTGTTAAGTGGACCTGTTGCTTGGGGGAGCATTCGACGCTGTTCCGCAATTCGAAAAGCCGATTCGATTTGATAGCCACAGCCTTACCAGAATAATGAGGGAAATAAGAGCATTATTTTGCTACACAGTTATGTTCTCATGATGAGGAAATAATTATATTAAACTACTTTTCATGTAGCACTTCTGCGGGTTCCAGGGGCAGATTTTCAAAACTGTCACCCAACACAGTTCTTCAGCCAAAAATGTTGCATGGCAGGGAGGAGCAGGAGAGCGCCATATCTAGAGAGATATAGCTCTCTCCTCCCACTCCCTAGAACCGGCACTGATTTCAGCTGCTGTGCGCTAGCGCTATTGTGTGTGCCCGAGTCTACCATAGGTTTTTTACAGGAAGGGTACCCATCCTGTACAAATTACTATGCCTAGACAAGTTTAAACACTTTTCCTACTTTGTAGGTGTGCTGCACAGTGCAGAACGCAAGCAAAGTCGGAAAATAAAGGAGAAATAAAAACATTTCTCCTTTTAACGCCTCTTTTGAAATGGCGTTAGCTTTTGGAGATAAATCCTGTCTAGTATTGTTTGTAGATAGGGTTGTGGTCAAAAGGCATGAGTGGTTGCATGGGAATGCCAATGTACCACCCATGTAACGCTACTTGGCACTAAGTAACGTAAAGCAGTTCTTCGCACTGCTTTGTGTTACTTTTAGGTATCCAAAGACCTCACAATCTGGAAACGTTGCCTGTCTAGCACGGAGCCTTTAAAAAGCCAACATATGTTGTCCCTTCAAACAAAGGGACTTTGATTCTCAAAGATTGGCCAGTGGCGTAGCTTGCACTTTTGCCACCCGGGGCAATCCCAGAGTTTGCCGCCCAGGGATGGCCGGAGGACGACGAGCGGAGAGAGGCGACAGACGACAATGAGTGGGGGGGACAACGAGCGGGGGAGACGAGGGAGAGAAAACGTACTGCTGCCCCCAGAAAACCCCCTGCTACGCCACTGAGATCGGCAATACCATGATTTAGGAAATGGCTAAAGCTATCATTATTCTGAACAAAAAAGAGTGGAAAATTTCCCATTTCTGAAACAGGTTCTGTTTAACAGGTATATGCAAAACTTATAAGCATACCTCTTGAACGGTAAACAGCCCTTATAATGAATCCGTCACCCCGCATGCAATCACAACGCATACCATTACCCCGCAAGTCGTAACAACGACTTGCGGAGGGGGGAGAAGGTATTGGATTTAAAATCCAACACCTTCCCTACTGTCCGCACAGACTGGAGTTGGAATAGTAAATTATACTATTCCAACATCCAGCGCCCCCCTCCGCAAGCCATTGTTATGACTTGCGGGGTAATGGTATGCGTTGTTACAGCGCAGTCGTTGTAACGACCACGTTGTAATTGCATGCGGAGTGAAGGCATGCGTAATAAGGAGGCATATTCCTCTTGAACATGTGCAGTACACAGAGCGCCTGATTCACAAAGGTAAACTCAGACCTGAAGTCTAAGTTTAGACTTCAGTACTGAACTTGGACTTCAGGTCTAAGATTACCTTTGTGAATCGGGTCCCAAGATCTGAAAACCAGCTTCGTATAATGTCCTATTTGGAGGAAAGTAGGTCACAGTTCCTCAAACATAAACCACTTTGTTGGTGGGATAAACTGACATGGTGTGCTTGAGCTCCAGCCCCATCTCCTACTACAATACTTCACGACTAGAGCGGACATATTAATCACTGACACTCTTTTTTTCACCCTTCAATAAAAAATCGCTATGCAATAATATGTCAAAGGTCTGCCTCTTCTCACATTAAATCCTACAGTCTTTGCAGTTAGAATGTCCCCCACCGGTGACTACTCAGTGGAACTCCAGCAGTTTGTCCTTCCTTTGTTTCTGCTGATTGGGGTAGAAGAAAGTTACATGAGTTCCATTTCTGCTGCAATCTCAAGGGCTAAGGATGCAGCTGGTTTATTTATAAGTGACTAAAGACTAACCTTCTGCTTTGTTACACATCATGGGGGGTTTAAGTGCAGCACAAAGTCAGTGGTTCAATGACTTGGGCCTCAGTGGAATCAATAGTGCAGGCCGTAGGAAGAACAAATATATCATTTCAGCCCAAACAGAGCTCTTCAAAGATGGAAGAATTGAGGAGCCCATTGCCTGTTATGAGCCAGGTATATAAGTGGAACTTGGTTGGGAAGGAAATCTTCTCAAGGAGAAATTTGCAAGGAAGGACTTCCTCTTGGAAGTTATGCGTTTCTCAAGAAAGTTACAAACATTTCAGTGCAATAATACTTTGCAATAAGGGAATCATTACTGAACATGTAATTGATCTCCTATAAATTAATTTCTTTAATAAACAAACCAGTAGCCTACATTTCTATCACATGTTGGTGCTGAGACTTCTTCTGTATAGGGAAATTTAATCAAAGGTTTAGTCACAGCTATTCACTGTATTTCACCACTATACTCTGTGATCTGGACGTGTATATCGCCACACTTTACTGGCACTCTGCTTAGTGACCGCAGGCAGGGCAGGATCAGTGCAATGAGTCTACAAGATAGAAGGGTTCAGCATGAGGCATCATATCCTCTGGCTGTATCTATATATGATTGTACCATATAGCACTTTGGCAAATGTTGAAATTAATGGGATAGTATTGTGAGTTTGGAATGAAAATAAATTACTATAAAAACACAAAAGTAGGGAATTGGCAAGAATAAAAAATGTCCTGCAAAGTTTTGTGAAGTTTACAAACTGCACTCTTTGTGAAGGTTGCAAAATTTTGACAACTTCACAGCATTTCATCAGTAAGCAAAAATATCTTAAAAAAGGATTTGCACAAGAATTTTTTGAATTTATTTTAATTTTGCGAGACAATTATAGCACTAGAATTGGATTTCTCTGGGAATTTGCATTTGCATAGCATATTCTGCAGGTATTTTTTCCCCAGAATTTGTTTTCATAGCTCTGCACCTCTTGTGAGGTTTGCAAAGTTGGCAGGTTTTTAGAAGAAACACTAAGTTTGCAGAGGAAAAGCTTTGCAGTATGAAACACCCCAAAAGAGGCATGGCAATGCTGCAACAAAACTTTAGATGCAGGGTGGAAATTGATTCAACCCTAAAATGTCCAGTTTGTGGCTAGGGATGTGCGAAGCCTTTCTCTTGTAAACTTCAACAATTATTGGGAATACCAAGATTCCCACCCACAGTTCATAAGTTATCGGCATAAGTGTATTCACTTTAAAAATGGGACTTTCTGAACACCTTAAAGGTTATTTGAGAAACAAAGAGTGCTAGCATCCAACCGGTTTCAACCTTAACCCGCAAGAAAGCAGCATATCTATTTTCAGTTCCAACTAGCACCCACAAGGATATATTGCTAGCGTGAGGGAAAATATGCAAGACCTTACAGATAAGAAATGTAAGAAACACAATGAACTGAGAAGGACAGTAATCGGTGTACATATAACAGAATTCTCTTATGTAAAAAAAAAAAACGTTGTCAAAAGTGAAACAAGCATTGGCAATGCCAATAGATCTGGCTTTACAAGAATGTTGTATGGTAATGTGAAGCATTACAAGTAAATTGCATGGGAATTAATATTTTTTGTCTGGAAGCAAAGAACTGTAGAATAATATTGGTGGTGTTTAAAAGGTCAGGGGACAGTTGCACTGTCCAGCCAGACCTGAAAATCCATGTAGGTTAAAGACTGCCCTCCTCCCATCGGTGCCGCTGCCAGAGAAAAACAACATAAATTATATAGTTTTCTAAGACTATTTAATAGCATTACAATGTCATGTGTGTCCCTGAAAGTACAAGCTCAAGCTGATGGATAAATAAGCAAAATGAACACGTGTGGAGGGTAAGCACATGTTCATGTAAGTACACATCATCTGTCCAATCATAGCATGTACTCCTGGCTCCCAACATGTGGGCAGAGCCAAAGCCCCATTCCTGGTGATTCTTACACAATTGTCTGGTTACAGCTGTGCTTTCAAGCCAAACCATAAAAATTATTGTATTTCAGACATATCGAAGTTCAGCAAGAACTCACATGCTCTCTAAACTCTTCCATCTTGGGGATAAAATCAAGCAGATTATCCTGCTATGTCTTGCCATTTCGATAAATCTAAAATGTCAAGAAAAAGCAACGTAATTAGGATCATTAACAAATCATTTAATTTAGATATTTTTAAGTAAGATTTATTTGACGAGCATGCTGTTAACATGCTCTTTCTAAGGGTTAGTGAAACATATGCTAAAAAATCTGTTTCTCGCCATGGCAGAGTTATAATTGGGAAGCCAAGGATGAACTTTCTCCACCCGCTACACTGCCAACTAGTCATGCTGCTACCGTATGTTTGCGCTGAGATAACTAGAGAGACAGAGGCCATATTCTAGAACTGTAGACATTCCTGGTAGAGCTAGGCCAACAATTTTTTACGACTTAGGGTACAAGTCAAATGAATACAATATTTTTTATGTCTGTATATCTTGAAAAAGAATTGAATATTGAATACTTTATGCCAGATTGCACTGAAGGACTTCTTACTAATTGGTCTGTGTTTGAAATTTCAAGCTTGTAAGCTTACAAGATCCGCTTATGTTCCTTCTATTCTAGGAGCCTAATTACAAATAGGCCCTATCGGATGCAAAAACTATATCATCCAGTGAAATCCGACACAATGGTATTCAAGGTTTACGAGATGCGATAATTATCATCTATTCTTCTAAGGAAGTAACACACACATTTAGGAGCCCCCTACACTAAAATCCTCTTGTCCCAGAAAATGTCAGGCCTTTCCCCCTGTTAATTTCCCGGCAGGTTTGACCTACTGAAATGTAATGAAGGGGGCGGACTTTCTCGCGCCTGCTAATTACCGGGTGTTATAAACATTGCACCACTTATAACTGGGATCCCTACGCACAGGTGTTCGTCCAAGGATCAAAATTTAAAAGGCTATATGTAATCAGACGCTATAAGTGCTAAAACTAATAAATTAAGCCTTTCATTTCAAATAAAGTATCTCATGTTGACAAGGGGCATACGCTTGAACAGGGTATTAAGCTGTCTCAGAGCTCCATCAAGTTAATACCTTCATATTCAAAGCACATTTCATTTTCAGTTAATGTGTGTATTTACAGAGAATTGTAACCCAGGGCAGTAAATGATTTAAGCAGACACACAGCAATTCCCCATGTGCCTGCCCAAATGGAGTGGCCTGCCTCAGACCTGCCAGCTGACACAGTACCATTGTATGTAACACAATCTCAAAGCTTGTCACTTGTTCACCTGATGAAGAGCCGATGTCACACTGGGACAGAAAATAGGCCCGGGCAACAAAATAAAATAGGCCCCCCATTAGTAAATTAGATAGCCAAAAAAGTGGCACATGTTTACAAATTGGGACAGTTTTGAACTTGGAAAGACAGTCTGTTAAGTGTTTTTCAGGGTCTGAAAGACTGCATGGATTTGAGCTTGCTGCAGGAATTATTTTTGGTAATATCAGAGAAATCAACACTAAAAACCAGCCCAGCAAACCATTCAAGTGGCTGACAAATAGCCAAAAAACAGCCCACACACTGACTTGTCAGATCAGCCCTATAGGCCAGTCCGACTCAGCACAGTGAACACAGGGTGAGGTGGAAACCCCTGCACAGAAAGGATTTCCAGCTCGTTTGTGAAGGCTCTGCATATACACAAAGCATTCCAGCTTCTGAAGCAGCCTTTTATGTCCTATAGACATAAGAAAGTCCTTCAGAAGCCTTTGTTTGTGTTTGGTGGAGGAGTGGTTAACAGTGGGTGCTAAGCTAGTGCCTGGCAAAGGCCCTGTCCCTCTTCCTGGCCTCCCCCCTCCAAGATTGTTTATGCTGTGATGGACCCTGGAGCTCCGCCCACATCTCCAACCCGTTCCATGGCACCTCATACTCTTTCACACAGTGATTTTCTTTAAAGGTTGGCAGGTCTGCTAGCGGATTCAACTAGATTCCATCAAATTGTACCTGTTATTGGAAACTGATTTTAGGCAGAAAGGAAAATATGAACCTCAATTTAACAAACTGGCTACTGTGATTGGACAATCTGATGTTTTATGTTACTTATTAAATAGAATCTGGTAGTTCAAAGCATAGAACAATGTGAGCCCCAATAGCACACAATACTGGTTTTGACGTCACTGTCTGGTTTTTGTGTCTTTTATTAGTTACTAAGCACTACTTGCCAACAAAGGGTGATAAAAGGGTGTTGTCACAGCTACATAACCCCAAAAAGCAAAGAAAACAGATATGCAGAATGAAAATGTGTCACATAGGAAAATAAATATAAAAACAGTATCTTAGTAACTGTTTAATTGAAATGGTCATCTAATTCCATTATGCAGGGCTAATTCTATTCTCAAGCAATGGGCTCCAATCACCCACCTACTTGCCCTTCTGTAATATGGATAGTTTTGAGCACCTAATATACCATATTATGA
This sequence comes from Calotriton arnoldi, assembly GCA_963921515.1. Taxonomy (NCBI): domain Eukaryota; kingdom Metazoa; phylum Chordata; class Amphibia; order Caudata; family Salamandridae; genus Calotriton; species Calotriton arnoldi. The sequence goes on along the minus strand of CAWUFW010004502.1, from coordinate 664,354 downwards.
TACATGGGATTCTGCAATCCCTGTATAAAAATGGCTCTATAATTTCTCCATAATCTGCGATTTATGGAGCACACAGTCGCCGATTATAAAAAAATGACATCAGAACTCAACTGTAATTGCTTATTACAGTTTAGTTCTGATATCACAATGCATGCTGCCAGAGGAAGCAGCAGAGGGAAAAGCAGGTCAGGCCATGGAGCACAATTAAAGCAGCTGTTTAAAGCAACAAGATGGAAAGTTGCTTTTCTTTCTTCTGCTCTGCTTTATTTTTTAACTCTACAGTGTCAAGCAGAAAGAACAAATTTATGGCAACATATTTATTTCTTCACTCCTTTCAAAATTATAAAAAGGTTAGAATAGCTCTGCTTGTTTCTGCTGTGCCTTTAAAAAAAATCTGACTTTTATTCAACTGCTTCTAATATCTTTTTTCAACAACTAGCTAACAACTTTTTTTGATTTGTTTAATTCTGTACTATTCATTCTATCTGTGTTCTTCATGTTTGCAAACATGCTCTCTCTTTCATATGAAAGAGCTGTGCATCAAGGTGGTTTGGAGAAAGGTGATGGTGTGACCATGTTTTATAAGGGATAAAGTACCTTCTGCGGTACATGATAATGATATTTCAAGTCACCTCAGAGTTCCATAACCCTATAAAGGAACTCGACCTTCGGCCTCGTTCCTCTATATGACCATTGAGCTCCTCGGTGACTTGCAATATCCTTATAATGTACAGTAGGGAGTATTTTATCCTATATATAATGCCTCTATTGCACAACTCTAATCAAATCTGTGGACAACACTGTTAAGACAGCAGCTTTGTAATCCTGAAAGCTCCTTGAAGGGAGTGCTTTATGAATGTAAATGATTGCATTTTAATTTTTGATATATTTAATTTTGCGGAGTGTGACTGTTAATTACCTGCTAGAGCAGGTTTTCCATTTTTTGCCTCAACTCTAAGCAGAGATCTGGCTGGGTGCTTGAAACAGTCTAGGGCTATTGCTTATTGCGTTTGGGCACCACCTTCTGATTGCATATGCAAATGATCTCACAGTGGATATCTTAGTAATGCATTGTGAAAGTGATGTCATGTGACATGAGAAAGAAATGGTTGCAGAATTGCTGGGGGTGTACGTGTGGCACCCTCCCACTTCTCTGAATGGCTGATGGACCTGAAGGTGGTCGAGGAGTCTCCATGCCTGACTGCATGAGTGCCTTTCACTAGCTGTGTTCCTATTTTTGTATCCAGTGTTTCACCCTTACATGGTGCCTGTTTTTAGGAGATGAAGTATCTGAGTAAATACCTCTGGACCCACAGACTTACCAAATATCTAGTAATCTGGATCTGACTCTTACTTTAGTTTCAGGCCCCACCTGGACTACCAGGGCACAAGTAATGAGGCCCTTAGGATCTTGGAAAATTATCAGGTGTTTTGTGCTTTGTTTTAGTCAGTTCACTAGTGTATACTATATACTATGCAAGTAATTATACAATTTTAACATATGTTTTGAACTCACTTTCTAGTGCATTTGAAGGTCTCCTGTCATTATTTCACACTTTCAGTAATGTTTCCATAGTATTGTATGGAAAGAGGCTCTCGTGCACACACAATCTGGCAAGCATTTGTACAAGAATCCGATTTCCCCCCACTGCCCCAATGTGAATGAGGATTGAGAGTATTCTACTATCCGCTGGGGCAGTTGATAATCCTTAAATACAAGCCTTTCTTTGCATACAGATAGTAATAAGGAGCCTTTGCTGTTTTCCCCATTCAACTTAGTGACATAGATCAGTGACTGAGTAAATCCTAATTTCTGAGATAACTTTTTCTTTAACTTTTACTATGTGACTATTACTGTTTTGATTTGAATCTTGTCCTTTTCATTACCCTCATAAGGTATAATGGCTGAATGAGTTGATAATGCCCTTAAACATTAGTATATTTGTGAAGGACTAGCTCCCCCATACCTTACTTTGCAACCTATATGCGGTGGATGAACAGAAAGCATACATACATCCATGCAAGGATGTGTCCTGTGGATCACAATAGGTCACTTCTGCTCCATGCCCCCATTTGCAACTGACCCTATATCAATGTGATTCTTGTTGTTCATTCCGTAGCAAAATATGTACATTTATGTAATATACTTCAACAGGTATTACACATGCAGAAAGACCTGGGTCCTGGGTTTCAATGCAAGTGACAGGGACATTAGCAGCATTCATTAACTATCACTGTATTGTAACATGGCCTTCCGCCATCTACAACCCATAACATTATGCGTGTGGCTGCTGCTCACAGAAATCTTCACACTTCCTTCTCTTGTGTCTTCTCCTCACACCTCACACATGTGCAGCACTCTTTACTGTTACTTTTAGTGCAGGCTCACTATTGTGTCAGCAGGGACTACAAAGAAAGCTAATGGAAAAGTCTAAGGCTTTGTTCCTGAAAGTGGGTAATTCCAGGAACTCCTGGGCTCTCTAACTAAGAGAAGACTCAGGACCCCTAGCAAGGAGCATTCAACATACTCAGTCCACAGCAAAAAGTGGATTTCACTAAAGTGTCCTGAGCCCGATGTGAACGAGCAGTCCACGGCTTAACTCAAGGGTGTGATGAGCGAGTCAAGCACAACCCTGCCATTGAAGCAGCATTAGCACATTGGAAGGTTGGGAGCTCTATTGAAAACAATGGAATGCTCTGGGCTTCTGATGGCCGGTATAAGACGGGAGTTGCAACATTCCAAAGTTGTTGTTCACAGCTGTTGCTGTGAACAAAGGTGTCACGGAGCCCGAGTGGATTTCAATCCCCTCGGGCTCCGTGAGGCCTTTGTTTTATTTGTTAGAACATTCTGCCCTCTAGTGGTGGGATGTTCTAATAGCCTTATAGCGCTCTGTAGCTGGGCTATACCGGCATTAAAGTCCTACTCCCTTGTTAAAGGCCCTCGCCTTTGGCTTGGGCCTTTAACGCTGGAGCGGGCCTTTAATGGCCGGTACAGCCCGCTACGGCGGGCTATAAGGCTAATGTAAATTATAGTTGTCCAAACTAGGTTACGTGTTCACACCCATTTAACAATATCTTGTATAGCTTAAATATAGTTGCCGGACAAACAATTCAAATACATTGAAACCACAACAGCACACCCTATTCTAATGAAATGCAAACGATGGTACGCCAAATCTATACACACCCTTGGTTTGTGTAAGGCAATGGAGCATGGCACATGCCTCATAGGTCTTAAGGGCGCTAGGAGCCATGAGGGAGATGGGCTTGATGGGGGTACGTTCATTTACTGGCAGCATGGAATCATTCGCCTCATAACCAGGCAGACGCAGCACACATCAGATGACTGCGTTTGCCAACAGACCCTCATTACTCTTGTACATGCCTATCCTGGAGCCAAGACCATGAAGAGTGATGTGGCATGGTCCTTGGATCGTGTTGCTGCTGGGGAAAATCGGGACTGGACAGTGATGGCGGCTGCTAGAATGCATGGTCATGGCAGCAGTTGTCTTACATCCCACAGATTGCTGCTTAGACATGCTTTAGAAGGGTTTATCATTTGCTTCTGATTATTTCAGGAAAGTTTAAGCTTGTGATTTGTGTGTTCTTGCAGGAGTCATCACTTGTGTACATTTTCAGTCCATGTGTTCACCAAAACAAGTGTGTAGTCCATGCTATTACTTTGTGGTGGACAACCTGTGCTTGTTTTGCTCTGACAATTCGATTGGAGTCATGTCAGATCCAGTCAACAACTTTTCGCAATTTTCATTGGCAACCCTTGCCAGTGCATATTTTAATTACCATAACGTTACTCAATGAGTAGTCAGCCTGTCAGTCAGTTTCCTATGTCACTCACCCCCTCCACCAAATATCCCCACTAGAGATCTAGCATGAGGTCCTCTCAATATGAATATTGTTACCATTATCATGATTATTCAATTACAATTAAGATCATCATTAGCCTCCCAGAGTGGGAGTTCTCTTGTTTTCCAGAGGTCAGGCAAGATTTCTCTCAACTAAAGCTGTTAATCTGAATTCAAAAATAATCCACAGGTATGAACAGGTGGCATGTATTTATTTAATGATGTGAGGGCAGAGCAGGTCAGTCCACGGGTTGGAGCATAATATTTTTCCTAATACATTTCCTCAGGTACTTGAAATCAAAGGCCGTATGAGTCCAGTAAGCAGGAATAGTCAAACGTCTGATTGTCGGTGCATGATAATACAGTAGGTCTCGTCTTGCACGTATACCATCTGAAAACCATGGTATGCTCCGTAAGGTTGCACAGACATACCAAGGTCAGATCATCTTTCTATTGGACTCCTTAATGTGACAGAAAGGAAGCATTGCCTAGGTGAGCACCGTCTAGGTCACCCAGCAAATAATAGCTATAAAGTTAGAAATCGGATATGTAACAAGGGTACTCATGCATTACTGTCGGATCTCTAAGTTGTGACTGAATTTGCACACTGACTGATTTGCGACCTGAGAACATTTGTTTGCTGTGACGGATGCACAAACCTTTCATTGTGCAAATATGACGCTTCAGTAGAATGTCATATTATTAGAAATGAAGCCGGATTCTGTTTGTGAGTCTGACCAAAAGGACTTGTGAGGGACAGCAGACCATAATGCATTCACATTCGAAATGTTGGTTTTAGGTTTCGCTTAGACAGCGCATGCACTGTCTCTGTGAGACATGTTGTTTACATACAGTCACTGCATTACATGACACTCTACTCTGTACAACTGCACTCTATGCAGCCCCACTCTGCACCACTGCACTAAATGCCACTCTAATCTACTCTGCACCACTCTACTCTATGCTACTGTACTCTATGCCACTGCACTCTACTCTGCACCACTCCACTCTATGCCATTCTACCCTTTGCCACTGCATTCTACTCTGCTCCACTCTACTCTTGGCAACCACACTCTAGGGCACTGCACTCTACTCTGCACCACCCTATGTCACTCTACTCTACTCTGCACCACTCTGCGCCACTGCACTTTATGCCACTGTACTCTACTCTGCACCATTCTACTCTATGCCACTGCACTCTATGCCCTGCACTCTACATCATTGCACTCTACACCACTTTAATCTACTCTGCACCACTCTATTCCATGCCACTGCACTCTGCACCACTCTACTATATGCCACTGCACTCTACACCACTTCACTCTACAATGCAACACTCTACGTCTCTGCACCACTGTACTGTGCACCACTGCACTCTACACCACTCTACGCTATACCACTCTACTCTATGCCACTGTACTCTACGCCACTGAATTCTATTCTACTCTATGCTACTGCACTCTATGCCACTCTACTCTGCACCACTCCACTCTACGCCACTGCACTCTGCTCTGCACCACTTAATGCTTCGCGCCACTCTACTCTGCATCACTCTATGGCACTTTACTCAGCACCACTCTACTCTATGCTACTGCTTTCTACTCTATGCTACTGCACTCTATTCTACTCTACTCTGCACCACTGTATTCTACGCCACGGCACTCTACACCACTGAACTCTACACCACTCTATTCCGTACCACTGTACTCTCTGCCACTACATTCTAGGTCACTGCACTGGACACCAATCTACGCAACTGCACTCTATGCCACTCTACTCTATACCACTCTACTCCACTGCACTCTACCACAGTGCACTATACGCCACTCTTCTCAACTATGCACCACTGCACTCTACTCTGCACCACTCTATGCCACTGCATTCTATGCCACTGCACTCTAAGCCACTCCAGGCCACTCTATGCCACTCCACTCTATGCCACTCCACTCTATGCCACTCCACACCACTCTACTCTACACCACACCACTCTATACCCCTCTACTCTATGCCCCTCTATGCCACTCTACTCCACTCTATGCCAATCCACACCACTCTACACCATGCCACTCTACTCCACTCCATTGTAGTCTACCCCACTCCACTCTACATCACTTTAATCTACTCAACTCTACTCTATACCAACCCACTCTAAGCCATTGCACTCTACACCATTCTACTCTACTCCACTCTACTCTACGCCAGTCGAATCCACTCTACGCCACTCCAATTTACTCTACTCCGCTCCATGCCACCCCACCCCACTCCTCTTCTCCACTCCACACTGCTATACAACATGGCGAAAAGACATTGGCAGAGCCAATATTTCTCATGTAGGGAAAACCTATTGGCTTTGCTAATGCTTGTTTTTATTGCAGTGAGTGCCACTTAGACAAAAAAAAAGGCTGCAATAAAAAAGTTGTATAATGTTAATGGCCTCCACTGTAGCTTTCATTGCAATTTTACTTCAGTTTTTATGCAATACTAAAATTGGATCACAAGGAAGTCTTCATTATAGTCTTGCCTTTCATTCTTTGCCATGTAAACAAAGACTGGACTATAATGAGGCTGCCTTCTATTTGACCCTCACTTCACTTGGTCTCATAGCTAGTGATCTATCATTTTAATCCTGATTATGCTTCTGTGCCTCACACTGAGGCTTCTATTGCCGTTATGCAGTCAAAAGAGAATGTATATTCCCAGGTCAGATACTTCTTCCCCCATTTAACCTACATGTATGTGTTTTTAGTAGCCCGTGCACAGTCATGCATTACTCTACCCCTTGCCCCAGCTGTTTGCCTATTCCTGCTGACTGTCATACCTAAACTCCAGTCTAGAGGCTTTCAACTTTGTGGCACCTTTCATGTGGGTTTTACACTAAAAAAAGATATAAGGCACTCAATCCTCTGAACCTCTTGATGTCTGGTTTACATCCTTACTTATCTTGATGAACCCCAATCGTCCCTCTCTCCCCTCAGCTCAACTGAATGCCTCCCTTCTGTACTTTGCGTTTCCAACCTCTAGTCAGTTTTCTGCATAACTGTCAGACAACATCAAACCTTTACAAATATTTGTTAACGAGACCTGCATCCCCCGTTGGTTCCCGAGTGCCTATTCTGTCAGTGAGGAGCTGATGGTACCTTTGAGAAGTCCGGCACGGTGCACAGTGAGCCTCCCGGACGTTCTCAGTCCTAACAAGCATTGGCAAAGCCAACCGCTCTAAGGCATGCAGGCGAAGGCTCACTCAAACGATGTTTGCGCGTATTAGAATAGTGAACCCCGACCTGTTGGTTGCAGTACTAGTGTTTGTTATGTACAGTTATTTATTTGCAACATTTGTGCACTAAAATTTGCAGAGCAAACTCTGACAAATATCTTGATCGTCCGATTTAATTTTGAATGCAGAGATAGCCAGCCTTATCACTCCATGTTCAACATTGCTCATCCCGAAGACTGACATTTTAAAGTAATTTTGGAAGACCCGCGGGAGAGCGCGCTCGTGGCGTGCTGTTTGATTAGCGCTGTCCACGGCTCTTCCTATCAGACAAAGGAATCTGTTTCATTACAGTGTGGTTTAGCTGCTTGTTACACGGATATAAATACCATATGGGTTTTAATCTTTCAAATGGGTGTGCTTTAAAAGATGGTCTATGACAGTTTAAAGTGTAAAATTGTCAAAGGGAACTGGAGGGACAGTTTAGCTTCAGAACATAATGACCTTAACTTTCAGAGGTGCCTGCGAGAACTCATTAAGATGAACTATCATGCCTGGGAAAGATGAAGCGGGCAGCGGCGGTGCAGGCGCGAGCGCCGATTGATGCGTTTGGCCTTGTAGGAGGAAAGCTTTGCAAGTCTGACTGCTAGCACACAAGCAGACGCGGACATGCACGTATGCACGCACACAACACACACGAGCACATGCAATATACACACAAGCACATGCACTATTGAATTACGAAAACAAAAATAATTAATAAATTAACTTTAAATTCAGTAACACTTGAAAGTCTGAGTTTATTAAATACAACTTAAATCTACATATATTACCTTCCTTATACATATATACCTTCCATGGACTTATGTATCTTTAAATGTATTACTTTGCTTCTAATTCTGCTTCTCCAATGCACTACCCTATATCTCACACTATACTACTCGCAATATATCCTCTACCTCCTCTCTGACTCATCTCAAACCTCATTCCGCTACTCTCTCCAATGCATACCCTATTTCTCACTCTATACCTCTCTCAATATATCCTCTACGTCCACTCTCTAACTCATCTCAAACCTTATTCTACTACTCTTTCCAATGCACTACCCTATTTTTCACCCTATGCCTCTCTCAATATATCCTCTACCTCCACTCTCACTCATCCCAAACCCAATTCTACTACTATGATCCTCAAAATAACCGTTTCTAGACTCTTCCCTTCCTTGCATCACCTCATACCTCTTTTACTATTCAGATCTCTCAAACAAGCCTTTCTAAACCCTTTCCTCTGAGTCTTCCCCCTCCCCCTCCACCTCCCCTCTACTCATCTAAAACCTCCTCTTACTGCTATGAGCTCCAAAAAAATAAAAAAAAATGAAAACAAATTCTAAATCTTTCCATCTTCTATCCCTCCACTAGCCTTTTCCAATCCAAATAACAGACTAACATGTCCACTGCTCAAATTAATTTCACATTTCCCTATGCTAATTCACCACTATTCCTTTTATGGGTTCCTGAGTACATTGCTTCCCGCCAAGAAGCACTTCACCACCTCATCAGGGGTAGCAAGCGCTATGTAAATGCGAACCCTTCCCTCTCCTATCCCTCCACTATCCCTTTTCAATACAAATAACAAACTTGCATGCCCACTGCTCAAATTAATTAAATTTTCCACTATATTAATTTCCCCATTAATCCTATTTGGGTAGCAGGATAGCGTGCTACCCGCCGAAAAGCGCTTCAACACCTCAACAGGGGTAGCAAGCACTACATAAATGCAAAACCTTCCCTCTTCTATTCCTCCACTATCCTTTTCAATCCAAATAGCAGACTAACATGTCCACCGCTCAAATTAATTTCATATTTCCCTATACTAATTGACCACTAATCCCTTTTGGGTTCTGGAGTAGTGTGCTATTTGCCGAAAAAGGGCTTTGACAGCTCATCAGGGGTAGTAAGCACTATATAAATGCAATTTCAATTACAATATACACACAAGAACACACACACACAGGAACACGCACACCAACACAAAAGCACACAAAGGGACATATACAAGCACATATGCATAAAATCATACCTAAACAATCACATACAAATGCACATACACACACATGAGAAAAGGAAGTAAACACACTCAAATGCCTCTCCACACGGGCACTCTAACAAAAAAGCACAGGTGTGCACAAACACGTACAAATAAATGCACACATACAAAGAAAACACCCGTGGACATACAAACGTGGATACGTCAGCACACACACACACACACACGAACAAGCACATGTTAGATACAAACACACACTTGCTCACACAAACACGCTCACTCACACATAAAGGGCCTAATTACGAGTCTGGCGGTTCTTGGACCGCCAGACTCACAGTGGGCCACCACATTAAGACCATGCCGGGTCGTGCCACCTAGGACAACTGACCCTGGTGGGGGCGCGGTGGCCAATAGGCATCAATATGCTTTGCGGGACTGCCGCTGTCCCGCCAAGCACATTACGACTTTACTCACTGCCACTGATTTCATGGAGGTCTTTCCTCCATGAAAACAGTGGTGGTGAGGAATCTGCCTCACTCCAAATGGAAGCACACTTGGGGGGCACATTCTGTGCTCCCCCTGTGTGCATGCACCCCCAGTTCCAGCACAGCATGGACTTCACAGTCCATGCCATGCTGGAACTTCCTTTGACGTTCCCATGGCGGTGCCTATTTTATAGGCACCGCCATGGGAATGTTAAAGAATCACCCGCCAATGACTAAAAAAGTCATAATATGGCAGATGGTTCTCAAGTGGACCGTCAAACTCGTAATCAGGCCTAAAGTGTTTAGTGGTACAAAACTGAAGAACTTAGATATTTGTAATTTATTAAAAATGTCACGGTGAATCAACGTCAAGAAAGAATGGCCTTCCCTGCTCTTTATGTTTCAATCTAAGCACATCTTCCGTGTTTTAAACTGCAGCATTTCAAGAGTGGTGAAGTAAACACTAATATTGCAATCTCTCTTTTCACATTACGGCCCTCTCTTGCTCGATCGTTAAAACACAATCTGTCAAAGCCATTTCCGGTATGCAAATTATCTCACCAATGAATAATCATGTTATCTTTTAAAGACTTCAAATAATCAAATTATATTACTGAGGCATCTATCAAGACTTGCAAAGAGGCAGGCTACCACATAATGCCTGGTTGTTTACAGTCCGCATAAATTAATGTACAATGGAGAGCTGACGGTTTTGTGTGTTTAATTGCCCCATGGTACATGTAGAAGTTTTGAAATCATTCCCTGGAGCCTTGCGGCTTCAAATTGCCTCTTATATAGTTTATCTATGATGGGAGTAAAAGTTGATGCATTTTATATACGCTGCTTATTGTTGCTCTTTAGCACATGACTCACTTACCACAGCTACATTGACTTGCGTTGAAAAGGGACTGTAGCTGTGATGACCAGGTAGCATCCTCTTACCAGTCCTGGGCTTTCTTTGCCAGTGGAATACACACAAACATCTATACAGACAATACCAGAATACCAACTTCAGGGTTCAAAATCTAAACAATTGGCATATGTATCAGTCCTTACCATGTGATAACAGAGTGTTAAAGGAAATGTTACAGAAAATGTAGGCTTCAAACACAAACTCCTTACATTTATTTGCTTTAGCCTCTTGGGATGAACAAGTCCTCTGCATGGTGACAAACATGCACTAATACCCTGAGTTCCCCAGCCGCATGGATATCTGGATCCCTGGTAAAGGGTTTATGGTAATGGGAGAACAAGGATCAAGTGTTTGGGCCATGACCTAGCCCTGTTTCATGCTAAGGCAGTCTTGTTAGACCGAGATGGGTGCACCAAGTGCTGCACTCATGATGGTAGAGAGTTATTGCCCTTAACTGGCGTTAAGTGGCAGGGGCATGCCTGTTTTTTATTCAGCGGGATCACTTGTGTGAACAAGCGTGTGTCACTGAGTGGAACCTACTGGCCCACTTGTGTAAAGTTCAGTGGCTTGGTACTTAACTCACCCTTGGCCTGCATGGATTGTGTGTAGCGCCAGACAGAGTGTGATACTTGTCAGTGCTTGCTGAGATGCATGGGTGTGCTTGTGTGTGGTACATAACATGGAGGCCTGTGGGTTCCATTTTGGAAGCACACAATCTGGAGATGCTAGAGAGGTAAGGACTGCAGCCCCCAGACAGGAGATGTGTATTGCTGACATTTCTGAGGGCTGGGGAGCAACACACACTCTGAAGGGAGAGGATCAGAACATCTTATGTGCACATTAAAGGACTCTTTGATTCCAGGAAGACTTATTGGTCAGTGGGGCCTGGGCTTATTGTTAGGGAGATGTTGGGACTGGTAAGGTTGGCACTGTGAACCAGGGAATATTGATACAGAGGAAAGCTTGGGCCTTTGAATCTTTATAGGGCACATTTAAGTGGTGGCTGGCAGCCAGGTGTGATCCCCAGTAACTCCCTTGGCCTTTGTTGTGGGTCAATCAGAATTGGAGCCACTCTAGCTGTGGCAGACTGTCCCTTTCACATAGGGCAGTGCAGAGAAGAGAACACTTAAAAGAAGTGGACACCGCAACACAAATTTCGAAGGCCAGACACTAAACCATATATGTGCTTGAAGTTTGACTATGAAGGTAGGAACATGAGTCCCAAACTTTTTTGAAGAGCACCATCATCAGGAGAGGGAAGATAGCCAAGACTTCTTGCTTCTGGAACCAGGGCTGGGGACATAGGTCTGCCAGTCTCCCTGCTAGGTGAGGGGGCCGTTACCCAGGAAGTTAAGACCACTTGCCCTGTTTCTGGAGCACCAGCCTTCTGCCTGCCTGCCAAGACTAGAGTGCCTTGTGAGAAGGAGTAATATCTCAAACAATGGGAAACCCAATAGACCCTTGGAGGCTTGGGCAGTTAAATAAGCGGGTATGTGTGCCTACAAGGGATTAGTTCAAAGTTATATTTATAGCAATTGGGAAATTACAATTGAGTAAGCTCTGTTCAAGTCGCTTACAGTTAGTTTACTCCAATAACAATTTGGTTAATTTGTAAATGAATCAAACATTGTCATAGAAAAAGAGAGATAAGAACAACACGGGTGTAGGTATTCTGAAACCTAATTTTATATTACTAGAAAATCATTGATTGTAAAGGGTACAGAGGTGCCTGTCATCCAAGACCAATGAGCCCTGTGAGGAGGAGGCGAGGGCCTGGAGGGAGTGAGGCCCAGCAGGGATCTGGTGGAGTGGATCCCAGTAAGCAGACTTTTGGGGCGGTTGACACCATTGCGTAAGTGTGAGTTATCCATCTGATTTTGACAGTCAGTGACACTCGTGTCAAGGGGATACTGTGAAGGTTTGGGCCATCACCTGTGTGTGCTCCGAATCGGTTACCCCTTCACCCCCTGTTTGTCAGGAAGGGGGACCACCGTGAAAGTCGGGTGTCACTCAGAGGTGTGCCAGAGTAGACACCCAGTGTGCCGGAAAGTGTGGGTCCACTGTGAAGGCAGGGCTGCCGTCTGCATGTGGGCAAAAGTGGGTGACCCACTAGTGTTTGGTATGGGGGCACCATGGAGCCAGGACCGTTGCCCTTACTCGATTTGTCAGAGGAACTGCTTGGAGCACTTGCCAATCGCTAAAGGATTAGAGCGTGGATGTCTGACATAAACTCAGTCGTCTAGAGACTGAGGAAGCTGAAGCGAAGGTAGGGAAAGTCGCAGGCAAGTTCAGTGTGTTGAGACCAGAGCCTGTGAAGTTGCCTGCGAGTTGCCAGCTGCCCTCGGGTCGCATAAGGCTGTTCGAGGTGGTGAGGCCCACAGAAGATTTGCATGAACTTAGCAGCCACTAACTTAACTCTAAAGGCCAAACAAAGACTTTGTTTGTGAGGGCTAGTGTGGGTCGCACCTGGGAGTCGCATCTAGTATCAAATGGGGTATAACAGACCTTACTAGATGAACAGAGTTACTCAGGGTTCTGCCCAGGAGGACGCTAGCGGGTTGACCTTGGGAGGGGGTGGAGGTTATTTTAGTGTGCCCATAGTATGATTTGTATGGTACATTAAAATTCTCCTTTTTTCATAAAAGTATTTGACCACACATTCACCATATTGTTGTTTACTGTTTGTAGTTGTTATCCTGTGTATGTGTTCCACTTACCTCCCCCTGAAGAGCCATGGACTTCTGGACCTGCGTTACCACTGAGAGTAATGTGTTGGATGGGGTACTACTTGGCCCTGTTATTCAGGACCCATAGTAGGTTGGATCCCAGGACATCAGGAATAAAAGGTCTTAACCCACACGGTTGAGCACAGTAACTCCTGCTTGCCCCACGGGTTCTGCAATAGCTCATCCTTTTTCCCAGATATAGGGGCCCATTCACAAAGGTAATTTGTAGCGTGTAAAGTAGTACTCCTGTAGTATTCTTTGACATACTCATATATTTCTTTGTGTTTTCCACAAAACCTATGAAATGGGAATAACAAATAATATTCATCTACAATTAGTACCAAATATGAACTGTTCCTTCTGTGCACTCTTACTAAAACTAAGTTGAATGTTTCAGGGTGAATTCACAAAGGCGTGAGTAAAAGAGTACTACTTCCTGTACTAATAAAGGCTTTTGTGTATTTCCTCTTCACATGCTCTCCAATTGTGCTCTTGCATCTTGTAATCATTTAACTTGTATTTCCATATGAGTGTAATTCTCCATATGTAAAACAGCACATAAATATGGGCCTGATGTAAAAAGCCATTTTGCAGTCACATAGCCTGTGATTTGTAAAATCACTAGGTTTCCCACTGCAAAATAGATTTTTAAGCATTAAATGCTTGCATTAAAGTCATAAAATGTTACCAGATCACAAAATGGGTTTAGAAATGCATAATGAGTCACTATTTAGAATAGGTCCTGTTTAGGGTGTACCCTCCAAATAGCAATTCGAAATGGTAATTATCAATGTTTTTCGACCGACATCCAGGCGCAAAACATTGACGTTTTACTGACACCTCAAAGGAGGTGGTAACCACTTTGAAATTGAGAAGGGGACCTCCTTGGGTCTCCTTCTCATTGGGACCACTGCCAATTCTCAATCAAACAAAAAAAAAAAATTTTTAAATGCAGACCAGTTTCTGGGATGCATTTTTAAAAAAAAGTTTCCCTTATGTAAAACCAGATCACAGAGTTGTGGGCTGCTGACCCCAGCAGGGTACCCGCCCTGTGATGATATTCAACCGTAGTGTGTCGCAACTTACGACTTACCTCATAAACATTGATGAGGTAGGTCAGATTGAGACCCACTAGGATTTGGAATTTTGTGGCCCGCCCTATTAGTACGTTGGTTGGTTTGCAAATTTCCCTTCTATTCGCAAAATGTTGGGAGCAATTTCCAACCAATTTTTGCAAATGGAAATTTCATACATGAGGCCCTATATATACAGAAAATAATGACCTACAACTAATCCCACTTGACCCCAAATTAGGGATAGGTGGAACTCGTGCAATTCTGTTTAACATAATCATGCGTAATTAAATAAAAATTCAGCGCGATTACGCGGGATTACGCAAGAAAAGTAATTCTGCATAAGCGCTATATTTGTAGCACATAAAATGCTCCCTCACATCCAAAATGGATGTGAGGATGCATTTTGTGCTAAGATGTAGCTCTAAACACAACAGGCCATGAATAGTGAGCTCGAGCGGCTGCTTGTACTCACTAAATGTGCACTTGGGGTAGGATTTCCCCCCAACTTACTTACGCCATTTAGACCTAGTTCCTTAGTGCAACATGCACCTTTGCATCCAAAATGGACGGAAGGATGCATTTTGTGCTTAGAAAATAGCGCAAAATGCAACAGAACATAAACAGCAGTGCAAATAGCTGCTTGCTCTTGGTAAATCTGATCTTGTGGTAGGATTTTAACACCAATACTATTCTTAATTACGCAAACGGGCATAATCGCATTATTGTTTGGTAATTCCGTGTCAAAGAGTAACATGCAATTACCAAAACTATCACAATTACTCCGGTGTAATTAAAATTACTCCCAGGCCTGCCCCAAATATGCTACAGCTGGAGAAATAGCTACATTTAGTAATTAAATAAAAGATCATATTTTTTAGAGATATATTTATGCAAGCAAAAGTTTTGACGTTCATATTTTGGAATCTATGTTTTTGCAAAATATGTATTGAATGAATGAATGTTAAAAGAGATGGTATCTTGAAGCCATTTATTACCGGAATGTCATCAGTGGCCTTTCGGAGTTCCAGGTTTAAATCGTTAATGTAAAGGGAAAACAAAAGGGGTGCCAAAAGACAGCAATATTTGTAATATTAATTGTTTTGCTAAAGTGTCCTTTCTGATTTACTCTGGGTGGGGCAAGTTGGGGGTAATTCTCTACATCTGCCTCCCACTAAATCTTGACAAAACCACTTCTTGTTCTTTCTCAAAGGCTCTATATAATATACAGTTTCTGCCAGCTCACAAGTGTTCACCATATAGAATGGCCCATTTAGGTCTTGGTGGGTGGATGACAACTCTGTGCCTCTAATATGCTTTTGCCTGCAGTGGGTTTGTGGTGCAGTTGTATCTCTAACCCGTCTTCCAATGTTGTCACAGTTACATCTAAGTATTTTACTTCATACTTGCTTCTTTCAGATTGGAATTGAAGATTAGGATTGGTATTATTAAATTGGGCTAGGGATTCTGTAGCTCATTTGATGTTATCTTTCCATATTATAAAAAGGGAATTGAGTGATAAATGTAATTCAACAACAACATTATGTTGTGGTTATATTCTTCCATATTGTCAGACCAGACCAGTATCACAATCACAAAATTAAGGGATTCTTGTAGTCTGCCATATTTTCAGACCAGACCACTTGCTCAACCCACCAGCCCATGAACAAATTGACATAATTGGGGAGGAAGCAAGTACCCATTGCCTTAGCCCTAATTTGCTGTACCCTTGTTTTTCTATATAATGTATCCTAAAAAGATGCTGTTAGAGAGATATTATTTTAACATAGATAATAACACATTGGTATGATCAAGGAGGTGAATACATTTTGAGCTCAAAAAGTGTTTGCAAGACTTTGGCCACGTGCAATACTTGTGTAAACAGACATTGTTAAAGAGATGCAATGCACATAATGTAAAGTAGAAAAATACTGACTAACAAAATATTGAGGTGCAAAATATGGACATGAATATTGTAAGCATATGTATATAAGGGTATTTAATATTATAATTTAAAGTAATAATCAAATAGTATTAGTATATTTAAAAATGACATATAAACATTAATTTATCAAACGTAAATGTAAAAGTTATAACTTAATATTAAATCATATTAAATTATATATTACAATAAATGTATTACACATTAATAATTTTAATTAAAAATCTATTTTTCTTAATAAAACACAATATAAACAAGTGTAATTATAAACAAAGGTAAAAAACTTATTTGAAATGAATTAAACTATTTAAATAATTTCTGGAAATATATAACAAAATCTAATACTTGTAAAAAACTAAACCATGTAACAAAAAGTGGGAAATAATTAAAAATACACAAAAGAAATATAAATGAAATAAAATAAATTCACTTATACATACTTTTAATGAAATATTCTCTAAAGCTCTTCAAAATATTCCAGTAACATGCCTTAAATCCAATTCAAAATCATTGAAAAATAAGCTAATTTAAAGCAATTTAAATACACTATTCTAGGTACAATCCTACAAACATTAAAAAATGCATATATTGTGGTGGTGGGGTCAGATTTACCATTCTAACTCTAATCTAACAAATACTGTGGAAAATATGTACTTTTTTGGGGGCGTTGTCATGTTTACTATTCTAATTACAGATAAACAAATGTTGGGAGAAATGCATACATTAGGAGGATTAGATTTATTATTCTAACCCCAATATAAACAACATTGGAGAAAGTGGATACATAGGTTGTGAGATTTGCTCTTTTAAATCCAATCTGACACATGTTAGAGAAAGTACATACATTGGAGTGGGTCACATTTACTATTAAAACTCGAGTCTAACAAACATTGAGAAAAGTGTTTACATAGGGGGGCGGGATCAGATTTGCTATTCTTATTTCAATCTAAAAAAAACAGTGAGGAATGTGCATACATGCGCACAGACAGATTTCAGATTCAAACTCCAAACAAACAAACATTGGGAAAAGGGCAAACATTTGAGTAGGGGGCAGATTTGCCATTCTTTTAAAAATAGTTACTATCCCTCAAGCTGAAGGGAAAACTAAAATAAATTAATCCTATGATAATTAAATATTATTTTAAAAAGCATACATTAGTTTGGAATTTTGAAATTTTACATGTTAAAATGTAAATTAATTATAATTTAATAGTTTCATTAGGAAGACACAACACACCCATTCTCCCAATATGCATCACAACCCATATTACTAGTTTACTAAATATAATTATAGTAAATAGACGTATATCCACAACATTCAATAATTAAAATTTTATATTAATATATATAAATGTATTAAATATATGTACGTTACATACATGATAAAGAAAATATTCATTCAAAATGGACACGGAAGATAGATAAATTAATTATTCTAAATTATTATATCTTAATATTGATATTGAAAGACTACCTAACCCACCAAGAAACCTTGTATCCCCAAAAATAAAAGTAAATAGTTTGAAAATTATAAAACATGTAAACAAAAAATAGAAATGCAAACATTTGCATAATTAATACATTAGTCAAATAGTATTAATTCATAATGTTTTATTTAAAACACTTCAAAACCAATCCCCAACAACTTCACAAACCGAAATGTAAAAATAAATCATAATTTGAAAAGAATACTAAACAAGTAATCAAATAGATAAAAATTAAAAATGATAAATAGTTATCATAATAACAATTTTATATTAAATACTTCATAATTAAAAACACTAGCCATCTAATCCCCTATAAACCTAGGAACCCAAAAAATAATACATCGCCATTATATATTTTTAAAACAATAATTACTAATACATTAAAGAAAACATTAGTAATTTATTCACCTATTTATTTCTGTATTTATTTATTTATTTATTTATATTTGTTTCTTTCATTATAAGCACTGACAATACAGATGCACGATAAAAAGTATTCCAATAAAATCACAACATAAAACACAACATCAAGAAAAATCAAGAGAGGACATATGACCAAAAAACTATTTAAAGCCTCAGGATTCCAAAAAATAGTATCATTATAAAATTCAGTATAGGCAGTATGGGCGTTCAAAATGAAATGAACCCCTCCCGGTCGGGATGGAGTAAGGAAAATGGATCAAGCGTATCCACAATCCTATCCTGGACCACTTGAATATATTTTGCTAATACTTAGTTGATAGGAGATTGCGAACAGTGAAAAATTCCATAAGGATCCCAAAGGGATTCCCTTAAGTTGCAGCGGCCACTATTCCTTTATTAAGAGCAGATTGCAGTGAGTGCAATGCTCCAACAAGATCCCCATGGGATTCTCTTAGTAGTGGCTACCTTCTGTGTGATCTCCCCTCCACGGTTCACAGCTCCGTGAGGGGTCCACTTCGCTCTGAATGTCCAGCAATAGGCTGTTTGCTCTCTATCCAGACTTTTTAGATACTTGTAGTCTTGAGGAAGAACCATTCTGATAGTTTTACAGGAACACATACCAGCAGGGTCAAAACATCGATGATCTTAACATTAAAGGAGCTGTATTCTCGGCCATCAAGCCTGAATAACTTGCTGTTAGTACAATAGGCATTTCTCTGTTGGGCTGAAGAGATTGAGAAAACGCACATTTTGTCAAATCATTTTTATTTGCACTATGTTTATGTCATTTATTGATTCTTGTTGTTGAATTCACTTGTTCACGTTGTGTCACTTTGTCACTGAGTCACTTATATATTACATTTTGTATAACATCCTTGTTTGAGATTTTCACTCTCAGACTATTGCATAACTTTGGTCTATGAATACAAATATAAGGATTAACCACAGACTTGTGTGTGTTGTGTCAATCATTAATTGATTTTTTCAAAGTTAATTGATATGAGCACTGACTCGTATATGTTGTGTCAATAATTCATTGACTTGTTCAAAGTCATTTGATATGAGCATCATAGTTTTACAAAGAAATTGCACTTTCCAACAGAACTCACTGTAGCTTTATAATATCAGCATTAAAATGGGCTTCTCTTGATGCTGGGACCATTTTATCTCGCTGTCAAAGTGAACATCAAGATATTCAAATGCAGCCACCCTTTCCAGAGGATCGTCGTTAAATGCAAATGTACATTTTATGTTGGCAGTGCGCTTCAAGATCATTGTTTTAGTCTTGGACACAAGGATTATAACTTGCTTCATTTTACAGTAATTTGTCGAACCTTTAATTAGTGCTTGCATAGAGTGTTCAGTAAGAGTAAAAAGACTGCATCATCTGCGTACCATAAAATAGGGGCTCTTACAGCTTCTATTCTCTGGTAATCAAGATCCAAACCTCAAGGTTGCCACCAATATCATTAAAAAATAATGAAAACAACAAGGGGTGATGCACCATGCACCCATGGCAGACACCTCAGGAAATGGGGAAGTTTTCTATACATTCCCCATTGACTTCATACCGTATTAGGCCAAAGTATTTATACATAAGTGATAAAATAAAACCATAATACAGCAAAATAATACAACATAATTAAAAAGAAAATTGTATTAAATAATTATTTAATCTTTAAAATTATACTTACCTTCAATATTTTTACCTATTATATTTTTGTAGGCACAGTATTTGGATGATTATATAATTGTAAGTTAAGATGTAAGTGGAATACCCCAAGTGCAAAGCTTATGACATCATATCACATATTTAAATCTTAACACATACACAAACAAGGAGATCATACCGTGTCCCTCACATGTAATTATTAATTTTACTGGTAATGTAATAAGTAATGTCACTAATGGTATCATTTATATCATTTGGGTAGTTATCTGTTACATCAAGGCTGATGTCATGATCATTGCATTTGGTGTATGAGCCATGGTTTGCATGGCAAATGTACCAGTTAAAGTTTACAGAGCTAACCATAATATCAAGGAATTTTAGGGCCTTTTCTGTTTTATTTCATAACCATAAGTATGGTTAGGCTTATGAAATATATATATAAATGGGAATTCAGAAGCTTTCTCCAACCCGTTAAAAAAAACATAAAATCCCAACATAAAATAAAATCAATCTATCTATCTGTCTATCTATCTATCTACCTACCTACAAACAATGCCCTTTCAGGCTTAAAGTGCTGTATAAATTATGCAAAGAAGAAGTAGGAATAAATGGGTAGTGCCCACATTTTAAAGGGAGAGCAGTTCCTCTATATGGAGCATTCTGCAACACAACTGACACTCTAAATCTGCTGACCTCAAATGTCTATTTCACTAGCAGAGTTTTTAAGCGTGTGATTAGCACAGTGCAGTTCACGCCAAGCTAGAAAGGTGACAGAGCATTTACCATTCCAAGCACAGTATTGCAGCAGTGGGTAGGTAAAATGCTATCCAAGCCAACCTGGAATGAATAAACGCAGTTCCTGACACCTGTGTTTCGCTCTTATTAGAGCTCTAAGTCTGCTCAACTCAAATGTCTGATTTTCTAGCAGAGCTTCCTATCTACACTGATCTGAAAAATGACAGAAGTCTCTGACGAGCTTTAATAGGAACAAAACAGTAGTGAGAGAGAGAAAGGGAGATTAATTCCATTCCTAACAATGCAGAAACAGGGCCTATTGTATTTGTCCCTTCATATCAGCATGGTAAAGTCTGCTGTACCACTTTGTGACTAGTCTCTGCTTCTATTTCCCTCTCTCAGCTCAACGGGAAACTGGCTGAGGGTTCTGGATGGTTTATTAAGCGCAAGAGATGATAGCCCATTTCATTGTGTGCAGGACACAACCCCTGTTGAAAGCATTTTAATGGTGTGGGATATTTTTAACATTTTCGATATTCTGTTCATAAACTATGTCCTTAGCATGGGCCTGTATTGAAGATAGGGTGCACTGTCCTTGTTTGCACTACGGCGCACCTTTAAACATTACAATTCATGCATTGCCCTCAGGGCAGCCACAAAACTATGCCTGCCCTGGGGGAAGTGCATTCAGTGAAATACAGAGCAGCTGTTTACATGCTGCTCTGTATTTGACAGCGCAGGTGGAATACGGCCTACTGTTTAACGAGGGAGAGAGAGGCCCTAACAGGGAGGTGCAGTAAGTGACTGCAACTGCCTGCAAGGGGATGTCTGGGTATCCATGGGACCCCCTTTGTTCCCTCAAAAGGGCTGGTTTAAGGAGGCACACTGACAGTGTGCCACCTTTTTGTGACGCACTGTGCGCCTCCTAAGGGCCTGTTTGCCTGTGCTCCTGTGTACATAATACGGCGAGGGCGCTGAGGCAAAGTGACTCCCTCTTTTGCATGGGGCCACAACACCATGCACATGAGGGAACACCCTTTGAAGATAACAGGGGCGCACGGGTACTTTATTATTATAGAAGGGGTTGCTAGGGTAGTATGGCCCGTCTATTATATGAATCTCGCTGACGCATAATTTGCTATGGCAGTATCACAATGGGGCATTTCCTCATGTGCATGAGACAGTAACCCCATACCAATGAGGGAACAGTTTGCCTTTGGATTCATTCTGTATTACAGACGGGGACACAGTAACAAAGAAGCTGCTGGGAGGTGCTCTGACTGTGTGCCACATTCAGGTGGCACAAAGTCAGCAAACCCACCGTTGACACTCCTATGGACAGGTTAAAGGGGTCAGAGCCCCCCCCCACCAAAGCTAGCCCCCTGCAGGTGGGTAAAATAAGGCACTGTCTCTGCCTGGATGGGGTGCCTTTCCCATACCTCAAACAGAGGCTAGTCTGCCTCCAGTTAGACACAGAGCAGCAGTTTCACACTCCGCTCAGTCTTCCCCTAATTGCGCTCCTCAGCGCAGGTGGGAAGAGTGACATTGGGCGTCTGCGCTGAGAACAGCACTTTTTAAAGTATGATCAGACACAGGGGCCGATTCCGATCTCGGTCGGAGGCGCACCCAATACCATTCGGTCGGGAAAAAAGCCATGCGAAAGCCTGTTTCCCGACCGATCCGTACAGCACACCGAACGAGTAAGTACGATGCGCACAACAGCACAGAATCCGGCCGAGCCGTACTCACCCAAACCAGGTCCTGTTCCCCGACCGAGGCGAATCCGGAAACGCCGAATCGAGTCGCACGGAAGGAAAAATGCAGCTCCGTCCGGCCGAACGAGTACGATGCGCTTTCCGTACGCGCCGAACCTGTCGCTACGCACGGCACGTCAAAGCATCCGGGAGAGGCGCACATAAGCTCCGATTCGCGCCACAACACGATCCACGGCTACGAGACGAACACGCCAGCGACGAGGACGAGGCGAAGCGACGAGGACGACGCGAAGCGACGAGGACGACGCGAAGCAACGAGAAGGACGAACGACACGAACCAACCATGAATCCCTTCGTCCCGATCATACCAATATTCTACATTTACTACCGGAACAGGCACGGACGCGTACGGCGCAGAAGGTAAGTCAGACGCCAACCACAAAACACATACAACACGTACACGACACATCACACACACACAGAGGGATGCAGAATATACTTACACCAGCAACAGCAGCACCATAGGGGCGGGATGCCCATCACCAATGCCACATATGCACACAGGGGCCTGAATGCGCACCACCACCCCTACCCAGGGGGGGCAGGATGCCTACCACCACCCTTAGCCAGGGGGGCTGGATGCCTACCACTACTACCACCCTCACCCAGGGGGGGCTGGATGCCTACCACTACTACCACCCTCACCCAGGGGGGCTGGATGCCTACCACTACTACCACCCTCACCCAGGGGGGCTAGATGCCTACCACCACTACCACCCTCACCCAGGGGGTGCTGGATGCCTACCACCACCCTTAGCCAGGGGGGGCAGGATGCCTACCACCACCCTGAGCCAGGGGGAGCTGGATGCCCACCACTACTACCACCCTCACCCAGGGGGGGCTGGATGCCTACCACTACTACCACCCTCACCCAGGGGGGCTGGATGCCTACCACCACTACCACCCTCACCCAGGGGGCTGGATGCCAACCACCACCCTTAGCCAGGGGGGCTGGATGCCTACCACTACTACCACCCTCAGCCAGGGGGGCTGGATGCCTACCACCACCCTTAGCCAGGGGGGCTGGATGCCTACCACTACTACCACCCTCACCCAGGGGGGCTGGATGCCTACCACTACTACCACCCTCACCCAGGGGGCTGGATGCCTACCACCACTACCACCCTCACCCAGGGGGGCTGGATGCCTACCACCACCCTTAGCCAGGGGGGCTGGATGCCTACCACTACTACCACCCTCACCCAGGGGGGCTGGATGCCTACCACTACTACCACCCTCAGCCAGGGGGCTGGATGCTCTACCACCACCCTTAGCCAGGGGGCTGGATGCTCTACCACTACTACCACCCTCACCCAGGGGGCTGGATGCCTACCACTACTACCACCCTCACCCAGGGGGGCTGGATGCCTACCACTACTACCACCCTCAGCCAGGGGGGCTGGATGCCTACCACCACCCTTAGCCAGGGGGACTGGATGCCTACCACTACTACCACCCTCAGCCAGGGGGGCTGGATGCCTACCACCACCCTTAGCCAGGGGGGCTGGATGCCTACCACTACTACCACCCTCACCCAGGGGGGCTGGATGCCTACCACTAATACCACCCTCAGCCAGGGGGCTGGATGCCTACCACCACCCTTAGCTAGGGGGGCTGGATGCCTACCACTACTACCACCCTCACCCAGGGGGGCTGGATGCCTACCACTACTACCACCCTCAGCCAGGGGGCTGGATGCCTCACCACCACCCTTAGCCAGGGGGCTGGATGCCTACCACTACTACCACCCTCAGCCAGGGGGGCTGGATGCCTACCACTACTACCACCCACACCCAGGGGGGCTGGATGCCTACCACTACTACCACCCTCAGCCAGGGGGCTGGATGCCAACCACTACTACCACCCCCACTCATAGGATGGACAATGCATGACACAACCAGCACACCACAACCTAGGGAATGAAAGAAGAAGACATCCCCCAACACCATGACAAGCGTGTGTAGACTGTGTCAAATGCCTACAACACCGAACATGACTTTGAACATACAATGTGACCCCCTAGCACATGTGCCACACATATATGTGTGTGACACCCACAATGCAAGCAGGCCATGACCATTGTGGCAATGGGGTCCAAACCCCCATCATCACAGTGACCAAAATGTAAGTGTGGGGTCCATAGTTGAAGCACATTTTGAACATTGTGGCAATGGGGTCTAAACCCCCATCACCACAGTGACCAAAAGGTAAGTGTGGGGTCCATAGCTGAAGCACATTTTGAACATTGTGGCAATGGGGTCCAAACCCCCATCATCACAGTGACCAAAATGTAAGTGTGGGGTCCATAGCTGAAGCACATTTTGAACATTGTGGCAATGGGGTCTAAACCCCCATCATCACAGTGACCAAAATGTAAGTGTGGGGTCCATAGCTGAAGCACATTTTGAACATTGTGGCAATGGGGTCTAAACCCCCATCATCACAGTGACCAAAATGTAAGTGTGGGGTCCATAGCTGAAGCACATTTTGAACATTGTGGCAATGGGGTCTAAACCCCCATCACCACGGTGACCAAAAGGTAAGTGTGGGGTCCATAGCTGAAGCACATTTAGAACATTGTGGCAATGGGGTCCAAACCCCCATCATCACAGTGACCAAAATGTAAGTGTGGGGTCCATAGCTGAAGCACATTTTGAACATTGTGGCAATGGGGTCCAAACCCCCATCATCACAGTGACCAAAAGGTAAGTGTTGACAAAGAAAGAGGTGCAACTGCCAAACTGCATGGATGATTCCTGGTCACAGAACAACAAACACATCAGTGGCAAAGTAGTGTATGTGTCCCATTGCAACATAAATTGGGGGAGCTAAATACTGCAGTGCAAATAAGACATACCTTTGGCCATGTGCAGACAAACAACACCCATGGGGGCTGACACCGTCAACAATCATCAATGACAAAATGACAGAAGTGACCATCAGAATGCAGACCCACATATTTGCACCAATGGGCACACACATGCAGATATCCTGTGGAGACTGCAGATGTGAGGTGAACAGATACCATACCATGGCAGCAATGGGACACACAAACCATGATCATTGTGCTGACCGATGACCTAGGAGTCCCAGGGACAGCAGGGGAAACCCACCAAACTACATACAGCCAATGGCACACCCAAGATATGCCAATGCAGTGGTGCAGATGCACAAACACAAACAGGCAGACCCACACTGCACATCATACACAACAGGTGAGGGGGTGCCAGTGTCCCCAGGCAACCACACAACACATGAGGAGACCTGAATACCAATCATACAGATGTGCATACAGTGCCACACAAAGGTAACTCATGTTTCCAAATCCCCTATGTGGGCAAGCAGGCATTGTCAGATGAGAGGGAGCACAAATCACACATGTCACACAGGCACGTAGGGACAGCAACTGACACAGCAAGACACAGACAGACCACAGCACCACCCCCAGGGCCCCCACAATGTGGTGACCCTGGGCTGCATTACAATCCCACTGTGATGACAAAGCTAAATGTGGTTCACACTGTGAACCACAGTCATGTGTCCTGAGCAACTAACTACCATCACACCTACACAAGCACAAATCAAACAGCATGGCCAGTATGCCAAGGCCAACATGGAGGCAGGGGCCTAGCCGGGCAACAACTCTCATCTGCACACACTCAACACCACACCCCTCGACCTCCAACAATGTGCAGCAGTGAAGCACACATGCACTGGTGACATTGCACATGCACCCATGACTATTCCAGGGTGGTGGGTGGGAACCAAGGTGCAGAAACACATCACACATGGCCACTCAACAAGACTCCTGAATGTCAGACACACTGCACACTACGCTGTACATGGACATGACGGCAATACCACACCAACCAATGGGATCCCATCCACAGTCACACACCAATGAAGAAGCCAAGGTCACCCACAAAGAACACACATAGACAACAACCAACATTGCAGCCCGGACCCTGAGGAGTGCCAGCAGTCACACACACAACGTGTCACAATCACTGAAAGATAACACAAACTGGAAATCACATGACAGGGGCAAACAACAAGTGCCAAGGGGAAACCTGACTGTGACCCATCTGCGTCTGCACACAAACTCAGCCCTGACAGCAAACACACCTATGGGTGACACCCTGATGACCAGTAATGTGCCATGCACCCACATCACAGAGAACCCAGGGCGAAGACTTTGTGGGAACATAGGTCAACTCAGCTAGCATCACAAACAGGTACAACACTAGGGATCACAGCATGCACAGCTAAACGGAAGTGAACACACAGACATGCACATACAACACACACCTTGGGCGTAGGCAATGTCACAGGAGTACACACTGCCATGAGGGGACTCCACTCCTGTGTGAGGAAAGCTGTGCCATAGTTTGCCTCAGTAGGGCCCCATCATGTCAGCTGAGCACTTGGTCACACAATCAACAATTAGCACCAAATGAGGGCTCCCGTAACATCAGCCTGGTCATGGAAGTGCCAACGGAATCATCAGCACAGATCCAACACACTTGTATAGCAATGTTGCACTGACAACACAGATGAGTCCTTCCCCATTGATGCCCAAACCTGCATGTCCACTGGAGATGGCCACACGGTCAGGGAAGTAGACGAATTGAACAATGGCAGGCACAACAGATGTGCAGGGGTGGAAGCCACAGATGTGAAATAGGCAATCTAAGTAGGAAATCCCATTGCCAAATACTGAACACATGACACCCTCAGATGCTGCTATGGATGACATGGATACACCACAGGATAGGACACATTCCCCCTGGACCACATGGGTTCCTGCACAGTAACACTTCATTATCATGAGACCAAATATCACCATCACTGCAGCAAGGGCATGGTTAGCATCATCAACATCATGTACATCAGAAGCAAAAGCACTAGAGAACAGAAAGTTGCTTTATTCAGCATATGTGGCATTAAAAGTAGAAGTCCGGTAGAAAATAAACAAAGGCCAATGGCCAGTCCATCAACAAAGTCACAAGTGGGTGACAGTGGCAGATTCCACCCTACACATGCCTGCACACAACCAGGGACAATCCACTAGGAGGGGCAACCGGGGGTAGGCCAGGCACCGCAGGGACAGGATCAGGGCTCACCAGGAGGAAGCAGGGAAGGGGTGGTGGGTGCTGGAGAGCCACTGACAACTGCAGTGGAGGTGTCTGACATGGTGTGTGCCGGCACAACTGGGGGCATGACTCAGATGTTGTGGGTGCCGGCACGACTGCAGTGGACCCTGCAGATGGAGTGGACAGGTCCGCCACTGCAGTGCCCAAGTCAGACAGGGTGGTAGTGGACTCCACTGCAGTGCCTACCACCAGGGGAGGAGAATGGGGAACAGGCAAGGTGGGCTGGACAGAGGGGGAGGACACCCTCACCACATCAGTGGCACAGACAAGCGCAGCGGGGGGTGTGGTGCCGGGAGAGCAAGTGGCAAGGGGAGAAGGCCGGATCCTCTTGGGGATGGTATATCTGTGGGTGGGGGAACCTGGGGCAGGGTGTGGTGGGGGCACCTGTGGAGTGGGGGCCTGAGGGATGGAGGAAGGAGACCTGGTACTTGAGCTGCAGGGCGGCGGCGGAGTCTTGCTCTTACCTCTCCGGGGGGACTTGCGGGTGGGGGCCTCAGTCTGTCTGCGCCTGGGGGAGGGTGTCCGGGGGTGAGGGGCACTCTGCTCCGTGTGGGGGGGCTTCCTCTTCCCCCTGGATGCTGGAGCAGCTGGATCGGGGGGGAAGAGGCCGAGGTCACTGAGGAAGAGGCGCTGGGTCTTTGGGGTTGCAGGTGAGGCAAGGGAGGGTGTTTTGGAGGGAAAGGCAACTGAGGACTGCGCAGTGCCCGTGGATGCGTGTGTGGGAACCAGGGCCCCATCCCCTGTGAGTCTGGTTTCAGTCCCCTGACTGTGCGTGCGTGTGATTTTGTTTGTGGCGTGTGTGTCTGTGTGCTGGACGTGTGTGTGCTGGTGTGTGCCTGTGCCAGTGTGTGTGTGCTTGGGACGGGTAAGGTGCTGGGGAGTGTGGATGGAGCAGAGGCAGGAGGGGTGAGGGACTGTCTGAGGAGGGACACTGCTGCCGTCAGGGAGGAGTCCATGGACCTATTGCCCCTCTGTAGGTCAGACATGCCCGATGAGGTGCCCTCCATGAACGACACCAGCTGAGTCAACAGAGCGGTGTGCGCATGGAGGACACTCAGCATGGCTGTCTGCCCTACATGGAGCTGGCGAAGGAGGTACACAGACTCCTCACTCAGGGCAGAAGGGGATACAGGGGCAGGGGGTGCGGTGCCTTGCCCAAAGGAGACACGCTCCCGAACATGGGAGCCTCCACGGACCTGGGGAATGGGAGCCGATGGGAGGGCGGTGGTGGTGCTGGTGGTGGCGGGGACAGCAACACTAGCTGGGGTGTGGTGGCTGCTGACACCCGCCTCCATAAGGGAGTCATCCTCCGAGTTGCTCTGGTCCTCAGCTGAGGTGGATGGTGCTGAGGACTCCTCGGTGTGGCTCCCCTCACCCTCCGTGCCACTGGGTCCCTCCGACCACTCCTCGGCTGCTGACCCAGTCTGGCTCTCTGGCTCCTCCTGGTCCGTGGAGCTGTCCCCTTCCGTGGCCGTGGATGTATCTGCAAACAATGGGGAAACAGACAGACATCAGTCACCTGCACCAAACGCACACACCACTGTGAGCACAGCACATTACAGAGCAAGCCCTGGCATCATTAGTTGTACATTGCTAAAAGTGCCCTAACTGAACAGGAGAAGCCAATTGTCAGTCTGATGCCAAGCATGGCACTCACATCCCACATGGCCTTGCACCCATCTGTCTGGTGTCTGTTGGATTGCAACACCCCAGTGTGGACACATGCACCAAGTACACAGTAGTTGGACAGTGCAGAGGACACGGTGTGGCATGTGGACATGCACACATCACAGCTCTTGCCACTGAGTCAGTACAGGTTTCCAGATGAAAGGGATGCCCAGAGTCAAATAGGAAATGCATGTGATGCATACCAGCGACAGACACCATGATGCACCCATGTCCTGATAGCCATCGCCACAATGGTGTGCATGTAGCACATGTCACTCCCCTGCAGGACCACCAATAAGTTGACACATGCCATGGCAGAGGCATGACTGCTAAGTCATACATCACTGTCTCAGTGATGTATGACTTGGCAGCCAGACAACAACACTATGCACTGTGTCACAATAGTAGGTCATGGGGAATGCAAGTCCTGGAGCTGCACAAGTGCACATGTACATCCCCCACACAACACATCATCTTAACCCTCATCTGTCCAGGTCATACCTATTGGACATATGGGAGACCTGTGACACTACCCTCTGAACCTGAGCCCCTCACAATCTGCTGTGAATGGGGAACAGCTGCCTGAACTTCACATTTGCATACCCCAGTCTGCACGGGCAGCTGATCAAACACCTATGTGACACACAAGTATCGTCTCCTATGGTCACATCTCCAGGGGCATGCTGAGCCCCTACCAAGAAACACCCCAGCAGTCCTGGCAACTAATCCACAGCACACTGACACAGAGGCAGACACCTGAGGGGTCAAATCACTGCGCACAATGTGTCAGCTGATACACGGGAGTGGGAGTACAGAGTGCATTGCATGGCCTGGAGTAGGCATGACTGTCCTGCTCCACATGAATGAGGGATGAGCCCTGGACAGTGGATAGCTGGCTATGTATGTGTGACACACGTAATCTGCACACTCCTGGGGCCCAAACATTGTTCCCACCCGCTGCATGGGCGTGTGCCACATACCCCAGGCACATGTGGTGGCTCAGCACAGCAAGTGGACCGCATATCAAAGCAACACGCAGATTACATGTCCGAACACAGGCGTAGTGTGAACAATGGACCCACCCATGATGCCCACAACAGAGTTAGGGAAACAGATGCTGTCCCCCACCTTTAGTGAAGCAAACTGCAAGGACACAGTCCCAAGTGACACAATTCCCTGAATGTAAGGGCCACACCTGGGTATCAGATGAGCAGTGGGCAGTGCACAATAGAGGGACATGGCTCCTGGACAACATGACTGCTGCACTGTGGCAGTTGAACCAGGCCAGAGGAGGGCACACAGCATGTAATACAGAGTTCACAGTGCAGTCTTTGACTCATCCCCTCCTTGCTGCTGTCTGGCCTTCAGCTGCCCATCCAGGTCTGGAAACACCACCGCCAGGATCTGGAGCATGTGGGGGGTCAGGGTCCGTGTTCCGCCCCTCCTGCGAGGAGGCGACAGCTTCAGCAGGACCCGTGCAATCCTCCGGGTCCAGCCCCGAAGGTCCTGCCACCTCTTCTGGCAGTTGCGGATCCGGCGCTTGTAGACCCCCACGGACCGGACAGCCCGGACGATGTCCTTCCAGATCTCCTGCTTCCGGATGACAAAGTGAAAAGGCCATTACTACACATGCAACATATCCGTGCATGACACAGTTGTATATACATGTCTCAATCACAGGGGCACATGATGTACACAGGCAGTGCAAAGCTGCCCATGGACAGTTTGCCAGACGTCACTACATGGTATCATTGCATGGGAAGTAAAACATTGTTCAAATGCACTGTCACTGCACCATACCTGTCCAGTGCATGTCACTACACACTATGGGGGTGACAACTACTCAGTGAGCCTGCTAGCCAGTGGCGTGCAGACTTTCAGCCTTGCTAGTCAGACAATATGCACATTCAGAAAGGCAGTGCACAGAACACTCACCTGCTCCCCTGGTGTCCCATACAGCTTGCTGTACTGTGGAAGTAGGCTGTCCAGCAGGGCCTGGTTCTCCTCAAGGCTGAAGGCTGGGGCTCTCTCCACAGTACGTGCCATTGCAGGGTCCAGAGGGGCAGAGACAGCAGCAGTGCAGTGGCAGATGTCGTCCTGGAGCATGTAGTGCAGGCAAGTGAGCTCTCAGGGGAACAGCCAGCAATATATATGTGCTGGAGAGGCAGATACTGTCCCTTGTGTCCAAAGTGATAGGTCCAAGTCGTTTGCATCTTCTGAATCTGGCCAATCCATGGAATAGCAGCACCAAAACACGCCCACAGCATCCTTCAAATCTTCAACTTCATGACATACATGATTTTGCAACATTGTTGTGGGTGACCAACTGATTTTCCAGCAACCGACTCGTTCGAAATTCGAAAACGCGTCCGTTGCCAGGCAAGGCCATTGTCAATGGGTGCGCACCGATCGGTCCATTGCGGTACAACGCGTACAGGGGTACAACGCGTACCCGCACACATTGAATGCAATGGGCCGGCCGCGGGCACCGATCGGTCCATTGCAGTTCAACGCGTACAGGGGTACAACGCGTACCCGCACACATTGAATGCAATGGGCCGGCCGGGGGCACCGATCGGTCCATTGCGGTACAACGCGTACAGGGGTACAACGCGTACCCGCACACATTGAATGCAATGGTCCGGCCGGGGGCACCGATCGGTCCATTGCAGTTCAACGCGTACAGGGGTACAACGCGTACAGGGGTACAACGCGTACCCGCACACATTGAGTGCAATGGGTCGGCCGGGGGCACCGATCGGTCCATTGCAGTACAACGCGTACAGGGGTACAACGCGTACCCGCACACATTGAATGCAATGGGCCGGCCGGGGCACCGATCGGTCCATTGCAGTTCAACGCTGCAGAGGTACAACGCGTACAGGGGTACAACGCGTACCCGCACACATTGAATGCAATGGGCCGGCCGGGGGCACAGATCGGTCCATTTCAGTACAACGCGTACAGGGGTACAACGCGTACCCGCACACATTGAATGCAATGGGCCGGCCGGGGCACCGATCGGTCCATTGCAGTTCAACGCGCATAGGGGTACAACGCGTACAGGGGTACAACGCGTACAGGGGTACAACGCGTACCCGCACACATTGAATGCAATGGGCCGGCCGGGGCACCGATCGGTCCATTGCAGTTCAACGCGTGCAGGGGTACAACGCGTACAGGGGTACAACGCGTACCCGCACACATTGAATGCAATAGGCCGGCCGGGGCACCGATCGGTCCATTGCAGTACAACGCGTACAGGGGTACAACGCGTACAGGGTACAACGCGTACCCGCACACATTGAATGCAATGGGCCGGCCGGGGCACCGATCGGTCCATTGCAGTACAACGCGTACAGGGGTACAACGTGTACTGGGGTACAACGCGTACCCGCACACATTGAATGCAATGGGCCGGCCGGGGGCACCGATCGGTCCATTGCAGTACAACGCGTACAGTGGTACAACGCGTACCCGCACACATTAAATGCAATGGGCCGGCCGGGGGCACCGATCGGTCCATTGCGGTACAACGCGTACAGGGGTACAACGCGTACCCGCACACATTGAATGCAATGGGCCGGCCGGGGGCACCGATCGGTCCATTGCTGTTCAACGCATCACTGTACATGTGACTGGCATATGTCAGCATGCCTGTCTCAGATGGACATATGCCAGCCACAGATAGCTCCCAGGGAGTGAGGGGCACACCTACATCACGACAGCCTGTCCAAACTTTATCATAAGGCATGTAAGGCTGCATTTCCTATTGTGTGTATGTTGGTGTACATGTTGTCCTGTGGGTGTCACCTGTGGGCAGCCACCCCCAGGCTGTGCACGTGTTAATGGGGACAGGATCCTGGGTGTTACGTGTACATGACCACTGTGATGTGCAACTGTTCATATCTGTGCATGTGCCATGGTCACATTTCACGGTGGTGTATGTGTATGTCATGTCACATACCCCGTGAGCCCCATGTGGGACGGTATGTTTGAGCCAGGGTGTCCCAGTGGCACAATAGTGATGGTCCTCCACAGTCTTTGTGCATGTAGTGTTTACAATGTCTCTGATTTCATGTGCACAATGGGAGACAGTCTCCACATCCACGTTGTGTGTGCATGGACTTTGATGTTGTGCGTGTGTGTGTCACAGACGTCCATGTCTGTCCTGCCGTGGCAAGTGGGACCACTACCTGTGGGGGTCATGGTTGTTTTGCTGTGGTGTATACATGATACTCCATGTAATGCCAGTGTCCATGTGGCAATACAGGGTCCCTGGGAATGTACCTGTCGTTGAGCTGTGGTGCCTGGGGCACATCTGTCCTCACATGTCACTGTGGGGGGTGATTGTGACACGGCAGCAGGAGATGGGAACTGTGACACGGCCTCATGATATCCAATGGGCCAACCTGGGACTAATTGATGCCACCTGTTGGACCGTGTTGACAGATGTTGGCCATGTATGTACCATACATGTCCTTACGGAACTGCACACTTCATGTAGTTGTGCCTCATAATGATGTATGTTGGGATATTGAGTGTGTTCAATGCCGCATATGTGGGGTGACTGACAATCTTGCTTACTTCTCCTCTGCACTGCAGGGCTCCTGCTGTCCATCGACCATTCCCAGACCTGGCAACGATGGTGGAACGGGACAGCATCCGACGGTACCGCTTCACCAGGCAGCTGATTGAGGATTTGGCAGTGCAGTTGTCCCCACATTTGCAGCCTGGCCGGCCGTATCCTACAGCGCTGACCCCCAAGGTGAAGGTGATGGCAGCCCTACACTTCTTTGCCACCGGTACCTTCCAACATACTGTGGCGACTGCTGGTGGGATGTCACAGACCATGTTGAGCCTTGTGCTCCGCGATGTTTTGGCGGCAATGTTGCTATTCCTGAACCGGTACATCTATTTCCCTAGACTGCGACGACTCACTGACGTGAAGAGTGACTTTTATGCCCTGGGGAGGATGCCGCATGTCATTGGCTCCATTGATGGGACACATGTGGCTTTGGTACCACCACAGGCCCAGGAGCAGGCCTACAGGAACCGCAAGCACTACCACTCGGTCAATGCACTGGTGGTGTGTCTTGCAGACATGACCATCACACACGTGTGTGCCCGTTTCCCTGGTTCAGCACACGATGCCTTTGTGATGAGGAGTAGTCGCATCCCCAGGATGATGGCACAGATGCAGAACCAGCGTGCCTGGCTTGTCGGTGTGTACTGACTTTGTGCCATTGTGTGTGATCTGATCTGTAGTATTCCGCCCACTTTTCCAAGTCAGCTAATGTGCACTTGTCTGGCCGTAGGTGACTCGGGATACCCCAACATGCCGTGGTTGCTGACACCCCTCAGGAACCCTGTGACACCAGCCCAGATGCGCTACAATGAGGCACATGGTCGGACCAGGAGAGTGATTGAGCGGACATTTGGTCTCCTGAAGAGCCGCTTCCGCTGCCTGGACAAGACCGGAGGGTCCCTCCCATATGCCCCTGCGAAAGTGTGCAAGATTATCATCGTCTGCTGCATGCTCCACAACCTGGCAGTGCGGAAGGAGTTGCCTCTCATCCAGGATGACAATGACCAACATCCGCCACCTGTGGAGGATCCTGGCCTGGACCACGATGCCAGTGACGATGATGATGATGATGATGAGGGTGATGTCCGCACACAGCTCATCACCAACTTCTTTAGCTGAATGTGAGTATCCTGAGGTGTCATGTCAATGATGTGAGTTGGCATGATGTGTAGGTGGTGCTCTGGTGCTGTTGGAGTGTGTCCATGTGCTACTTGACTGGATGTGTGTTGCGATGTGTGCTTACAGGTGGGCTGTACTCCCCAACAGTGTTGACATGCTAACTTGGTTCTGGGTGGGTATCTTGTAACATGTATTGTGCATTAGTTTTGCTGTTCTGTCCTGTACTCCATTGCTTTTGACTGTGTGTCATTTCTGTCCTTCACAGGGTACTTTCAGATTCGTTTGGTCAACTGTGTCCACCGACGACGTGATTGCACTTCCAGGCTGGTAGCTGTTGTGTCCCTACAGGTGATGTGCGCCACACCCATGGACTTCCTTCCGTCTACAGTTGTTGACTGTGTGCCCGCTGCCAGGTGGGATTACCTTGCATCTGTAGTGGTTACGACATGTTGCAACTGTGTAATAAACCTGTGCTTCACTTTGTGATGTGCGTTGTCTGTGGTCACACATTTGACTGCCATTTGCTTACTGCACCTGTGGGCTACTTGACTACAACTGGGAATGGGTGTGGTGTCTGTGCATTGCACCGTCTTCCCTGGCAACATCAGTGTAGGCAATGAGTCAGATGGCCTAGGTGTGTATGTGTTGTGTAGCCCTGGTGGTGTGTCTCCCTCATATGTGTCACGTTGCCTTTACTCACATGCCTGTGTTGTCCTTGCTGTTGCAGTTCGCATACACAGTGTAATTTTGCAGTTCATCATCCCCATAACAGCACCCACGTTGGAATCACAACAGAGGCAAGTATGGTGTATTAGTGTGTTTATTGTGATACATTTGTGTGAATAGTGCATAGGATGGGTAGTGCTGTACATAAATCTTGCAATCAGAAGTTCCTAGGTGAATTGAAAGTCCTGGTAGACAGAATCCCCAGTATCGGGGCCACAGTTGTCTGACACATTGGTCCAACTTGTACTCCCCATGCAATGTGTGGGAGTAGTGTTGCCGTCAACAGGGTGAACAGTCTGTGCACAAAGGTGAACATCCAGAACAGGTTCAGGCTTCCTGGGAGTTGCGCTTGGCCATCGGCCTCTCACTTGCCCCTCCTCGGACGACCCCTCTTCTTGGGGGGGCCCTCAAGTACAGGCTGCTGCGGTGCAGGGGACTCTCCGCCAGAGTCATCCTCCCTCCCTGTGGCAGTTGCAGTTTGTTCGGCACCAGATGTTGTTGGCACACAGGGAGGTGTGGACTGGTTGCTGTTCATCTGGCGGAGGCATTGTAAAATGTCCCTGTGCACCGCCGTCATCTCATGCAGTGCATCCCACTTGGACTCCACGCGGGACATGTGTGAGTCCACGCGGGACATGTGTGACTCCACGTGGGACATGTGAGAGTCCAAGCGGGCATGATGGGCAACCTGCTGCTGTTTCATGTCTCTGAGGAGCCCCACTACCTGGCTGAGGTCTCCGGTGCTGGACTGGTACGCATCAGCTATGCGTACCAGTTGTGGGTCATCATGCACACCAGCAACCTCTGCAAGCAGCGACCTCTGTCTCCCACCCCTCCCACCACCCCTGCTGACATGTGCAGTGCGTGCAGTGGCACGCACAGATGACCCTGGTCCACCTTGGGGGTTGGTGGTGGTGGTGGTGGTGTCCATGGCCCCAGGTTGGTCCAGGGTCCCTGTGCTGGTGTTGCTCCTTGTTCTGTCCATGTCGGCAGGGATGGTATTTGTGGTGACAGTCATTGGAGGGGTGGGTGCAGGGGGTGCAGCTGGTGGTCCTGCTGGTGCTGCAGCTGGTGGTCCTGCTGGTGCTGCATGTAGACTTGCACCGGATGTGCCAGCTTGGTCTTCTTCGTCCGAGGAGGGCAGAGGCTGTACGACGCCAGTGAGCTCCGCATCCTCTTGAGCCTGGGACTGGGACTCCTCAGCGTCTGCTGCTGTGTCCCCATCATCACCTGTTTTTGGGAGACACACACAATGTATGTTATGTTTCTGCAGGCATCAATGGTTGACACACATGACAGTTGTGACTGTGCCTCTGGGTGCGGGCCTGTACATTGCATTGTCCTAAGTCGTCACAGTCAGGGGTTGATATTGGTGTGGCACATTGTCCTGCATTATTTGGGCATTTCTATGTATTTTTTGGGGTGTGAACATGGTCTGCATTGGTTGTGTTTGGTTGACAGCCGGCCCTCCTTCCCACCCACCCAGCCAGCCAGTTATCCCACCATGGAACGTGCTTGCATTGCAGGGAGTGGAAGTTGTCTCTCAGGATGTCAGTCAGTGGTGTCCTGCTGTTTGTTGGTGCACAGTTGCCAGCAGGGCCTTGTGCTCCCCACAGCAGTAGCCAGTGTCAGCCATCTTGTGAGTCCTTCTCCACTTCCTGTGATGTGAGCATGGTTCAGGGTGGTGTTGATGGGACAGTTGTGGGGGTGACCAATATCAGTGACTACGACTCCCATCATGCTATTGCCTCCACCCCCTTCCCAGCATGCCCATGCTTCCTTCCTTTTGACTCTGCTTCCCTGTGGGGTGGGCTGGCTGTGCTGACAGGATGGCTGGGAGTGTTGTCCTGGCAGTTGTTTGGCTAAAAGTCCCAAGAGTGTCCCTGTGCTTCACACAACATAACCCAGGGTGGTGGTTCTTTGTGGGATCTTGTGTTAGGATGGGGGGCATTGCATTCTACCAGGTGGGTTCTGTGGAGTTTGTGTTGGGGGTGTGTGAGGGGAGGTGCTTGTGACTATGGTCAGTGCTGCAAGTCCTCCTTCCCACCCACCCAGCCAGCCAGTTATCCCACCATGGAACGTGCTTGCATTGCAGGGAGTGGAAGTTGTCTCTCAGGATGTCAGTCAGTGGTGTCCTGCTGTTTGTTGGTGCACAGTTGCCAGCAGGGCCTTGTGCTCCCCACAGCAGTAGCCAGTGTCAGCCATCTTGTGAGTCCTTCTCCACTCCCTGTGATGTGAGCATGGTTCAGGGTGGTGTTGATGGGAGAGTTGTGGGGGTGAGCTATGTCTGTGACTACGACTCCCATCATGCTATTGCCTCCACCCCACTTCCCAGCATTCCCATACTTACTTGCTTTTGTGGGGAGTTCAGTGTGTGTGGGTGTGAGAGCAATGGCAAGATGGCTGACAGTGGTGTCCTGCTGTTGGTTGGTGTGCAGTTCCCAGCATGCCCTTGTGCTCCCCACGACACAGCAACAGTGTCAGACATCTTTGATGGGCCTTTCCACTCTCTGTGGGATGTGCATGCGTGAGTGTGAGCTTGCTGGGCCATGTGGTGGGGGATGTAGAGCTGTGACTACGACTCCCATCATGCTATTGCCTCCACCCCCCTTCCCAGCATGCCCATGCTTCCTTCCTTTTGACTCTGCTTCCCTGTGGGGTGGACTGGCTGTGCTGACAGGATGGCTGGGAGTGTTGTCCTGGCAGTTGTTTGGCTAAGAGTCCCAAGAGTGTCCCTGTGCTTCACACAACATAACCCAGGGTGGTGGTTCTTTGTGGGATCTTGTGTTAGGATGGGGGCATTGCATTCTACCAGGTGGGTTCTGTGGAGTTTGTGTTGGGGGGTGTGTGAGGGGAGGTGCTTGTGACTATGGTCAGTGCTGCAAGTCCTCCTTCCCACCCAGCCAGCCAGATATCCCACCATGGAACGTGCTTGCATTGCAGGGAGTGGAAGTTGTCTCTCACGATGTCAGTCAGTGGTGTCCTGCTGTTTGTTGGTGCACAGTTGCCAGCAGGGCCTTGTGCTCCCCACAGCAGTTGCCAGTGTCAGCCATCTTGTGAGTCCTTCTCCACTCCCTGTGATGTGCGCATGGTTCATGGTGGTGTTGATGGGACAGTTGTGGGGGGGCAATATGTGTGACTGCGACTCCCATGATGCTATTGGCTACACTGACTTGGCCAGCATACACAGAATTCCTTCCTTTGAGTGGTCTTCACTGTGTGTTGGTGTTGTTGTGGTGGCTACATGTCTGGATGTGTTTGTTAGTTCTATTTGTGCCACTGCCTAGCTGTAGTTGTAGTTGTGTTTGTACATGTGATGGCACAGTTGGATGTGACTTTTTTGATGGCATGTGTTGTGTTTATCTGACTGACATACACATTTTGGGATGATTCTGTTCTAGTTGCTGTGTAATTGCTATGAGTGCATGGTTTGACTCTCCCTTGACAGTGATGTGTGTGTGTTTTGTGGCAGTATATTGTGTACATTTGTTGTGTACTCACCAGGCTCTGGGATGTCCTCTAGTCCATATACGCTCACTGGCGGAAGGATGGCCCGCACCTTCTCCTCCCAGGGGCTGAGGTATATTGGCTTGGCAGGAGGGCCACTGCCGGTGTATTGGCTGTTGATGTAGTCTTTCTTGAGCAGGTCCCGTACCCTCCTGCGCACGTCCATACCACCTGTTCTGGATGTCGCTCTTTGTGCGCCGACATGGTGATTGTGCGTTCACCCTGTTGATGATCCTCTCCCACATCTTGGTTTTCTGGGAGATGGGGGTCTGTTGGACCAGTGTGCCAAACAGCTGTGGCTCTACCCTGAGGATCTCGTCTACCATGACTTCCAATTCACAATCTAGGAACTTGGGATTCTTCTTGGGTGGTGATGGTGAGTGATGTGTGTGTTGGTGTGCAGGTGAGGGTGTGTGAGTGTGTGTTTTGCTGGGTGTATGTGAGGTAGGTATTTGTTGGTGTGCTGATGGTGTGTGGCTTGTGTGAGGGATGAGCTGTGGGTGTGTGGTTGCTTTCTCTTGGGTGCTGGCAGTGGAATGGCATTTGCAAAGGATCATGGTTGTGATTTGTGTCCTTTATATGGGTGGAGTTGTGGGTGTGTCTTTGTTCTCTGTCCCCACCCCCCAGTATTTATTGGCTTAGTAATTGCTTGTTTGGCCTTTTTTGTGTGATTTTTCCTTTGTACTGTCTGTGTATGTTGAAAACGTTCTTGTGACCGAGTCGGACCCTGCATTTGTCTCGTACGTATTCTCCGTTTCGTTCACGCTGTGTTTGTGCAGTTTTCTATGCTGCGTACGCGTCGGTCGCGGTGTTTTGTGTTGCTTCGGCTCGGTTTTGTATGCGTGTCGGTCGTACGGCTTGGCCTCCTTCCGACTCCCTCGTGGTTTTCGCGCCTTGCATCGTACTTTGCGGTTTGGAGTTCGCGTGTACGTTTCGGTCGGATTTGTTCCGGGTGCGTGTCGGTCGGTTGGATTCGCTTGTTTTTCCGACCGGATTGCTGTTTTCCGTGCGGCTCGGTCGTTCGACTTGGGTTCGGTACGTGTCGGTCGGATTTTGCACGCCTTGCATCGTACTTGGCGTGTCGGGCGCCACAGGTACGTGTCGGTCGGTATAATTTCCGGATCCGAGTCGGTCGGTGCTTTTTCCGGCCCGAATCGGAATCGACCCCACACTGTCCTGTCTGCACAGGGGTGCACTGAGTTAAAGGTGCGCCCAACACAAATCACCCTATAGGTAATTTGGGACCTGGCGTGAATTTTACTTGTCTCTATCATGCTTAGGTTCTTCTTTCGCTTGTCTAGTTTTTGATATGTATTTTAGAATAAGCAAAACACACGTAGCAAAGATGGCATTGGCCCTGGTGCAAGGAAAGAAAATGGCCCCGTTGACTGCTTTTGAGGCAGTAAGATACAGCAATTATATGTGTTTAACTGGACCCTCAGAGCTCTAGGACCTGGTGCCACTGCACCTGCCACACCAATGGTAGTGACCCCCCTGAAAACACGCGTGATGCAGGGAAATGACAAACGTTAGTTTTTAAAAATCCCTCACTCGTTAGATCCAGGAGTGATTGGCCTCCATGTATGTAAGGTTTTGTGATGACACCGGCTCTATAAAACATCCATTCGATTAGTTCAACCAATTCATTTGGTGTAAAATTATCAGGTACTCAACATCAGCTGAACACTTGCAGAGAAACGGAGAAAAAACACACTTCACAAAATAGTCATTATTGTAAAATATGATCCTTGTGCTACGTGTAGCATGGCAGATTTGCATTGCTACAATAAAAATGAATTTTCAAATGAGCCATTCGGAATCTATCCATGCAGAGGGTACCAGAGACGGGTAATTGAGTTCCCGAGAAGGGATGTTTTTATAGCAAATGTAACTGTCCGAAATGTGCTGAATGGTTTGTTCCTGCTCATGACAGGACGCCCCATAAAGTCAAAATTACACATGATTAGTTAAGAACAAGAAAGCAGCTTCATTGATGTTTTGAAAGGAAATCGGATTTTGGTTACTTTTGAAAACATCAAAGGACACCTCTAATTTGCTTGGGTGTTGCACATACAGAACAACAGAATATACACAGGAATATGGGAAGCAATTATTAAAACGAAAGGGTTAATTCCTGGGTTCCTTACATTGCTTATAAAATAAAGCATGTAAGGAAGTTACTTTATAATACTTACAGTCATGTTATAGTCTCTGTAGGCAGCACAGACCAGATGTTAAGATGTCTGCCAGTGAGAAACTTTGTTTTAAAACATGTTCGTTTTGCATAAAAGAGTGTTTATATGGACTTGTATTGTTCACATCATGAGGGGTACAATCACACTGGACAAGAAACAGAAGAAATATTAATACCATGCCATATGACCAAACTAAATGGATGCATGGGAGGAGTTTCCTTGGTGCCCTTGGGCAACTAGGGATGTGGCCTAATGGCTAGATCAGTTGACCTCGAAGCTGAGGCACCCGGTTCGAGTCTCGGCAGGGATGCTTAACATCCTGTGATTCTGGGCAAATCACGTAGGCCTCCATTGCAATGTTGGGCGGACTTGCCATTGCGGGAAAGGAACCGCCGACCATAGGTCAGCGGTTCTGACACCCTAATTTGGATTCGACCACACATAGGGGCATATTCTCAAGGACTTATCGCCGAGTTCGCTGCACTTTATCGCAGCCAAAGTGGTGATAAATTCATCGCACCATTCACAAGGTGGTGCTAACAGCCGATATCACCAGTTTTCCTGTGATAGCAGCCGCAAAAAACATCGCCACGGATGACACCGGCAACTAACGCTAATGAGATGCAGAGTAGGCGTTCCCGTGCAAAAACCCGCGAAAACACCACTCCGCAACATTCTCAATGACCAGCCAGATCGGCGATAAGATTCAAAAACATGCGATAAGGCGCGTTAGCAGCAGGGATTAAACACCTGCTCCTACCTGGTGCTAAGTCGGACGACAACCTGCACCATAAAAGGGAGCCCAGCCCACAGCCACACCAGAAGAACAACAGATGCCATGGAGCTACTGATCATGCAGCTCGGAGCCCCAAGAGGGCCACAACACCCACCGCCACCACCCCCAGGCACCCCACCCCCCAGGACCTCCCCCGGACTACCACAGAAGCAGCGCAGACAAAGACACCGGACCTTCCGAAAACGCACCAGCCTCGGAGACTTAACGCCAGAGGAAGTCATTGCCCACTACAGCCTCAAAAGGACAACCATCCTCCGCATCCTGACCCTCATTGCCCACAGGCTGACGGTACCAACACAGCGGAGAACCAACATCCCTCCGCAGACAAAGCTGCTGGCCGTGCTGCACCTGTTGGCCTCTGGGACCTTCCAACCAACAACTGCCATAGTCAGAGGAGTCTCACAGCCAGCCCTGTCAAAGTTCCTCACACCTATCCTGGATACCATCATCAGCTTGGTACCCCAGCAACTTTACTTCCCACACACTGCGCAGGAACAGCTGGAGATCAAGCAAGGCTTCTACGCCATAGCTGGCTTCCTGCACGTGTTGGGGGCAATCGACTGCACACATGTACTCCTCGTGCCCCCTGCCGCCACTGCACACAATTACCGCAACAGGAAACACACACATTCCATCAA
Source organism: Calotriton arnoldi (assembly GCA_963921515.1). NCBI lineage: Eukaryota > Metazoa > Chordata > Amphibia > Caudata > Salamandridae > Calotriton > Calotriton arnoldi. The sequence continues at coordinate 621,613 of CAWUFW010004502.1, read as the reverse complement.
TGTGCAGGCAATAGTGGACCACCGGGGACTCTTCACCAATGTCGTCGCCAACTATCCAGGCAGTGTGCATGATTCCTTCATCTTCCGACAGTCCATCATCAACCAGCACTTTCAGGATGGCACCTATGCAAATGCACTGCTCGTCGGTAAGTACCAACGGAACACACCACACACCTCAACACCACAATCAGACAACTCACAACTCTGGGAATGCATACGTCACAAAATCACATACAACATGACAACCAACATCCTCACATTCCAAACACGACAACACAACTTACTGTGGCAACCTGGGCTAGCCATCTACACAAGCCATCAACGGTATGGCACCTCAGCCACACAATAGCAGAATGTGGGGAGAGGTGGGAACCAGGCATGTGCGAAGGAGGCAAGTGACCCATGAATGTGAATGTACACAACGCCAAGTGTGGCGTGGATGTGCTGGACAGACTTCAGTATGCAGACCATAGACATTTCCATGTCGACATACACTGCTGGTGTCTGCAGTGTACTGGACAGTGGACGCAACCATGTTACCGCAGCCAGTGGGGAAGAATGCGGAAATGTAGCTTGTTTCGTCCCCCCCTGTAAGCGTGAACGGAGTGGGCTGGCCCGGCGTACGCCAGGCCAGCGTAGGGGTGTGAATAAAAAGCCTGCTACTCTGGGCGTGGTTCTCTTCCGGAATGGCCAACGTGTCTGCCAGGGTGGCGCCTCTCACCCCGCCACGAGGCCGACGCCGTGACCGGCGGTGCCTGCGATCCTGTGCGCCTGCTGCACCCCAGGCTGCTGGTCCCAAGACCCGTCTTGCCCGCCCCAGTGCACCCAGGCTGCACTGCTCACCTGCCGACACCGGCGTGTGTCAAAGAGGGCCCACCACGTGCCGGTGCAAGCTCCAAGCCCGAGGCCCGTGACCATGGCAGCCTCCTCAGACCATCACGGCCTCCGCGACACAGGCCCCCAGTACTCCTTTCTCATTGACGTACTCCACCGCTGCCTCCGGCCTACACTGCGGTCCAGTAGGTCACACATTTGGAACTGAGTCTTGATTATACAATGGCAGAGTACATACGTTTATGGCAGATTTTATATCACTGTACTCCCTTCGATGTGGTGCCACCAACTCTGTGCATAGCATTCCAACAACACGTGTCTGTGGGCCCTTGCTGACTACTGCCTTCGGCCTACACTGCGGCCCAGCACCGCGGGGTCACCTGGGTACTGCCTACACTGCGGTCCAGCAGGCCTCACACCAATCCAATCCAGTCCGGACCAGGCAGGGCACGGCATCGTCGCAGGCTGCACACACACTCAGCTCTGGTGCTTCTATCTCCGTCAACCACAAATCATCGCCACATGGCATTCCAACGTCGTGTGGGAGAGTACCAGGAGGAGCTGCCTGAACAGTGGTTGGCCCGCGCTGACCGCTGCCTCCGGCCTACACTGCGGTCAAGTAGGTCACACATTTGGAACTGAGTCTTGATTGTGCAATGGCAGAGTCCTTATCATTGTACGCAAGGAGAGGAGTAAGAGGAAGACGCGGTTCAGTCCGGATGAAAAAAGGATCCTCGTTACGGAGGTGACCGAACACTACCAACAACTGCTCTGGTGCCACTAACTCTGTGCATCGAAAGCCAAGGACACGTGGCCAGGGGCCCCTGCTGACCGCAGCCCCCGGCCTACACTATGGTCAAGTAGGTCACACATTTGGAACTGAGTCTTAATTTATTAATGGCAGAGTTTATACCATTGTACAGGCCTCATCGCAGACTGCATCCCCTTTCAGCTCTGGTGCCACTAACTCTGTGCCCCGAAATCCATGGTCACTCTCTGGTTGAACTTTGGTGGCATCTGAGTCTATGGCCTGGGGGTTGTCTTCATCATCATGTAGCTGATACTGACTTGGTGTCAAAAATGAGTCTGTAGCTTTCATCTCCTCCATATTGCCTGTGTCTGCTTGGTACTGCCCTCTGTATCATGCCCTGGAAGATCACCTTCCACTGTCCCCCAAAACCCTCCGCGACATTCACCTTGGACATCGACGAGGACCCACTCAGCTCTCGTGGCCCTACCTCAGTGCACCGGTAGTCACCGTCCTGTGGCGGTGTTCCATGTGCCGGCCGCTGTGCATCCGGGGCCACTAACTCCGTGCAGCTCAAGTCATGGACCCTTGCTGTTTGAACTGTGAACTTCTGATTGTCTGATCACTGTTGTAGTTGTTGCCAGCACCAACCACTCCTTGAGGGCTGGCTCACACTCACCCCACACCCATCCAGCACAGGCGTCACTGGACATGTGACCCTGGCAATAAAAGGGGCCGGGCGCAAGTGCCCGTAGCCAGTTCCACAAACTATCTAAGTGTGTCTGTGTGGTCATTGTGTATGCATGAGGGCCCCGGGCCCTGCCACATTGCATTGTGCTGTGTACAGGGGACGCAACCATGTCACCTCAGGCAGTGGGTGAGACCTGGGACATGTAGCTGTGTCGTACCCCCCTGTAGGCGTTGCCGGAGTGGGCTGGCGTACAACAGTCCAGTGTAGGGGTGTGGATGATCACCCCGGGGCTCTGGGCGTGGTTAAGTGTTGGGCTTGCCAATGAAGTACCTAATGCATGTGTCTCTGTTGTAGTGTCGGCGCCACCCGTCCCGCAATGGACAAAGTTACAATGTAACATGCCCCCGGAGTGTGGGCTTGGCCGAAGGGATAAATGTATGAGCGCAAGCCCGCTCGGGGTCCGGGATCATACATGCCAACTGTTGTGTGTGTATCGCTATTGCCGCAGCATAAGCCAAAGGTCTTGCCTCGACCGCATCGGGAGTTCAGCCAGCCATGAACTCCACATCTGTGTCCGCCCTATCCTTACCATAGGCCTACACACACGTGGCCACCCACCTTCAATGCACAACATCACTGTGTCGTTGTCAGGCTTGTGGACATGCACAGACAGGCATGACAATGGTGTGCCGTAGGAGTGCAAGTGATGCAGCCGCGCAGCGCACACAAGTGATTAGGCTCGGGGGGAGGGAGGAGCAGCAGTGAGCTACGTAATACACATTGATGGCGCTCATTTGCTACAAGCAGTACATGTCACACAGGAATCACTATGACACACATATCACACGCCAATCAACTAGTGAGCCTGCCAACACATCATGCAGAACCAACTATTGACTCATGTCTCTCTGCACTGTCACAGGTGATCAAGGATATGCACTCTGCCCTTGGATGATGACACCCCTCCGAGCCACGAACACACAGGCCCAGAGGCAGTACAATGCGGCCCACAAATGCACCAGAGGCATCGTGGAACACACATTTGGCGTGTTGAAGTCACGTTTCAGGTGCCTGGACATCACAGGTGGGAGGCTCCTGTACAGCCCAGACATTGTGTGCAAGATGATCGTTGCATGTTGTGTGTTGCACAACATATGTGTACGCACCAATGCCCCATGGTTACAGGTGCCAGATGCACCGGACGATGATGAGGAAGATGAGGCAGGTGGACCACACCCCACTGCAGCTGCAGCAGGAATAGCCCGTAGGAACACCATCATTGACAATTTCTTCACATGAGGACGTCACATTGTGGCAGTCCTTAGCAATCATGAGACAGTACAAAATGACCACAGGCACAGCATGTGCAAATAAAATCTTTTCAACACACATTCCCTGAGTTTCTGTATGTGTGCTGCAGTGTGGCACAGGGATCAGGGACATGGTCCAGAGTCATTGTGGGTGTGCAGTGTGCTCTACTTAATTGTGCATGTGTGCCATTGTGCCCATCTCCCCCCGTCCCCCCAGTCCCTGGTCGGTACTCACCCTGTTGATGTTGTGTCAGGTCATGTTGAGCAGTGTCCCGATCCCCGACTCCTGGCACCGTATCCCGACTGATGACTGTGGCCACCATTTTCTCAATGTCATCCAGCTCCTGGTGTGCCGCTGGTCCCCCACCTCCAATCTGCATTGCTGCTTTCATGTTGGCATCGAGTTTCTTCTTGGTTTTGCCCTTCACATCATTCCAGCGCCTCTTGACCTTTTCCATTGTCCTCCTCGACACTCCGACTGCATTCACTTTGTTCACGATGTGCTGCCATATTTCCGTTTGTGTGGCCGATGACACAGTGGCGGTGACAAACAGTAGTTGGTAGTGTTCTGTCACCTCCGTGACGATGATCCGGTTTTCCAGCGGACTGCCCCGTCTTCCTCTTCCTCTTCTCCTTGCCCCTCACCGGCCCCGGGGTTCCTGGCTGGTCGCCTGTGGGGCTTGTGGGGTTTGCGTTGTCCTCTGCACTCAGTACGGGTGCGTCCATGGTGCTACGCAGTTGCATTTTTTTATCTTTTTTTTTTCCCTGCTTTTATAGTGCATTTTCCCGCATGTCGCGTGAGAATCGCAGGCCTGTCGCTGGTTATCGCTGATTTTTGTTTCGCGATTTGGGACATCGCAACTTTTTGGGCGTTCGTGTTTTGCATTTTTTCGGTGTCGAGTTAATTTTAACGCGGGCGTTTGTCTCGTTATCGTGTGACTATCGCATGGTGCCGCCGGGTTGGGAATACTGCATTAACACAGTGTTATTTTCCCGCGATAGACTGCGATGTGAGAAGTTGCGTTAAGCGAATTTGGCGATAGTTAACACACGTTGTTGAGAATATCCCCCACAGTGCGGTCGGGAACATCCATTTTCCAATGAGAGCTTGTGCAGCGGGCAGAAAATGCCTGCAGCACAAGCTCCCATTGAAAAATGGAAGTTTGTAAAGATCCCTGCACCGTGTGGCAGGTACCTCACCAGGCCTGCTACACGGTGCAGGGATGTTGAGGGGGGCACCAAAGCACAGGCACATATATGGAGGACCAAGTAGGAAGGGGGCCCTGCTAGGGGCCCCCAAAGTCACTTTCTGACAGCCAATCCATGTTGGAAAGGCCGACATGGATTGGCTGTTGGAAAACGACATTGTGATCCCGACGGCAGAGCTGAACCTGGCTCAACCGTCATTGAAGGGATTACTATTCCGCTCCTGTTCTGACAGGCTCACAGAACCGGTCAGAAAAGCAGTGGAATCCCCTTGCGGTTTTCCCTCCGACTACCGTAATCAAAATACGGCAGTCACAGGGAAACCTCAGGTTTCGGGCGGAGAGCTTCTGACCGATGGTCAGAGGATCTCCACCCGACATCCAAATCGGGCCTAAAAGCTTCCTGTGCCTAACAAAATGAATGTGTCCATCTGTAACGTAACTGGTGCTCATGTAAAGCACTCTGACACCTTCGGGTCCAGTTCGCGCTATATAAAACTCCCCCCCCAAAAAAAAATATATATATATATATTGATGGGTGCTTTCATTTGCCTTGGTTGTACCGAGCACTTAGATACTATTGCACTTCAGATGGATAGACCAAGTCTTACCTTTGCACTCAGGACTCCTCAAGCAGCTACGGTTTACTCATGGAAGGGGAAGTAGGTTTGTATTTCAGAGTAGGCTCAATGTCCAGTTAGAAAGTGTCAGGAATTAGAGGTAGAAATACCTGCGCCATGCCAGAAGAGAAACCTTGATCTCCCAGGGTTCAGAAGGGAGTCAAACAAAGCAGCACTTGAAGCGAAAAGAGTGGAGATTGTGAAAGGCAGGATAGTGGTGTCTGGGGCACAGAGGGATTAGGTGAGATTTACAGGTCATATATGCCACTAGCCCAATCAAACCAAAGCTTAGAGGGAAGGTGGGTACTTCCGGTGAATTTAAGAAGCTGCAGTGAAGCTCCCTGCTAGTAGCCTCGCAGCTGCTTAGTTGTATGTTTCCTCGAGCGTCAGTTTGCTCACGGTTTTCTCTTTTCCTTACCTTTGCTGTGTGTCCTTTCCCTCCATTTCTCTCCTTCTCTGCAGTTATCACTATGTTTGTTCTCACCTACGGCGATTTGACTGAACTTGATTCTTGTATTCTCCTTGCTGCTGCCTGACCTACTGCCGGCATTACCTACTTTGCGTTCTCCTGTCTCGGCATCTTCCACCATCAGATGGCCGCCTCCATCATTCCTACAGGATATCCGAGGTGCGGGATGGATTCCTGACACTCATTCAGCGTGTTTCCTGGTTTCCTTTTGCAAGACCTGATGAGTGCTGGACTGGAGTATTCTCCATAAGTAGTCAGAGTTATTTGCTTATTCTAATCTCTCTTGTCTGTCCTGTCCATTAGATAGACTTTCTGTGTCATTCCTGGAGTGTGTGAACGCTGGCCCAGCAAGACTAACCTGTTAACTCATGCCTGTGTGGGGTAACTTGCTCATCCAAGAGAGACATTGCTTGTTTTCTCTCTCTCTCAATTCCATACTACATTTTCCTCAAAAGAGAACACTAGCTTTGGAGTCTAATTCCAAACTTGTGGTCCCACATCTCTAATGGTACTGCAGCTTGGATTAGGATCAGAATCCTACACTAGCTTCCAATGAACCCACAAGGTCCTCACAGAAATAAATCTTTTGCAAAAAAGAAAAATAGTTGTAGGCTGTTACATCTGCCCTGTTTTATCCTCAAATACTCTGGTGTCTCATGGTTTATGCCTGCTAAACAAGCACAGCAACTAAATGCTGTGCCTAAAATAGCATGGGGGAGATTTACAAACATTTTGCGCTCAGTTAGCGTCACAAAAGTGACGATAACCAGCACGCAATGGCTTTTTTTGCTATTTACTTTCCAGCACAAACCTGCGCTAGAAAGCACCCGCAAAGCAGCGCAAAGCACTGCTTTGCGTTACTCAGCGCCGAGGGGGCGTTACATGGGTGGAACATGGGCATTCCCATGCAACAACCCATGCCTTTTGACGCAAAACCATATTTACAAAGATTTGTAGACAGGGTTTTGCGCCAAAAGTTTACGCCCCTTCAAAGGAGGTGCTAACAGGAGAAATGCTTTCATTTCTCTGTGCTTTTCCGACTTTACAGGTGTGCTGCACTGTACAGCACACCTACAAAGTGGGAAACGCTTTCCATCGTGTCTAGGCATAGTATTTTGTGCAAGAAGGGTACCCTTCCTGTACAAAACCTATGCTAGACTCATGCACACACCCTAGCGCTATGGCGCTAAGGTGTGTGCATGGCGCACAGCCGCTGAAATCAGCGCCAGCGCAAGGGAAAGGGGAGGAGAGAACCATATCTCTGAAGATATGGCGCTCTCCTGCTCCCTCCCTGTCGCGCAAAGCAGTTCAGCCTCGCGGGGGCTGCGCTGCGTGACTTTTTTGTAAATCTCCCCCGATGTCTATTCACTTCCAGTGCAATTCTAGCTGCTGTAGGCCATCCCTGATGTAAAATCAGGAATACAGGCTGACAGCGGAAGGTGTGAATATAAAAATGTAATTTAACTTTAAGTTAATTTTAGAAGAAAACGTGGTCTTATTCAGTTAGGTTAGGTACAGTTTTGTCAAGTCTAATTTTAATATTCTCAATCCTAATATGCCATAGTGCAGAGTGTCAACAGGCAGCAGTCCTATTACATGCAAGTCAAAAGATGTTAATAGTCTTAGGGCCAGATGTACGACGGCATTTAGTATGCGCAAACGGGTTTGCGACCCGTTTGCGCATGCTAAATACCTGTGGCCAATGTACAAACACTATTTTGCGAGTCGCAAATAAACTGTGACTCGCAAAATAGTGCTTAGCGACTCGCTATTAGGAAGGGGCATTCCCTTCCTAATAGCGACCGCAAAGCCATGTAGGAATGTTTTGCGACCGCAATTGTGGTCACAAAACACTTGCAATTTACCGCCCTCTTCAAGAGGGTGGTAATGCATTCGCAAAAGGGAAGGGGTCCCCTGGGGACCCCTTCCCCTTTGCAAATGCAGGCGAAAATATTTTTTGGGGGGGCAGGCATTTTTGAAATGCATCCCGTTTTCCTTTAAGGAAAATGGGCTGCATTTAAAAAACAAAACTGCTTTATTTAAAAGCAGTCCCAGACATGGTGGTCTGCTGAGACCAGCAGGCCACCATACCTGGGAGGGCCTGCCATTCCCAATAGGGTCACAAATTGCGAGTGGCTCATTAATATTCAGGAGCCTCGCATTTTGCGACCCCATTGGGAATCGCAATCAGTGTCTCTGACACTGTAGTACATTGTAAATTGCGACTCGCAATTTGCGACTCGCAATCAAGCGCAAATTGCGAGGCACAATTTACAATGGTCGTACATCTGGCCCATTGTTTCTTAACATGACTTGAGTGGTAGCAACTAACATGACATTTTTGGGATATAGGTAGTTTTGTATAAGGCCCACAATCCAAAGATTAATTTGGAACTTTTGAATGTTTTCAGAATATGAGAGTTTGAAGGTTTCCATTTCAGTGATAAATTAATCAAAGGGGTAAAAGAAGTATTTAGCAAATGCTAATAGACCTTCTGTGATAATTGTAAGCGCCAGAGTTCCAAGGCTGTCTTGGAGAGGGAGGCAGAACCTATAAGAATTTAATTGCATTTACCAGAAAAATAAATGACTATTTTGTCAAGTTCCATCTCACTGAAGATGTCCTAACTTTGCCCAATGTAGACGTATAGCCTTTTTGAAGAAATGTGCGGGATGTGTTTGTTCTTCTTAGAGGGTTTATCTGGTTTCTGTGTGAGAAGCAGACAGAGAGGCCAGGCTTTGAAATGAGCTCTTCCTCATACTGCAGAATAGGAAATAAAAAACACTCATTTTAGAGTCCACGGATATTAAGACATGAGTCTTCTGTGGACAGCTTGATTCTCTTAGCACTGCTACCCAGTGAAACTATCCCAATAAACTGGAAGGCATGAAAGACTGGGTGCTTGGAAAATCTTGCTCCAGGACCTAACTTATGGGACCTGGAGTACTTGAACTGTCTGAAGATCATGCAGCTGGTGAGGTCTATAACTATCAGGAAGGATCCCAGCTATCCAGTGTGCTAGAAAGCAGTTTCTGAATTGGTTTTCAGGGTTAGAACCACCTTAACAATTGTTGGACATGAGGACATTATTATTGAAGACCAGTCCCAAACAGTTACAACCGAATTTCAGGTGGAACTACCTATACATTTTTCAGTTTTCAAACCAGTAAACTCTATAAGTGAACATGGAAGTGGTTCAACATCAAGCTGTTGAGTCTGGCCAAGCGTTGCCAGGTATATTGTCTGGGCCCACTTGCTGTCAAGACAGTCAGGTAACGGTTATATGTGTGTGTACCTCACAAACCCACAAGGGATCACATAGCGATCTTAAGGCCACATGCAAAGTCCAGCACAGGACTACTATGCAACAATGGTTTAAAGTGTAAGTTTGCCCAACAAATCACAGTGATTTGCATGATTTAGAGAGGTATAATCATAAATCCTCCTATATAAACCAACATAAATTGTAATTGAGCATTGAAAGAATTGCTATTGACCACCATGTAGTCATAATACCAGTTGATTATAGATTAATACAATATCACGTTTGGCAGATACATCAGCAAGGAGAGTACATGGCGGCCAGCTAGAGGCGGGTCGGGGGAGCTCCTCCAGGTGTGTGTGCTAAACGGGTGTTTTCCTGCGAGCTACCAAGCGGAGAAACGCGTGGAGAAGGTGCGATGGTTAGACGAGTTGTATGGGCTCATTGAAGATTGAGGATTGCTGTCAGAAATCGGGAATACACGCTGCGAAACGTGAATCGGAAGCCGGGAGTCAAGGGCGGCAGAGTCCATGGACCAAAGGTGTAGTCTCGGGCGGCATACTTCCAGGAGGCGGGGCTTTATGCTCTATGCCGGAGAGCGGAGAGTCGAGGTGGGAACAGAGTTGAGTGGAGAAACGGCGAACTGGCTGATTTGGGAAATTCATTACGATTACGGTAACGGATTTTGAGACTCTATTCCGACCTTCTCCAATATCTTTTGAGAGTATTTTTAAGAGCGAAAGGGGGCGAAGGCAAAGGCAGCCACTGCAGGCCGAGGTGCTAGCGTACAGCGGTGGTTTAGAGCCGCAATGGAAGTGAAAAGAGGGAGAAAGGCGGCAGCAAGAATCCGGTTCCGAGGAGGAGGTGGTGGTGACAGCCCAAAAACACAAACAAGAGTAATTGGAGAGCTGGTTCTAGCTAGATAGTCCAGAAGGCACGGGGGAAGCACAGAGGTTCAGAGTTTGAGACTACAGGAAGAGGAGGAAAAGAAGCCCAAAAAGCGGCAGGACGGAAAAAAAAAAAGTCAAATTTAAAACAAAAAGCAGAGATTACTCATAATAGTGAGCCCAAGCAGCCGGGACAAGGAAGATATTCATTAAGGAGTGCTAAGTGGAATAAGGTCTTGTCAGGAAAGGGGGCAAGCAGAGGAGAAGGGGGTGGTGGAGGTGGAGGTGAAGGAGGTGAAGGAGAGGAGGAAAGAAAAAATTTAGAGTTTAAAACTCCACTAGTAAGAATCCCTGTAAAAAGAGAACAAAGAGTAACCAAGCAAGAGAAGCTGATAAAACATCGCATGAACAAAACTCAGAAGGTGAAGGTGAAGGTGAAGGTTACTCCCTCACTTAGGACCTTTTTTAAGGTGTTGCCTAGGACACTAACACTGAGGGAAGGAAGGACGATAAATAGTGAGACGGGTGAGATGGATAAGAGTACGGAGGGACGGTTAGATCATGAAATGGAGAAATCACCGGGGGAGTGGAGTGACATGTGTAGTCCTAACAGATATACAATATTGCAAGACAAGGATCAAGAAAAGAAAAGAGATAGGTCCACCGCTAACCCATCGTTAGAGCAAGATGAGGGAACTAAGGAAAGGGGGACAGAAGAATTTAACTCAAGTCAGAAATTGAACACAAAAGAAAGAAAAGATAAGACTCAAAATGAGCAGGGGCAAGAAGTCACCACGGAGGGAGCAGTCCTGGGTGATTTGATAGCAACACTTACGTCCGAGATTAGAAGTAGGTTCGAGGTGTCTGAAGGGAATCAAAAAGAGATTAAATCAGCTTGCGAGGCGCTAGAGAAAAAATTGGATGATCTTACAGGAAGAACAACAGTCTTGGAGGTGACATTAGAGGAACTCAAGGGTAAGATACAGACAAATGAAGAAGAAATAAAAGCCTTGAGATTGAGAGAACAGGGGCGTCAGGATTGGGAGGAAAGGATGGAAAATAACCAAAGGAGAAATAATTTACGGATTTTAAATGTGCCTGAAGGAACGGAGGGAGATGACCTGAAAGGTTTGGTAGTCAAGCTGATTAAAACAGGGCTCCACCTAGAAGAGACTGAGCAAGAGTTGGGGAGGGACATTCAGAGAGTACATAGGGATCCTTTTAGGCTTAATCCAAATAGAAGTAAACCTAGGAGGATTCTGGTAAACTTTCTTACTTACTCTCTGAAAGAGAAGGCATTATCCGCGCTCTGAAAATGAAAACAGTAAAGGTAGATGGGGTATCTTGTGAAATCAGGTCAGATATTTCCTACATTACCTCCAATAGACAATGGGAGTTGGGAAAGAGAATGGATCAGTTGAAGGAGTTAGGAGCCTCTGTGCAGATGAAATTCCTGGCGGTGCTAAAAGTTATGATGAATAACAAGATGCATAATTTCAGAGTAGTGAGTGAAGTGGATGACTTTATAAGATCCTGTAAATAGATATGTAAATAGATTACTAATAGACACTTTAGGTAGCTAGTTAGGAAGAGCAATAAATAGCGGTTTAAAGGTAACTTATTAGATTTAAGGAAGAGATAGAAACACACCTGGGGGAAAACCTATAGGCTTAGGTTTAGGCTATTAGAAAGGGGGGAAGGTTCTCCATGGGGGGGGAGGGGAAAGGGTAGGTGTCACTGGGTGGGGAGCATTAGGGAAAAAAGAAAAAAATTCCTCTGAAGTCTCAGATTCGCTAGTTAAGAAGTTTACTAAGACAGAAATATGGGAGAGGGACAGAGATTGAGCTTGAAGATTTTATCTTGGAACGTTAATGGGTTAAGAGTGAGGCCGAGAAGAGAGCATATCCTCCAGTATATAAAAGATTGTAATGCCCAGATTTGTGTGCTTCAGGAGACGCATTTGTCAGAGAAAGAGTGTAAGGAGGTATTTAAGTCTCAAAGGTGGGTGAAACAAATGGTATGCACTAAGCAAACTATTGTAACTAAAGGAGTGGCGATATTAGTAAAACAAGACCCAAATATTTCTATTATACAAAGTAACTCAGACACATGTGGCAGATGGGTCGTAGTTAAATTAAAAGTGAGGGGGCATGGTTTCATGTTAGCAGGGTATTACACGCCGAATGTGGATGATATAGCACCACTGCAAGAGTTATTAGTGGTGTTATCTTGCTCCTCAGACCCAATTATTTGGGCGGGTGATTTAATGTGGCATTGGACAGTACTTTGGATAGATCGGTTGGTAGCAGAGCAAGTGCAAACCAAAAAATGAAGGGGCAGATAAAATTTATGATGAAGCAACTGGGATTATATGACAGTTGGAGATGGAGGATGGGGGATAAAAGAGGGTACACGTATGTTAACAAGAAATATCATCATCAGTCGAGGATAGATTATATTTTGTAAGATTTAGGTTTACTAGAACAAGTCAGGAGTATTACACATATCGGGGTACACTTGTCAGATCACTCCGCAGTACTATTGGAGATTGGTCTCAAGGAAGATAGTGCTCCCCCACGATGGACGCTAGACCGCACCCTGCAGTTAGATAAGGAAATTGTGAGATGATTAAAGGAGGATACAATTTAATTTTTTGAATTTAATTGGGGTTTGGCATCGGCAGGGGTGGTGTGGGACTCTTACAAAGCATACTTGAGGGGGAAGCTAATAAGTTATGCAGTTGGGAAGAGGAGAGTCTTTCGAGAAGAGATAAGAGAAGTGGAAGAAAGGATAAGAGTACTAGAAGGAGATTTGGTTAACAACATTCAGAGAGAATCTAGACAGATGGAATTAACAGACTTGAAAATTAAACTTGCCGGTATTCTGGATAAGAGGGTGAGGGAGAGGTGTGAGACAAGCAAGCTAACGCAATTTGAGTATGGGGAAAATTGTGGAAAAATGCTAGCTTGGCAGATAAGAAAAGATCAGGTGAAAAACTTAATACAAGAAATTAAATGTCAGAATACAGGTAAGGTTTTAACCAACAGAAAAAGAGGTTGAAGAGGCCTTCTATAATTATTTTGGTACTTTGTATGAAGAAGATTCGGTGTCATCCGAAGAAGAGAGAAATAGGTGGCTTGGGGGGGGTGCGATAGTGGCATTGGAAGACGAAAAAACTGCTTTATTGAATACTCAAATCCAGGAGGGGGAGGTGGAGCAGGTACTAAAGAAGGGCAAGCGGCGGAAAGCACCTGGTCCAGATAGTTTGCCCTTAGAAGTATACAGCATACTAAAAGAGGTGTTGATCCCAATTCTGACTAGATTATTCAATGAGCTGTTTATGCAAGGGATATCCCAACCAGAATCCTGGTCAGAGGCTACAATTTCTCTAATCTTAAAACCAGGCAAGAGCAAAAACAGATGTGACTCTTATAGGCCAGTGTCGCTTTTAAATTGCGATTACAAGATTTTTTCAAAAATTCTGGCAGACAGACTTAAGGGCCTAATGGGGGATTTGGTACACGAGGACCAGAAAGGCTTTATGCAAGGAAGGGCTTTACATGAGTTAACTTACTCCCTGATAGGGGCAATAGATCTGGCGGTAACGAATAATGCACCTTTAGCGGTTATAGCCTTGGATGCCACCAAGGCGTTTGATCGTGTGAATTGGGCTTTTCTGGCATCCGTCATGGAAACTGCTAAGTTGGGTGACAGATTTTGCAGAATAATTGCAGGGTTTTACAAATCACCAAAGGCAAGAGTTTTAGTGATTGGAGTATTAACTTCAGCATTTACTATTAGGAGAGGGACAAGACAAGGGTGTCCGTTATCCCCATTATTATTTAATCTATATATGAAACCACTGGCAAAAAAGGTTGAGGGCAAAGCCGGGGATAATCCCTTTTCAGTGTAACGATTGGGTTAAGAAACTGGCATTATATGCTGATGACCTGTTGATATATACGAAGGACCTTGGAAGTACAATGAAGTATGCAGTAAAAATTGCAGAAGATTTCGGGAGAGTATCAGGGTACGAGATAAACAGGAGTAAATCCGAGATTATGGCGTGGAACTTCGATGAAGGGGCAGAAAAAACTACAACTGAAATGAGGTATTTGGGAGTGAGAGTGACTCAAGATATTAATAAGCTGAGCGGAAACCAACTTTAATAGGGTAAAAAAGAAGTCTGTGATTTAATGACAAGTTGGATGCACTTACCCCTGACTATCTTTGGTAGAGTAAACCTAGTGAAAATGATTTTATTACCAAAGTTGACCTTTCTCTTTAACGCAATACCTCTGCCATTTAATGAAGCGGGGCTTATGAAGTTGCAGGGCAAGATTGGCTCTTTTATCTGGGCAGCAAAAGGACCTCGAATATCGTGGAAAAAGCTGCGGAGGAGGAAAGAGAAGGGGGGCCTGACTCTTCCAGACTTGCAACTATATGCATGGGCTTTTCAGTTTAAGAACAATAGGATGCTCTTAGATAGGCCCTCAGATTCAGAAATTGGGAAGCTGTTTACGGGACTGCTAAAAGGTATAGAAGGAGGGGCTTCGGGATTTATGATGAAATATGCAGATCCTAGATATTTCAAAAAAGTTAGACTGAAGATTCTTAGAGGAGCGGCAGAAGCCTGGTATAGGATCAGAAGGAGATTGAAATGGATGTATTACAGCAATATGGCTCCTATTTGGGACTCACCCGGATCACCGGAATGGACGAAGGACAAATTGGCTGGGGCATTAAGGAAGGTTGGAGTGGAAAGGTGGGAGGATTTATTAGAAGGAAAACTGATGATTTCATGGGAGAGTTTTCAAAATAAAACAAACTACCAAGTTTCAAGATTCAAGTATCTTCAGATTCAAAGTTGGGTGCAAGCATTAGAAAATAAGATAGGAGGCGCCAACGAACTTGAAGAAATGATGATTTTGGATGACCCCAAGAAGAAGGAAACATCATATTGGTATTGACGGATGATGGAAGAGCTGGAGGGGGAGTTTACTCAGCCACAAGAGCTATGGGGGACTGACTTGCCAGGAGCAACGCTGGAAAAATTATGGCAAGTATCCTTTTCTACACTACATAAACTGATCAAACCTGCCTATTTAAAGAGAAACCACCTTTTTTCTATCCATAGAGTGTACTGGACTCCACATAAGTTGTCGAAGGTGGGGAACAGAGGAGAGATGGCGTGTACCAAATGCGGCCTGAAGTTGGCGAATGACATGCATATGTTCTGGGGTGTCCAAAGATTCAGGTATTTTGGGGAGAGGTATGCAGTGCCTTGGCTGAAATTTTGAAGAAACAGATTCAGGTAAGCCCTCTCCTTGTATTCTTTGGGGTGGACAGCGAGTTAGTTAGGGATGAACAAAAACTAATTTTCCATGCTATGTTGATGGCGCGAAGAGAGTTGTGTAAAAAATGGACTAGCCCAAATCCTCCTACTTATATAGAGTGGAAATCATCATTGACATATATTTTAACTTTGGATGCAATCTCCCAAGATAGGAGAAGGTATGCCTTTTGGCGTCCGCTAGTAGAATGGTTGGAGAGGTAGGAAGGGTGGTCCAATGATTATGCCTAAAAAGCAGACCTCGGTAAAATTGCACAAGCCACTCCGAATATTTTCGTATCTCTCCTGGAGGATCGGTACCTGAGCGATGGTTTTCGGTTGGGAGAGTCGAGGGTTAGGTAGAATGGCTATTGGAAGTGCGATTGGCAGGACTTTGGATATCAGAACCTTTCTCTCCCGGCACGGAAAAAGGGTGGTTTCGGATGGAGGTGCTGTGGAAGGTAATCTGAGGCTAATGAGGACAACAACAAAAAATATCACGTTTGGCAGCAATATTTATAAAGGTAAAGGAAGAAAGTGAATACAAAAACAGATTTTTAAATGTTCATCCAAAGAGAAAAAATTGCTCCAGAGCAATTAAGCAAATATATTGAGTGAAAATTAATCAGCAGGCAGAGTTATGTTCTGCTTTGAATTTATAGTCTCGGTCCTCAGCTACAGAGACTATGAATTCGAAGCTAGCCATTGTGCAAAGAGATACTCTAAACAAACATTTTATCTCCAGCCACCTTAATGGTGAAGGTTGATACCGATGGCATAGAATGTTAGTTACATGCAAGGGTGTGGTTTTGGGGCTAAACTCAAAGATGGTCATCATGGTACATGCTCCTCCTATATTTATCCTTTTGTACTCCACCCTGCAAACATTAAATGTAAACTGGGCCCAGTAACATTTGCAGCCCAGGTATCATCTATACAAGTATTTCTACCACACAACAAACATGTACTTCTTGGCCCATCTGAGTGCAAGCACCCCCCCCCCACACACACACACACACACACATACAGGCACTATAGCATGGGTAATTCAGCAAAAGCTTTCCTACAAAGACCTGTGAGCTTTCCTCACAGACAACATAGAGCCAACATACGCAGGAGCAATGCAAGCTTGCCTCACACACAGAAAAGGTAAATGATGGGCAGCAGAAAGTCAGACATAGGGAAGAGGCCCATTTTTGCACAATCCACATCGAGACAGAGAATTGAGGCAGGTGTGGATGGCAGGAAGGGCTTCTGCCCCTGACTATGTACCAGAAAGATCAAGTGAAAAAGAAACTCCTTCAGGGTCGTCCTGCTTCAAACGGTAAGGGTGGAAAGCAGATGGGAACAGTGGCCACCTCGGAGTGCTGTGGCAGGGTCCCAATCCTGAAACGTTTATCAACACCCAGAGTTCATTCGTCATCCCACAGATCCCTCTGCAGGCCATCCAGTCCCTTATTTCTGCTTCAGTTCTGTGGCGGTCCCTTAGCATGCACTATGTCAACATCAACAGGATGCTGAGAGGGCCATCAGCTTGTCATCACAAATCACCTGTTAACTCTCAGGATCCCTTATCATGGTCTCAACTATACTGTCAGCTAGCAGTTAAAATCCCAAAACCAACATAAGAAATGTAAAGCTAGAACTCAAAAACAAGTAAGTCTTTGCCCTTAAAGACCCTAAGTCAGCTCTGAGATGCTCTCCACTGTACCTTAGAAAGCTTACACAAAGCAATAGGCAACAACTGGAAACTCTTGGCTGCAACTCAGCTTCTTCGCTGGCCCTCAATCACTCGCAATTGACTTTTAAATCACCTCTGTTGTTGCAAACACCCACTCTGCTGGTGCTTAGTCTCTCAGTCTCAACCCCTTCCACTTCACTTTGTCCTTCCCACGGACACCCCGATTGCTTCCTTCGGCCCATAAAAGGTCAAATTTGCTGCCCTTTACTGGTTCTAAATGACCCTTGCATGACCCCAAGAGATCCCTACCTGTACCATCACAAAAACATTGCTAGTCTTTACTCCACCATTCTTCCAGGCCCTCACAGTCCTTCAACCATCCTGCTCAGAACCCTACCAGTCAGCCAAGGCCTACTCTACTCCCACTTTCAGCCTATCACTCATCCCTGAAGCACATCAGCCGGCCGTCAAACCCCCTATGATGACACTCAGATGCCAGAAAAGGACATAAACTCATGCTCATTTCCTGATTAGAGCCTGTGTAAAGATGCCTGGCGGGGTGCGAAACTTACCTGGGGGTGAACACTAGGTCTCCGCTGACACTGTTGCTCCTTGCCAACGCAACCTGAAAAACTGAAAGGAATACAAAGTAGAAAAGAGGAGGAGTCAAAACACTACCTCTTTGCAGTGACACAAAGAACAGACTCTCTTTTGCAGAGACAGCAGGAGGAACCGGGGCAGTTAAAGGTGAAGAGGGACTATGAAGGCGGAGCTCCCTTCTTCTAGGAAGACGCCAATAGCAACGCAATGGACAGAGGAGAGGAGACCGGCGCCGTAAGCTTGTGGAGGACCGGGGAGAACCTGGAGGAGTGGCACAAGTCGGAAGGAGGCTGAGTCACAGAGGAGGAGATGGATGAGGACCAGGAGGTGTGAATGGAGGGCAGGTGGACACTGCCAGACTTCGCGTATGAGCCACCACAGCTCAGGAGAGTTGTGGCCCTCGGTTAAGTGACTCGAGCAGAGCCTCCAGAAAAGGGGGGGCACTTATCATTTTAACCTAGCACTATATCCTTTTGTTATAATGGTGCACCTCATGTTTTGCTTTCTACCAGACTACAGCTCACCTGCCGTCTAAGAGGGGCTGGAATCGTGGGGTACTCTTGACTAGAGGCACATCTTAGCACTATGAGAGTGCCAATTGCAAATTCCTCAGTTGGTGGGGATTTAAAAATGGTTTATGGATCTGACATCTGCTTTTGATTATGTTAATCGGTCCCATCTATGGTCCATTGTTTTAGAATATGCAATGGATGATGCATTGGTACATTTTTTAGCGTATCTACATAGAGATTTGAAAGCCAGGATCCGAATTAACATGTTTGGGGTTGTTGCTAACGATATTGGTGTTTTTAGAGAGGTCAGGCAGGGGTGCGTTCTGGCTCCATTACTTTTTATTTTATATATTAATAATTTACATGCCTCTCTATCAACGCTCACTAAAGATGTCCCAAGAGTTAAAGGCCATATACTCCCAGCCCTCTTTTATGCTGATGATGCGGTCCTAATGGGCCGCACACCAAATGCCTTGCACCTTTTGGTGTGAGGCTTTGTAAACTTTATGGCCTCTTTAGACCTATGCACTAATTTTAAAAAATCCTTTATAATGGCCGGCGGCCCAAGGAAGCACTCTATTAATGTTATTTCCATGGCCAACCAGAATTCACAATGTAATAGAACTTTTCCTTATCTAAGGGCTGGTTTTTGCTGCTAATGGTTCATGGACTGATCATTTTGCTTACTGTAAGAACAAGTTCTCTAAAACAATTAATTCGGTACTTAGTCTCCCCCAACCCAGGAGGTCGGGAGCTATTTCAGCCATGTAAAAAAAATGTAAATCTCTGTGTATATCCACGGCAACTTACGGCTCCGAGGTACGGGGCTTCTCCAAATGTAGCAACATCCAGTACGAGGAGAATAGGTTTTGTCGTAAAATTTTGGGAGCCCCTATCTCTACGTCCCAATATGTTTGCCACAGCAAATTAAATTTACATTATATTGAAGACTATATAAGGGCTTGTCTTGCCTTATTTTGGCTAGTCATATGGAAAAACACGGTGGCGTCCCTTACGAGGGACATCATAGCAGACTGCCTTAACTGTGAAAAAGGCATGGATATCCCTTGGCTAGCCGAGGTGAGATCCTGTTTAAGCAGGATCAATTATGAACACTGCAAGCGGCCCTATATGCACTTTATAGAAAGGACCGATTAGATAGGGAGTCTAGGAATTCTACCGTAGTTACCTTCATGACCATCGAGATTGACCATCATCAGTTGGCCAGTTACCTTACTAAACCTATGGGCCGTTGGGAGTGGGGTCTCCTTTTCCGCGTAAGGGCCGGCACAGTGAAGTATTTACTGTGTTTCCCTCTCGCTTTTCATACTAACCTTGATTTCATGTCTCGCCCATGTGATGGTCACTCAGGTCAAACCATGCTACACTTTTTATTCTTTTGTAAGTTTTATACACAATGTACAAAATTGTTTCTAACTTCCTATTTTAAATGGCACTCACCCATGCATTACATAGATGTATACAGTGCTAAACTCAATTTTGAAGATGATGAATTAGTATTTCGTGTGGGTGCTTTCTTGAAAACCGCTGTTCGTGCACGTAATACGATGCTCACTGTATAAACAATTTTTTGTTCTGCGCTGTTGATTTTATATATATTAGCTTTTATGGTTATTATGAACTTGTGATTTTTAATGTACCATTCTGTGATTTTGTCCTTTTATGGATATGTTTTATCCGAATAAAGTATTGAACTGAACTGAACTGAACTAAAAATGGTAACACCTTTAATGGTCTGCAACAGACTGCACAATATCTGAATCTCTTTCCCTGTTGGGAACTTGCTTTAACTCAGTTCTCTCCCCTAGGACTGGTGACGGGTCCCCTTCTCTGGAGGTAGTAAAGACTAACTTGAGAATTACAAATACTTAACCATGTCTTTTTCGGTACCTCCGGAACGCTAGCGGCAACCATCCCAGAGCCCTGATAAAAGGAAGAAAAGGGGAAGATTAAACCAGAGTCTCAGCACTCCTCAGTGTTTCTCATTACTTGCAGAGTAAGCCGCAGCCCAATCAATAGCCCACTCTTAGGGATAACTTTACAAAGATCCCTCTTTGTTCATGCTTTATTTGTCACCTT
This sequence comes from Calotriton arnoldi, assembly GCA_963921515.1. NCBI lineage: Eukaryota > Metazoa > Chordata > Amphibia > Caudata > Salamandridae > Calotriton > Calotriton arnoldi. The sequence goes on along the minus strand of CAWUFW010004502.1, from coordinate 601,361 downwards.
TACCCAATAAAAGGCACCATTAAGAGAACAGAAAAGCCCCCTAAGCAATATTTCCACCCTTCCCTCCACAGAGCCATAAAACAACTTTAGTTTGTTCTCTGGCATATTTATAGGGGAAGTATCAGTAAATTATAAATTGGCACACAACATGCATTACATATTATTGAATGGACATTCTGAGAATTTGAATTGGTGGTTGAAGGGAGGGTGACCCCTGTTCAAGCAACAGCCACAATCCCTGTCAGGGTGAACCACAAAAGACAATTAATCTTTGCTTAACCCTCTGGTAGCTTGGCACAAAAGCAGTCAGGCTAAACTTAGAGGCATGGTGTACAGTAATTATGCAGCACACAAGCATCAATAAAGTGAAAACACAAAACAAGAAAACTTCCACACTAATTTAGAAAAATAAAGTACATTTTAATAAATTATTTGACACCAAAACAACAAAAATTCAATCATTAGAACCGGAGATATGTAATTTCAAAGGTTTAGGTAAAAACGCCAATTGTGGTTATCTGGTCACACCGGACCGGGACAAAGTCACAAGTTCAGGCCAAATGAGATGGCGCACGGGCCGGATACAGGGACTAAGTTAGGCCCTGTGATCAAGAGTACCTTAAATCCAGGATGTGTTGTGAAGCAGACGCGATGCAAAGTCTTTTGTGTGGAGATACATCTTACAGTGGTGGGTCAGAGGGAGCTGCTGTGGTTTTGCGAGTCTGTACATGGAGAAGCGTCATGCAGCGGTGGTTCCGAGGAGCTACGGTGGCAATGCGATGTGCTACATCGAGATGCATCATGCAGCAGCGATTTTGAAGGGCTGCATGCTCCAATGTGAAGTCATGCATCTGGGATGCATCGGTTCCGATGCGCAGTCTTGCAAGGCAATGCGTCGCACTGCACCGGTTCTTCTGGGGCTACAAATGGGCTGGAAGAGCACCTTCAGGCCCTCTTCCAAGGTCCAGGATAGTAGTGGCACCACTTGGGGGGACAGGACTCACAGCTGACAGAGTCCAGGTGCTGGGTTCAAGTTTGTTGTAGCCTGTTCTGTCCCTGACGCTCGGATCAGGAGGCCAGTCAACTGGCTCTTGGAGGCACTCTGGTAGTCCTGCTTAGCAGTCCATCTAGCAGAGAGGCACAGCAGGACTTCTGAGTCTTCCACAGGTCCCGAGGTGTACTCAAGAGTTGAGTCGGAGAGTCCAATATTTATACCTGGCGCCCACTTTGAAGTAGGAGAAGGTTCTGGAGAATTACCTTTGAAGTTCCCTGCCTCTCCAGTCCCAGCTAACAAGTCCTTTGTGTGAAGGCAAGGCACAGCCTATTCAGTTGCAAGTGGGGCTGTGCCCAACTCTGCTCTCCCCATCATCCCAATTGATGGCCCATCCAGGCACACTTAATCCCTCTATTGTGTGGCTGTCTAGGAGGAATAAACAAAGTCCAAATGAGATCTACATCCAATCATACGACCCAGTTACAGGTTGCAGGCACCAAATGGTTAGGGCTCCTCTCAAAGCAGTTAAATCTGCCAGGAAGAAACCCTCTGCCCCTTGGTTTTCTCAGGAACTACGCGCTGAAAAAAGTTTATGCAACAAATTGGAACGCGCCTGGCGTAAATCCTATAATTTGGCAGCCAAATGCTCCTATAAAGCAGCTTTAAAAAAAATTCACAGGCTGAAAAGTAACAACATTAGGGAATACTATGCTAACCAAATTAAATTATCCGAATACTCAGCCAAAGAAGTTTTTTAAATTGTTCAAGGCTTTATTAGGCTGAAAGCTCTTCACAGCACTGTATCCCCTACAGCCGCCCTTTGCGAGGACTTATCTGACTTCTTTCAGGAGAAAATACGTTTGATTTATTCCTCCTTCCCTTCGGCTACGTTATCTTCCATGTCAAGTTCCACCTCTGACCCCCATGGCACCTGGTCCGAATTCTCTCAGAGAATTGTATAATTGTAAATCAGGCTCTCCTGGCGATCCCTGCCCGGCCCAGTTCTTCAAATTACTTGCTCCTTGGCTGAATACGGTGTTGAACCCGATCTGGAATTCATCTCTGACCACAGGGATCTACCCTGCTGCCTGGAAACAGGCCTATCTACTGCCTATTCTTAAGAAACCTGATGCTGACCCAGCTGAGGACAAAAATGTTAGGCCTATCTCCCTTCTACCAGCGCCTGCAAAAATTATTGAAAAGGAAGTCCAGAAACAACTGTCCAATTTCCTTGAATCCAACCACTGTCTCCATGATTCCCAATCTGGTTTCAGATCAGGCTACAGCACCGAGACAGCTCTTCTGGAAGTGTCTGAAACTGTCAGTGAAGTGGTAGACCAGGGTAACTCTGCAATGCTGGTGCTACTGGATCTCTCCGCGGCATTCGATACGGTGTCTCATCGAATTCTCCTGGAGAGACTCAGGCACTTGGGAGTGGGGGGTACCGCGCTGGCCTGGTTCCACTCGTTTCTGGAGGACCGCTCTCAGCGGGTTTTTCTCCGCCCCCATGTGTCCTCACAGAAACCCCTTGTCTGTGGAGTTCCCCAGGGCTCGGCTTTGAGCCCATTACTTTTCAATGTCTATCTTGCTCCCCTCGCATTGGTTGCCGAGCAATGGGGAGTAAAAGTGGTATCCTATGCTGATGATACTCAGCTGGTGTTCTCTTTCAGAGAACACTCTGAGGCTGCCTTTGCCAATTTCAAACAATGTCTGATTAATATTGCAGCCTGAATGACGGAAAGCTGCTTGAAATTGAACACCGAGAAAACAGAGGTCTTATTTTTTAATCAATCTTCCCCCCCGCTACCGGAGCTCTGGTGGCCGACTGAGTTATACCCCCCGCCAATTCCAGTAACTTCAGCTAGAAACCTGGGATTCAAATTTGACTGGGACGTCTCCTGCAAGGCCCAGATCTGCCAAGTCTCCTCATCCTGCTTCTGGAAGCTGAGAACTTTGAGGAGATTTCTATATCTCCTCCCTATGGACTGCAGGAAGACTGTGGTCCATGCATTGGTCACGTCCCAGCTGGACTATGCCAATAGCCTGTACATCGGACTACCAGCTTATTTGATCCACCGGTTGCAAACGGTTCAAAATTCTGTTGCCCGACTCATAAGGAAAGTGCCTTTTCACCACCATATATCCCCTCATCTGCGGAGCCTTCACTGGCTACCGGTCAAAAGGAGGATTGAATTTAAGGCACTCACCTTTGCCTTCAGAGCCTCTAGAGATCGGGTCCGCATTACCCTAAATTAAGTCTCCAAAATTATCATCAAGACAGGGTTCTGAGATCCAATCACCTGAAATTGCTCAGAATTCCCTGCTTTTCTAAGGCCAGGATGGGTGGCCGAGCTTTCTCGGTTAGAACGGCATCACTCTGGAACTCCTTGCCTATCCACCTTCGGCTGATTGAGTCTGAACTGGCATTTAGGAAAGCACTAAAAACCTGGATTTTTAGCCTCCCGTAGCTCTCTCCCCTCTTTCCTCTCTTGTCACCTGCATTTAGCGCCAGGACACCTCCGTTGGGGGTAGCCGTGCGCTCTATAAATGCCTCTTATTATTATTATTATTAGGGCAGGAAAATGCCAACTTTCTAAAAGTTGTTTACAAAACCTCAGGGGTGTTTTTCTGAGTGAGGTATTGGCGCCTCACTAATATGCGCTGTTTTATTATCCCGAATATTGGTACGGTGCAAAGGCGAGGGAGACTAACACCCTAAACCCTCAGTCGGGGACCCAAGGGCGGTCCACTGAAACATAAACTTCAATCCTATGCACACGCTATTAAATTAATAAACCATGACCATGTTCAGGCCAATTTTACGTTGAATTATAAATCACACATATATATTCTTATTAACAAAGGTTTTTATGAAATATTTCTTGTTTCTTTATTCAATTCGAACGCCCAGCCAACACGTGTTTCGTCGTGGGTGATTGCCCAATCGACTTCTTCAGGGCTGTAGGAAAGGTATATTTAACTTTAGGTTCTCCCCACCGGTTCTACTTCCGTCCCGGCTGTATATTTAGAGTGTATCCCCTATTTCAGTATTCTTTACACGCGTAATTAGATGCTTCAATACGCATAATAATTATCCCATAGCGTGTACGCTATAATTCTGGCCGTTTCCGTGCGGTTATCTCATAGCGAGTACGCTAGAGTTTAGGTCGTCTCCGTGCGTACGTGTTGATGAACCGGAAAGCCTTTCGTGTTGGATTTATGATTCAACGTAAAATTGGCCTGAACATGGTCATGGTTTATTAATTTAATAGCGTGTGCATAGGATTGAAGTTTAACTTTCTAAAAGTGCCATTTTCAAAATTGTAACTTAAAATTAGACTTTACCATTAAAGAGGATTTTTAATTACATTTTCTCACACACCAAATATGAAACGTTTACCAGTTCCCATTCAAAAGCTAGCACTTATTATATGTAATAAGCCTTCCTAATGTTATCCTATTGGAGAGATAGGCCTTGCAGTAGTGAAAAACAAATTTAAGAGCTATTCACCAGCAGGACATGTAAAGCTTAAAAGGAGATGTCCAATCTTTTAAATACACTGCACCCTGCCCTATGACCTGGTTAGGACCTACCCTAGGGGTGGCTTATATGTATTAAAAGGGAAGGTTCGGACCTAACAAGAGGTTTATTTTGCCAGGGCGAAATGGCAGTTTAAACTTCACACACAGGCTGCAATGGCAGGCCTGAGACGTTTAAAAGGCTACTTAAGCGGGTGGCACAATCATATAGGTATAAGACATATAGCAAAATAGATCAATGCCCAAAGATAACAAAGTTCAGGAAAGGACAAGAAATGCCAGTCCTAGTGATTCCTGGAAGGGGCCACTGTGCGCATGTAGCCTATCCGCGAATTTGGAAAGGAAGCCGGTTAACTCCACATCAAGAATTATGCAAATCTCATCAGTCAATTCGTAATTCGCCTACATGCAGAACAGCAGCTATCCGTCAACACCATCAGCTGCACGAGAGCCTCTCTCCAAAAAGATTAATAATAATCCCCCGAAACTTTCTCATCAGACAATATTATATTCTTAGCATTTCCAGGGATGACACCTCCTGGTGTCATCTCATCAGATCAAACCACTCAGTTCCTTGATCAGTTCATTTGGAATGTAGATTGCGTGACATAAAGAAGACACAAAATGCAGAGGAAATAGGTGGAACAATTACGCAGTCCGTAAGTCATCCTGTTAAATGAAATGTTAAACAATGCCCCTTTAGCTGGATCCCATTGTAGAATTCGAAAGGGCAATTTCCCAGGCAAGTGTCCTACAAGTAGTAACATAATATAACAAAATATTTATACAGTACATGAGAATCTCAAGAGGGGAAAGAACTTGTTACAGTCAAGCGTTACATCGAGTGACTTTCTCATGCACAGTTTACAGAGCGAAGCAGAAATCTTCATGAGTACTGTTTGGCCTATGTCAACTTAGGCTAATATAACGCAATGGCATATAGAATTATGAACATATATTTATACAGAAAATGGATATGTTGAGTTTCTAATGAAAAATCTGATGCACTTGAGAACAATTAATATAGTCAAAATTAATTCTAGTCGAAATTAGGGTACTACCACGTTTATAGGTAACAACATGTAAATGCACTTAAAAATATTAATAAACATTTTAATTTCAAGAAATTATTAGCACATGTGTAAAGAACATTCTCTGAAAGTTTCACTAATGCATCTTTTAGTAGAAAGGTGTAGCATCTATTTTTCTTTTTATCATTTCGGTGCACACGTTATCACACATATATAAGTATTTTATAAAATTCACTATCAAGATTAAGGTCTAATCATACTAATTCATAAATCTCATTTGTTATTCTATTATGCAATTGCAATTTTAAACTGATTAGTGGTAAACTCAATAATGTGAGAATTCACTATATACACATTTTGTAACACATGTTAAGACAACAAATTACTTTTTCTTTTAATACTTCACAATCTATGTATTGATATTATTTAGACTAGTCTTTTTCTGCATGCTTTTGCGATGCAGTAACTAAAATTATTTGTTTTCATCATTCTCTATAACGTGAAGTTTTCACACGTTTATTTATTTTTCCCTCAAAAAGAGTCATGTTCAGTTTTGCTCTTCTTTTAAAGTGTAATTGTAATTTCTGCTCTATCAGGAGAGAGGGCCAAATCCAAAAGACATGTTCTTTTCCATGACTATCATATTTATTTCTTTTTTGAGACTCACTTGTTTATCCTAAACACTTTCATACCTTGGTTATATTCTGAGCGCTACTTTATTTCACCTGAAGGCCCTCTGAGTCAAATAGCAAGAAGTAGGAGGAGAGGATGTGGCCTAACGGTTAGCGTGGGCGACCTCAAATCTGGGGATCTAGGTTCGAGTCTCGGCAATGACGCTCCACATCCTGAGCATCGTTGCCGATCAATCACTTAATCTCCCCGTGCCTAACAAAAATGAATGTGTCGGTCTGTAATGTAACTGGTGCTCATGTAAAGCGCTCTTATACCCAGTGCTTTAAATGGGGAAAAATAAGTGCAGGTACTCATTAAAATAGAGGTGTGGCAAGTGGGCGGGCCTAGGGGCAAAATGTCATCATACATGACTTCTGTACCAGTTGCAGCACATATTAAAACACATGAGAAATGTGTTTATGTCAAAAAACACAGATTAACTCATTACACAAAATGAAAGTCATGATGGCACTTTCACCCGAATGGTCGCTGCGCACTTGATTGACAGTGCAGGGTCTGTCTAGAGACCCTGTCCTGTTAATCACAGCGTGACACAAGCCCTCTCACCCCCCTGCAGTTTGGGGACATTCAAATGGGCGCTGCTGGAATCTTCACCAGCAACTCTGCAAAAGGATACTTCAGCCGAGTTGATTACAAGCTCCTCGGAAGCATAGCGGCCTCTGCCCTGCACTGGAGCAGAAACCTAACCTGAGCCTGCCGTGGATCAGGGTACCGCTACTCTCCCTGGCTACAGAGAAGTGCCGGTACTGACGCCAAAAGAATTCGGAAGTGCCGGTACTCAGTACCGGTGAGTACCGGCCCATTTAAAGCACTGCTTATACCTGATATGTTCGGCTCGAGTTTGCGCTATATAAAACTCTCAAAAAAATAGGCATTGACTCCCGACACCCATTCCATAAAAGCCATGCGCGTCAGGTGGCCCTGGTATGAGTTTTGTTTGTGGCCCGGTCCAGAGGCGCAACTAGAGGGGGGCAATATGCAGAGTGGAGATGCAGGGGCTCTAAGAAGGGGTGAAAACATAACAAAGCCTCGTTAGCAAGTAAATGGTCTTTTAAAGACCTGTGAAGTACTCGGGTGCGGCTGTGTGTGTGCCCGGGAAGCTGTCTCAGCCCGGGCTGACACACACGAGGGGGGTGGGGGGGGCTGAAGCTTTTTGAGCCCAATGGGTGTTGCGCGCCTGGCCCGGTCATGTCCTATGGTTAGCGGTCGTCACTGGTACCAACTGGCCACCTCAGCTCTGCCTAACTCAGCGTGGTCCAGTACGAGGCCTGACAGGTTTGACACAACAGGCTCTGCTCTTGCACCTTCAAAATCGAGTATGCCAGCCCACACCATCACAGGGAGCAGCAAAACAGTAGGGCACCACAGCCCAAGAGCAGTCAGGCCCTGAGAGGGAAACAGACAGGTAGGCAGCAAAAGAATGGGGCATCCAGTAGGATTGCCACTGGTAACCTCCTTGACCCCTGCATCGCTAACACTGCAAACAATCACACTAAGCAACAAACAACCTGAGCAGTCGTGCAACATTGATATCGCTAGCGACTTCCTTCCTAAGCCTCAATAGGACACGGACCCCCCAGGTTGGCTCCCGGCCCCGCCCCCATACAAACCCACAAATCAATACTTGACGACCAGAGCTGTGGGTAAAGGAGGCCATGTTTATTACAAACCATCACACAAACATGACAATATATAATTAATACAATTCAATACGATCTGGATTATCAAATTTAATCGCAAAGCAATATTTACATTTAATTTGATCTAAAAATCATAATCCATCAGCAAGTCTGACAGAACTCAATTTATATCCCAGAAGAATGTTGTCTATTGCTCCAGCACTAAGGGGCCTTCTGGCTCGCGTCCCCAACCAACTGAGAGCCACGCAAGGCGCAACCCACCTGCGTCCTTGAGAGGTGAGCCCCTGCCATCTGGTCCTTGTCCGCAACCTGAGGGGCCCACCCTCCACCACCAGGCTGCCCATCGGGGCTCGTAGGGAATAACCAGGGGCGGATGCCCCATGCCCTATTTTGTAAACTGGCGCCCTTGCCCCCAGCCGGTGTCTCCATTCTCTCTGGGGTGAGCTTACCGTATCTCCCCTCAGTGCTGGCCTAGGGAGTATGCAGGAGGACTCCCTTAACAATGTAAGGCAATTTATGTGGCTTCCTTACCGCCACTCTCTATTCAACTTCCAACTCCTTTCCAAGCTCTAAATCTAGGGATGGGTGGGTGGGAGATTCACGGAGTCCCCTGCATGCCGTGGCCGGCGCCGTAAGGAAGAGAGGGCGAGGACCAGGGCGAGTTGCCCTAAATAGGCCCACGCCCACTCCTCCCTCTCGCTGTTGCCTGCTCCAGCCAGGAGTGACGTCACGACGCTGCCCCGGAAGAGATTCATGTAGTAGTCACGCCCGAACCACGAGGGCGTGGCCGGGTTCCCGGGGGCCGCATCCTAATGGCGCGCCTCCTGATAGTCCACGCTTTCAATAGGACACGGACCCCCCAGGTTGGCTCCCGGCCCCGCCCCCATACAAACCCACAAATCAATACTTGACGACCAGAGCTGTGGGTAAAGGAGGCCATGTTTATTACAAACCATCACACAAACATGACAATATATAATTAATACAATTCAATACGATCTGGATTATCAAATTTAATCGCAAAGCAATATTTACATTTAATTTGATCTAAAAATCATAATCCATCAGCAAGTCTGACAGAACTCAATTTATATCCCAGAAGAATGTTGTCTATTGCTCCAGCACTAAGGGGCCTTCTGGCTCGCGTCCCCCAACCAACTGAGAGCCACGCAAGGCGCAACCCACCTGCGTCCTTGAGAGGTGAGCCCCTGCCATCTGGTCCTTGTCCGCAACCTGAGGGGCCCACCCCTCCACCACCAGGCTGCCCATCGGGGCTCGTAGGGAATAACCAGGGGCGGATGCCCCATGCCCTATTTTGTAAACTGGCACCCTTGCCCCCAGCCGGTGTCTCCATTCTCTCTGGGGTGAGCTTACCGTATCTCCCCCTCAGTGCTGGCCTAGGGAGTATGCAGGAGGACTCCCCTAACAATGTAAGGCAATTTATGTGGCTTCCTTACCGCCACAAGGGCGACCAGGGCAAACCGCCCTTCGCCCTCCCCACCACAAGGCAACCCCTGAACCCTTAGGTTCCCATCAATCTTCAGGCTTGGAGCCATGTCTGATTTAAATGCCCGGATTCATCAGTCCTGTTACCTCTAATGCGGGATAAACCAACTCAGGGGACTGGAGTCCCACATGGCGTCTTGCGCCAGCTGCTAGTGTGTGATCAGAGAATCACCCATGTCACTCGCCCGAGGGAGACCTTCTCACCGCCCCCAGCTTCAACTCCCGCTGCTGCTTGCAAAAGAGCCATACAGGCCCTACGCACGGGCAAGCGACCCAGTATCTACACCGCTTTGGCACACATACTACCTCAAACTTGCCCGGTGAAATATCCGTCCTGCTGCGCATGTCGCGGCCCCATTTCTGATTATAGTGATCAACTACCTTGATCCCTCAGCTGCAGGAAATAGTCCAGCATGCGATATGCACTAACTATGCGCAAGTGTGCCCTGATAATCGATGGGCATGCATACCCCCTTGAGCATCAACCAGCCGCTACAGGACCCTTCCTAATATGCTCAGGTTATAACCTCCTGTAGGGAGTGAGCCTGTCTACCTTAGAGAACCCAGTGTCCAGGCACTACAGACCTCCCATTGCCCTGAGTCGCGATGTCCTCACCAGTCAGCTCCCCTGGAGGAGCCCCCACAGGAGAATAACAACCCTGCACCTGTTGCGGGAAATAAGGTAAGTCCGTCAGATGACTGCTCCTGAAGTGGGGGTCACCTAACTTGTAACTTGCTAATATCTTATTCATCAAGAAGGAATTGCCCGCATTCTGAGTCCCCTAAGTTTGGCACCGAAAGTGACCACCATCTGTTGTGTCCTCACGCCAGATACAGGGACGCTTTATGAACCCCGTAAATGCCAACCGCCTCAAGTGGGTCTCCAGTCGGGAAAGAGGGGGGTTCCTCCCCGCTGCCACCCCCCAAGACCTGCAAGGCCTAACCACTCTCGGTCCAGACCTCTGAGTGCGCCCACAGAGGGGTGTTCCTACCAACTATGAAAGGGGGCGTACTCCCACCCACTGCAGCGATGATGCCAACCTAGCCATAAAGCTGCTGCTTGAATGGAGGCCTCCTGGCCCCTCAAATACTGCCTGTATTATGTGCGCAGCCTTTTTCCCCCGGCCCCCCTCCTAGCTGCTCGGAATAGCCCAACTGCCGATGTAGTGTAGCTGCCAGTGTCCCAGCGTCCACCCTACCCCCGGGAAAGAGTGGTCTGCCTATTCCTATAGGCCCCCTCTTGGCCAAGTGGACAGCAAAGCATGATAAGGTGTCATCTACACATGTATGCCCTACCTGTTCCCTAGAACTGGCTAGCAGCAGCCAAACTCTCTCATTGGCTGAACCAGAGACTCCCACCAGACACACGAAGAGCTATGTAAAAGTGCGGTGCATGTAATGTTAAACTAAAGGGGAGGAACTCTGTCCCTGCAATGGGAAGCTCCCTTGAGTCATGTATCCCTAACGGGCCTCATCCGGTCAAAAGCTGATTAATCGCGGAAAAAACCTGAAAACGATGGTGTGGCTGAGCATGACAATTAACTGATGCATAGATGAGTGGCCCCGCAGGACACTCCTATACCCAACCATCCAGTGAAAGATACCCGACTGACTAGCATCCTGCTGAAGACCTTAAAGGAGTCCTGTAACACGAACATGCTGCCCAGTAAGCACCTTTTATTAAAGCCAGCATGTACGTATGTTCCCTGTCCGTACGCAGCCAACACTAGAACGCATGGCAGCCCTGAGCTAAGGGCGCCTCTGACTTATGAAAGAAAGGGACAGAGAATGTTTCATGCCAGTAAGTCTGCCAGCGCCCCATATGCAGCGCCACCCCAGTCCCCAGAACGCTCTCGACTGGAGGGAGCAATGCAGCAGAGGGGCAGGGGCCCTAGGGGTCAACAAGGCAGTGTGTTGTACACCCCCCCGGAGTGTACCACTAGGATCTTACTCCCCATTCAACACTCCCTGGGCTGTGTCCCCTGTCCCCCCCCAGGAAGCTCCCGAAGTCCTCACTGTTTAGGCGTACTCCTCGCCTGCCACAACCTTACGAACCCCCCCTAGAGGCCCCAAGATCTACATTGTAACACGATCCGTGTTTAAGAAGGGGCAGGTTCGGGCCCAGGGTCACGCATGTAAAGAGAGGTCAGTGCCAGCTCAGGAACACCCCTGTACCAAAAGGAAGAAGGAGGTCGTGACCCAGGGACACAAATGTACGAAGAGAGGGAGGTGCCAGACCACAAAGACGCCTTCCCGGAAAAAAGGCCTGTGGAAACCCAGGATCACACCTGAAGTTTGAAGAGACAGATCCGCGAACCAGTATCGATCAGGCGAATCGCACCCTCTGGGCACATTTGCAGCGATGACCGACACATCCTGCGCGTATACCGTCCCCAAAACAAACAGACCCCAACGACGTACATGCCACAAGAGATGTGAAGGGACCGATCCAATGTTGAGACATAGCGAAGGAACAGACGGGCCCTAAGATGATGCCCGAGAGGTCGAGCCCGCAACCGAAGAAGCCCCCAAATCGCCAGGACAGTAATCACCGTCAGCTACAAGCAGAGTGTGCGTGACAGCATAATAAACCCCATGGGCCATAATGATTCCAACAATGAACCGTAATGGTATTAGGGGGATTTGAGGTCGTTAGCTACCATGGGCTCCCAGGGCTCTAAGTGAGTCACGAGGCGGCTCGGGTTCCCAGGCGTAAACCAAGACCGACAAGCTACAAATCTCAAACTGCGCCATACTTCCTCTCCCCCACCAACACAGGAGCCACGAGTCTTGTGGGTTTAACGGCGCATAATGACGCACCCCAGGTGGCGGAGAGGCCTCTATAATCCTCGGCTGCCCTTTTCAGCTTATCTCCATCACCCCTAGGTACACAGACCCTCCCCTTGGGGCTCTTAACACATAATGCCCCGCACATATTCACATGTACTGTGAGAGCATACATACGCATTCATTAAACTCAGTTTGTTATACACAAACACACGTGTACCATGGAGGCATATACCTTCCTAAAGTAACATCCAGTTTAGTAAAACACATATATATTTGCTCAAATGATTAAGCACTCACAAATTCTTAAACACGTCGCTAGATATACACACACACGGACACGCGTGTGCAAAGTATACCAGCCCCCACACTTCTTATACACGCACTCCATCATTAAGACACCACTATGTATACACAAAGACATGCACACCTAGACTGGTGTACGAATATATATATGGACATACACGTATTGTATTCCTTCAGAGATACCTTGCAGTACACACAAGCACACATATGCAAGTATACAATGCATATGTCTACATCCATAACACATACGTTCATACAAGGCACAACGTCACCTAGCTCCCCTACCCGTATCCCGAAACTTGGACAAGCCGCCTACCGTGCAGGGGATACCGCACAGGATGGAACTTCAATCGGAAGCCCGAAGAAACAACAATCGTGAGTACACCAAGCAGGCTCATCATATTCTCACGGAAAACACCAAACTGTAACTCGGCAATGCCGCCAAGTCATCCTCTGCAACACGCGTTTCATAATCTCATGCCAGACTTTGCCCGCGATTATCAGAGGACGCAACAACGTTATTTTTATAATGCGACGTGCCACGCCATTTTGTTGTCCCGACCGCAAATGCAAGGGACCCCCAGGCTAACACCACCATCTGATTCAACAATGTTGAACGGCCCCGCCGAGGCCCGACCCAGGGCTCCTCAGCAGCGAACAACTGGACTGGCCCTACAAGCGTATCGGGATCACTGTGCCCCTCAGCTCCCACACCCAGCCCCTAGGTGGCAACCGACCCCAACGCCAGCCCTTGGCGCCATCTCTCTAACGCGACATATCCGCGCTCTTCCAAAAAAGCGCAACAACGTCTATGGATGAGCAGAGCCGCGCTGCACTAGACAACACGTGTTTTGAATACCCACTGATGCACCATTGTCCTTTGAAAGCGCTTTATTCCACATTGTGAAAGGCTAACGCCACTGGGCCAAATCAGGCTCCCTGTCCTTCCCTCTACTCCTTTAGCCCGGCATAATTCAACAAAACCCACTCTCGGCAATTGGCGTGATAACTCCATCCCAACTACCATAAAGTGCCGATATCCCACCATACACACAATCACCCCGGGCACCTTAACAACCAAGCGGTTGATCGTGTAACGAACGGGGACTAGAGACTTCCGGCCGCGACTACCGTTTAAGGTGCGTTCGTCCGCTCTCTGTACCGGGCAGCCGCAGGAAAAAGGAAGCGCCAGGGATCAGCGTGATTATAGTTCCCCTTTATTGCACAACAATTTATTTAGCGCACCTCCCCTGCGTCTGCCCAACCACAAAGATCACAGATCCCCGCCCCTTACCTCCGTGCGCTGGAAAGCACCACCACCGAAAGCCTGCCTGACCGGGAATCCCACCGTCACGAATGATGGATGTCCCACGAGTATCGCCGCCCCGAACCTTCTCCGCAAACGCCCTCTACGGCCTGCATGGGAGATAAAGAAAGAAACAGGAAAGACGACTCTCCACTGCAAGAAGAGTCACGGAGATTCACGGAGTCCCCTGCATGCCGTGGCCGGCGCCGTAAGGAAGAGAGGGCGAGGACCAGGGCGAGTTGCCCTAAATAGGCCCACGCCCACTCCTCCCTCTCGCTGTTGCCTGCTCCAGCCAGGAGTGACGTCACGACGCTGCCCCGGAAGAGATTCATGTAGTAGTCACGCCCGAACCACGAGGGCGTGGCCGGGTTCCCGGGGGGCCGCATCCTAATGGCGCGCCTCCTGATAGTCCACGCTTTCAATAGATGTTCTTGAGTTGCTCGGAATCTATGTCAAAATATCCGTAAGGCAGGAACAAACATAATCGTCCTGCCACCCTTGAGATGCCCTTAGAAATATACGATGCTAAGATCACTGCAGTAATAAAATTGCCTTAACTGAAGAAAATGTTTCTACTTTCATGTAATGTTTATTATTACACTCTTCCAACTTTTGCTTACTCTTTAGATAACGACAATTGCATTTTACATGCTCCACAAAGTATGTTCTCCATACACGGGTCCACAAACTTGCAGAAAAATCAATGCACCTGAAACAAATGTTTTGAAAAGAGAGAAAGAACACAACAAGACAAAAATAATTCTGGCTGCTTCAATTCGTATAAGTCTGTTTTTTGCACTTGGACATTTAATAGATTGAGATCTTTTCGCAAAGGCGTTTTGGGGTAGGCAAAGTAGTAGACCTGTAGTACTTTTTTACAGACACATATTCTTTTGTGGCTAGGGTCGGACTGGCCTATAGGGCAATAAGGCAGTGTATGATGGGCTGGTCTGACAAGCCAGTCTGTGGGCTGGTTTTTTGGCTGTTTCTGGCCTATTTTTTGGTCTGCTATGTTGATTTCCCTGATATTAAAACAAAATATTGCCAGCAGCAAATTCAAATCCATGCAGTCTCCCATGCCTTTCAAAACACTCATACAGTGTGTCTATACAAGTTCAAATCTGCTCCAATTTGCAAACGTGGGACACTTTTTTAGCTATCTGGCTCACTAATTGGTGCCACTTTCATTTTGGTGTCTGGGCCTATTTTCTGTCCCAGTCCCACCCTGTTTATGACCACTAAACGTCTAAAAGGTGAATACAATGGGAATATGGAGGAACTATTCATAGACACTTATTGCAAATAGAAAGGACTGTGCTCACTTTACACTTTTACTGATAGAGAATTGGGCAGGCTGTACTGATTCACAAAGTCATGAAGGACTATGTAAAAGAATAATCCTGTAGTACTACTCCTGTAATCATAATTGCTTTTGTACATCGGCCTCGTTGCCTCTTGACTCTGCAGTGTTCACGGTATTATATATACAGGTCCAGTGATTATTGGATTGTGCCTTTATTGAGGTTTTTATTCCTCGATGGCTACTATTCTCATTGGCATTTATTGAACAGCTACGAGCCAATCAAAATGCATAATTTCCATGGTTCTCTTTTAAATTTTAAACTTTCATTGCCAACCCCTGAAACAGAATGGCCATCACAAAGATTGCGCGGATTCCGATCACAGACTCCTGACCAGGCAACTTGTGCCAAGGATCCGCCACAGATTAACCCTGAAACATCCCTACATTCTTTACAGACATTGTCAAAAACAAACTAAGGCAAGAAGTAAAAGGAACCATTTGCTGTAAAGCCACGGGCACTGTTTGCACATTTACGGCACTGCTATAATGTTGTCAAGGTCATCGCGCCGGGGCGTGGAGAAAATGGGAAATGAAAAAGAAATCAGGGTGAATTAATTAGAATCCCTCCTGGCACCAGTAGGAAACCGGCTCATTTGGCTCAGTGGTGGAGATCGTGTTTTAAGTCTACATGTTGTAAGTTCAAATCCAGAAATCCACAGGAGCAGCAATTACTCCGTGGCCCCATGGAGAGCATCGCTGTGTGACGCCGCCGCAGCGCGCGCGCCGGCTCCCGCATTCATAGGCACGCGGAGCATTTTTAACCGTTGTAATTGTTTTTTAATGACCCATTGCTAATAGAGCAGGCAACACGCTATTTGTTCTGGATGTTGTCGTTATTATTATTCATAATGTGGCATATATTTACTCATAGCTGTCACCCCCCTATGCATGCAACAACATCCTACAATGTCAACAGTGGTTGATTCGTAATAATGCCTACACGCAGAAGATATGGAGGTCTTGTCCGGGGGCATCACCAACAAGTCCTCTGCCCAGCTAATGTTTGCGAACTGCCAAAGCAACTTCCGGAATCGAATGTTTACTTTGCTGATTATGGTTTAAGAAAATGATTATGCTTCATTATCCATTGTTTAAACCTCTCAGTGAAGGGTTTCTGGCAAAAAGAACTGGAAATGAAACGTGACTGCAAACTTAAAATTGGAACATGCCACCTGTGGAGGTCTGCATACCAAAAAGAGACCGGCTAATCTCCAACCAAGTCTTCATAGCAGAAAATAACTATCATCGCATAGGATTTCATGTGTCCTGCAACGTTTCAATATTTCTACTATACGGTCGTGATATGCTCTCATACTTATCAAAGCCATATTTAGAAATGAAAAAGAGGCAATCTTCAGGGGGTCGGACCTGGCAAACACGACATAGCAGTTGAAAGAAAATAGGGTCACTGGGCTGAGAAGAGGGCGTAGAAAGACAGACGTCATAGTAAGATGCTGAGAGCCATATTTATAATTTTTTCACACAATGCAATGCAGCAAGACAGCTTGCAACGCTGCGCTGCATGAAAGGGAGATGGAAGGAATACGCCATATCTAACAAGATATTGCGCAATCCTGCTCTGTCCTTGCTCTGGTGCACTTTTGGCTACTTGGCAGCAAAGCAGGCACCCTAGCACCATGGTGCAAGGGTGCCTGCGTTAAGTTATGCTATGTTATTTATTTTTGTAAAGCACTCGTTTACCAATGGGTGTCTTGGCACTGCCTTGTCAGAGATTGTCAGTTAGAGCTGGAATTAATTGCTGACAGAAACTTAACAGAACAGAAAAGAAATGAATTACTGATCAAAGAGCTATGTTTTGATTTGGAGGCAAGATTGTTTTTGTGCAGGAAGGAACACCTTCCTGCACGAAAATAATCCTTTGAGGCTTTTTCTTCTTTCTCTGTGTGCTGCAGAAAGCAGTACGCGTAGAAAGAGGAAAAAACGAGGAGAAATAAAGATATTTCTCCTTGTTACGCCTCCCCTGGAAAGGTCTACCACTTACCGTAAATCTGGGAATGCTCCAAAATGCATGGGTGGATGTATGGGAACAACCACGCTCCACCCATGGAACACCTTCATAGGGCAGAGTAACGCAAGACAGTTACTTGCGTTGCCTTTCATTACTCCAGATTTACCAAGAACCGCAGGGCCACACAAGGTGGTCTTGTGTGGCTTGGAAAATCTCATGTAGGTTTTGAGTCGCCCTTGGGTTATCTTGCATGGTGCAAGGGCGATGCAAAACTTTGATAAATATGCCCTTAAATATTTAAGTCCTGCTCAAAGCAACGACAAAAGCGATTTTTAATGTAATCCAATGTTAACAGGAATCTAGAACTCCACTCTAGAGTGAGTACTCCTCTTTGATAGAAATAATATACAGAAGTGAGGACCTCTTAGATATTTTTGGTTTAATTTGCAGTTAGATAGGTTGGCTGATGTGTTACCGCCATGGCAGATCATAGTGGCACCTGACCATCTACCATATTTAATGATCTAAGACGTTCTACAATGTTGTTGTTGCATGAACTGGGGAAAAGTCATGTCCACTAGCAAACAGGCCTTTGAGGAGGTCCAAACCGCTAGCAGATTTGTAAACATGGATCTGCTGTGGAATTCACTTGATTGCCAGACTTGGTGTGGCGCACAAAAGTCTGCCATGTGCAAACTTTAAAGTCCCATAGTGTAGAAGCAAACCGTGCATGTTTGGTATCGGGACACTTACTTTGTGCAACAAGGTTTATCATGATAGAAATTCTGCAATGGCTCACACTCGCATAGCATCAAGCAATGAGCAGCATCAAGTACATCACTTACAAAATAACAACCACCCCCAAGGAACATCCCATGATACACACAGCTGTGTCTGGGACACCAAGACACATACCATAAGCAATCAAGACTTTTAGAGCAAGAACATGCAGGTTCACAGACAATGAGCCTGAGATCATAGTGGATGAGATTATTTGGTTCTGGGCAGGGCTGGACTGGGAACGCAAACTAGCCCTGGCAATTACGTCGGACTGGCCACCCAGGGGAGCTGGGGGTCGGTACTGTTGGGAAGCACTGCTGCTGCACTTTTGTTTCAGGGGGGTTGATATTGCAGCAATGCTGCAAATCTGGCCGGCAGTAACAAAAATGGCCCACACTGGTCCAAAACCGGCCCCCACCCTTCCGGCCCACCAGGAAAACGCCCGGTGCCCACTACGGCCAGTCTGCAAATCTCATTTTTCCACCCCAGTGGGCCAATCTAAATTTGGGAACCTCAATGTTTTTCATGACTGAGGAGCGTAGAGCTCTGAGAGGGATGCACCAGCGAAAACGCTGACTAAGAGACGCCGGTCCAGTGTTGTGTAGTGCATTAAAAGCAATACATAACGTCTTAAATGCAATCCTTTTTTTATAGGCAACCAATGCAGTTCGCTCAGTGCTGTCTATGCTGAGTGAAATTTTCGAAGACCAAAAATGAGGCGAGCTGCAGCATTCTGTAAAGTTTGAAGTTTGGCTAACATTTGTAGTTGCAAACCAATGTATAGTCTATTGCAATAGTCGAGTTGGGATAAAATTAATGCCAACATAACTGATTTTTGAAGATTAGTGGGAATGTAGGGGAGAATCGAAATTTGCCTAGCTCAGTAACGGTAAGTTTCAATTCTATTAAGGACACGGAGGCGAGGATTATGCTTTTCCTTCTTCGCTTTATTATCTTTACAATTTTCCCAGCAGCCAGAAAAGCAAATAAATGATATTTATTCCAGAAACAAGGAAAAAACGCCATTTAGGAACGTGAACAAACACAACAAGTCTGCCACAAGACTACAACTCCCATGAGTCCATAGGCATATCCAACAATCATAGTCCTTTCATAGTGTCTATAACATGTAGAAGGTTGCTCCATCTTAGGTGTCCTTCCTCTTTCTTCGCGCAAGTAACGCCACATTGTCACTGATCCTGTTTGGTATTGTCATTCCCTGAAAAAATGAAGTAAACAAAGTAAAACTTCTTGAAGTCTACTTCAATAAATTCGAACTACATCAATGAAGCAGAACTTAACACTTTCCATAAGGGACAATGAAATATGTATTCAGAAATTAACTGTGACTACTTACAGTCATACGGGTGGGTTCGCACGAAATGTGCCGCGGGCGGGATAATCCTCGCCTCCGTGTCCTTAATAGAATTGAAACTTACCGTTACTGAGCTAGGCAAATTTCGATTCTATGTCAGGACCGGAGGCTCAGATTATGCTAGTTCAAAGCTTACTTACCACCAATTGAGCCACATCCACAATCGGTTTGAAGTAAAACCGTTTAAAAGTGGAATCCGAAGACCAATCTGCGGCGCGCATTAAATCTTCCAAACGGGCTCCCAGGGAAAAGGCCTTAGATGCCATTGCGCCCCTGGCTGAATGAGCTCCAAACTGTTTGGTATTAATACCCGCCTCTTGCATGACCCAACGCACCCACCTTGCTATGGTGGGGGAAGAGACAGCCCTATGCGGTTTTCTTAAAGGAATAAGAAGTTGACGCTCACCCGGAGGGTGAAATTCCAAAGTCATGTCTTCATACGCCTTTAGGCACTGCACCATGCAAAGCTTAGGAGTATCCGCAAAGGCCGGGTAAGAGATAGATCTGGAGAAAGACTTAGTGCGGCGTCCAACCGTAAATGTAACCCCTTCTGGAGAAAAAACTCTCGCCGAGATGTCCAATGCACGCACGTCAGAGACCCTACGACAGGAAACCAAACACAACAGCATGGCCAATTTTGCCGAAAGTTCTTTTAACGACAGGTACTTGTTCGGTTGCCAGGACAAAAAGAGATTGAGGACCAGATTGACGTCCCACAGGGCCGAGTAGCGTGGTTCCGGGGGTAACGAAATTCGAATACCCCTCAAAAGTCTACACACAAAAGGATGTTCCCCCACTGGAGCCCCATCGATGGGGTAATGAGCTGCTGAAATCGCGGAACGCACCGCGTTAATGGAACGGTACGCTAGGCCTTCCGTTGCCAGCTCTGCTAAGAAATTCAGGATGGGAACGACGCCTGCGACCATGGGATCCAAATCCCGTCGAAGACACCAACACATCCATTTAGTCCAGGCGGAACGATAGCGTTTTGAGGTACTGTTCGCCCAGGCTCTTCACAAAAGGGACTCAGCTGGTCCCGAAAGGCCCAGGAGTGACCAGCGTCGCCTGAAAGCCGCCATGCCATGAGGCGGAGAGAACCCTGGGAGATGAGGTGATGTTGCTCTCTGGCCGGGTTCAGAAGGAGGTGAGGAAACTGGGGGAGTAGGATTGGAGAATCCCAAGAAAGTTCCAGAAGAACCGGAAACCAAACTTGGTACCTCCAAACTGGGGTCACCATCACCACCTCTGCTTTCTGGCGGCGAATTTGAGCCGCCGTCCTCACTATCATGGAGAACGGGGGAAACGAGTAGCTCCGCTCCTGATTCCACTCCTGAAGAAACGCATCTGTGGCCTCCGCGAGGGGGTCTGGTCTCCAACTGAAGAAGCGCGGCAGCTGGTGATCTAGGCGCGATGCGAAAAGGTCTATTGAGAACGGACCCCACCGCTCGTGTAACCACTGGAAAACTGGAAAATCCAGCTTCCACTGGCTGGAATCCTTTAGATGTCTCGAGTGCCAGTCCGCCACTTGGTTGGCCTGGCCAGGCAGATACTCTGCGGTCACGGAAATGTGATGGCTCAAGCAGTAGTCCCAAAAATCCTTTGCCAAGTTCGCCAGAGCCCTGGAGCGAGGCCCCCAGATGGTTGGCGTAACGGACCATAGAAACATTGTCCATTTTTAACAGGACACAGGAACGAATCTTGTCTCTGGTCCAGCACTGAACTGCAAATGACCCCGCTAAGAGTTCCAGGCAATTGATGTGTAACGCCTGTTCGTCTAATGACCAGACGCCGCCGGTAGAGAATTCCCCGCAACGGGCGCCCCACCCCGACCTGTTGGCGTCGGATTCTATAACGAGGTCCGGTACCGATCCGAAGGTCGCCCGACCGTTCCAGGCTTCCATGTGGGTCAGCCACCACGACATCTCCTCCTTGACTTCTTGGGAGAGAGGGACTGTCTGATCGTAAGATAAACCCCTTCTGAGATGGTACGCTTTTAGGCTTTGTAAGGCACGATAGTGTAGGGGCCCCGGGAAGATTGCCTGGATGGACGAGGAAAGGAGGCCCACCACCCGGGCAATCTGCCGGAGGGAGGTATGAGTCTTGGTGATAGTCTGTCGCAACTCGTGCCGAATCCTGCTCATCTTCCGAGACGGAAGACTCAAGGAAGAGTGAATCGAATCCACCACAAAACCCAAGAACACCATGGTCTGAGCGGGTGCGAGGACTGACTTGTCTCCGTTGATGACGAAGCCCAAACCTTGCAAAAGGGAAACTGTCTGTTGTAACTGAATGACCAGTTTGTGGGGGCATTGCGCCATGAGTAGGATGTCATCCAGATAGACAATCATCCGAATGCCCTGTCCCCGGAGGAACTCTACCGCCGGGTGGAGCACCTTTGTGAAGCACCAAGGTGCCGAAGAAAGTCCGAACGGAAGGGTGGTAAATTCGTAAATCTGGGTCCTCCACTGAAACTGTAAGAACCGCCGGTGCGGAGGATGAATGGGAACCACGAGGTAGGCATCTTTTAAGTCCAGACGTACCATCCAATCGCCTGGGAGAAGAACATCCCGAAGGAGATGAATGCCTTCCATTTTGAAATGTCGGTAAACCAACCACCCGTTGAATTCTTTTAGGTTGATTACCGGACGCCGACCTCCATCGACTTTGTCCACCAAAAAAAGGTTGCTGAGAAAACCGTTGGGATGGAGGACCGAGCGACAAATGGCCCCCTTGCGGAGTAGCTGGGATACCTCTTCGTCGACCAATTGGGCGTCGGCCACAGAAAAATTGATGGGACAAGGGAGACTTACTTGGAGGGGGTGTCGTAAAACTCGATATGAAAACCCCTGATTGTTTGCAGCACCCAAGCGTCTCCTGTAAGACGCGCCCAAGCATTGTGAAAGACTGCTAACCGGCCCCCTATAGAGACCTGATCCGCCGACATGACACTCACCGTGGGTAACACTGCCAGCTGTGTTGTTTTTGAAGCCACCTCGGCCCCGGAATCTTTGACCCCTGGTGGGGTAAAAATTGGTGTAGTTCGCGGAGGAGTTGTACTGTCCTCGCCCGGAGCCTTGTCCCCTACCGGAGTTTTGCTGTCCGCCACGGCCGGTCGCGCGGCCCCTGCCACGACAGGCCCCTTGAGAAAAACGGGGCTGAAAAACTCTCTTAATGTTAGACTGTGCTTTGTCCAACGACGTGAACGTGGCTACAAACTTGCCTAATTCTTTTACAAACGGATCCCCGAATAGACCACCCTGTGCCACCACCCCTGCCTCCGAGGAGGCCAAGTCGCCTAATTTCGGGTCCAACTTTATTAAAAGCGAACGCTGCCGCTCTGTCGACAAAGCGCAATTAGCGTTACCGAGGAAGATAACTGCTCGTTGAGCCCAATTTGACAGAACGTCAGGGGAAATGGTGGAACCTGTCACCTTCGCCTCCTCAGCCATATCCAATATTTTTGTTAGAGGCCCTATTGCATCCAAAAGTTTATCTTGGCAGGAGCGCCAAGAACGGTCAATGCCCTTGCGGGGGGTCTTTCATATATTTGGCCAGGAAGGTGGCCATCTTGGAGTCAAGCTCCGGTGTAAAGGCCACCTTCCCATCCAGTGTAGGTTGAGGACATTCTGCCCGAAGGCAGCCCCTAGCTTCTTTTTCCAAGGGTTTGCGAAGGCGGCCCGCCACAAACTTAGCCACCTTGTCCCCAGGAGCCCAGGCCGCAGACCGCGGATGGATTATCTCATCCGGGTCTAGCATGTCGGAACTGTCCTGTGGCAACGCGGCTGAAGCGCTGGCCGGGTGCCAAGAGTGCGAAGACCCCTCATCCTCATCTGTATCCGCCGGTGACCCCCCATCCTGGGATGGTGACCCCGGTACCGGGGATGCAGGAGGGGGTGGAGCAGGAAGAGACGCATGAGGGGGGAGAACCGCTTTCGCTAGGAAAGCGCTCCTGAGACGTTCGAAAGCATCTTTATCCACACCCTGCGTCTCTTCAGGCTGACCCTCCTTACGGCCTTTTTTGGGGGATGGGGGACCCTCCCCAGGGATAGTGTCCTGCGCGGGGACCGGGGTCCCTAACTGGGCGAACGCCAGTTTGGCGCACTCCACCACTATACGGTTAGACAGGCGCTCCTCCATAGGCCCCACAACCTCATTCACACACCGGTAAATAGAGTTATCCACTGCCTCAAAAAATTAATCGTCATATGGGAGGTATTGCTGTACTTCCTCCTCCTGGTAATAGTCTCCCTGCTCCATTGGAAAAACCAAATTAAACACGTGGGGTCCTAATGCTGTGAAAACAGGGCCACCGACTATGAGTATCTGCAACCACAGCACCAACCCACTCACTGGATGCAGGCACAGTTGGGAATTCCCACTGTAAATATGGGCAGACCTTAGGACTGCAACGTTTTTTGGAGCGGAGCAAAACCGCACTCGAGGCTGCACTGCCCTCGAAATACGCGCTGGCCCTCAGGAGACTGATGGGGCCCAACCGCAACCTCGCGCGTCTGAAATAACAGCCTGAAAGCAATGCAGAGAGAAAACCTGCCCGTAGGCGATTACGCGGTGAAACCGCTATACGGACCCCCGTCGGGGCGTAGAATTTGCCTGTGAAATGAGGGGGAATTAATACGGACCCCACCGGGGCGTAAGAGTGTGGCGGCAGGAGGGACAAGGCTCACGGCGCTCGTAGCTCCCGCAGCGCGGCTCCTCATCTGAGGAGACCGCGCCGCGGGAGCAACGAGACGCGCGAGCTCCCTCTAGCGGTCCTCAAAGGCACCGCACGTAACAGGGGAACGGCCGCGTAACGCCGAAAACGCTCCCGCGGCCACTAGGAATCTGTAGGGTAAAAACACAGCATAGTTCAACACTGCAATCACCCCCTCCCCGTTACAAACCTATTTAAGGAAAAAACGGGAGGGGTGCAAAACAACTGTATGAGCACAATCAATACAAAGTCATAGGAACAAGAAAGATGAACTTAACTGGCTGCGAAGCAGCGAAGAAAGAAGGAAGGACACCTAAGATGGAGCAACCTTCTACATGTTATAGACACTATGAAAGGACTATGATTGTTGGATATGCCTATGGACTCATGGGAGTTGTAGTCTTGTGGCAGACTTGTTGTGTTTGTTCACGTTCCTAAATGGCGTTTTTTCCTTGTTTCTGGAATAAATATCATTTATTTGCTTTTTCTGGCTGCTGGGAAAATTGTAAAGATAATAAAGCGAAGAAGGAAAAGCATAATCTGAGCCTCCGGTCCTGACATAGAATCTCCCTGAAGCTCTTCAAAAGGAAGAAAACCGAGGAGGCTATGTAATTGATCTGATTTTGAAAGGAGAGTTTTTTGTCAAAAATGACACCCAAATTTCAAACCTTTTCCACTGAGGACGGGACTGGACCCATATCAGGTGGCCACCCATCCGGAGACCAGAAATTGGTGTTGTTGCCGAAGAGTAAAATCTTAGACTTACCTGAGTTTAGTCTCAGTCAATTCTCAACCATCCAAGATCTAATGTTCTCCATACAGAGTCGGAATTGGGAAGCTGTGTGGGCCGTTTTTCTTGTGACAGACACCAACATTTGTGGGTCATCTGTGAAGGAAACAACTGAGAATCCAAAAGTTTTTACAAGTTTGACCTCGATGATGCACAAACCACTTAAAACCCCTGATGTCCAGGCGAACATGATTCCAGTAAAAATTTTCTCAATTTTTGCCCGACTGACCAAGTCAAAATATCTGCACCTAATTTCCAGTGCAGTACCCCCTATGGACCTCTCGCTGGGTCCAGTAGCAGGACAAGTGACCCCTCCCCCCACAATTAGTGGTGAAACAACTAGTCTAATGGGATTCACAGGAACACAAAGAGTATTGGATCAAGGAACGCAATTTGATTGGAAGCACCTAGAAACAACGTTTGTCTGCAACTTGACGGGCTCTCCCACATGCCCTCCAAATGGCAGGAATACAGTCGAGCCCTTGTGGACAGGTAGCGAAAGACTGTCACAGCCCGTTGAGAACACAGAAATACAACTGGTTACTATCAGCTGGGAGGCTCTAGTTGGTCTTCCCCATGGGAGTGTGCACACAGACCCCATTAGTAACAACAACTCAGACCACTTGGAGCTGACCAGCAGAGGTCCCCTTACCGCTCATTATGAAATACAGCAGCCCATCATTCAGTCTGCAAGAGAGGACATACATGTCCACTCAGAATTGCTCTTTATTCCTCAATACATCACAAAAGGTCCTATGGACACCCTCAACAGAGGAAACCTGCTTCGGCTGGTCAGTCAAGTCCCCACATTAACGCTTATAACCTCAAAGGACCTTGAATGGGTAAGGTTTGATCCACCATTATTAAACTCAACTGGGGAAGTAACCAAATCAATATGCAAGAGAGCGGCTGAAAGAGACGCAGTGTGGAGGGATACTGCCATATTTGCGGAATGGGGCATCTAGCTACACATACCCTCACCAGTGAAATACCCGCATGTTCTCTTAAACCCACACCCCAGTGAAACTCAGAGTGTGCTGAAGGGTACAACTGGAGGCCAACGGGGCTGGGGCTCAGAACCAGAGGGCTTGTGTGCCCTAACAATTGTCTGGACACACAATCAGAGGGAGCTGCATTCTGACTCTCAAAGAGACACACATAGGATGCTGGGTGCCCAGGTGTCCGCCAAACCTAAAAGACAGAGATATAGGCCCTAGCCCCGTGAGATGCCATACTCATTTGACCCCAGGATAAAATAAATCACTATCACTCTTCTGCAATGTTATGTTATGTTACTATTATTTGCTATAGCGCATGTATCACCCGGGGGCATCTCGGCGCTGTCTATCAGGTCCAACAGGGAAGCTCTGACCTACCTGGAAACAAACTGCATCCTCTGCCTCCAGGAGACTTGGGAGCACGTCTTTGCTAGGTTTCTATGAGATTTTTTAATCTGCTCTACAAGCAAGTCAGTTAAGGTGCCCGTCAGGGGGCCTATCAATGTTTATCAAGCATACTACCACCTTGGAGGACACCTCCCCAGCAAGGCGGCCCAAGCAGTCTCTATCAGAGGCCTAAAACGTAATCGGAAAGCCACTGACCTTATACTGGTCAACTGTAAAATCAACGCTGCAAAAAAACTTTGACGATAATCCAATAACTGCTGGACGGTCTAGAATTGCTGATTCTGGATCACCCTGGGCACGAAATCATAATGGTGGGTGATTCCAATATCAGTGGCTTGGGGGAGCCACCTCTCAGCGTCGTCCGGGAGAGAGGGAGGCATATCACACAGGAATTTCTGCCAACCTACAAACTGGCATCAGTACAAAGTGAGATTTTAGTAAACGAGAAGGAATGTTCATTTCTCCCAACATGTAAAGGCCGATCAACTATTGATTAGGTCTTCCTTTCAGAGTGCTTAGCCACATAAATAGTGCAAATTGAAATCACAGAAAGGTCAGAAAGTGACCACAACCCACTAAAATGTATCTTGAACCTCCTAGTACAACCCTCCATGGAGAGCAGGCAGGTGGGTTCGTCAACAGGAGAAAAGAATGCAAATTTGAGGCTACAGGATTCGGCTCTCCAGTAGTGGAATAAGTCTATGGAGGACCTCAGATCCTGTCTGAAAGGTGAAGGAATCAGGTCCAACGCAATGCAACACAGTGGGGCCAGAGAATCTCAATGCAATATGATAAAGCCATCATTGTTGCAAGAAGGGCCTTTCGCAGAGCGCAGTGGACTCACAAACACAAATCCACAATATATTCAGCTGTGGAGGTCAAATGTAAGAGACAAACCCTAAAGAGAACAGTCTGGGAACATAAAGACACAAGGAGCGAAAAGCATTGGGCAATCATATTTCAGCTGCTGAAATATGCCCAAACCAGGCGCACTTCTGGGAACATGTGAATAAAACTAAAGAGCTGCAAGGAATCATTTGAGAACGGCGTCTCAGAAGCCGCTTGAGTCAGGCATGTAACAGAATTACACACCGATAACCAGACTACCCTGCTGGCCTCCATTCAGTCTGGGGCTACAGTCAATAATCAAATCTCCTCCATTGATGTTTTTACAGGGGAGCAGCTATCTGGCCGATGAACAGAGATAGTTCGAGGCATGAGCCTCCTTTACAATCACCTGAAGCGCTACTTGCAGTATCCAAACAAACTACTAGCAGGAAGGTTGAAAGTATCATCAAACAGATGAGGCAGGATGGGACTCCTGGTCCCAATGGCTACCCGGCGTCACTGTTTAAATATGCCCCTGACAACTGGGCAAGGATATTGACTCCACTCTTCAACAGTGCGTTCCAAACCGTGACAGTCCCTGATACTTGGAGAGGGTCCATCCTTTGCCCCATAAACAAAAAGGGGGACCATTTAGTGGCTTCAAACTACTGTCTAATTACACTCCTTGATGTGGAGGTCAAAGCATATGCACAGACCCTCTGGAGCTGCTAGAGGTGTGGGTTTAAGAGCAACACATTTTACTATTATTCCAGTCCGGCTTCAGAGCACGGGCGTCAACTGTGGACAGCATCCTAGCACTATCTTTCTTGAGGTACCAAGCCATGAGAAACAACAGCCTACCGCTCTTTTGTTGCTTTATTGATTATAGTGCAGCATTTGACAGGGTAGATAGGACAACCCTATTGAGGAAGCTAGATGCATGGGGGCATAACCCCAATGCTGCTAAGAGCCGTAACTTCACTATACTGGGGGCGCTAGAGGGCGCAAAGCAAAATGGCCGCTCTGTAGAGCAGCTCCGCCAGCCGAGATATTAATCCGTCCAGTATCCTACTTATCTGGTGACATCAACCCCTCAACGGTTGTGATTGAGTGACGGAGTGTGGGGGCCACAATCTGGCATGCTGAGTCGACCTGCAGGTGACACGTAAGCCGAGAAAGGAGCCGATAAACTACTGGGCCTGCGGCACCAACATGGCGGTCCGGGACAGGCCCTAGTTGCGGAGACGCGGTGAGTGCTACGCTGCTTCGGCCGTGACCTGTGCCTGGTGGGGGGGACTGTCATTTCCTGGCCGGTGCCCGGTTGGCTACGCGGTCGGTGCTGAGGTGAGCGAGGATCCGGTAACAGTCGTTTCGGCTGCCGGAGTTACGCCGCGTCTTGCCAGGCCCCGCGTGACGCTCTGGTTACGGGCAGGATTAGTGGCGTTTCCCACCCGCGGCTCAGTGACTCGCTGCACGCTGGTGGCAACGCGCTTGCGGCGGGCTGCCGTCTCTGGGCCGGTGCACTGGACACGCTTTGTAGGGTGTATCTCCCCTGACTTGTGATCCTATGCTTGGCGCTATCTGCGGTGCCCCCTCACACCCGTGAACCGCCTGTACACTCGCCCCTACGGACCTGATGGCCTCTCGTCTGTGGCCTAGCAGTGGGGCCCTCTGCTGAGTTCAACCCGGAGTGCGCCTGCAGGCTGACGCTGGAAATTTAGATTTGGGAACTCAGGCCTGGGAGTTGCGGTGCTGATCTAACTCTGCTGCGTGCCTGGAGGCCTCCGTGCATCAGCCGACAACACGTGGCGAGGCCCGACCTGAAGCGGCACTTCCATCCCCGCTGACGCTTGACATCATCGGTGGCCGGGGGCTTCCCCCTGCACCACTCAGTTGCGCACCCCCGATTAACTGCAGTCGCCATCCACTACGTAGCGCCCGTATGTGTTCTGATCTCAGGATACACTACGCGGCGATACCTGCCTCCTCTGCCCATTCCCTTTGCTGCTGTGCTGGCTGGACTTGTTCACTGATGGCGCTGGGGGGTCGTGGACGGAGCTAGCTCCTTGCTCCGGACTATTGGTGATCCCCGGTGGTGGCTGTGTACACTGTGCACTGGAGCGTGTGACATTTTGTGGCTTTATTGACATATCATAACACCACTGCAGGGTGTCTCTCTCTGTTACGCTTGCCCCCTTCTGCTACTGTTTGATCCTCACCGGGGCCAGGAGACGAGAGTGCCCATCGGATCTAGACATTTCCTGCCCTGGCCTACTTCCTGCTCTAGGTGCGCCAATATGGGGAAATCCGAGCGCAGTCAGCCGCGCCTCACCTTCGAGCCCCGGAGGTCTACCAAGACTTCTCAACAAGCCGCCTCAGACTCGGAACTTGAGGCCCCTGGTGACCACCTGTCCAATATAGGCAAAACTCTCCTTGCAGTCCAAACCAGTCTGCAGTCCATTGATGGGAAGATCGATAATCTGAATCTTCGTATGGATCACATGTCGCAGAAACTGAATAAACACGCATTACGGCTAGGGGAGGCCAAAACCCGAATATCAGACGCTGAAGATGGCCTCCAACAGGTGACTGCGAAGGCGACATCCATGGAAAAGGTACTGGCCGTAATACAGGCACGCAACGAAGACTTGGAAGCCAGATCGAGGCGCAACAATGTGCGTCTTACTGGATTGCCGGAATCCACTAATACAGGCCGCCTTCAGACGTACATTGAGAATCTTCTTTGCGACATATTCGGCGCCGAACATTTCTCTCAGGTGCTAATTGTTGAGCGGGCTCACAGATCCCTAGCTGCTCGCCCCCCTCCAGGTGCGCCGCCACGCCCTATTATTGCCCGTCTCTTAAACTACAGGGACCGCGACACTATCCTTCGTATGGCCCGTGAGAAAGGCGACATCACTCATGAGGGTAACACTCTAGCTTTTTATCCTGATTTCACAGCGGCTGTACAGGAGGCTCGTCGAGAATACTTACCTGTTAAAAAGCTCCTCATGTCTGCAAAGATCTCCTACGCCATGCTCTACCCTGCGTGGCTGTGCACAGATGACAACGGCAAGCCTAGGATCTTCACCACTCCTAAATCTGCTATGGACTGTGCGAAGACTTTGACAAGGCGCAGCCGCTCCCCCAATGCGGCGGCAGGCGGTGCTGCAGGCTCCACTGGAGAAATAGCAGATGAATGAGGACATTGTCGAGTTATGTGAGTTGCAAACTGTGATTTGACACCCCGCAATGCCTTACTTTGGTTAGGGTGCGCCCCTATTTATCTGCTATGGTGTGCCTCGTTGACATGCTCTGTGGTGCCTACGGGTCTTGTTCTGTTTCATTATTAATGTCTCGCCTACTGCGGACTTGAATATTTTTGATGGGGTTAGCTGTTTATTGTTACTGAAATATCATATGGTACTAGCTAGGTTACGCTATTGCTCGGCCACCTCCCACTTCACCGGGAGGGGTATTGTGTTCCTGCGCCCACCTATGGGTTTTCCCCGTTACTGTTTTCACCCTTGAACTTGTATTCGAGGGTCACACTGGGAGGTTTGGGATGGCTTTGGCATGTTGGAGTTGCTGAAGTGGGTGGGGGGTGATGGGGGCGGGGGAGGTTCGGAGGGTTTGGTTTTATAAACGTGGCTATTTCTATTGTCGATATTGTGATTACTGCAAATGTACCTTTACACATTACTGCGTTATCATGCTCATGGTATGCTATATATCTGCCTTACACCCCACTCACACTGTAGTTAATTGTCTCACTTGGAATGTTCGGGGGCTCAATTCCCCAAAGAAGATTCGTCAGGTCCTGGCGTTCCTTGATAGGCATGAAGTCGCGATAGCCCTACTGCAGGAGACGCATCTCACACCCCACTTAGATGGGCGGGCTGGGTCGCAGTGGGCTGGTTACCGCCTGGCGTCCTCGTACTCCTCTTACTCGCGGTGTTCTCACACTAGTTAAGAAGAATCTGCCTTTCACCATGCTCCAAACCTGTATTGATGATGCCGGGCGATACGCTATAGTTCACGGGAAGTTAGCGGGCGTTTTAATTACCATAGTGAACACTTACGGTCCGAATATAGATGATCCAGGGTTTTTCGAACGCATAATCTCCATTTTGCGTGGCTGGCCGGATGCTGTGATATTGTGGGGAGGTGATCTTAACACACATTTAGATCCCGTCCGGGACAAGGCAAGTGGCAGAGGTGGTCAGTCACCTAGAGCGGCCCAGGTCATAAATGATGGCATGTCTGAGCTGGGTCTAATCGACGTCTGGAGACAGCGACATGCGGAGGCTCGTGAGGGCACACATGTTTCTACAGCACATAACAGTTGGTCTCGGCTTGCCAACTGGCTCCTGAGCGAGACGGCGGGTGGCTGGGTCTCCGAAACAACTGGGTTGCCTCGCACACTTTCTGATCATAACCCTGTATCCCTGACGCTACACCTCCCCTGCACTGCGCACCGTGCGTTCACATGGAGCCTCCGCACAGAGGCTCTCCTAGACCCTCTATATGCCATTACCATTCGGGATGCTATTACGCAATATTTTACCGAAAATAAGGGATCGGTGGACAATGCGTTGACCCTCTGGGAGGCCTTCAAGGCCACTATCCACGGCACGTGTATCAGTACTTCCGCTGGTATCCTACAGGACCTGCAAGGACAGCTTAGTAAACTCGAAACCACGTTACATGATCTCGAGCGGGAATATGAGTCTTTACCTTGTGCCCGGACTTTTGCGTCCATCAAAGAGAGCACGCTGGAATACACCGAGCTCGCTGAGAGGGAGGTCAAATATATTTCTCGGCGGCATGTGGCCCGTGCATATGGGGAGGGCAGGCGGCCGGGACGGCACTTGGCTCGTAAGATCAAAGATCGCATGACTCAATATACTATTACCAAAATCACCGACACCAATGGTCAGGACCACTACACTACCCCGGACATCTTGGAACAGTTCAGACTCACATATGAATCACTATACACAACACAGGGGGTGGCTGACACTGATGATATGGATGCCTATCTTTCCGACATTGCTATTGCATGGTTATCGGATGGACAGATGGAGTTTCTCAGTCAGCCGATCACTATTGAGGATGTGCGCGCAGCCATTAAATCTCTCCCGAATAATAAAGCCCCGGGCCCAGATGGCTTCCCTAGCGAATTCTACAAAGAGTACACGGAGGAGCTCTCGCCTCACATATTAGCAATGTACCCTGAGGCCTATGATTCTGGTGAACTGCCGCCCACATTACGGGAAGCTCTGATCATCACCCTGCTTAAGAAGGATAAACCATCTCACACCTGTGACTCATATCGGCCACTTTCACTTATAAATACCGAAGCCAAGGTATTGGCCGAAATATTAGCCACCAGACTCCAGCCGTTAATGCAGGGCTAGGTCCTCCCGGACCAATCTGGCTTCATTCCCACTCGCTCTACATCTCAGAGCTTGCGTACTCTTTTCGCTACATTTCACATACTCGACCCCGGACTGCAGGCAGCAGCTGTCATGCTTAACGCCACCGAAGCGTTCGACTCTATCGAGTGGAGTTACCTGTTTTACATATTACGTCGTATGGGCTTCCCACCTATGTTTATTCAATGGATAACACTGCTGTACACTAATCCCACGGCGCGGGTGCGAGTGGAGGGCAGTACCTCTGACCCTATCTGTATTTCTTTTTGCACTAACCCTTGAACCTCTTGCCTGCATCATTAGGCAACGACAACGGGCCACGGCCCTTCGTTTTGCCCACCGCCCAGTCAGCATCTCCCTATATGCAGATGATATGTTACTATTCATACGGGAACCCCGCACTCTCCTGGCATCAGTACTGCGGGAATTTATCCGCTTTGGTTTGTTCTCCGGCCTGCAGATAAACTGGTCCAAATCGGTGATAATACCACTCACGGAATGCACCTCGCCACACGAACTGGAATATCCACTTGAGTGGTCTTCGGACCCCGTGAAATACTTGGGTATATGGGTGCACAGAGACCCTGACACGGTGATACGAGAAAACTACGGCCCTGCGTGCGCCAAACTGGAGCAGCAGGTGGAACACTGGGTGAGACTTCCACTGTCCTTGGCTGACCGTATCGCGTTAATCAAAATGGTAGTACTGCCACAATTCTTATATCTATTTAGCAGCATACCGATCCCGCTCACCCAACATTTTTTTAATAACGTGCGTTCTTTGCTCCTTAAGCTCGTCTGGGGGGGAAAACAGGCCCGGGTGTCTTGGAACACACTTATCATGGACTACAAACATGGGGGCTTCAGCGTACCTGACTTATATGTGTATTACTTATGCGCACATGCACAATATGCGCACTATTGGACCGGCGCGCATGAATTTATCCCACATGTAGCGATAGCGGACGGAGATGCCCACCCTGTCCCTTTAGGATCCAGGCTGACACACGTTAAGAGACAGACCCCCGCACAGAAATTAACACAATTGACGCCACTATAAAGGCATGGCAGGCATTGGGCCGCATGGCCGGTAAGCTACCATTGTACTCCCCTCTCTTGCCTATTGCATTCCACTCGGATTTGTCGGTGACGCACGAGATGGGTGCCATGCGCGCCTTTCACCAGATAGGACTAGTTAAAATGCGCGATCTGTTTCCGGAGGGCGTTTTTTTAACACATGACGATCTCAGTTACATACAGAATAAAACGTCGCTATTTACATTCCTCTTTAACAGATTGAAAAAGCGTTACAAACCCATTACAACACCTTCCCTGCAGAACCCGTATCACTGCAAACACTTCACACCGTACTTACCAGCCCAACAAGACGCCACCTTCTCACTAAGCTATATCGCGCTGCTAGGGAAGAGAGGCCACGACCTTACAACCGCAGCTTAGAAACCTGGAATACTCGTCTGGACCCGCCCTTGACACTACCAGACTGGGAATACTGCTGTCAGCTCACGGGGGCCCTAACCTCAAATGGGAATCTCCGTATAATTCATTACAAATAGTTACACCAAGTGTACCACACTCCCAGTAAATTATTTAAATATGGGCTGTGGGACAATGACCTATGTAAAAGATGCGGTGCGACTGATGCTGACTTTTGGTACTTGTCCTGGGAATGCCCCAAAATTGCACAGTTCTGGGTGGAGGTGATCCGCACATTATCCAAAATTATAGATCTAGAGTTGCAATGCTCCCCACATGTTTGTTTGCTGGGATTAGTGCCCTATGTGAAAGGGGTCGTGGGCAAACTAGTGAAAGTGGCTCTGTTAATGGCCAAAAGGCGAGTGGCAATGACTTGGGAGAGCACAGCGGTGCCAACAACTGCAGGATGGCTTCAAGACCTGACGAGTTGCCGAGACCGGTTGGTTCTCTATGCGGAGGAACTCCCATCCTCATCTAGACCTACGGATATTTGGGAACCATTATTACAATACTTACGGACTGTATCAACTGATGAGCCCCGAGACAATACTGTACCTTAACTCTGTGGTGTATATGATAAAACGCATGATAGTCTATTATTTGTTGCAGCTATAATCACATGACATTGCCTTGATTTGCATACCCACAGCCACGTGGGATTGTTCTGTTTTGTTGATTTGTGTATGATCATTGGTGCTATCCGTATATAATGTGTATGCTCCTTTAAATCCTCAATAAACAAAAGTAAAAAAAAAAAAAGAAAGATGATTGCCAATGTAGTAAAGTTCTTCCCAAAACTGATATTTGTTCAGCTTTGAAACTTGTGATTTGAATTTCCAATTTGGAACCATCTGCTCTGCATCGTTGTAGCATTACTATAAGGTATTTTCCAGTTGTTTCTAAAAACAATGGAGATATAAAGTCTGAACTGCAGTTCAGGCAGGTCATATTTTGGTTAGCCTTTTTCAACAATTTCTCAAAAGGCACAGTTTTATACTCTGGTAATGTTAAGATACAGAAATTGTTCAGAATATATTTCAGTGCTAGATGTGAAAGAGCAATCTTCACAGTCAAGGTTCAATTTGTAACTCAGTCCAAATAAATAATCAATATTTTTTTTTTCTTGTTCTAAAACACCAAGGATGACCATAATAAATTCTTGTGCGACAAAAAAAAAAAACAACAAAAAAACTTCACTATACTCAATGACATGGATCTGGGTGAAAACTGGGCCTAGTTCAGTCACCTGAAAAACCGGAACAAATCGAGGCCTAAAACAGTGGCGTGACCTGGCCCCCCCTGCTGTTTAATTTGTACACAGATGATTTATGGAATACCTTGGAGCCCGGATGTCTGGCCCTGTCTAAGCTAGGAAACATCAAGCTACAAATAATACAATACGCGAATGACTTAGCGACTATGTATCACACTAAAACCGGTCTACAGCGGGCATTGAATTCCCTAAATACATTCAATCAGGCTAACCATCTCCAGGTGAACCAGAAAAAAACAAAAGTCCTTATATTTGGAAGGTGCAGGAACAAAAGAACATCTACTGGCACCAAGGTTGCAACATCATCAGAACATCAAGGAAGTACAATTACCTCAGCGCCTGGTTTAGTGAAAACAGCACAGCAGTTACACAGGTAAATTACATTTTAAAAAAAAGGTTCGGCAATCACGTACGGGATCGGCCAATTGAACCAATGAATAAGCCGCGCATCGGCGGCCCCAATTCTAAAGGTAATGAAGGCAACCTTTCTCCCAGCCTTACAGTATGGCCGCTTTGCCTACCCAGGGGCCCTAGACCAGCAAGTCCAATGTAGAGCATACAAGAACATTTTCTACCAACCACTATATGCCGGTCGCTCTAGTCTAAGGCTGGAATTGGGCCTTGTGATTCATGCACTAGACTGCAAGCTGCCATGCTGAAATATTACATCAGGACCCAAGTAAGAAAGGCTATGAAGTCTCTCCAGATTGAAGAAACTGCCCTCCAAGCAGGGGGCATTCCATTCACTATCTGTAAAAGGGCCATTAATCAGCAACTGAAGGTGACCTCAAGTGATCATAACCTACTAACACTAGCCAATTCGACATTAGCACAGTCCCTAAATGCCTCTTACCTTGCCGGAAACAACAACTGTACTCCTGGAATCCATAAATGTGGAAACCCGCCGGCAGACATTATATATGTGACTGTTAGCTCTGCCAATAAAAGATTTTAATCCTACCTGGGGTGGCAATAGAGACAAAGGGAATTGCTGGTTATGAACCTACTCACATGAATCATGGCTACACTTGTTATGCTGCTGCCCAGCTTTAAATCATCAGAGGAGACCATTAATCAGACCAGTGTGCCTGGTCCTAGGGGTGCGAACGTGTCTGGAATCATTTCTAATTGTTTTTATCGCTCTGCTCCCTGGGCACTAGCGAGATGTGCAAAATTTGCTAACACACTCATGCAGCGCCTTTTGTTGCCTACTTCGACCGCCCATATCAAAGGGTAAAATCCAAAAATGCAGCCCAAGCAGCATTGGCCGAGCGCTAACAGGAGAAGCCACACTGGGGCACCAGCGCACTGATTAGATGCTTGGAGGCCAGCCCGTTAAGCTTATTTCACCTAACTGCTTCGCAATGTAGCAACTGACCACTTTAAAAAAAAGTACAATCACGCAACTGTTTTGGAATGCACTGATTGTCCTTTTTTAGGCACATATTGCCTCTTGCACAAAACTTTTTAGACAATTTTAACCGACAGATGTTTTTATCTGATTGTAATGGTTTTTATTAACTACACAATAAGGTTTGCAATGTCAAATGTCTTTGACCATCATCCATTATACCACAGCGCTCATCATACTCATCATCCCTTAGCCCTCATCCTTCACCCACTATTCCAAATCCATCACTCTTCATTCATTATCCTTCATTCTGCATCCATCATACATCTTCCATTATCCCTTATCATCATTACTCATTCATCACCTGTCATCTCTAATCCATCATCCAGCATCCATCATACGTCATCCATCATCCAGTCCCTCTCATAATTCCTCATCCATCATCACGTAGCTATCATTCATCATGTCTCATCAATTATGCCTCATCCATCATCCCACATTCCTAGTCTATCCTGCCTCATCATCATTCCTTATCTGTCATTCTTCATCCTTCATTCCTCATCAATCATCGGTCATTCCTCAGCAATCATTGCTCATCCCTCATTCATCATTCCTCGTCCACTGTCCCTCATCCATCATCTTCCATCCCTCATCACCAGCTGCCCATTTTCACTCCTCATGCCTCAGCTGTCCCTCTTTATACCTCACTCTTCCTTTTTCCCTCCTCTAGTGATAAGTGAGAATGATGAGATTAGCAATTTAGCCAAGAATAAAGAAGATTTCAGTGCTGGAAAGGATCTGCACACACTCCATAGTGAATAAACGAATTACTGTTTGTTTGTTGGATACAAATGATTTCCTGCAAGCTTTTAGAAATTAAATTTAAATTAAGTTAAAAATAATGAATAATTTAAAGCAAATCGATTAGCATGCTGAAAAAACATATTTAATGGAATATACGCCTACCTGTTGCACAGCTTTATACTGCCCCATTTTCTACTTTGTTTCCAAAATAGTCAACATTTCCCTTCTTCTGAGTACACTCAATGAGTCAGTCAATGCCCCTGTATTGTTACCACTCAAAATAATGGTTAATGTATGATCTGAATATAATAGGACAACAATAATGCTGCATATGTATGAAGTAATAAATCTAAGAAGTGTAGGTTTAAGTTTATTTATATGTCGCAAAGGATTGTGGCGATGCAAATATCCTATGCCCAGGCTTTGCATGTTTCAATGTCTTTCCAGGGTATGACTCCCTTATCTATTGATTATACAGTATTTGTAAAATACCTTTATATCTGCTTTCTGAAAGCAGAAATCATAGAAACCCAATACATAATGGAAACATGATATTTCTATTACTTGTTTATATAAATAACTGCCAGCATTGAATGCTTGTCTAGATTTGGCACACCTAATATCACCAGCACTTTTGCTTTGCTCATTAATTGAGGGAGGAATCAGAAAGAGGTGTGAGGAACAAGGAGTCAGGGTTAAGGAGGGAGGGATGATGAATGAGGGTTGAGGATGACCTAAAATGGAGAGCTATGTGTCCATTTTAGGACATCTTTATTTCTCCTTTGAAATGAGGAGAAAGACTATTTAGTGAGATGTGAGGAGTAGGGATGAGGAGGGCTGAGAAATAAGGAATGATGGACGAGGGTACAGATAGCCAATGAACGATAAGAAATGATGGATGATAAATAATAAATAAGAGATAGTCAAATCAATATCATGGTCATATCAGATGTGAGAAATTCAAGTTAGAAAGTTCCAGGGCAATTAGAAGCTACTGGGCACATATTGTGAGAAACTGGGTCTTTTGCTTCTTGGTTCCTGAGGCACCTATATTGTGGAGCATCTATCTGGGAAGTATGTATCTCTTTTATTACTTGATTCTCAGTGAAGTGTAGCGGAATAGTCCAAGGGTTTCTCAGGGAGGTGCTCTGGGCTAAAAGAACAGAGCTCAGCAACACAGAAACTAACACTCAATAAATCAATGCCTAATCAATGCCTTTTTTGAAAAGGAACTAAATCCTTTAGTACATGTAAAACTAAATACTGCTCACAAAATGACAAATACATGCAACATAGTTGGTAGAACAACCAATGGAAACCACATCTAAAGGGCAAAAAAACAAATGCAGACTAGATCCCATACATATGAGACACCTTTAATGGTGTGCATGTCAGCAGACACTAACCCATAAAAACAGTTATTTTGTATAGTAAATTGTAGGGTACACAATTATAAATAGTCTGGGCTTCTGGGTTTGTTATAGAATGTCACCATACATTCAACTCTGAAACAAGTGCATTTCAACATTATTAAACTTCAAGAAATTATAGAAATAGTCACTTAGTTGACCTATAAATAAACATGCTTTCTTCTAGAAAAATATACAGTACTCGTTACTATACTTGCCAAGGTTTCCCTCAGTCCTCCAGGCCCCAAAGAACTGACCAAATGGATGCCTTATAAACACAGATCAAAATAATTGCTTTAGTAGTCATTGGCAGTAGGTCCTGCCATTTGGCCTAGAATATGAAATGTAATATAGAGAAGCTATTATAATTGATCAATGTTCCTATGAACAGTCTTGAACGTGTATATACCTTTTTTAAGATTCCAAAGTATTTGTCGAATGAAACTGAAGCAATTAGTGATCCACAAAGTGATTTTTCAATGAAAGTGTAAATCTATCATCACTACAGAGTTACTATGGCTCCATTTAAATAAATATGCATGAAACTCTCCAAGAGAAAGTATACGTAC
The DNA here is from genome assembly GCA_963921515.1 of Calotriton arnoldi. Classification (NCBI taxonomy): domain Eukaryota; kingdom Metazoa; phylum Chordata; class Amphibia; order Caudata; family Salamandridae; genus Calotriton; species Calotriton arnoldi. Next base: position 561,998 of record CAWUFW010004502.1, on the reverse strand, counting down.
ACTTATTAGTAATACCTCTCATCATTGATGCAAGGCGCTGATTTAATTATTTGTACACACTGGTCCTTTGGTATGGCAAGGATCTGTTCGCAAGCTGTCACTTATCCTGCCCTGGCTCGGGGTTGGGAGTCAAGGACCTTTATTTGAATGTCTTCTTGCCTAAGGGAGACAGAGGGCCTGATTACAAGTTTGGACCGCCGAAACACTGGTGGAGGTGCGGCGGTGGTCAGGAACCGCCGCACCACTGCTCTGACCACTGTATTATGAGTATGATGGTCGGTCCATGAGTAGGCTACTGTAGTCGCCAGGGTTCCGCGATCCCTGGTGCAGCGGTCTTGAGGCAGCAATATGCTTGGCGGTACCGCTGCTGCACTGCCAACCATATTACAAGTTTCCTCACTGTGACCCTGACCACGAAGGTGAGAGCGCATTTGATAGGGGGGCGGTGAGGACACAAAGAGGGCCCTACAGGGCCCACTGGTGCCTTATGGCCCATAGGATGCATGCAGGGGCCCCCTTGTGTGCATGCACCCCCTTTCCTGCACGGCATAGACTTCACAGTCCATGCCATGCGGGAACAAGTTTGACGTTCCCATTGTGATACCTTTTTGAAAGGCATCATCGTGGGAATGCCAAAGAACTGCCCGCTAGACTAGGAGAAAACTTCTAATCTGGTGGACGGCTGTAGGTCAAGTTTAGCGGTGCAGGAGCAGGTGGTGAGGTGCTGCCCCGCTCCCGCACCGCCAAACTCGTAATCAGGCCCAGAGTTTGTCTCTAGAATGAAAATTAGAAAATTAGAAAAAAAGCTGACAGGTATACTGGTGCCTAATTGAGAACAGGGCATTGGAAACTGACAGCTGCTGATACACCACTTCCCATAATGTGAACTACAAAGAATAATCATTATTGGCCTTACAAAGTGCAGGGAGGCTTCCTTCAGCCCTGCCCCCTAAAGATCTCTCACTGTTTTGTCCAAGTGCAGAGGGTTCTTATTTGTTCCATCCTCAGACTTGTCTATGAGTCACTTGGATCTCTGAATGTCCAATTTATCTTGCCCAAAGCTAGCAGGAATAAAAAATATATATCATTGGAGGGGAAAATTCACTTAGGCATGCTGGCTTTAATACCTAATATCCTGCAATTAGGTGCTTCACCCAGCCTTGCCTAGGTACTGGGCGGTTTTCCTATGCCCCTACATTTTCCAAGAGCAGAGGGATAATCCTGTACATATTTGCTTACCCCCACAGAGCCACCCGAGCACCAAGAATGCTATTTATGCCCCCCTACATTGTCCAAAGCTGGGGGTATTTGATGCTCCACCACCACCAACTTGCCCCAGGGAAATAGTGGAGATGTGGCATTTAAAACTGAAAAATGTGAATAGATTAATCTGGGCCATTTCACAGTTGGCCCCTTGACTGTCCGCTGCTCTTGTACTCTTTCATCCTCAGAAGAATGAGAAGGAAGGAGGATCAGGAGAGGTGACAATTGCCTAGTTTTCTCATTGCAGTTACAAACATGATGCCTCTGAACAGTCCTGCTTGCCCGATAAAAGCAGCAAAGAGGATCACAGCTGCATGGATATGCTGTTTGTAACTGCAAAGAGGGTACTGGTGCTGGGGTGCTGTTGTCACACTTCTATGACAGAATATCGACCATGAAAATATCCAGCCACAAAAATATAATTGTAAAAATATTGAGAACAGTAAATATCAACTTTCTATACACTGAACAAGAAATACCATATTATCAATGACACAAATATTGATGTAAAAACTAAAGAAAAGCATATAATATCGCTCATAAAAATATATAGAAAATAAATATAGAAAGTATGAATGTATCACCAACACAATACTGACAATGAAACACCACAAAAACAGCATATAAAAATCTTGTAAATCAAAATGTTGCTAAAATAAACACATAAAGAAAAATATATACAATATATACAATATTATAGAAATATATTTAAAATGAATACATATAAATATATATTTAAATTAACCTCACTTTTTTAATGAGCATCTTCTATGAAAGGTAAAAAGAACACCCAACCGTACCTAAACATTTAAGCAATGAAATTCAAAAGAAAAACAGTTAGGTACTAGGAACAATTTCCTAATTGAACAACTGTTTTAAGATGGAAAGAAAACATGTAACAAATTGTTGCAATAAAATCTATCACTGCAGGAAAGTGTCACTCTGTCTGAGGAAACATCAACAGCAATGGATTTTACCAAGATGAATAGGAAACACCTCAAAAGTACATAAAAATGAATATAGCCTTAAATAACCAAATAATGTTAACTACAGATATAATTATTAAATACCTCAAATAAGTAGTGTTAAAATGATATATCTAGCCTACAGAGAACAGGACTGAAGAATTCAAAAGCAGACATTAAGAAAAAAAAACAAGAAGTCTGAAAATCACAAGAAAATACAGCTAACAAAGAAGGCACTAAAAATGTGAGCTTAAAAGTTAAAATACACCAGAACCACATTTAAAGCATAAATGACTAAAATTACATACCAAATTATTTTTAATAAAACAATAAACCTTTCCAAAAATAAAGATAATTTAACAAATGTTTCCTTTTCTCAAGTACACCCAAAAAGATAAACAGAAACCTTCTAAAAATACAGCTACCAGCATATCAAAAAAAGTCATAATGTGAGCACATAGTATACAGTACTAAAAATAAATATGACATTAATAAATATAATTTAATAATTCATTAAAATGGTGACATATTTTCATGATATTACAATCCAAAGATCTATATATTAAAAATAATGCTAAATAATTATTTTTGATAGCACTAATAACCTCCCACCATTCACGCAAATTTATACCATTCACGGCCAATATCACAACACTAATGGTTGCCCTATATATACCTTATATATATATATCCCCAAAAAATAAGTTTCAACATGTTATGGTTACTAAAAGTAGTTACATGAAGAACAAACTACGACCCACAAAACCTACCATTGAATTTAGAGCAAGCCATAATAAACACATTCTATAAAACATACCCACACATGTCCACACAAGGATGCTATTACCACTTTCGTGAAGCTCTATGGAGGCAGAGTCAAAGGTCAACTGAAAGTATAGAATTATCCAAAACTGCACAATTTGCATTTAAAATGAAAATAATAATTACTCTAGCACATTGGTCAAACTACAGTCATAAGAAAACACTATGATTTACTCAAAGAAATGGTCTTCCAGCAAACACTTGAACAACAACTATAACCACTTACTGGTTACTTCGAATACACAGGTTGGGCGCCTGCACCGACCAGGACACAGACACCAATCCAAGTTCCAAACATATACAATAATACCTTTTCACAAGAAGCCAAACGAAACAATGCTGATGAAGGGTGGAACAGTTTTTTAAAGGAACACTCTAATACTCTATAAATTTATAGAAATCCTAAAAAAACCAAATTTGCCAGGAGCGCAAAATAACCCAATCCCTAACAAAATGAGCAAAATATTTTTTTAAATAATTTACAATAAAAATATATTGCATTTATTACCTTTCAACATTAAGGGCCTTATTTTGAGTTTGGAGCTCCAATGAATCACCAAACTCATGGTGACGGTGTGGCTACTGCCGCACCGGTGGTCCGACCGCCCTATTACAAGTTGGGTAGTTGGACCGCTAAGGGACCGCTGCTGCTGCCAGGGATCCGCAATCCCTGGTGGTCTTGCAGTGGTCTGAGTCCCCTAATATGCTGGCGGTGCCGCTGCGGCACCACCAAGCATATAGTGAGCCTGCCATGAAAAGTGTGAAGGTGAGGAAACAAAGGAGGCCCCCTGTTCCTTCTGTGCCAGGGAATACATGCAGGGGGGCACATATTGTGCCCACTTGTATGCATGCACCCCCAGTTCCTGCAGGGCATGGACTTTACTGTCCGTGCCCTGCAGGAGTGTGCAATGGTGTTTCCATTGCGGTGCCTTGCTAAGGCTCACCTATGAGCTTTAGCAATGCACCGCCATGGGCTAGCCACCGCAGGACCACCCAACCTGGATTCCAGTCGGAATCCGGCGGGTGGCCTCATTATGGCTTTAGCGATATGGCAGAAGGGTGCTGGCGTGGCGGCCCGCTGCTACACCGCCAAAGTCATAATAAGGTGCTACATAAACATACATTCATGAAATACACAATTTTCAAATATAAAATACAAAACTTCACGAATACACAGACATTACATGAACATTAATACACAACATAATACGTTATAAAACCCAAATATCCTATTTCACAACAATAAAACATGTATTATTTATGATTGAGTCGCAGAAGACCTTGTTAACAATCCAATAGCCATACTCCAAAATATAATTCTAAGAAAAAAGAGTAACATAAAAAAGTTTAAAAAATCAAAACTAGTTCAAGCCATATAAAATTAGTGGAAAACAGACAAAATGTAAAAAATGCTAAAACCCATAATAAATGTGAATAAAAGATTTACTATTCTCACTCCAGACCTAGGGCCTTTTTTATGAGTCTGGCGGTCCATGGACTGCCAGACTCATGGGGGCGCGGCGATCCAGCCAATGCCACACCAGCAGTCCGACCGCCGTATTATAAGTTTGGGGGTTGGACCATCATTTGACTGCCACAACCTGGTGGTGGTGCGGCGGTCAGGGGCTCAGAATATGCTGACGGTGCTGCTGTGGCACCGCCATGCATATTTTGAGTCTCCCGACCGCCAGCCTTACATGGTGGTCAGCACCGCCATGTAGAAGCTGGCAGTGGGGAAACACAGGGGGCTTTAGGGCCCCCCATGCAGGAAGGTGAATGCAGGGGGGCACATGTTGTGCCCCCCTGTGTGCAAGCACCCCCCATTTCAGGCATGGCCTGGGCTTTACAGTCCATGCCATTTTGGAACCCGCTGTGGCAGTCCCACAGCGGGACAATATTAAAGGCTCATTGACCCCTTTTACTACATTTTCGCAGGACTGTCATGCTGCCCGCCTGCCAGAAAACAATTTGTATTGTAATCTGGCAAGCGGGCAGCGATTGAGTTTGTCAGTGCGGGAGCGGGACAGTGGGGAATCATCCTGCTCCTGCACTGCCAAACTCGTAATAAGGCACCTAGCCACATTGGGGAATGTATTGGATTCTAAAGTCGTCAGATTTACTTCTCCCACTCCAAGCCTAGCCATATCGGGGAAAGTACTGGACTCTAAAGGGCTCACTTTTACTATACCAACTCCAAACTTAGCCACATTGGGGACAGTATTGGACCATAAAGAGCTAAGATTTACTAATCCCACTTTACATTTGGGGACTTATTACGACTACGATGGTCCATTGGGCCTCCGTAGTCCTGATGGCGGTCCAACGGGACCGCCCACAGAATTACAACTGCGGTGGTCGTACTGCAACCAGACCGCCGACACCGCCAGGATCAAGGATCCACTGGGCAGGCGTTTTTTTCCTGGGAAAAATATGCTGGTGGTGCCACAGCCGGCACTGCCAAGCATATTTTAAGCTGACTCACAGCCACCCTTTTCATGGCAGTGTGACCGCCATGAAAAAGGTGGCAGAGAGGCAACAAAGGGGACCCTAACAGGCCCCTAGCTGCTTCAAGGCCTGGGGGTGCATTCAGGGGGGCAGATTTATGCACCCCAGTTCCTGCACGGTGTGGCATGCACCACATGGTGCATGCCGCACCATGCAGGAACTTGCAAATGGCACTGTCACTGCATGTAAGAATCTCCAATGAGCCTTACAGACCACCGCCATTGCAGTGCCTCCTTGCCACCGCCCGCCCTGGATTACAATCATAATCCAGCGGGTGGTGTGGGCACAGCTTTGGAGGTCCTTCTGCAGGGCGCTGGTGTGGCGGCCCACGGGAGGACCACTAAAATCATAAAAAGGCCCTTATCCACATTGGGTAAAGTGTTAGACTTTAAATCGGTTAGATTTACTATCCCCACTCCAAACCTAGTCACACTGAAGATAGTATAAAAAAATCATATACCAACTTGAACATTTAACTAAATCAACACATAACCTAACACTCCTTTACTTGGAATTCCCACTGCAACAGGACTAATCACTAGACGGAGTATCTCCCAATGGACCCATGAAGGGGTAACCACTGTAGGAGCGCTGTTCATAGACAGTATGCTAGCAGGCCATGAGAATTTCGCTCATAATCAGGGAGTTCCCCATTCCCTGTTTATACTACATGCTACCATCACCCGCTACATTAAAAAGCGCTGGTCTCCAGACGGGAGCGAAACCCCAACACATGGATTAATATACACCGTATACCTGATGGGAGAAGGATGTCACCTAATCAGATGGTTATACAAGGGTGTCAGGGCGCACGCAGGTGCTTCCCTCACGCCCCTGCGCGAGAAATGGGCGAGGGACCTCGGTAGAGACCTAACCGACAAAGAATGGTCCTCTCTCCTGGAATTTCCCAAAAAGGTGTCCCGTATTGCTAGATTCAAACTCATACAGTACATGATCCTACACAGGGCATACCTTACCCCACACCGCCTTAATTGTCTATACCCTGAAGCACAAGTCTGCTGCCCCAGGTGCCAGATGCCAGACGTTGACATACTACACATGTTATGGGCATGCCCGTGCTTGATGGGATTTTGGCACATAATTGGGCAAATGGTGAGAGACATGACGGGCACCTCTTGTTGGGACACAGCAGAGAGCTGTCTACTAGGGCTACACTGCCGCCCGAAAACACAGAAAGCACAGTTTCGTTTTGCGGATATGGCTATCCTCATGGCGAAACACGCCATCACAATGGGATAGAAATCAGCTCCCCCCCCTACAATAGTCACTTGGCATAAAGAGATGGTCCGCTCGGGTGGAGCAGAGATTGCTATCATCAGAAGAGAGGAACTCCGAGGGGTACGTAAAACACATATTTCCTTGGAATGGGACCAGATACTAGAATCACTAAAGGCCACTGACCCTTTTGCACCCTCCAATTCTCAAAACATGTCACCCCAACCCCCTCCGCCGAGTCGTAGTATAGATATTCCACACAGAACTACTCCGCTTCTTAGGCCGTCCAATAGAAACGTTGTCTTGAAAACACAATAACCTATACAGGTTAATCCAAAGTATGAAATGTATAATCCCGACCCGAGTTATAAGACGTGCGGGTGAGCCAGTTGAGTGGGTGGGGGGTGTGTAGTTATGGAAAGTTACGGATTTTCCATTTTGCTCTGTTTTCCTTTTATTTGTAATCCTAGGAAATGTACATATGTAATATTTACTGACAATGGTAGATTTGTAATGCGGATGCACGACAAAAGACGCCAACATGATGCATAGGACATTTCAATTGTAAGACTCTAAGGACACTGTTAATATGCGTACCTTGAAATAATGCAACAATGTACCATTGTTCACAGCAATGCAATACTATGATACATTATGTAAAACCAAAATCAGTAAAATTATGTTTAAAAAAAAAAACCGAAATCAACACATAGAAATAATTAACTTTAAAAAATATATATATTCATTTAACACCGTAGTGTAATTGTATATTAATAATCAAAATATGAATATTAAATTGCAAACCAATCATTTAAATTGAAAAAAGACAAGCATTATTTTTTAAAATTAGGAACATAAGTTAAAAACTAACCATAAATTAGTTAAATTTTCATAACAATTAAAGAAATTACATTTAATATTACTTCCACTCAAATTCCCAGCTAAAGTAATGAAACATCAAATATTACACATTTATATTAATTAAATCAAAATCATTTGGATAACAAAATCAAAATAAACATTTAAAATTCACACAAAAAATAATTTAATAAAGCGTGTAAATTAATATAATACAAAATAAATTAAATGTATTAATTATTTAATCAAATGGTAATTTATAAATGAGCATGAAATATATAAAACATATTTTAAAACTTCCCTTCCTACCCCATACAAATCCAGCAATAACAATATTATTGACCAATAATGTTGTTTAATCAATATTAAGGTGCAACATCTGCTACATGTGTTATAGGTTTCCTTTTCTCTATACAAACGAGAGGAGGAGAAGTTCCACAAAACCATTTCTACATTTCTGTTTTACTTGACTTTTGTACAGTTTATGGGGTATGACAAATAAACAGAACCACTAAGCTTCTTGGCCAGCAGCAAGGACAGCAGTTTTTTTTTTTACTTTTTAAGAAATGTTTCTACAACTGGACAAGCTCACACCTGACCTGAATCCCTGTGAGCAATCACAACCAGGGTATCGAAGATGCTGTCATCTATCCCGGGGCTCATTCAAAGGGCACGTGTCACCCATCCCAATCCTTCTTCACCCTCATATTTTTTTGGGGGTAAGAGAAGACCAGTACAATTGACTGTGGCACTGAATCTGTTTTTGTAGTTAAGAATGAGGAACTAGGGCTGGTGGCACCTGTCCTTGTCTTCCCTCATTCTCATTTATTTGAGAGATAATAAAGTGACACCTGCCGTGGTTCAAGGTTTACAATAGTCAGGAAAGCACTGGTGCAGTTGTGAGCAGCTCTTATAACACTTACCCAGCCTGCCTATGGACAAGGTGTGTGACATCAATAAACAACCCATCCCATGGGCAGGTCCAGGAGATGTATGCATAGGACTGGTCATACTCATTGATGCCTGGCAATACTGATGTTTGTTATTCCATGAGGCCATTGATGATCATTATGACCTTGGACCATTACAGGTCACTAAATCTGGGACATTAAACTCAATATTGCTGGCACTGATGGTTTTATTATTGCTTGATTCCAACGATTTTCATTATTATCTGGAGCCACTGATGCTGTTATTGCCCAGGACCATTGTTGCATTTTACTAACCAGGTCTTATATGCCTTAATATTTGCTAGTAAAAATAATTTTCAGTAATGACTGGGATGAATATTTTAGGCGCTTTACTAGGGGGCCATGTTGTTACTCATTACTGCCTAGAAAAATTGAGTCACATTACTGCCTGGTAACATTTAAGCACATTAAAGTTCACTACTGAAACAGGAAATCGATGCTTATTACTCACTGTGGTCATTCCATTGGGCTATTGATGATTATTTCTCCAAGGAGACGATAATGTTCAATACATCCTGTGACCATTCAGGCTGATTAATGTACTGTGCCATTACAATTCCTTGCAAGCTAGGTGAATAATGCATATTAATGCCAGGGACCATTTAGGGTTCTCGCTGAGTAAGCTCATTGATATTCAGAGAAAAGTGCCATTAATGGATATCAATATAGATAGGCTTTTCTGTTTTCAATTTCTATTTTTGGTAAATTCTGGTGGGGTTTTTTCAGTGTTTTCAAGTGATTTCAATACCTTTAAAAAACAGTGGTTATCAGTGGTTACACATTTTCGTGACATTAAAAATAACAGAAACAGTGTTTTTCCGGTGTTTATGGAACTTTTTGCTTTTATTATTGCTTGCTTTCTGTATTGATAGTGCATGGTTTATAGACAGTGTACGTACAGTGTATATGAGGTCCAAATACATTTTTACCAATCAAACTTATCGTAATATACCATACAATACTTCTTCAGTGAGTCTTTGGTCATGCATGCTCGCTCTTTCCTTCCCATGTAAACTTTTATCTGTGAAAAGGCCCTCTCAACAGTGGCACTTGAGAAGGGCAACGCCAAAACAGCCAGTACACAATTTGCTAACTCTGGCCACTGACATAGCTTTCCATGCCAATAATGGTGCACTTGAAGATTGTGATTCTCTGCAACAGTTTCTGCCACATATACGTTCAACTGGGCGCATATGCCCTCACAGCTATTGAAGCGGTCAAAAATGAAGCAGCACTTTTGAAGCTAGGGAGAAAATTTCCCTTCACAGAAGGGATCTATAACTTGTGCAGAGTGCCACAGTGAGGCTTCATTGACTTCTAATGCCATGGTTGGTGGAGGGCTATTTCTCATACATTGTAAAATAAAAGTTCCTGAATTGCACCTCAACATTTCTTTGCTTACCAAGTGACAAGCACTCTAACATGGAACATGTTGCAGTGCCAAAGTCACTAAAAGTGTCGCCCAGCCTACTCTCAAGGAGATGTTTCACATCTACACCAATTATGTTGAACACTTGATAGACAAGGGTGTTTTCAGACTCTAGTTTTTTTTTATTATGTCCACTACAGCAGTCATGCTTGCTTGTAAAAATCTAAGAATGCAGTAGAGTGTACTTATTTTCAAATCACTATCAATATGTGACCAAAGATCCTTACATTTCTTGCCTTTGGCATCACTCAGCAAAAGTTCTGTAAACGGTTGCCACATAGAAAATATAGCATTCATGGCCTCTGGGACTGAGAACCACCAGCTAAGTGACACAGTTGGGATGACTCTTTCTTTGATGCCACACAAAGCGCAAAATGAGAAATATTTGCTTTTTAGTTTCCGGCATAACAAAACAGTGCACTAGAATGGACTAAAAAGTCAATAGCATTCTTCATTAACTCTGAAGATTGTAAAGATGCTTTCAACATACCATCTAACAAGTGACAAGGATCTCTTACAGGGAAGCACTTAAGCTCAGGTATTGATTTTGACAGTTCATCACACAACTTTTTAGGTCTCGCCTGAGCCAGCACATGCGCTGCTCTGGCGAGACATTTAGTGAGTGGGCTTTAAAAAGCCGACCACAGCTTTTTGTGTGGCCTAGAGCTTGCGGTTACGCACACAGTTACGAGCAGAGGCGCCATCTGGCTTTCCTCGTCATGGCTCATTAAGCGCATCACTCGCAGCGCGCGATCACTTTCACTTTCGCGGCCGCGCGGCCGCGTCACTTTCACTGCCGCGCGGCCAATGCTAGTTATTTATTTGAGGTCCTTTATGCATTCTTTTCTTGTTTGCCTCGGCTGGGTAGAAGCATTGCGCCCGCTTCAGGTAAGCCTACCAACTCACTCCTCTCTCGTTCTCTGCACCGGCGTTGCCTCCTCATCTCCTCCACCCTGGCAGCCTCATAGCCCCTCCAGCTTGCCTTTGCCCCTCCTGTGGAGCTTAGCCTTTGTACTACCTGATTGGCTCTTTCACTTCTTCTATGAGCGATTGCTTTTCAGACACTTTATTCTCTTTTTCTTCAAGCGCTCCATGAGAATGCTGGTTTTATACACCCGACTTCTGTGTATGCTTCTCTAGGAGCTCTCCTCCCCACCCCATTCCATGTCGCTCTAAATCACAGTGTGCTTCTGCCCAACATCCGCTCCACACTGTCGTATCTGTGTGTACTTAATGTGAGCACCATTTGCGTTACATAAGGTCACATTCATTTACTAAGCACAGGGAGATTACGTGAAGTGCCCATGATCAGATGATGTTGAGCTGACGCTGGGACTGGAACCTGGTTCTCCAGTTCTGAAGTCGGCAGCCATGATAGTAATGCCACATCCTCTTCTTAGACAGGTCATGTCATGCTTTGTCCGTAAGGTAAATAAATATGATTTGCCAGTCTCTTTCTCCTGGGCAGTCGGAGACAAAAAGCAGACCCTGTTTTTATGTCTCTTTTTTTCGCTGCTTGAGCCCACCAGCTCCCACCTAACGCTCTAACCCTTTACTTTCGAACCCATCGCCTGAAGAGAGTGACCAGCAATCTGTTGATGTCAATCACTTTGATAAAATCTACAGGCCCATCTGGTAAAGTGCGAGCCAAGCATCAGCATAGTGACTACAGCTCTTGCTAAGAGTGAGCTCGGTGTTTTCAAGAGGCCCAGGGCTCATCCTGCTGATATGCTTAAACTGGGGAGGTGAATGTATAAGTGGGGTTGGCTTAATTCAGCTGGGATGCAGGGTTGGATTGGGATAAAAAATCGGCCTGGGCACACCAAAAAAAGTGGCCCACATTTGTGTATAGCCTTTCCGCAAAACACTGCTTCAGTGAAGTTTTATGAAAAGAAAGGGGGTGAGGGGCATGTTTTATTAACTTCACTTAGATTAAAAAAATTGACCAGATTAGTTCACACTGCTGAGCCACACGTGAATGCAAGTGAGACCACTTCTGCGCAGGCCCCCTGCCCCCCTCAATCAGCGTACATTAATGGGCCGGCCCAGCGAGAGAAGGGGAGTGATACCTCCGCCCATCTGCCTCTAGAAAGGCCTCTCAGGCACCCACTGGCAGCATCCTAACAGCACAGACAGCCCCCAGGCTGTCCAAACAAGCATTGGCATAGCCAATAGGTCTCACCTTTGGGACCTTATAAGTGTTTCGCCATGCAACGGTTGATGTTGTTGCACCAAGGATATTGTGCTGCATAACTAAATACTTATAAGGTCCCAAAAGCGAGACCTATTGGCTATGCCAATGCTTGTTCATATATGTAGCTGAATCACTGCAAATACAAACAATATCACTCCAATCTTTGTTGAAATTGATAAGAACTTTTTGCAGCTACATTCCAAGTGACACTGCATTCTATGTTTTCCAAAAGTCTGGTGTCATGTTTTCACCAGTATGCCAGATGCTTGGTGACTGCACTCTTTTCACATATATCTGTCACTATACCTTGCATTCAATGTTTAAAGCTTGGGGTGTTTGACAGTTTACCTACTATCAATACTGACTCACTAGAAAAGGGGGCTGATGTATCAAGTTTTTACCCATTCTCTGTGGGTAAATGTGATGGTACATATTGGGAAAGATTCTTATGAAACCTAGATTTTTCAAATCAGTGAAAGACTCAAATGTAGCCAAAAAATCAAATATGATTTTGATATTTCCTGATTCTCTACAGTTTATAAAATAATTAAACTACACCTAAAACATGCTTCTAACCCCTGTATCTTTAAACCAAAGACCACAAAACTGAAAAAAGGAAGGAGAATCAATATTTTAGGGACAAAACTCAAGCAGAATAATGTTAGCCCAGTCTTTCTTACTGCTACCTTATATAACAAAGTTACATTGTATTGGCCCCTTAAGGAAGAAATAAAAATGTCTCTTTCACTCTCCTTTTCCTTTTTTTGAATGGCATTTAGTTTGTGGTGGTGCAGGGTTTTTCAGTGTTTATATGTTTACACTGGTGAGGGCTATTTCCCTTCCGGTGGAGTTTTATCAGTTAATATAGGTTTAAACCTAAAACCGGACTGCCTAAATATAGACAATACTTATTGATGTATGGAATCATTAAGGTGTATTCCTAGTATAGGATTTTCATTCACAATAATTCCAAAGTCATTGGTGCTCAGGAATGTCAGTTGTGACCACAAAAAACATTCACATTTTTTAGGAAAAACAAATTTCAGTTAAGGTTTACTTAAAGTTGAAGAGAGGTGAATAGTGAAACATCAAACTACTTTAATGCATAAGTTAAGCCAGTAAGTTAACCCTAACTCGCCCCCTGTGAATCAGGATAAAAGTGCAAAAAGAGGGCAATAAGAGACTGATTGATTATGCTTCAAAGTGGGTGACACTTTCAATGATTCAGTTCAAGTCATTGGAGTGATTAATGGGTATCATTGGAACTTGCACAATTGTATTGTTCTTCTCAGCACTTTTTTTTACTATTTTCCCAAAATTTGCATTTCGTGACATAATCCATAGGTTTCTCAATTTGCTGAATCGGTGCCCTCCTATATTGTATAATAGCAGTTCAGGTATTGTATAGTGATATGTAAAGTTTCATAAATTTCTAAACGTCATTCTATTCATATCGATTAGCCTTAGTTCACAGACTTCATAGATGTTGGAATGTGGTATTGTATGTGTGGGATTTAAAAAATCAGGCCTTTAATGTGGTGAATTGTTTGCAGATTTTTCAAAAGGAGCAATGGTGATACGGGGATTCCCAATCCAGTGACTTTTTAAAAACATGTGGACATCACCATAAGCAAAGAATTGTGAGGAAAAACAAAAAAAAATGGCTGAAAGTACTTGCTTGTGAACACCAAATATTTTTTCACAGATAAAGGAAAGTGTGGCCATCATGCAGAAGCCAAGTCAGCGCCTGCGCATTGTCACACTCAATGTAAAGGTTCACAAAAATTGCTGGCAACAAACATTATTGGTCACGAACATTACAAGTAAAAATAATGCAAATATTTGTGATGTGCAAAGTCCATATTCTGAAGGGTCTAACTGTCACATCTATTACAAAAATATGCAACCTGTAAGTTATGTTGACTTGAAGCAACTAACATAATCCAATGGTGTAATCATCAAACAAAACACATCCGCAGCCACCATGTGGGGAAAGGCAATGACCTGGAGGGCACACGCTTTCCATTTACTGCATAAATATATTGGCCACATTGTACGTTGGGTGGACTCACCAAACCTAAACATTGTTCACAAACTTCTAATAAAACAGATCTTTGAACTTGGCATCATTGGGTAAAACTCAGGCCCAGAGAAGCCCAATTGTCACCTCAGCACATAAATATTCAAGCCATTAGTTATGTTGGGATGAGAATACAGAGTACTTTGTTTGTGAACCTCATGCACAAAACATCCACAAACGTACTGTGGCCAACACCCATCCCATAGTTCACACAAGCACATAAATATACAGGCCATAAGTTATTTTGAGTTTAAAAAGCATACACTAATGTTCACAAACAACAAAAAAGACACTTCCAAATATTTCTCACAGGCAAAGCCAACCACCTAGTCAACTCTACTGCCACACCTAGCATATAAATATACAGGCCTCAAGTTATGTGGAGTTGATAAAGCAAGCATACTCCAATGTTCGCATTCACAAACCCAGGATGGTCAAAGCCTGCGAACTGACAGACCCAATTATCACACCTAGCACGGGAATATACTATAAAATTACTGATCAAGAACATCAATGGTCATGTACTTTACAGATAAATCCTTGCAGAAACATGCAATTGGGCCAAGCTGTCACAACTGGCACCTACATGTACAGGCAACACGTTATAGGGATTGGAATCAACATGCATTATCCAATGTTTGTAAGCAACAAACAAAACACAACAAAGTCTGAGTGGACAAAGCCCAAGACCTGGTAAGCTAAAGTGTGTCACCCAACTTTCACACCTACTGCATACATATTTACTTAGTGCTTAAACACCAAACATACTACAATGATCGTGAACATCATGCAAAACACACAACTCATAGACAGAGAGGCAACAATATCAACAAGACAATAAGAGAAACAGTTTTTCTTGAGCCTTCAGTGTTGAAGATGTGTGCTTCTTTATTGTATGAAGTCAGAAACTTCAGATGACTTCATACAATATGACAGGTCAGCAACGTGTCTCTATGCGATCTCCCAGACTAAGCCACCAGGTAAGAGTGATCGCTGATGCCTCAATGTCTACCGCCGTGGCCCACAGGCTCAGGCCTGAAGCGACCCACCTCCACTGACAGGCTGCAGTGACTCCACAGCACCTGCACCTCCCACTCCAGGTCTCAGACGCAGGCCCAGCAAAGCTTCCAGGCCCCGGGGACTATCCGCGCTTCCAGGCATCGGCCGCCATGGAGTTGCAAGGATGGTGCAATGAAAAGTGCTGCATCACTGGTTTTCCCCAGCAATGCACCACTTTTCATAAATGAGGCCCTGATTCTGCATTTCCTCTTCCCCTGGGACTCTGGCTGGTCATCCTGGCTGTTGAAGGGTTTGGGAGGGGTTGTGGACCTGTGCTGAACTTGGTCCTGGCTGCTCCATTCTGCATTCCAGTATTTTTATTATTTTTTCCTTAGAGGTGTATTTTGTAAGCTCTTTTTGCCTCTAGGCGCTGAAAAGTGACATTGGGCTGACTAACGTGAATTTTTTTGCCGCTAATTGGCCAGCAGTCCCTTTTTTAATGCTAACGTGTATTTTTCTATCGCCTTTACGCTAGTGTTAGTGACGTTTTTGCCTGCCATTAGCTGATCTTAACACCATTTAGCGACGTCGTGTAAATGCATCGCAAACATAGCGTTAGGATTTGGGGATCGGCAGTGGTAAAGAAGATTACCGCTAAGCATAGCGGCAATTCTTGTAAACATACCTCCAAAAGTTATGGATCACAATTTCTGGTGTGTTTGAAAAAACACAAACATAAAAGAGCTGCGAGAACTGCGATTAAACACATCATGATAGATAGCAGCAGCTTCTAAAAGTTGTGGCACACATAGATGAAAAAAGCATGAATTAAGCCACATGATACTAAATACAGATATTTGTGAACATTTAATAAAAACACTTTCATGCTCACTGCTAATATCATAAAAGTCAGATATCGTTCAAAATCAATTAAATTCCTGAAAGAAATGTAATGGTTAACTGCGTCAATACTGGGTTAAACACAAAACCACAAAACAGTCCGCATGTAATGACATCTCCTTACACATGAGTCTCATCATATGTGTGATTTGTTCGACCTGGCATCTATGGTGTTGTTTTCCCCCTAACTTTTTGCCTTCAGTCCTCTTGTCTGCAGACTTCGTTTTTGCTGGCTTTAGGACTCTACACACTTTACCACTGCTAACCAGTGCTAAAGTGCTTGTACTCTCTCCTTAAATCACTGTAGAATTTTCTTATAACCAACTGGCATATTTAATTTACTTGCAAGTCTCCAGTAAGGTGGCACTACCATTGCCCACGGCCCATAAATTAATTGCTACTTGTGGACCTGAAGTACTGATTCTGTTACCCAAGTAAGTAGCATTTTAAACATGTCTCAGGCCTGACATTGCTGCCTGTCTGTATACAGTTTTAAACTGCCATGTCGTCCTGGCGAAACAAAACATTTTGCCAGGCCCAAACCTTTTTTAAAACATAAAAATCATCCTTAGGGTAAGCCGTAGGCAGTCCAGAGGGCAGGGTGCAATGTATTTAAAAAGCAGGACATGTATTTTAAAGTTTTACATGTCCTGGTATTTAAAACTCTTAAATTCATTTTTCACTTCTGCAAAGCCTACCTCTCCCATGGGATTACCTTATTACATTCAATAAGCTGTAATTTCCAAATGGAAAAAGGTGACCAGTGCATGTTTGGTGTCTTTGGAATTGTAATGAAATATTCTAACTTAGGGTGAAGTCAGATTTTAAATTACAATTTTGAAAATGCCACTTTTAGAAAGTTGCCATTTTCCTGCCTTAGCAATTTGGCGACTGTAGTGTCTTCCCCAGCCTGGGTACCCACCAATCACTACACTACACATGGAGCTTAGTATTACACGTCTTTATTCTTCTGCGTGTAACTGCGAACTAAACATTCTCAATCAGCCTTCATTGCATTCTGCTCTAAAACTTATGTCACAGCTCTACGGAGTCCATCAGGAGCGAAAAGGGTTCTGTCATTGCTAACTCACAAGACACTACATCTCCCCCTCTGTTTAATAAAGAGTTACATTTTTTACTATATATATATATATATATATATATATATATATATATATTATCTACTGGCGGTCGCCAGTAGATAGTTATAGTTAGGACCTATTTTCCATAGGAAATCCGCAACATTCTATTTGAAATAACGCTTGCGTCGGTTGACGAATCTTCGCGAAATTTTCAAACTTTATGGCCCACTCCGGTCCGCTCCTACCCTGAAAGTTTCGGGGTGATTCATCAAGCGGGGGCCGAGAAAAAAGGGGGGTCCCAAAACGTGTTTTCCCCATTCATTTTCCCATAGGAAACTTTAGCCACGGCTACAGCCCGAACTGCTGAACGGAATTACACCAAATTTGGCAAAGAGGTAGTTCTTGGTTCAGAAAGAACCCTTTTGTTAAATGGTGTAAATCCGTTCAGTAGTTCCTGAGAAAATCAAAAGTAAAGTCACATATATATCTATGGCCGAGTAGGGTCCGCGTACCCTCCCGATCACGAGCTGCATGCTAATTGGCTGTCAACACTCCAAATCAGGAAGTGTTGGCAGCCATTTTGTCGAGGGACAGAAACAAGTGCGCAAAGCGCAAAAAGGGGGCAGGGTAGAAACACCCTGACCCCCTAGGTCTGCTCAGGGGGTCCCACAAGGACCCCCTGGGCAGAAAAAAAGCATTTTTTTTTTTTTTTAAATCGGCAGGATGCGCTTAGGGTGCGCGAATCCCGCAAGAAAAAAAATAAATCGCAAGTGTGCAAACGCACAAAGGGGGCAGGGTAGAAACACCCTGACCCCCTAGGTCTGCTCAGGGGGTCCCACAAGGACCCCCTGGGCAGAAAAAAGCATTTATTTATTTTTTAATCGGCGGGATGCGCTTAGGGTGCGCGGATCCCGCCGTAAAAAAAACAAAATCGAAGCGCGGTCTCCCGCGCTTCGATGCTAATTTGCCCCCGGGTGGGCCAAGTCCCGGGGGCATGCGGGGGGTGAGTTTATAGTTAATGGGGGGGCCTCTAAGGCCCCCCAAACCCCAGGGACCGCCACCCCCCGGGGCTTTCTAATATAAATGGTGCGGGAAGGCTCTGAGCCCTCCCGCAGCCCCGGGGACCGCCACCTCCCCGGGGCTTCTTTTTTTAAATGACTTTTGTGGGGGGCTCCTGCCCCCCCCACATGCCCCAGGGACCGCCACCTCCCCGGGGCACTAAGAAAATACATCTGGGGGTCCGTTTTGGACCCCCGAAGCCCAGGGACCACCACCTCCCGGGGCTATGTAGAAGTGGGGAGGGGGCCGTGCGGCCCCCTCCTGGAGCCCTTGATGGCCCTGGGGACCACCACCCCCAGGGCCGGCTCCTGCAGTGTCCCGGGGTGCCTACCCCGGGACACTGTAGTTGCAATCACAGGACGGGAGCCTCGCGGCTCCGTCCTGTGATTGCAAACTTGCTTTGCTTCATTGAAGCGAGAGCAGGAAACCTGCTCTCGCTTCAATGAAGCAAGCAGAACTGCTTTTCCATAAGGGGAGCTGCATGTCAGCAGCTCCCCTTATGGAAAAGCAATGCCGGCTCCCGCAGGACGCGGGGAGCCGGCGGGACCGTGCGGGGATTGGGGACCCCCACGGTCCCCAACGAGTGGCCAGGCCCCGGGGATGGGGTCCCCGGGGCCATTAGTGGCCCAGGAGGGGGCCACGCGGCCCCCTCCCAAAAATGTAATTAAAATTTTTTACAAATTAAAAAAATACAAAGGCCAGCCCCGGGGGATGGGGTCCCCGGGGCCATAAGTGGCCTGAGGAGGGGGGCAACGCAGCCCCCCTCCATAAGTTTTATTTAAAAAATAAAAGAAGGCCATGCCCCGGGGGATTAAGGCCTCGGGAGGGGGGCCACGCGGCCCCCTTCCAAAATTTTAAAAAAAATAATAATAATTTGGGGGCAGGCCCTGGGGGATGGGGTCCCCAGGGCCAATAGATTAGAAAAAGAAGGGGGGCCACACAGCCCCCCTTCAAAAAAAAAAGACCGGCATCGCGCCGGAGGCCACGCCCCCCTGCTTGCAGCACTCTGCAAACGCGCCCCCTGGCACGTTTGCAGAGGGGGAACGAATTCCCCTTGAATACTGGGGGTCCCTGGGGGCCAACTAGTCCACCAGGAACCTCCAGTATGCGCCAGGGGGCTGCGTTGCAGAGAGGTGTACAGAGGCCATACCCCTTTTTACACCTCTCTGCAATGCAGCTCTGTGGCGCTTTTTGGACGTACATGGTGGGCTAGTTGGACTCCAGGGACCCTCAGGATTCAAGGGGACTTAATCCCCCAACTTAAAACGCGCCACGGGGCGCGTTTGCACAGTGGTGAACGGAGGGGGCGGGGCTTTAGGTGGCATGTGTGCAAACAGGCCCCGTGGTGCTTTTTAAGATGGGGAATTAAATCCCCTTCAATCCTGAGGGTCCCTGGGGGCCAACTAGCCCACCAGGTATGTCCAGAAAGCGCCACAGAGCTGCGTTGCAGAGAGGTGCAAAAGGGGCGTGGCCTCTGAACACCTCTCTGCAACGCAGCTCTCTGGCGCATACTGGAGGTATCTGGTGGGCTAGTTGGCCCCTAGGGCCCTCGGGATTGAGGAGGAATTAATTCTCCAACTTAAAACGCGCCACAGGGCGTGTTTGCAGACATGTCACCTCAGGCCCCACCCCTTTCCTTCACCATTGTGCAAATATTCCTCTAAAATCAGCCGAACTACGAATTCCGATTTACTCACCTGTTATCAGGAGAGAACCCAGTGCTGCATCTTTTAGCCCAGCACTGACCCTGAAAAGTAATTCTAACCGTACTTACCAGTAACTTGTATTTCCTTCCATAGGAATCCATTGTCTGGTTTTCAGCAGAAAAGTTTCAAAGTGTCGATTTTTACAAACTACAAATATTCCTTAAAAATCGCCTGTATGACTTAAACGCATTCTTTCAACTGTTTACAGGAGATGCACCAGTGCTGGATCCAGGATCCACCACTGAGTAAGAAAAAGTAACGATAACACTACTTACCTGCTAAGTGAATTTCCTCCCATAGGATAACATTGGTGATTCTATGTGAAAAAGTTTCTAAGTGTCAACTTTTAAAATACAATAATATTCCTTAAAAATCACTACTGTAACCAAAACGCTTTTACTCAACTGTTTACAGGAGATGTCCCAGGACTGAATCTAGGATCCAGTCCTGTGGTTAGAAAAGTAATCCATAAAGTAACTAATTGCATTTAACTAGAAATTCACATTGAGCTCAATGTTGCATTGTGTTTGAAATTGTGATGCCCATTGCAACAACTGTAACTACTGTACTTAAAAGTCTATTGCCTATTTGCAAAGTATTTAAACTAAAGTAATTCATTCTGAGAAAGTATATTTTGTAATGTAATGTATAATGTAATTACAATGTAATTTAAAAAATAAAATATCTAAAAATAAAGAATTTAAAAAAATGTAGTAAATCAGTATAAAAAAATAAATATAACAATTAATACATTTAAAAATTGTCATATACAAAACCTTTGAAATTCACTGAAAAAAACCATAGGTTCCAGACATGTTATAGTTAGGAATTAGCATTTAAAAAACCTTTGAAATTCACTTAAAAACCATAGGTTTCAGGCACGTTATAGTTAGAAATTAGCATTTAAAAAACCTTACAAATTCACTGAAAAAACCATAGGTTTTAGGGACAGTTATAGTTAGTTGGACATTGCACTCGTACAAAACCCGTGAAATTCCCCCGTTATAGTTAGTTCAGCTAACTATAACTCGCGCCCGCAATGCACTGCTGATGACGTCACATATTACATCACTCATGACATGGTCAGTGACATCACTGATGACATCACTGATGACATCTCAAATGACATCACTGATGACATTACTGATGACATCATCCACGTGATAATCTGATGCACCTCCTCACACCCTAATATAACCTTTGATACACCCACTCTAAATTACAGACTGCCATTCGCAAAACCATAGACACTCCAACACCAATAACTACATACCCACTGACTGATTCTTAGGTCTACACACACACATCCACTCACTCACCCGTACAGTCACTCATACTTACGGTCACTCAGTACAGGACTATCATATGCACTCATACTCCTATATAGACACTCAAACACCGCCACTCATCCATAGAGGTACTCACACACCTAGTCAGTCATGCAAATAATTAAACACACTGCCATTTACTCACCTATACAGTTATACACACACCAGCTCACTTACTCATACAAATACTAGCACATTCTTACGCTCTTATACAATCACTGATACAAGCACACACTCATCCATACAGTCACTCTCACAATCACACACTCTCGCTTATAGCTATTTATATACTCCAACACACACATATATACTGCCTTTCACATATGTAGTTACTCACACATGTACCAGTGGGACATACATTCACTCACTAACACACTCTTACACACACTTACCCACCCATACAGTCTATCACAGATGCACTCTTGAAACCATCCACCCAGTGAATCACCCACTCACACATCTATGCACAGAGTCGCACACACCCCACCCACACAAACACTCAGGCACCCATACAGATACTCAGACAACCAATCAATAACTCATATAGACACTCATGTAGCTATTCACAAACCCAGGCAGCCACTTACACAGCAACAGACAGACGGATACAGACATTCACCCAGTTTAGTCACTAACCCATGCATTCAGTAAGATACGTTTAATCACTCACTTATAGAGTTAGTCACGCACCTACTAAATCATCCATACAGACACTTATATACCCACTCATTCTTCAATATGCCTTTCCCTATATATATTAAAAATATTTAAACTTTACAGAAACACACAGTCACTGGATGATGTCATCAGTGATGTCATTTGAGATGTCATCAGTGATGTCATCAGTGATGTCACTGACCATGTCATGAGTGATGTAATATGTGACGTCATCAGCAGTGCATTGCGGGGGCGCGAGTTATAGTTAGCTGAACTAACTATAACGGGGGAATTTCACGGGTTTTGTACGAGTGCAATGTCCAACTAACTATAACTGTCCCTAAAACCTATGGTTTTTTCAGTGAATTTGTAAGGTTTTTTAAATGCTAATTTCTAACTATAACGTGCCTGAAACCTATGGTTTTTTCAGTGAATATATATATATATATATATATATACATATGTATATATTCAATGAAAAAACCCAAAGGTTACAGGGACGTTAAAGTTAGGTTCAGATTTCACTCGTACAAAACCAATGAAATTCAGCAGTCATAGTTAACCTGAGCTAACTATAGCTTACATCCCCACAATGCACTGTTTATGACCTCACATATTACATAACTCATAATATTGTCAGTGACATCACTGATGACATCACTGATGTCTAAGTTTTTTTTAATTCTATTTTCTAACTGTGCTAATCCTATGCTTAAAGACTTTGATAGAAAAGCAGACATTTGAGGTGAGCAGATCTAGAGTGTCGCTGTTGTTGAGAGTGCTCTATACAGGAGCTGCTTTCCACCTAAACTTGAGAACTACCCAGAGTTCTCTGCTTCTTTTTTTGCATAATTTATGCGTCACTCTATGCCTGAAAGGGTATTCTTTTGACTTATACTGGGTGCTCCCTTGTGTCTGGACAAAGCTATACCTCTCTGAAGAGTTCTAATTAGAGCGAAACACTGTGTCAGGGGTTGCTTTTACTCATTTCAGGTTGGCTTGGATGGTATTTTACCAATTCAAAGCTGTAATATTGTGCCTGGAGTGGTAAATGGCTTTTGTCATTTTACAGCTCGGCATGGACAGCACTGTGCTAGTCCATGCTTAAAGACTTTGCTGTAGAAATGGCAAAAGACTTTGTCCCTTTCTATCTCGGGTGGATGGCACTGTGCTAATCCTATGCTTAAAGACTTTGATAGAAAAGCAGACATTTGAGGTGAGTAGATCTAGAGTGTCGCTGGTGTTGAGAGTGCTCTATACAGGAGCTGCTTTCCACCTAAACTTGAGAACTACCCAGAGTTCTCTGCTTCTTTTTTTGCATAATTTATGCGTCACTCTATGCCTGAAAGGGTATTCTTTTGACTTATACTGGGTGCTCCCTTGTGTCTGGACAAAGCTATATCTCTCTGAAGAGCTCTAATTAGAGCGAAACACTGTGTCAGGGGTTGCTTTTACTCATTTCAGGTTGGCTTGGAAGGTATTTTACCAATTCAAAGCTGTAATATTGTGCCTGGAGTGGTAAATGGCTTTTGTCATTTTACAGCTCGGCATGGACAGCACTGTGCTAGTCCTATGCTTAAAGACTTTGCTGTAGAAATGGCAAAAGACTTTGTCCCTTTCCATATCGGCGTGGATGGCACTGTGCTAATCCTATGCTTAAAGACTTTGATAGAAAAGCAGACATTTGAGGTGAGCAGATCTAGAGTGTCGCTAGTGTTGAGAGTGCTCTATACAGGAGCTGCTTTCCACCTAAACTTGAGAACTACCCAGAGTTCTCTGCTTCTTTTTTTGCATATATATATATAGGTGTATATATATATATATATATATATATATATATATATATACATATATATATATATATATATATATATATATATATATATATGTACACACACACATACAATTAAATCTCTTCAGTCAATCTTTTTGGCACTTTAATCGTTCAACCTGATCTTGTAATTGGGAACTGTAACAATCAATGTGCAGGATCTGCGTTGACTGTGGAAAGGCAAAGGCAGTCACTGGTGCATCAGAATCAATCTCTCCTTCAACATGTAGATCTGATGAACGAGTAGTTAAACGCTGAAGGTGAAAAGAGCCTCTGGCAACAGACTTCCCGAGGCGCTGGGCAGTCACTATGTGTCCCTTGGTAGACAGCTCTTGAAACGTTTCTGCATCAATTGGAGCATCAGATTTTCTTTTCCACATATGACGTGTGAGGACTTGATCTCCTTTCTTAAAGACGATGTTTTTCTCATGTTGTCTTTTGTCAGAATATGCTTTCATCTTTTGTTTTATGAACCAAGTCCTTATCACAAGGTATGTTCTCGTATTTGTTTCACTGATTGTTCCACTGAGGTATCTTGTTTGTCACTGCTCTCTGAAACATCAATGTCGCAGAACTTTCACCTGTGGTCAAGTGAGGTGTTGAATGATAAGCTCTTAAGGTAGAATTTAACACCGTTTTTGAATCAAGTTTTTCAAGAGTAGCATGCTGTACAGCTTACTTTAGCATACTCATAAAGCACTCAATAATTCCATTGGCCTGCAGCCACAGAGGTGTGCTCTTCCAATGCTTTATATTCAGATGCTCAAAGAAACCTTTGAACTCACAACTGTTAAACTGTCGGCCATTGTCAGATTTCAATATGGCTGGAACACCCCATGTGGCAAAGATGCCATTTAGTCTCTCAATGACTCTGTCTTGAGTGGTAGATGAGAGATCCTCAAATAATGGAAATTGGGAGTATTCGTCCTCAATCACGATCAGGTGATGTCCATTGTCAAGTTGACTGAAAAACGCAATGACTACTCTCCCCCAGGCATGCTTAGGGAGTTCTGACATGTTTAAGATGTGTTGAGTAACTTTTGTAGAAAGGCAATCACAGAGATGACAGGCCTTTAGTTCCTTTTCAACTCCCTCATCAAGATATGGAAACAGAGACCTTGTTTTATGGCAGCGATTCCACGATGTCCATCGTAGGCCACTTCAATCATTTTCTGCTTCATTTTCTCCAGAATCAGGATTCTCGACCCTTACAGTATGATTCCTTCCTGACTTATGGACAGTTCCTCTTTGGCATTTTTTTATTTTTGATATTAACCATCACTGGTGAGATGTCAAGAGTGTTGCTTCCATGACTGATGTGTGATTATATCTTTCAACATTAGCATATCACTATCATGGCTCATGGCTAATGAAATGGCAGCGAGTGTGTTTGATTTTACAATGAAATTGATATAGGCTGCAGCTATCTTGGATGGAGTACCATGAGCTTGTATAGGCACTCTGGAGAAGTAGTCAGATAGGTTCTGATCCTTCCTTGGATGATGCACAATGTTATAATTGTACTCTGGTAGTTGTAGTCCCCATTGTACAATGCGAGGAGGCATCTTGTCCCTTGGATTTCTAAATTTAGTTACTAAAGCTTGATGATCAGTGACCAGCATAAAAGACTTTCCATACAGGAATACTTGGAAATGTTCACAAGCCCATACCATGACTAAACTTTCTTTTTCAGGTTGTGAGTAAACATGTTCTGTTTGGGACAAACTCGTACTTGCATATTCCATAACACCCACACTGTGCCCACTCCAGGGCGGCATTCAGATCTTACATACGTGTATTACCAAAGACAGCCAACACTTGTTTGTAGTTTTGTGGTCGTTATTGGCCGCAGTTTTATTACCATTACATACCTATACATTTGTACTTTCCTCTGGGCATTTTTATGGCCAGGGTCATAAATCATCATCATCAAACATCATGCACTCGGGTGTCATACGTCACTTTGTTGGTCATCATAAATCATGTGTCATAGGATCTTGGTGTGTCGTAAATTATTGTGTCACAAGCAGTCATAAATCATCAGATAAATCAGCAACCATAAATCATTTGTGAGTCATAAATCACTTTCTTGTCATACATCATTTGCATATCCTAGGGTCGTAAATCACCCTAACAGTTCGTACAATGTTCTGTTGGTTTCCACGCCCCTTTTGCATGTGGGGGGTAGCTTCTCCCTGGAGTTAGGCCCCAACTCGCTACCTTGCCAGTCTCTTTTGTGCCCTGCCGTCCGGCGGGGTCTGGGCTGCGAGTGCCATCTCCGTTTGCTACCCCCTTTTGTCAGGCCTACTCACCCTGCAGTAAGGCATCCCAAAGTGAGCAGCCCTCTTTCTACACACCGCCCTGTCGGTGTGCTTCCATAACCAACGAATGTACCCCTTGCATCCGCCAGCACCGCGACACTGCTGCTGCATAGGTGTGGGTCTCGAGAAACCTCCGGCGCTGCTCCTTCGCTCCGTGATACAGTCATGAGCGACTTATGGGGGAGCTGCGCCCTATATCCCCCTTTCCAAACACTCCTGCTGATTTTGGGGTGCTCCCTGATTGGGGGAATCAAATGTCACCTGGCCCCTCATTGGCCAGGTGACCTGGCACCCTTCTGGCGTGAGTTAGCTACGCGGTAAGCTCCCTCTCCGCATCGGGTTGCTTCCAGCCGGTGACAACCAGTTTTCTTGCAGGGCCCTGGTGTCCGTTATGGCGCCGGCCCTCGAGCCCCCCTACGGGGGTGGCCTCTGCGATAACACCCGCACTGTGCCCACTCCAGGGCTGCATGCAAATCTTACATATGTGTATTACCAAAGACAGCCAACACTTGTTTGTAGTTTTGTGGTCGTTGTTGGCCGCAGTTTTATTACCATTACATACATATACATTTGTACTTTCCTCTGGGCATTTTTATGGCCAGGGTCATAAATCATCATCATCATCAAACATCATAAACTCGGGTGTCATACGTCACTTTGTTGGTCCTCATAAATCATGTGTCATAGGATATTGGTGTGTCGTGAATCATTGTGTCACAAGCAGTCATAAATCATCAGATAAATCATCAGCCATAAATCATTTGTGAGTCATAAATCACTTGTTTGTCATATATCACTTTGTTGTCTTACATCATTTGCATATCCTAGGGTCGTAAATCACCCTGACAGTTTGTACAATGTTCTGTTGGTTTCCACGCCCCTTTTGCGTGTGGGGGGTAGCTTCTACCCGGAGTTAGGCCCCAACTCGCTACCTTGCCAGTCTCTTTTGTGCCCTGCCGTCCGGCGGGGTCTGGGCTGCGAGCGCCATCTCCGTTTGCTCCCTCCTTTTGTCAGGCCTACTCACCCTGCCGTAAGGCATTCCAAAGTGAGTGGCCCTCTTTCTACACACCGCCCTGTCGGTGTACATCCATAACCAACGAATGTACCCCTTGTATCCGTCATGCCGCCAGGAAGGCTCACGTCTTCCTGCGGCTCCCCCCATGCCTTCGCTACCCTCTAGTTATTTAGGTGCAGACTGCTAAAAACATCGCCCCCCACAGGTTGCTCCAGAAAACATGCATTCCTTCCTCCGATAGGTGCACCCCGTCCTGCCGTAGAGCTCCAGGCGACCCAGGTGGATGAGGCCGTGTCTAACACTTTCCAGTCCGTTGATCCTGCAAAATCTGCTGACCGCGATATTCAACTTCCTCTTAGAGTTCTCAACTGCCTTGTATGACTCACCACTAACCCTGGGCAAAGCACTACGCTACGCTCGCGTAGTTTGCGAAGTTTGCGCTACTTCGCACAACGCAAATTGCACGTAGCACAGTGCAAACACGCGTAGCGTAGCGTAGCGTAGTGCAGCGGTCATTTTTGCTTGCTCGCGGTCCTCAACGTCAAGTTGGCGACCGCGAGCAAGCAAAATGACATCCGGCGAGACTTTTCCTCGTTCGCGATCAGCAACATCAAGTTGCCGATCGCGAGCGTGGAAAATAAACATCCCGGCGAGATTCTCAACGCGGGGAGGTCAGGTTTCTCATTGCGAGTGGTCGCGTATGCTCGCGACCGCTCGCGATGAGAAACTACCAGTCCGCGTTGAGAAAGCTGCCGCTCGAGTAAAAATCTACTCGAGCTGCAGTAAAAGACAGCTCGCACTGTGCAAGATGCCGTTTTCAATGATTGCACAGTGCGGACAAGCATCCGGCACTGTGCAATCATTGCGAACAGTGCACTACGCAGTTCGCGTAGTGCTACGCGTAGCTCGCGTAGTGCGAACTGCACTTTGCGTAGCTTCGCGTAGCGCTACTTCGCGAACTACGCCCAGGCTTACTCACCACACGCCACGCCAATCTGCTAATTATATCGGACCACATGATGATGGTGCTACTGAAGCACCGTGCTGCCTCTGTTAGGTCTGTCTGGATGGCGAGGAGTAACTCCTTTCTTCCCAGCCGGGCTAAGTAATTCCCGCCCAGGGGGATTATCAACACGTCCGGGTGCCAGGCTGTGTCTTCCCGCAGATCCTTGAGCGCTGTTGGTAGTTGGTCCCATCGCACCCCCGGGCGGCCCCACCATCAGACACATGTGTTGACCGGCCCACTGCTCAGCCTGTGGCCCCCCTGCTGCCACCATGACTTCATCCGGGAGACAAAAGAGTGCCCCACTACCCATACCAGCCGAGGGCATCCTGCTGAGGCAATATTCACAACGTCAGGATAGAGTTAGGTAGCCACGTACTCATATGTGCTGTAGGATCTTGGTTAGAGCAGCTGGAGTCTCACATAGGTCCTGTATGCCTTGGACCGCCATCTGCCGATGGCCTTGATCCCTGACTCGGACATCCCATGCCGGGCTGCTGTGGTCACTGCCCCTATCCTAAAGGAATGAGAACCAAAGGCCGCTGGCGGGAGGCCTGCCCTGCTCAAGGCTTGCTGCATAGCTGCTGAGAACTGGAATTTGCTTAGGAGGTTACCATCCCTATGCTTGAACAAGGGACCCTCCCCCGCCGGACACACCAACATGTAGGTTAATAGGCAGCAAACCGCGCAGTATTTGTGCTCCCTAATGCACTCCGGCCCTATTACCGCACCTTTGCCAGCCTGATCGGTTTTTGACCTTCTCAGCCGCAGTTCCACCTCTGCCATGCCGGGCCTGATGTCAGCTGCCTGTACTCAATGTTCTGCGGGGCCGGTCCTAGCCGGGGCCACCAGCTCACTCAGCCTAAATGCCCCAAATAATGCAGTTGAAAAGGCTGCTTTGAACAGGTGCAGCTCATATGTGTCTTTCGCTATTTCCCCAAGTGCGTCCCTGAGCACACCCAATCTATTGAAGTCTATGGGCCCACAAGTGTCCACTCTCACCCCCTCGGCTCGCTTCCAACCCTTCATCGCTGCTTTGATGTAATAAGATGCGGTGGGGTCTTGTCCCGTGAGGAGCTTGGAGAAGTGTGCTACTGCTGATAGGTGTGCCTGGGCCCAGGATCTGGTCTTTCCGCTTGAAAAGGCCCATTGAATGAATTGTTCCACTGCCCTCCCTGTTCTGCTGGCATCACCCAGTGTCTGGATGTTGCCTATGTGCATCACTGTTCCTGTGTATCTCTTGTAGCGTTTTGACGCTTTGCGGGAAAGGGCTTGATCCACTAGAATTGACAAGTCCGGCTCGCCAGTGACCATGAGTCTTCTGGGAAGGGGGTCATGTCCCTCTCTGATCCTGGTGCCAGCTCCCTGAATCTGCTCATCTGTGCCTGGGAAAGAGCATCTGCCACTTCGTTCTCCACCCCTGGTACATGGCGTGCCTTCAGCTCTATGTTCCCTTCCAACTGCAATTGAACCAAGCAACGCATCAGCCTTAGTGTATCGGGGCACCTGGCTGTCCCTCGGTTGATTGCCTGCACTACTCTTTTGTTATCAGACCAGAGCGTCAGGTTCATGCCCCACAATTTCCTCTGCCAGACTGCCAGGGCCACTATAATGGGGAACAGCTCTAGGAATGTGATGTTGCTGGTGACGCCTTGCTTGTGCACCATTTGTCCCCTGGAATCGCCCCAAAGCCTGGGCTGCCCGATGCATCTGTGAACAATGCGATCTGCTTAGCCGTTAACCAACCCTCTCTCCAAATTAACCGGCTGTTGAATTTTGCCAGAAATGTGTCCCACCTGCGCAGATCATGCTTGACCCCTGCCCCTAACCTAACATGGTGGTGTTTGTGGGTGAGTCCTGCAGTCAGATGGGTCAGGCGTCTGGCAAAGACCTACCCCACGGGGATGATTCTGGCTGCAAAATTGAGTTTGCCAATCAGTTGCTGTAACTCGTAGAGGGTTGCCTTCTCCCTACCGCGGAGATGCCTAATGTCATCCCCGAATTTTCTAACTTTCGCCTCTGGGAGTCTGGACGTCCCTGCCACTGAGTCAAGCTCTACCCCCAAAAATGTTAGCCGAGTGGATGGGTCTACTGTCTTGTCCGCCATCAAAGGGACTCCCAGTTCCTCCGCCAGCCCTTGAAATGCTGCCAGGGTCTCACCACATTCTTCCGGCCCCACAAACAAAAAATCATCGAGGTAGTGCAGTTTGCCCCCTGCGGGGGGCCTGCTGTGTAATGCCCATTCCAAAAAGGTGCTAAATTGTTCAAAATATGCACAGGACACTGAACACCCCATTGGCATGGCCTTGTCGAAATAGGTTGCCCCATCCCATTGAAAGCCCAGCAGGTGAAAGCTCGCCGGTGAACCGGAAGGAGGCAGAAGGTGGACTCTATGTCGCCCTTGGCCATGAGGGCACCATGGCCTGCTGCCCTCACTAGGTCGATAGCATCATCCACCGTCGCATAGCCCACTGAACAAACGTCTGAGCTAATGCCATTGTTGACGGACTCTCCCTCTGGGAAGGAGAGGTGATGGATGAGTCTGAATTGGCCTGCTTCTTTCTTGGGCACTACCCCCAATGGCGATATCACTAGCCCCCATGGGACCGGGAAAGAGAGGGGGCCTTCGACCCTCCCTAAGGCAATCTCTTTGTCTATTTTTTGTCGCACTATCCCTAGGTGCTGAAGAGCTGATTTCAAGTTTTTGGTGCTGCCCGTGTGCACAGGACCTTCACATGGTATTTGGAAACCTTCCTCGAAACCTTTCACTAATAATTTTGCACACACCTTGTTATGGTACCCGTTAGCTAGCCTTCTAAGCTGATGTGTGTTTATAGGGGATGTGGCTAGCTGCTACCTGCTCAGGTCTTCCAATCCCCCTACAGCCCTAGTGTTAGTTTTATCACTTCTTCTTTCTCTCCTTTTTGACCCCTCGCCTCTCCTTCTTATGTTCACCCGGCTGCTGGGTGCCCCCCCCCGCAGGTGGAACATATGTGTTGGAACTTACAAGAGGCCCCCCATGTGCAATCATTGGCCTCGAATTTGCAGCAAATGGCTGGCAGGCCACCAGTGGGTGTGGGTTTCCAATTATTGTATGCTTTGGGCTTGTGAAATTCCCTTTAAAAAAGGAACGCCGAAAGGGCTGCTCGCTTTTACCTGCCCATGATTTAACCTCTTTTGCCACCATCATCTTATGTATGAAACCAGACACGTCTTCCTCGTTCCACTCCATTTCCGGGTGGGTCTGCATTTTTAACCTAAAACCTTTATCATATTCTAACCATGTGTCCCCTGGGAACTGCCTGTGTGCCACATGGATATTGGCCTCATATAGCCAAAGATCCGCTGCTTTTTGAGGAAATTTCTCAACAATAATGCAAGCCATAATCCTGAAAGCATCCAACCAATTATCAAAGTTCCTTTCTTTCCTCTCCCATCGCCTCTCTCTCCTATCTTCATCTTTCTTACCGCATACAGTTAAGTCTAGCCCCTCCAGCTGTTTCTCTAGCAGTGAGAAAATATCTATGAACTCCTTTCGCCATATCCTCTCCTTTACTGCTAGTGGGATGAGGCACGCTAACCCGGTGGCTCTCGCGATAAAGGATGCAGGACCTGGGGATGGCCTGGTGTATGCCTCAGGGGCTTGGCCCGCCCTATCCTGGGTGCCTGCTCTGCCAGTGCTACCCCACGCCTCTATGGGGGATGCCACCTCTCCCTCTACTTCCTGCGCCTGGGTGCTGGGGGTATTTGACCCGGGCGCCTGGTTCCGCAGGCACTCCTGCCGTGCGCTGCCTGGGTCGATGAGGTGCCATGGCAGCCCTGAGACCTCTTTCTGTGGTGAAGAACCTGTAGCACCCAGCTCCTATGCCCCCAGGCCTTTAAACAATAATGGGACAAATGATTTTAAGCATTCCTGCACTAACGTGCCAATATGCTCACCACTTGTCGAGTTGTCATTCCTGCTCGGTCCTGCCGCTGCCGGGATGGCTACAGGCAGCCGATCCACTGCCCTGAAAGCCTTCTTGGCTGGAGGCTTTCTTGGCGCCTTTGCTGGGGCCCTCTGCCATTTCTTAGGTGCTTGACGGCCCGTGGCCTCCCCCGGTTGACTTGGTCCTTTCTCTGCTTCTTCCTCCATGTGCGTCTGTAGCCAGCTGGTCCCGTGTGCTTCAGACGCTGCCCTTATCTGCCGCAATAACTCTCCCAGCTCCGCCGGCTGACCACTACCGAGTTTCGCCATCCCAGCTTGCCTTGATGAGCTTAGGACACCTTCAACCCACTTGCAGCGTGGCAGGGTGCTGCCGCCTTACCTATGCACCAAGTGACTTGAGACTTTGTCAATCGCAATTTGCGGTATTTCAAAATATCCCTTTTGTGTCCGTGCCCCCAGTCCATTATGAGGGCCGCTGCGTAGGCGTCCCCGACTACACGGGACAACTTTCGGTCCCGACTTTCACCGCGCTTCGTGGCTGGAGCTAAAGCAGGCTGCTAATGCTTTCTCGCCCTGCTTAGCCTCAAGCCTTACAGCGAACCGCTGCGATCGGCGTGGGTCGCAGACAAAAACCCGTGGTTGGGGTGGGGCCGACCCTCCAGGAACCCGCTCGCACCTCCCCTGAGCGACCAGGAAGGCAGAGCAGTCGGCCGGGAAACCGCTCGCCGCTAGCTGAGCGACCATGAAGGAGTGCGGTACCTTGACGGAGGGGCTTTCTTTCTTCGATGCGCTACAATTTTTGCCCCTTCTCTCTCCGTACTCCGGCCCTCCACTTGCAACAGCCTCCCGGGCCACACACGTCATTGGGGGAGTGGCCGGCACAACCTCCTGCCCCACAACTTACTCAAGGAGCCCGCTGGCCGCTCCGTAGAAAGCCGCTCCGTTAGCTTCGATCCCCAACATCTTCAGGTAAAGAGCGGGGGAGCGCTCCGCATCTGACCGGGCAGGCAGAGCAGTCGTGGCCGGAAACCAGCTTACTGGGTGGTCGGGAAGGCGTGCACCTCAGCGATCGTCGCCCACAGCCGAAAAACTTCCCCGCCTAATTCTTCCCTCAACAGCGCTGCCGTGCAGCCGCCTCGCCGTCCCAGGCACCTCCTGAGCCCCCAGATCACTCACGGCTAGCGAGGTATTGCTCAAACTAACTTCTTGCAGGGTACCACGTACGAAGAACCGGTAAGCAAATTATCCCTCTCGCGAAACCTCTGGCGCCGCTCCCTCGCTCCGTGATGCATTCATGAGTGACTTGTGGGGGAGCTGCACCCTATATCCCCCTTTCCAAACACTCCTGCTGATATTGGGGTGCACCCTGATTGGGGGGATCAAATGTCACCTGGCCCTTCATTGGCCTGGTGACCTGGCGCAAGTTAGCCGCGCGGGAAGCGCCCTCTCTGCTTAGGGGTGCTTCCAGCCAGTGACAACCAGTTTTCTTGCGGGGCCCTGGCGTCCGTTATGGCACCGGCCCTCAAGGCCCCCTACGGGGGTGGCCTCTGCGATAGTATGCCTTCGAGCATTCAGGTGTCTGCTGTACTGTGGCTAGCATCGACAACAACCTCTGTAGGAGGCTTCGGATTGAAATATGCCATTTCAGTAGCATTCCCAATGGCTTGTTTGATTTTCTTAAAACTTCTCAAACATTCATGTGACCAATGAAATGAAATATTCTTTTATGTCAACTCTCTCAATGGAACACTTACACTGGCAAATTCTTGTATATATCTAGAAGAGTAGCTGGTCATGTCAAGAAATTAACACACCATAGACACATATTGTGGGGGATCAGCATGTGACAGTGCTTGTACTTTAGATTGATCAGGTGTCATACCACCATCAGAAAAGATATGGCCAAAGTAGATTAACTTTGTCTTCTGGAACTCACATTTACCTGCATTCAAAATCAAACCTGCATCCACAAGTAAACAACATACTTGTGTGAGAGCTTTATTGTGCTGTTTTTGTGTAGCTCTGAAAACCAATACGTCATTACTATAGTTGAATGCATTCATGACAGGCTGTATGGTACTTCGAATGATGGGGCAGATTTACAAGCCCCTTGCGACACTTTTGCGCCATCGTTGCATCACTTTCTGTGAAGCTGTGGTGGCGTAAACAATGCACCACATTGCGGCCCATTTACAACATGACGCATCTAGGGAGATGCATCACCTTGCTAAGGGGCCCATTACGATACCCGGCGTAAAAAAATCCGCCAGGCATGGAAGCGGCAAAAATCCGCCCGCACACACCGCCTGAACACCGACCACGCCATTATGAGTACACAAACTGAAAACCGCCATCGTCGGAAAAATCATACAAAATACCGCCCGCCATCGTCCGAGTCGGAGTCAAACCGCCCGCCACGGACGGAAACACGCACGACAACACAAAACCGCCCGCCCTCACGGCCGACACACCGCACGTGAAATTACGATCGCACCGCCATGAGCGCGGAAAAACAACAAAAATACCGCCCGCCAGCGCAAACAACGCCGATGAGAATCGACACGGCAGAAGCCATGGCGCCCACGTACCTGCACAGAAACCATCCGCACACAAAACCAATAGCACACAACATGGCCAACAAGTCCACACAGCAAGGCACGCACAAATACACAAGCACAGTACACATCCCGAAAACACCCCCCGGACAAACAAAAAATACAAAGGCCAGAACCCCAGACACAACACACCTGAAAACAACAGACCATGAGGACACACCCACATAGGTGAGTACAAAAGCAGCACTCCCACAGACCACAACCCCTTGCTACATTGCAAACCAGAGAGGAGAGGAGAGGACACAGTGACACAGCAAGGACAGCAGCACACCACAGAAACGCACACATCACAACCACCACCACCACCACCACCAAACACCGGCACCACAAACCCCCTGCACATTACACAACACACACCGCACCAGCACCACAAACACCATGGCACCACAAAGGATGCCCAAGTTCACGCCCATGGAGCTGACGGTCATGGTCGACGAGATCATCAAGGTGTACCCACAAATCTATGGGAACATGGTCCAGCACACACCACTAGCCACCAGAAACAGAATGTGGACCCGGATCGTAGACCAGGTCAATGCAGTCGGGACCCTGCCCAGGAACAGAACCGAGATAAACAAACGTTGGAATGACGTAAAGAGCCTGGTCAAGAAGAAGGAGGGCAAAAACAGAGAGCTGGCTGCCGTCACTGGCGGAGGGAATCCCGCGCTCTTTAAGACCTTCAAAGCGTGGGAGGAGAAGGTGCGAGTCGTAATACATCCGGAGATCCTCGCCGGATTAGCAGGGGGAGTGGAGGCTGGTAAGTACAAACTAATGTATACCAGCACACCGCTATGTACACACATGCGCAACCACCATGCCACAGCTCCCAGGGACAAACACCCCCATGTCCAGCACACAATACACAACACATCACACGCACATGCAACAGACACTACCACACACAGGCCAAACCGAACAACTGTAAGATGCGTGGGGACATGTGTACACTAAGCCAGCCACGTAACCACCAACAGGTCCACAAATATGCCAGAAGCGCCACAACGAGCACCCGCCACACCCATGTGTCCGCCACAGCTGCACCAACTGACAAGTAACAGGTAAGTGGCAGGAACACAAAGTGCAGTGGGTCGGAGGGGGACAGCTGAAGTACAACACCCACCAGGCCCCCACTCCCACAGACCAGCAAGGAGGAGCATCCCCCACACCCCACACCCACGTGTCAGCCACCGCAGTGCACAACGACAGCCGAAAGGCAGACATCACGGTCCACAGCAATCGGTGTCAGTGGGTGTACAGCCACCCCCACGACCCACTACACCCCCCACCCCCACAGACCTGCAACATGGAGCACCCCCCGCTAAGAGCCATGTGGCATCCAGTA
Organism: Calotriton arnoldi; assembly: GCA_963921515.1. NCBI lineage: Eukaryota > Metazoa > Chordata > Amphibia > Caudata > Salamandridae > Calotriton > Calotriton arnoldi. The sequence goes on along the minus strand of CAWUFW010004502.1, from coordinate 525,889 downwards.
CAGTGCACGCACGAACAACTTGCAGGTGGGAAACTGGACAGGGCTGGATTACTGGAGGCATGAGGACCATAACACCACCAACACATGGGACATGTCACGTAGCACACGAACACGCAGCACCGCCCACCGTCACGAACAAGTGAACAATGTGCACACGGACATGAACAGCAGACTCACACCCCACATGACCCATCACAGACATAGCAACACCCAAGGAGCCACGTCTGCATGCACAAGCCACACTGAATATAGTCCCACACGGCAGCCACTGTGCAACTCATCACACACAACCGAAACACCATTGAAGTCCTGTCCATGTAGCCCCTACTGCCTGTCAACCACACACCCCACAACTACGCCTATGTAAGACAAACAACACTAGACGCAACAGAGCGGAACAACAGAAATGCACACGAACACCACTGAACCCATCAAACACACAGACACACCATGCACATACAACATACCATCCATCCCATCCGTCAGCCCCAGTCTCATGAAAGGCATGTCATCCGCACAGCTGCCACACATACAGCAGTCACGCTAAGACACATGCCCATGACCAACCATGTGCCAGAAGTCAATTAAGCGCACGACACACTGTGAGCAACAACACACAACATGGGCCACACCCCCCCGAGCACTGCAGTGATGCACATGGCACAGGGCAGCACGCACACCAAGGAGATGGGACAACTGCAATACGTTGGCTGGCACACAACTATCACTCACTCATAACGATGCGTCCAATGCCATGTCCAGTAACCACAACAGACAGCAAATATGCAGGGCATGTCAGGCATGCACACACCTCAGACCATGCACTGTCATGCTGCCACAACACATGTCACGTTCGGCACCCATGGCTCACAGCATGTACCCCAAAAGCATATACCCTCCCAAATGCGAATCTGGGGCATGGCCCCCATGTTGCCATATGCGTTCCTAAGCGTTCCATTTGAACTCCAAAAGCAAAGTACAAACCAGACCCAGGATGGGCCAGGAGCCCGCATACACCAGAGTCACAATGAGTAGGGGCAAAGCAACACACCCATCGGCATGGCCAATCCGTCCCATGCCACATGTGCACAGCACACAGTCCCATTGCCTAGCACACACACCTACAGATGCCACAGCCACACACTCGCCTCCGGGAAACCCATGTACGAGATTGCACGAACTGCCAATGTCAGACGACTAATACATACTTCGCCAGGTGCAACACAATAACAAATCTCATTCTCTCCACAGGTGACGAACTGCTGGACGCTGGGGATGGAGACAGCAGCCAGCACAGCCAGCCTACAAGCCCCCAACGAGGACACACGGATCTGGAGGATCTGTCCACCTCTTCGGACACGGACCACCAAGCTGGCCCATCTGGCGTGGCAGGGCCCAGCCGCTCCCCAGGACCCCTCCTACCCACCAACCCATCATCCAGGGATGCTGAACAGTCCCAGTCCCCTGCTGCCACTGTCGTTGCGGCCACACCCACGGTCATTGCGGCCACTACCACTGCCGCAACCGCCACCATCGCCGCACCGACCACCACCGCCTCCACCACCACCACGTCTTCGCTGGCACCAGCCCCAGCGCAGGTGGTGGCCCGGCCGACTGGATCCACCCTGGGAGCCACAGCGAGGACCGTGGTGAGCAATGTGGCTAGTGGGCAGGCCGGTGGCAGCAGGACTGGTAGGAGGAGCAGGGTCAGGGAAACGCCAGCCTCCCTGGGAGCCATGCCCTGCCTCAAATGGACAGAGTCCTTGGGGCCTATGAAGAGGCCCAAGGACAATGGGCCAGGTCTGCTACTGACACGCGGGAGGTGCTGGGGGTGCTGAGGTCCATGGACGCCCATATGGGCCAATTCGTGTCCCGTATGGACCAACTCGTGGACCTCATGGGCCAGCTGGTGGTGGCGGTGGGGTCACAGGCAAGGCCAGCAACACCACCTCCGCCACCACCTGCTAGGGCGCAGGCTCGGGCAGCAGTGTCCACTTCCCCTGCGTCCACAGCCAGTGAGCACACCTCACCCACCACCAGCAGGTCGCCACCACACACCCCCTCCCAAACGTGGAAGGGGCCGTCCGAAGAGGAAACAGATCTCCCGGGAGGACTTCGCACGCTCCAGTCGCAAGTGAGGCAGCCAGCCAGCCTTCCGCCAGCCTTCCTTGACCAGCCACTGCATTGACTTGCTCTACGATCCCACTCCACACAGCCATCTGGATGGCATGTGTGTGTTGGACTATGGACATAGAACCAGTGGGTACACCCTGATCATCACGCAGCCATGACCGACAGCTCATTGTCACTGCACGCACCACTTTTGTCATCACCTTACACACAATCACATGTCACAGTTTGTAATAAATGCACCTTTTTCACTAACTGCTGTTTGTGCCCTGTGTCTTTATTGTACGGAATACAACGGCCACCTTGGGCGGAAAGGCACCTGATGCGTGGCATGGAAATGGAATCCGGAGGGCCTGTAGGGACCTAGGGGTGGGAGACAGAACAGGAGCACATTCAATGAGTGTGTCACACACCCATCACACAGTACATGTCAACAACTACAAGCAATGTACACACATCGCACAGAGCAATAGGGCACAATGCCACAGCCACCAACAGTGGCATACTACCCTGGCCATGGAGCGTTGACACACTGCACGCAGTGAACATACGGCCACCCTGACACAGCACACACACACCTGCATAGATACAGACACATCATCCGTCGTACATGGACACTCACCGTCAAGTGAAGTAGCGGGCGATGAGCTGCTGGCGCACATTCCCAGCTTCCTCCTCTCCGCTGTCCACCTCACTCGAGCTGTCCTGGTCTGCGGGCTGGGGCCCTGGTTGATCTCCGTCATCCACAATGAGGGGGATCTGCTTCCGAATGGCCAGATTGTGCAGCATGCAGCACGCCACCACTATCTGGCACACCTTCTGTGGGGAGTACGCCAGTGCACCCCCGGTGCGGTCCAGGCACCTGAACCTGGACTTGAGGAGGCCAAAGGTACGCTCGACCACACGTCTGGTCCTCCCATGTGCCTCATTGTATCGATCGTCTGCTGGGGTGCGAGGATTCCTCAATGGACTGAGCAGCCATGCCCCATTCGGATACGCAGAGTCACCTGGGTGTGAGGGACACAGAGAACCGTTGCTATTCCAACTGGACAGGGGACAGCATCGCACAACCAGCACGCTACACCACTCCACATACTCACCGACAATACAGCCACGATCCTGTTGCAGATTGGCCATCAGTCGTGGCAAGATGCTGTTGCGCATTATGTGTGCGTCATGGGCCGAGCCTGGAAACTTTGCACACACGTGGGTGATCACCATGTCCGCAAGGCACACCACTTGCACATTCAGGGAGTGCGTGTGCTTCCTGTTGCGGTACAGGTGCTCAGTGGCCTGTGGTGGAACAAGGCCAACATGAGTGCAGTCAATGGCTCCCACGACGTGTGGGATTCTGCCAAGGGCATAGAATGCACCCTTCACTGCCGCCAATTCACGAGCCCTGGGGAATCTGATGTACCTGTTCCGGTACAGCATCATGGCTGCCAGTACATCCCTCAGCACCTTGCTGAACATGGGCTGGGACATCCCTCCTCCACTGCCCACTGTGTGCTGGAATGACCCAGTGGCGAAGAAATGCATGGCGGCCATCACCTTAGCCGTGGGGGTGACAGCAGTCGGATACACCCTGCGGGGACGGAGATGGGGCTCTAACATGGCACACAGTCGATGCAGAGTTGGCCTGTCCAGCCGAAACTTCCTGATTACCTCTGTATCGTCCATGTCCGCCAGCAATTGGTATGGGCGGTCAATGTTCGGTCTCCGCCTGGGTTAAATGGCAGAGGACACATGTCAAAGCAACACGGCACATAGCAATTTCGCATACACATCACTGACATGACTGAGCAAGCACATGAGCCACAGCCCAGCTGTCAAGCTGGGACGGCACGGCCACAATACACTTACACAGGTCTCCCAACAATGGCAATGGCAAGTGAGACATACCACTGCCATGTGCATGCACATGGGGATCTAGGCCCCAATGACTTGCGGGGCGTGCTGATGGGGACTGACTGCATATTCGTCAAGCGGCAACGCCACGGCAACATGAGTGTCTGCTGAGCATGGTACTGCTTCCGAGGCTGGATGAGTATGGCACACGACGACGACGATGTGGGCACGGGCTGAGCGGCCAATACAAGTGGGACCTGTGGCACGAGGGGATATGAGACAGTAGTAGGTGTCAGCACTGCACCCTATGTACAGCACTGTACGGATCACAGCTCCCGATACATTGACTGGTGTCCACATTGACAGCCCCATGCCAAGACGGCTGTGTGCTTGCAGTCACACGTCACAGGTGAGAGGTTACATTGCACGTGCCAGGTGGCAGTCGTACATAGTGGGAGCTGGCATGTGTGTGCATGTGTCTCCTGTTCAGGATCCACCAGATGGGCGCTGACTCTGTACTGACCATTGGACACAGCATGTTCCGTGGAAGGCTTGTGTGTGTGGGATGGTGGCACTGGATGTGCCTCCGGTGGGTGGGGGGCCATGCACAGGGCGGGTACGTCGATGATTGCGCATTGTTGGTCACGGTGGGTGCACCAGCTAAGATGTGTTGCCCTGTGTTCAATTCCTATGTCCGCATGATGATGGACTGTGGATGTGGGCAGACTACACATTGGTCGATGTGCTGTCTATATGCATGTGCCTTCACACCAGGCACAGCTGCCCCTGCACATGTGACCCCTGCTGGACTCGCTGCTGGGTCTGTGGAGCTGATGCACCTTCTGCGCGTGGGGCGGACAGCTCTCCTCACTTCCCTCATTGCGCATGTCATGTCTTTGCCGCAGGTGACATGGATCATGGAGGGCCCACATGTACGCGTGGGTAGGCTACACATGATTGTTCACTGGTCGCCACCCCCAGTCAGTGTTTCGAATGGGAAGGTTGTCGTGCTGGTGGTATGTTCGATGTGGCGGATGGGCGGGCCTAGGTGCGGGCTTACATTCCGGACATGGGGGGTAGTTGGATTGGCGACTAGTTGCAGTACACACGGGACACGTCTCTTCCTTTCCACATCTGGGTCATCCCTTGTACTAACTGACAGTGATACAGTCATCTTCGCCCCAGCCCTCATGTCCTCCCCTCGCCCCCCAATATGCATGCTCACCTGCGAGGCTAGCGCTTGCACAGGCAGCCCCAAGCTTGCACCAGAGAGGGCAAGGAGTGTATGTGTGGGTCCAGTTGCACGAGTGGGCTGTCTCAGGGTATGATGTGTGGCGGGACGCCGTCCACCTGCGTGGTGCCCCAAATGGAGACCCGGCCTGCATGGACTATGCATCACAGTCTTCGCCTTCCGGATCCGCCACCTGCGACACCCAGTGGCTGTGGCTGCCCTTGCGGCCATGCCGCGTCCGTCTGTGGCTGATGGCCCACACATTCACTCTTTGGCCTCTCTGGGGAGGGCTCAGGGGTGGTGGCGCACGCGCTTGCACTTAGTCGCAATGGCATGTGGCGTTGTTGGTATGATGGGCAATGGATGGGATGGTGCGAGCCACCTCCCGTGACGTCAGTGCTGCTCGTGCTGTGGTGCGTCCCCCTACACTTCCATTTGACTTTTTGCCATGCTGGACGTTGAGGTTCTATTGCCTGCGTGATATGACCAGGAGGAGCGCGAGGAGACCTCTCACACACCATGCTCCACTGCCATCCCGTGCCCTGTATCGCCTGTGCGGATTGACTATGTTGGGGTTACACCTGGTCGACTGGGGCTGTGTGTGCCTTGTCAAGGGGCATGGCGGGCGCACAACAGGATCCAGCTCGTCCACAGAGGGTGGGCTGAGGTGCGCCTGGTACCGCTTTGTACGTGTGCCCGGCTGCTGTGCACACACGTGTTCACTCCCCCCGACAGGTGTCCTCTCACAATGCCCAGGGAAGCGGTGGTGTACTGTTCATGAGCCCTCCCAACACGGCGTGCTCCAACTTGGCATGTGCGCATCTACCCGTCGCACCCACCCACCTGAGCACTGCGTCCATACGACTTCACACGACACATGTGTGTCTTCCACAGTAGTGCTACTCATTTGCGTTGACATCCAATACCAGTGGACTACATGGTCATGTCACGACTGCCGTGTACTTCACATACTCTCATCCTCTCTCATTCGTACTTGTGAAATGAGTCAGCGGAGACAGTTCTGGTTTCAAACATTATATTGAGTCTTCTGTCCTCTGTGATGCAGTATAGTGGACACTACTGGCAGCGGAATACATATTGAGGATATACTGAGCATGATTACAAATGGGATAGGGTGTGGGGTTACATCTGCTTGGCCAAGGCTGTGCTAATGTACATTTACGTATAGCTGCGGAGCTGCGGACTTTGACACAGACGGTATACATGTAGCCTACCAGACCGCTCGGCATCATGGGCACAGTCCATCTCAGTTCCATGTGACAGGTTTGCTGCGGTTGTTCCTCATGCACGCGTGCATGTGAGATGACATCAGGGCATGTGCTTGCGTGCATGCAGCGGCGTGCCACTTGTTGTTGCACTGTGGTGGTTACTGGACATGTCACAGTCACTGGGGTCGTGTTGTTGTTGTATGCACTTGTCGTCCATGCAAAGGTCCTGGTATGGGATTCCCGGGGCGGGGGTGGGAGGGGTGCAGCACCCACAGACTCCAGGCGACCTATTCATGTCCACTGAGCGGTGTGTGTGTCCATGTGCGCTGGATCCATGTCGTGTCCTGGTTGTTCGTGCAGTTCCGTCCATGTGGGTGCGATGCACAGAGCCCATGCCACTGCCTCCCACGATGCATGCGGTGTTCCTGGATGTGATGGGGAACAGTGTGCATGTCCCGGTCATATCCGATGTCATGGCGATGTCGTTGATGGTGTGGTTACAGTTGCCGGTCGTTTGGTATGGCTGTTGTGGTGGTGACTGGCCAGTCCGTGCGGAAGCTGAGCATGGGTGCGGGGTTGGACTTCATAGGTCACTCGGGGAACCTGCGTTGTGGTCCGACGTATTTACAGGTTGTCAGGTATGCGATGCCGTCCAGCAGGGCTTCCATGTCATTGGTGGTGTACATGTTTGCCAGCCAATGAAGCGGATGGTGGCTGTCAAGGTGTTGTTCGTAGGTTGTCCCTTGGAGGACCATGATGGGGCATGCTGGGTGACATTCGATGTAGCTGTTCTCGATGATCCGTCGTGTGGAGGCACAGTGGTTCCATTTCAGTGCGCGTGCGATGTTGGCCACATACGCCATGCCCCCATAGGCAGAGCAGGCCCTGTCGTGTGCGTCCAGAGGGAGGAGTAGTGGTAGCAGGTCCGCCTTCAGACATGCCGGGTTGGAGAGGCATATCTCGACGGGATGCTGGTAGGGACACCTCCGACAGTAGAAGACGGGCATGACGCAGCTGAACAATGTGATGCGGTAAGTCAGTCGGTAACTTACGTTCAGCAGGGACAGGAGATCGCATCCCAATGTATGTATCGTGCTGGTTTGGTACAGCTTGAGCTGTTCGGCGTAGTTGGGTAGGTGTGTTGCGGTTGCCATTTCGCAGCGGTGCGTTGTGGTGGCGTGCTCCGGCTGTGTGTGCAGTCTGCAATGTGCACACTCCGGGGTTGCTGTGAGCTCTGTGTAGTCGTGGGGAGACAGGACTTGTGTTCTGTTGGCTTGTTTGGAGGACACGGGCCCTCTTCCCACATGCTTCTCAGACAGTTCAAGGTCAGTGCTGTGTGACTCCTTCCAATTAACTTGCATGTGGCCGACATGGGGGAGTGTTTTCTTCTTTCTTCCCCGTCCGTTGTGTGCTTCTGTGATATGCGCTATCTGCCCTGTGGTCGGTCTCCTCGGCATGCCTGTGTTGGTCTATTCTTGGACAATGGCTGTATTCACCGGCTTCTGTCGTAGGGCTGTGGTTTCGGTGTTGGAATGGAAGGTCATTCAGTGCTGTCTGCTCTCCCTTGTGTGGGCGGCAGCCTGCCTTTCCGCTCTGCGTTGGGCCTTGTGTGTGGATGTAATTCTTGGGCCACCTGTTGTCGGTCACCGGGCTCTTTGGTGTTCCGTTTCATGTGTCTTGTTCATATGTGCAGGGTGGTATGGGTTTTTCAGTGTGGTACTGGCGTTCCTCTTCCCGAAGGGGCCCTGCTTCTCCTAGTTGGTGTTGCCGCCGCTGTGTGCTTCGCCATGTTTGTTACACTGGGGTGTGTCCTGCTGTTGCGTGACTTCACTGACATGTGTGCGTCGGTTGTGTGGCGTTGGGTGTTGTCCGTGAATTGGGCGTTGGGGACATGTCTGTGGCAGGCCTGTCACGTGTCATGTGCGTTCGGGGTGGGGCTGGTGTGTGTGCTGCTTGGTTGTGTCCCTGTGTCTGTGTGCGACGCATGCATGGCGCTGCGGTTGGCCTCTGCGTTGTGCGCATGTGTGGCGGCGTCATCGGCGCTTTGGGGCCGTGACGGGGTGGTTGGTTCCTAGTCCCAGGTGGTGTGTACACATGTGTTCCGCGATGTTAGGATTTGGCCTGTGTGTCATATGTGGATGCAATGGTGGATGTGTAGTGTGCACGCGCTGGTGGGGGTTGTCCGCTTTTTCCGCCCTTGCACTGTGTGCGCTGTTTGCGTGCACTTGTTGTGTGTGTGCCTACCTGCGTCTCCGCGGTACGTTGCGTCCTTGGTGGTGCATCAGCAGAAGCATGGGAAGGGCCTGCAGTGCTGGATTCATGCCCGGGGTGCCGCTTCTTCGTTGTCCGTGCTCGGCGTCCGTGTTACCGCCTCGGTTTGTCGTGCGGTGTCTCTTGGCCGTGGGAGCCGTTTGTTTGCGGCATCGTAATTTATGCGCCGGGCGGGACGTGTTTCGTCGGACGGTGTGTGTCAGTTGTGCTGCGCCGCTACGTGTGCGGGCGCACTTTGATGGCGGACGGTGTTGCTGGCTTGCCGGCGGTGTTTGGCCTGCTTTTCGCATCGTAATTGGGCGGGCGTGTGGACTGCTGCGTGCCGGCGGTAACTGGTGGTTTTTGCATCCGCCAGCACGGCGGTAGTGCTTCCGCCCGCCATCGTAATGGGCCCCTTAATTCTTTGATGCTAATTAATTAATTACATTTTAATTTTGTCATTTGTGTAATAATTTTGATGTGTGAGTTGTGGTGTTTATAGTGGTAAATGGTGGGAAGTAAATTTTTTAAAATAAATTACTTATTTGTTGTTCATTGATATGAATTTATTAATGTAAAATTATTTATGGAAATTGTGTAAATATTTTTAGGTGTGTGCTATGGTGTTTATTGGGGTAGATGGTGGAAAGTAATTTAGTTTACATTAATTAATCAGTACTTGATCATTAATATTTATTTATTAATTGTTAAATATTTTTGGTAATTGTTTATTTCTTTTTTTGTTTGGGGATTTATGTTTTATATCTGTAATGTGTGGTTACTACAATAATTTTGAACTTTCTAAATATGTTTTTTAATTATTAATAATTTTTAAATTGATCATTAATTGTGTTAATTATGGAGGTACACTTTTTTATTTAATTTAGATGTGTGTTGTAAATTGTGTGTTGTTATAGGGTAGGAAAGAAAATATTACATTTATGTAATAATTTTTTTTTTTTAGATTACAATTAATTTCTATTGCAAAATATTTATTTGTTTGATAATTTCTTGTTAAAATTAAAAAAATAATCTTTTTATGTATATTTTATATTTTTCTACATTATTATATGTTTCTATGTTTTGTAAAAATTTATAATAGATATATTTTGTTTTTGGGTGTCTTATATGTTGTATAGTAGTTGATATTTTGTTTGTTTTTAAATTTTAATTTTCTTAAGTGTGAGTAGTAATTTTTACCCCTTTGCTATCCAACACTCCCTACTGCTGCATTCGCAGGAGTGGGAATAGTAATTTATATCTCTACACTATCCAACACTTTCCCTACTGTTGTACTCGCTGGAGTGGGAATAGTAATTTTTACCCCTGTGCTATCCAACACTTTCCCTACTGTTGCACTCGCTGAAGTGGGAATAGCAATTTTACCCCTACGCTATCCAACACTTTCCCTACTGTTGCACTCGCTGGAGTGGGAATAGTAATTTTTACCCCTACGCTATCCAACACTTTCCATACTGTTGCACTCGCTGGAGTGGGAATATTAATTTTTACCCCTACGCTATCCAACACTTTCCCTACTGTTGCACTCGCTGGAGTGGGAATAGTAAATTTTACCCCTACGCTATCCAACACTTTCCCTACTGTTGCACTCATTGGAGTGGGAATAGTAAATTATTCCCCTCCGCTATCCAACACTTTCCCTACTGTTGCACTCGCTGGAATGGGAATAGTAATTTTTACCCCTTTGCTATCCAACACTTTCCCTACTGTTGCACTCGCTGGAGGGGGAATAGTAATGTTTACCCCTATGCTATCCAACATTTTCCCTACTGTTGCACTTGCTGGAGTGGGAATAGTAATTTTTACCCCTACGCTATCCAACACTTTCCCTACTGTTGCACTCTTTGAAGTGGAAATAGTAATTTTATCCCCTCCGCTATCCAACACTTTCCCTACTGTTGCACTCATTGGAGTGGGAATAGTAAATTATTCCCCTCCGCTATCCAACACTTTCCCTACTGTTGCACTTGCTGTAGTTGGAATAGTAAATTATTCCCCTCTGCTATCCAACACTTTCCCTACTGTTGCACTCGCTGGAGTGGGAATAGTAATTTTTACCCCTACGCTATCCAACACTTTCCCTACTGTTGCTCTCGCTGGAGTGGGAATAGTAAATTATTCCCCTCCGCTATTCAACACTTACCCTACCGTTGCACTTGCTGGAGTGGGAATAGTAATTTTTATCCCTACGCTATCCAACACTTTCCCTACTGTTGCAGTTATTGGAGTGGGAATAGTGAATTATTCCCCTCCGCTATCCAACACTTTCCCTACTTTTACACTCGCTGGAGTGGGAATAGTAATTTTTTCTCCTCCGCTATCCAACACTTTCCCTACTGTTGCAGTCAATGTAGTGTAAAATGTAGGTTTAAAAAATATTACATATTTTAATATTTTAATTTATAATATAATTTTTGTATTTTTTATTTTTATGTTACATGTGTATGTATATATATATATATATATGTTCCAATCCGGTTCCTTTTCGCCGATATTGCAGCGCTCAAACTTGGTGCGATACCCTACAGCAGAACCACGCTGTTAATTACTTCAACACAATCCTTCTGAACAGAGGGACAAACGGGTCGCACTGTCGTAGCTTTTTGCAATTTTTATTTTCTTTACATCCTTATTGTATGGCTATAGGCGTATCTACAAATACCTTGCTCACGATCAACTTGATACCGAAACGCGTTGATCGTTTGTGTTGAAATATATATATATATATATATATATATTTATTTAAAATGTTAATATATTTCCAACATTTTATAATTAATTAAAATTAATATTTATTAATTATTTTTAAGTAAATATATATATTACATTTTAAATATGTATGTTTAATTTATTTTTACATTACATTTTTTTTATTTTTTTTATTTTTTATTGGTACTTACAAAAGGAAAAGATGAAAACATACACCATTTCAGCATATTCACTGTTAGATAACATGCATGTCTAGTTCAGTTGGGTCACACAAGCAACATACATACAACAGTATCCAAATTGCATACATGGTAGAAAGTCATTAATACAATATTCTTTAACAATTATAAATCTCAGAAGCATTAAAAGCATATTCCTTGGGTAGAGTAGAGAGCCCTCTAAGTATGAAGCTCCATATTTGCGGAAACTTGCGGGCCTGTCTCTCGTGTGGGTGATTGTGCCGTACAGTGGGCTCTCAGCGGGTGTTCCAGCAAGTATGTTTTGAGGGGGTCCCATATGTCCTTAGGGCGGGATGAATAGGGGAGTAATTCGGCATACGTGAGTGACTGCTCCTGCCAAAACATCATGTCTTTAATCCACTCCTTAACTTTTGGCGCTCTGCCACGTCCCCATCTACATGCGACTCGTCTTTTGGCTAATAAAAGAGCAAGTGACACAAATCGGCGGGATGCCACCTCCAACCCTTCTGTGTAACCTAATATAGCCAGCAGTGGGGAGGCGTGTAATTGCAGTGATGTCATCTGCTCTAGTGCGCAAAAACCTGCTGCCAATATGTCTGTATCGCACTACACGTCCAAGCGAGGTGCAGAAAATCAGCATCATCTACACCACACCTGTCGCATTTGGCATTATCTCGCAGTTTATATCTGTAAAGCATGGCAGGAGTATAATAGGTGCGATGGAGGAACCTATAATGTATCATGCGGAGGCAGCTGCTAGACGAAATGCGCTCAGTTTGTGTACAGCAATACCCCCACTGCTTGTCAGTTAATTCTTGGGCTATATCAGCAGCCCATTTCACCCTAGCTGGGCAATGATCCGATACCGGGTTGGCATATAGACCATGGTATAATGTTGCCACCGCATGTGATGCATCATCACTGCGCAGCAGTGAATGTAATGAGGGGAGGTCTTGTGGTTCCTGCGGAAAGCAGGGAGTATGCGCCCTTACGCCTTGGCGAAGTCTAACATATAGGAAAATGTCCATGGGGGTGGGGGTTGCACCCACAAACATCTGTTGAAAAGTGCGGAATTTACCATTGAGATATAGATCACCCCAGCAGACAATGTGGAATTTGGCTTTAGTTTTATGAAACGCTCCTTCCTGTAGTAATGGTATTTCAGGGTGGTAAATCAGGGGGAGGAGAGGGGAATACATCATGGGGGCGTGTGTGCGTTTGGCGATTCGCTGCCATGCTCGTATCATGCTCGTGATTGGTGTAGGGGCGGGGTCTCGAAGCATGACCGGGCTGAAAAGAGCTCCCTCCAAAGGAATAGGGTCCGCCAACCAGTGTTCTGTAGCTACTTGAGGCATATATTTGGGTGGATGAAACCAATAATGAGCGTAATGCGCCTGTGCGCAGAGATAATAGAGTTCCATGTCAGGGATGTCGAACCCACCCTGGGAGTATGGTCTGGTGAGGGTATCCCATTGTAATCGAGGTCGTTTGCCTCCCAAGTCAGGCGTATCAGCTCCGTGCGTAGCGCAGAGAAGAAATGTCTACCTGGGTCATATGGGATATTTAAGAAGAGATAAAGTAGTTTTGGGAGTATGACCATTTTAATGAGCGAGGTGCGCCCCGCCATGGAGAGTGGGAGCGCTATCCATCTTGTGACACTACTTGTTATGTGTTCCAATGTTCTGCCATAATTTAGGCGCATCAATTCATTGCGATCAGCGGTGACATAAATCCCCAAATATTTGACCTCTGCTGCGCACCATTCAATAGGGAAATCGGGTGAGAACTCTGTCGCTGAGGATGTTAGTGGAAAAATCTGAGATTTTGCCCAATTGATATGTATTCCGGAAAGTCCCCCGAACTGCACAAACTCGCGCAGGAGTGGGTTAAGGTTTTGCTGCGGGTCTCTAACATACAGTGTGACGTCATCGGCATATAGAGAAATTAGGATAGGACGCAGTTGACACCGAAGTGCTTTATCTTGATGATGTTGTCGAAGTCTAGCAGCGATGGGCTCAATCGCGAGCGCAAAAAGGAGTGGGGACAGGGGACAGCCCTGACGGGTGCCTCTCGTGATAGAGAAGGGAGAAGAGATATGTCCATTAATCAGCACTCTGGCAGCAGGAGAGGTATATAGAAGTTTCACCCAAGCTAGAAACCCTTTAGGCATTCCCATATTTTGTAGTATGACAAAGAGATAATCCCACTCGACGGAGTCGAAGGCCTTCGTGGCATCTAAAAAGACCGCCACTAGGGCCAGCTGTGGGTCGACATTTCTCAGGATAGAGAAGAGGGTGCGAAGATTGTGTGATGTTGCTCTCCTGGGAATAAAGCCCGCCTGATCCGGTAACACCAGCTTGTCCATCAGAAGGCTGAGTCTGTTTGCCAATACTTTGGCGAGGATTTTCGTGTCATTGTTGATAAGTGAAAGAGGACGGTAGGAGTCACATGAGTCAGCGGGCTTACCAGGTTTCAGCAGCGAGGTAATAAGGGCCTCTCTAAGCGACTCTGGGAGGATCCCACTTTCCTGTGCCTCCTCATAAACTTCCTTCAGTATGGGGATCAGCAAATCAGCGTATGCTTTGTAAAAATCAACAGGAAGACCGTCAGGCCCTGGGGCCTTCCCGGACCTCATCTGCATAATTGCTATCTTTATCTCCTCAACACTGAGGGGTGCCGCCAAATATTCCCGCTGATTATCCCCAAGCCAGCCGAGAGTAATGTCTGTTAGGAACTAAGAGAAGTCAGGGGGTTGCGTCCTACGAGAACTGTATAGGTCGGAATAGAATGATACAAAGTCCCCGAGAATGTTTTGATTGTCTCTATGACGTATGCCATCACCATCACGGATCTCCAATATGTAATTGGAGAACCGGGGCGCACGGATCTGCATCGCCAGTGCTCTGCCTGGCCGCCCCCCCTCTCCATACCTACGGGCAGTATGGTATTTGCCCCTGAAGCGCAGTTCCCTCTCAGCAGTGTCTCTATAGTCCGTAAGCTTTTCCCTAAACAAGGCCTGTGCTGTCCCAGTTGAATCCTGTGCCATGTCTTCCTCTATGCGTTTCAGCTCCTCCTCAAGTTTACGTAGATAGTTACGTATGTCCCGCAATACCCCAAAACTCTTTGCGATGCAGAAGCCTCGTATCGTAACTTTGAAGGCTTCCCAGACCACACCTACTTGTGTAACCGAGCCAATATTTCGCTGAAAAAATTCCGCAATTTCTGCCCCGAGTTCTGCCCGGAAGGCGGAATCTAGTAGTGCATCTGGCATGAGTCTCCAGTTCCTAGAGGTAGAGAATGAGTCAGGAGGAGCTAACGTCAGTCGCACCGGTGCATGATCCGAGAATGTTTTGGCAAGATGTTCTACACTAGTTATCCACGTGCCTACCCCTCTGGAGACGAGCCAATAGTCCAATCGTGCCCAGGTAGCGTGCATTGTTGTGTGGTGTGTCCCTTCCAAGGTATCAGGGTGTACGTATCTCCAGGCATCGAGGAGGCCATGATCTGCGATTATGTCGGTCAGTATGCCTCGTGCTTTTGTGTAGTGGTGCGGGAGGGGGTTAGATCTGTCCCGAGGGGGTGAAATGCAATGTTAAAGTCTCCGCCCCAAATAATGTGCGTGGAGCCAATAGCGAGAATGCGCCCCCAGAGTGTAGTAAAGAAGTTAGGGTCATCTACATTTGGACCATAGCAACAGACAAGTGTGATTGAATGTGAACCCAGCTGGCCCCAGACCATACAGCTCCTTCCTTGTGAGTCATGTTCCACCCCGCCAAGTATGAAAGGGACATTCTTCCGAACAAGAATCACTGTACCCCTGGAGTATGTGGAATAAGAGGAGTAGACTCTATGTTCTGCCCATCTGCTTGCAAAGAAGGGGGGGCGAAGAGGATCAAAGTGTGTCTCTTGTAGCATAGCTATATGGACTTGATGTCTGTCAAGGTACGCCAAGATCTGACGACGTTTACGGGGGTCTCCAAGGCCTCTGACATTCCAGGTAAGCCAGTGTATTTTTTGTGTTTCAGGAGATGGGGCCATGTATGTGTAGCCAAAATGATGTCTGAAGGATATGGGGTATGTTGCTATGCACGTATCTGGTGACAAGTGTCCACATGCCTTTCTGCTGAGTGAGTGTTAACAATGAAGTAAACAATAGCAACTCCCAACCCACCCCGCCCACAACAGCACCCCAATTGTGCTGGTATTATATCTCCCACCCAGTTCTCTTCTCATACAACCCATTGTAGTCCAAAACGAATACGTAAAGTAGTAGGGGGAACACCCAAGGGGGGTCACTAGAGGCACGCGATATGCACCCTTCTCCAGTGAATGACAGGGACAGCCCTCTATAAGGAGGAGAGCGTGGAGGAAGGGGGTGCTTGGCATTGTTCATTTTACAGTCATAGTATATGCCTTGCCACAGTGGTACATTTACTTATCTGATTCCGGAACATCAGCCATCACAAATCCAAACTTCATGGTGCATGCCGTCTGGCGTGCGGGCCATGCCAGCGTATCCACATCTGATGAAGATCAGAGTTCGAAGGCAGTCTAGGAAGTATCCAATAGGCAATTATGGATTTCGCTGTATGTCGCCCACGAGAAGTCAGATGTCGACGGGGTATCATTCCGTCACTGGAGATGTAGACCTAGAGGGACGTCTTCTGTCTTCTCGTTGCGGGGAGTGTCTTTTGATGCTCTTGAGGAAGTCATCCACTTGTTGTGTATTCAGAAAGAAGTACTGTTTACCCTGGTGGGTGACACGCAAGCGAGCAGGGTACATAAGTGCGAAGTCGATCTGCGCCTTTCGAAGTTTTTGTTTGGCGGGGAGAAACTTTCGGCGAGCCTCCTGAACAGCTGGCGTGAAGTCTGGATACATGGTGAATGCGACGCCTTCAAATTGTAAATCTTTGCGTTCCCTGGCCAATTTCAAGGCACTGTCTCGATCACGATAATTAAGCAGACGAGCTATGATCGGACGGGGGTTGCCACCTGGAGGGGGCGGGGGCCCAATGAGCGGTGTGCACGTTCCACTATCAAGTGGGATGAGAAGGCGTCAGCTCCAAACGTGCTTGTCAGGAGACGTTCGACAAAGTCCTCCATGCGTCCTGTGTTGGTGCTCTCCGGAATTCCCACGACTCGTATGTTGTTGCGCCTACTGCGCGCCTCCAAATCTTCGCTTTTGGCGGCAATGACTTTGAGAAGCTTGTCCATTTGTGTGACTTGTTGCTTCACCTGTGTGGTGGTGTCTTCATTGTCCGAAATGCGTCGCTCCGCTTCCTTAATCTTTTCGTCATGCTGATCCAATTTTTGTACTATGAAGTCCATACGACTAGTCATGGTGTCCATTTTACCGGAGAGGTCAGAGAGGCTTTGCTGCATGGCTAACAGCAAATTCTTTATTTCGCCATCCTGAGAGGCGGACGATATTGATGTCTGCTCTGCCGATGTCAAATCGCGCTCTTCAGATCTGGCGCGCGTCGTGGTTTTTCTGGACTCAAAAGGCAGTTTAGTTTGTTTACCATCTGGTTTGCCCATCTTGAGGAGGGTAGAAGTAGCTAATGCAGGTGATATTCTTAATGTGGTTGCAAGGAGCGCACCTATCTGCAATGAAGAATGATAGGCTGAGTCCCCAGGTAAGGAAGATTCCACTCAGCTCTTCAGTGGTGCGGATTTGGATGGATAGCGTTGCGAGCCTCACGCTAAGGATGATTGACTGTGTTCCTCAACCGTGCCCACAGCCCTCTCCCCAAGGCCGGCAGCCAATGACAGTCGGTTCAGCTTAGGATCTGTTAGGGTGGGAGTCACAAGGCCCGGGGCACAGCCGTGTCCAAGCTTTTTTCGAATTAAGGAGGTGTTGTCCCGGATTTCTGCACACCGATAGGGTCAGCTGCGGAAAAACCAAGTGTCACTGCAGTAGTGTCCAGCTAACAAGGGTCCCCTCCTCTCCTTATCACCAGGATTTGACACGTGGATGCACTTTTTTCAGAGGGTGACTCTCACAATGAAGCAGTAAAGACGGTCTAATCTTCAGTTTTTACCGTCTCATGTTGTTGTTTTTTTTTTTTTTTTTCCCCCTCCAACATCGACGGGTGGGAGTTCATAGACCGGGATCTCAACACCCAGGCCAGTACGTCCCCCGTCAATGGCAGGCGATGCCGATCAGACGGCCCTTAGTGCCGGGGGGGGCCAATCGGAGCAGGCGCGTCCCCCGCGCAGCGCCACTTCTAGCGTTCGTACAAAGCGCAATCAAGCAGGCAAGAAGAGGAGTCGCTCTATTGCTCTGGCGAAGACGTCTATCGCACGGGGGGAGATAGCCCCGGCCTCTGCGTGACGGGGATTCCTCGAGGACGGCGGCTGAAGAGCGCGATCGCCCGGGCCACTCAGTGGTTGGTTATATCACAGATAGGAAATAGTATCAATGTCACCTTATCATGGCAGTCCGCTGTAGTATCCCGGTCACCTGTAGTCCGCGTGGGTAAGCCGGCAGGGAGGTCACGCTCTCCGATCGCCTGAGCGGAGTTGGGTCAGAGGCCTGCGCTGCACGTGTGCGCCCCGGATCTCGCCTGAGAGCTTCGGCCGATAGCCCTTACAGCAGGATTCACAGCGGCGCTCCGCCCGGAGCTTTAGACTGGCGACATGCAGTCCAGTGTCGGTCAAATCGGCTGAAACCCGCTCCGGAGCTGGAAAAGATGGTCCAACATAGGTGGCAGGCTATTTCAGCATTTAAAAATGAAGTTTTCGCAGGATTATGGTAGGATCGTGCCGCCAAGCGACAAGAGCCTCACATGTGTGCGGCCATCTTGATCGCGCGTCGCCTAGCGCCCCCCTTTTTACATTACATTTATTACTTATAATTGTTAAAATATACAAATAAATCTAAAAAAAAAAATGTAAGTTAAATGTATTATTTAATTTATTTTACATTAGTTTTTTATACAGATAAAAAAATGATATTTTCTACTTCGATATCTTTAACAATATTTTTTTTCTCAATATTTTTGTACTTACCATTATGACGATAGGAGGTCGATATTTTTGACAACGATATTTTTGTCACAATGTTTCTGTAGGTCGATATTTCTGTTGTCGATATTCTGTCAGTGATCCCACAGACCCAGGGTTACAATTGTGCGTAAATAGCAACCTTATAAGCTGGACGATTCTTAAGTCAGAAAGCTACTAGTGCATTAATTCCTTGTAAGCAGTTGCCGGATGGCTGTGATAAACAGTTCAAGCTGTAACCGGCCAGAGGTCTTAAGTGTGTTCTTTTGGCGAAGCTTTGTGTTTAGCTAAAGCCTGTAGTTTACATTTTCCAGTCACAAGAGTGGACCTACACAGCAGTTTGAATGCTGTAATTTTTGAGACCCCACATTGTGAAGGCAAAGCTACAAGTTCTAAAAAACACCTGTTTGAGGTGTTACATGTGACATAATGACACATGATTGCATCGGTGCATATTACTCTGGTCAGTGTTTAATTTGTTAAATAATAATTGCCGGTGGCCAAAGCGCAGCTCAGAAGCCGTAGCAGCGATATTAAATGTCTGTGCGCCGAATACCAAGGCTGCGTAGTCTAGAATTCACCACAGGGCTCTTTCATCCACTGCCAGACTCTCCATGACCCGCTATTTTATTCTTGTAGGTCCCTACTTTTTTTCTTGGTGACTTTTTTCTGTCTTTTTCTTCCTCCGTTTTTCCCGTTTGTGTGCCGGTCGCCAAAAATGAATGCCGGTGGGCGCACCTGCAACCACTTACTCATATTAAGCAGTGACAGTGCAGTGGGACAGTTGTCAGCAGTAAAGGTTTCTCCCAGTCGTCCTCTAACTTGTAACAGATATTGGCTGTTTAGGCAAGGCTGCAAGTCCTTATGAGACAGCAGTTGTTGTTTTGGGTGATTAAGTATAGATTCCCATCAGACCAGCCAGTCAGCTCACAAGAGGATCGCACAAGGTCTGCTACTTCCCGCCTGTGCAAGACTGCCTGCCTTTGTGGGTTTGGATGCCCTCATGTATCCTGGGTGCACAGTGTATTGCGGCGCGTTCTGCTTCCTTAAAGTGACATTCACTGTGCATTTACTGGACCAATACCGTTAAAAAAGCAAACGATGAAGGATACAGATTCTGCCTTATATGGTGAATTATATATGCAATTAATCTAATTCTAAGCACTTCTGGTTTTGGGCTAAAGCAAAGGGAGATTAGTTAATTTGCCTACATCACCTCGAGACAAGGTTTTGGCCATGTGTCAATATTTGCACCTATTTCGTCTGGATCGAAAGTTGACAGTTAAGCCACTACACCACATCCAGCATTGAGTTACTGTGTGTACATGTGTGGGTGTAGAGAATGGAAATAGCTGAATACCTGGAGACAAGTGTGGTTGTGCATGATGAAAGTTATATTGTGCACCATTTACAAACCAGTAAAGTTTGGAAGGCAAGTAGTAGTCCATGTTTAACAAGGTAAAGGCTTGAACGCACCTGATGTGGGTTATAGAGACATGTTTCATAGTAGGTTGTGGCTTAAAGCCAAACTGTGTTGTGAAAAAACTGAGAACAGACAAAGCTTCTGTTCAAAATATACTATCCACCAGTTGATATCTGGGCACGTGCTCTTGTTAAGTGGTTGTTAGGCAGTGCTATAGACCAATTCTATGTATAGAGCAGTGATACTCAAAGTACGGCCCAGGGGGCGCTTGCGGCCCTCTTGACCTTTACATGCGGCCCCCATGGTGAACAGCAGTATGATCTGCTGTTTAGTTGCTGAGAACTAATATTCAGAAAAAATGTTAAACAAACAGGCAAACTTGCCTGTTTAATTAACAATTTTTTAGACCTCCTTGCACAATTTTTGACCCACCCAGACTCCCTACCACCAGCCTGCTGGCATCAGTGCCGCCCTCGACAACACCACAGGTCGTACTTTGTGGCCCCTGGGTACATTTTTGGGAGTACCCATGGTATAGAGGATGTTTATACGGTGTGAATGTTTACTTGCGTAACTTTGCTGAAGATTGTGAGGCATTGCATACTTTCGAAAAATGTAGACTGTAAGAGTGACCTACTTAGAGATTGTTTTTTAAAATGTCAGAATTATTTTTATTGAAAATTTTACAAGGCAAAAATTATAGACATGGTAAAGGACAGAGAGAAACAGTTGCATAATGGGGTATGAGAGTTGAAGTAGGGTACATCACCATTTGCATTAACGCAGACGCATCATGACATCAAAGTGATGCAGCATAGCAATGTAATGCAATGGTATTAATACATAGTATCTCATGTATTCTATAATGGAGAGGAGAGAAAAACTGCAATGTAAAGCAATTAACAACCAACTAGATTACCCCAGAGTAGTACCGAGGTGTGGGCAGGAGAGGTGAGAGGATAGCCAGGAGAGAAAGAGCAAGGAGGAAAAGAGAGAAAAAAAAGGAGAAATAGCGAGGGGAGGAGGAGTGAGGGGATGGAGGAAGGGGTGTGGAGAAATAGCTTTTTAAGCTAGGTCTCCGCGACTCTGACACTTGCTGGAGCTGCGGGAAAAAATCAGGTAACCTACAACATATGATACTTGACTTGTCCTTCTCTATAGAATTTGGTCGGAACTCGGCGAAACCATCTTGCAAATTCTACAGATGAACTGGACCCCTAACCTTGCCTCTATTGCTCTTGGCATCCTCTCCTCTGATACAGACTGTAGACTGGGCAGAGAAGATCACATTTTTTATGATATCTTTGTCTCATACGGTCTTAAAGCCATCCTATCTGAGTGTAAAGACCTCTCCAAACTTTCAGTCCATACTTGGTGGGAATGGGTTCAATTTAACAGGGGAGCAGATAATTCTCTAAACTCAACTAAAAGCCACATGGAAGAATAAACAAAAAATCTGGTCTAAACTGGACGCATTGATCACCAACACAACCCCACCTTAGATGCTACTATCACCCTGCAACCCCCACCCTTTCCCCTCATTCCAAATACTTGGAGATGGTTTAACTCACACTGTGGTTGTAGTCATGGCTCTAAGGTTGTATGCCATCATGCTCATCTCGGGAATGTGTGTAATGTATTTCAACAAATAACAGAGGATTGTACATAGGGCCTGGCAGAAAGTGTCCCATCAGTGGAAATGCATACCTGTCAACCTCTTGACTTAAAATTGAAGGACGTGAAGCCTCTAAGATGGTGATTTGTTAAGGTGAATAGAGTACAAACTCTTTTTTTAGGGGATGATTCAAGTTTGAAAAGGGGGTGGCCTCATTAAGGTCTACAGAGGCATTTTGTTTGTTAGGCAGCTGAATACCACTAAAAAGATGATAACATCTACCAAATGTAGGTTATTTGACACATAACCCATGTGTCCAGCTTATGGTAAAAGGTATGTCCATCTTCACTTGTCTGGTGATAAAATTGATAGATTGATGATAGAAAATTGGGCAGAGGTATGGCGTGTTGAATTACTTTAAGTCCACAAACCCTATAGGAAACTGTGACAATAACAGGATGATTTAATCAGTGATGTTATTAATGATGTCATTTAAGATGTCATCATTGATGTCATTTAACATAATGAGTGATGTAATATGAGAGATCATAAGCAGTGCATAACAGGTAAATGTAAATCCGTATTTGTAAAGCACAAACTACTCACCCTTATGGGTCTCAAGGCGCTGGGGGCCGTCGTGGAATTTAAGTGAGCTATTGCCCAGAGTCACATGGTGCTGAGCTGCCGCCGGAGCCGGGGATCAAACCATGAGCCCTGTGCTCCCAAGTCAGCTGCCCTGGCCGCTGCACCACACCTCTCCTAACAGGTGAATTTAATGTTTTTTCCATGTTTTAAACACTAGTTCTTATCTCATTTCAACACCTAACTATAACGCCACATTAACCTTTATCTTTTTCAGTGATTTTGTTTTTAAAGTAGACTACAAACTTATCATACTTAACTATAATGTCACTTTAACATTTGTATTTTTTCAGTGAATTTCTGAAGTTTTTTGATCGTATTCTGAGTTGAGCATATGCCTAACCCCTTGGGAAACCTGCAACCAATACCCTGGAGAGCAACAAATCCCTTCTGACCATGGCCTTTGGCCTCGTGCAGCGGGAGTTGGCCACTGGGCCTTGTCTAGAGCAAGGCCATGTGTCCAACCCACAGGAGTGGTCAACCTCTGCTCGCATGCCAAGGATCATGTACAGTAGTGATTGCCTTCAAGGTCTGGCTTGTACCCAGGTCTTGCGCCCAACCCCACTGCGAGCAGCCATGGTGCAAGTTTGAAGGTGGTGTGCAGCGGTGGCTGGCCACCGGGCCCGGCCATAAACAGGCTGGGCACCAATCTCCCTGCTGTGCACAGCATTCAGCAGTGTGCAGGGGTGGGTTGTCCCAGAGCCCAACACACTGCAGTCGTTCATCCACCGCTGCACACAGCCTATGGATTGCACAATCGCGGTGGACCATGTAATCTTTAATGTTTTATTGGTATCGGTACCACAGCTTCACAGCGGGTGCCTCGCTGGGTACTGTGGTAAAGGGTACTGGTACCAGCGACACAAAATAGTATATATATTGCTTTATTTGACTTAAGAGAGGGATCCTTTTGGACCCCTCTACATGGCCCTGCTGGATAGGGTATGGCCACCCTGTCCCCTTATGTGACCTTTCTGGTATTTATTTCAAGACTTGGGGACCAAGACTCAGAGCTCTGTAATGGTGGGCGCATCATTTTCTTCAGTGTTGCAGTCAGCTAATCTGATCATTTGGTACAATGGTACCGAAAAGACAGATGGGAGGAAAAAAAGCTCCCATAGCCAATAAGAAGGGCTTTACCTTTAAATTTGTTGGTACCCTGAGACTCCTGTGGGACCAAGAGTCAAGATATACATATTTTGTTTTCTGTGCATTAACCCCACTATGCCCTCCGAGCCTCTCTTTAAATGCTAATGTTTTGAAAACAGCTGAACTGATTTATGCCAAATCACAACAAGCATTGGCAATGCCAATAGGTCTGTCTCTAAAGGAATGATAATGTGAAGCATTACAAATAAATAGCATGGGATTAGATATGTATTTTCTGATGAAGCAAAGAACTGTAGAAAACTATTGGTGTAGGCTAAAAGGTCAGGTAAGAGTTGCCTTGTTAAGCCAGACCTAAAATCCCATGCAGGTTAATGACTGCCCTCCATCCATCTGTGCTGCCAGAGAAAAACAACATAATTATAGAGTTATCTAAGACACTTTAATAGCATTCTAATGCCATGTGTGTGTGCCCTTAGAAGTTCAAGCTTAAGCAGCTGGATAAATAAAAATGTGATTATAGTGGCTGAAGGGCAAGCACTTTTTTGTGGGAGCAAATTACTTCTGCCCAATTAAAACATGTACATCTGGCTCCCAACATGTGGGTGGAGCCAAAGCCCCTCTCCAGTGATAATCACATAATTCTCTGGTAACAGCTGCGCTGTCAAGCCAGACCGTACAAAGCATGCTTTTTGGCACTGTACCGCAGTAAGAAAAACACTGAAAGGAGAAAAAAGGTCTCTCAACCAACAATAAGCCTTATTTTTTTATTTTTTGGCTGCAGGAGTTCTGCGATAAGAACCATCTAGACATATCTAGCTTTTTCTGAGCATTTACCCTTCCTGCCCATGCCCACTGGATTAAAGTCAGCCTGGCTGATGAGGGATGATTTCCCGAAACCGGTCTCAGGATGCTTGTTTCCGGTCCAGGGAGGACCTGGCTTGGCAGTTCGGGTTGGACTGTTCCCATGAGTAGCAGGGTCAAGACTGATTTGCATATGGCTGGGTCTAAGCTGAGGTGGTGTGGTGAGTAAAAAGCAATGGATTAAGCCCAGATCTTTGTGACTGGGGTTGAATGTTTGCATTGCTTAGCATTCCATCCATCATTTGTTCTTTTTACTTGATTCACCGAAGGAGTGCTTTGACCGTTTTCCCACACCCCCGTACTCTCAGACTTTTCCTGCTGCCCATTTATTTTCGCGATACAAAAGGGGATGATGGACAGAACGTTTGAGCCAATAAAACACTCACCCCCAGTCAACTGATCTGGGTTTAATCCATCATCATTCTTTAGCTCACTCCACCACCCCAGTTCAGACATGGCCATATGCAAATCAGTCTGACCCTGTGCCTCATGGGAACAGTCCAGCCCGAACTGCCAAGCCATGTCTTCCCTGGACCGGAAACAAGCATCCTAGGACCGGTTTCTGGCATTCCAGCCGTCATCAGCCAGGCTTGCTTGAATCCAGTGGCAAAGTGAGCAAGGGACCCACGTCTGGGCATACCCCGCCAACTTAGGGCGAACAAAGCGATACAAAAGGGGATGATGGACGGAACGTTTGAGCCAATCAAACACTCACCCCCAGTCAACTGATCTGGGTTTAATCCATCATCATTCTTTAGCTCACTCCACCACCCCAGTTCAGACATGGCCATATGCAAATCAGTCTGACCCTGTGCCTCATGGGAACAGTCCAGCCCGAACTGCCAAGCCATGTCTTCCCTGGACCGGAAACAAGCATCCTAGGACCGGTTTCTGGCATTCCAGCCGTCATCAGCCAGGCTTGCTTGAATCCAGTGGCAAAGTGAGCAAGGGACCCACGTCTGGGCATACCCCCGCCAACTTAGGGCGAACAAAGCTATACAAAAGGGGATGATGGACGGAACGTTTGAGCCAATCAAACACTCACCCCCAGTCAACTGATCTGGGTTTAATCCATCATCATTCTTTAGCTCACTCCACCACCCCAGTTCAGACATGGCCATATGCAAATCAGTCTGACCCTGTGCCTCATGGGAACAGTCCAGCCCGAACTGCCAAGCCATGTCTTCCCTGGACCGGAAACAAGCATCCTAGGACCGGTTTCTGGCATTCCAGCCGTCATCAGCCAGGCTTGCTTGAATCCAGTGGCAAAGTGAGCAAGGGACCTACGTCTGGGCAAACCCCCGCCAACTTAGGGCGAACAAAGCGATACAAAAGGGGATGATGGACGGAACGTTTGAGCCAATCAAACACTCACCCCCAGTCAACTGATCTGGGTTTAATCCATCATCATTCTTTAGCTCACTCCACCACCCCAGTTCAGACATGGCCATATGCAAATCAGTCTGACCCTGTGCCTCATGGGAACAGTCCAGCCCGAACTGCCAAGCCATGTCTTCCCTGGACCGGAAACAAGCATCCTAGGACCGGTTTCTGGCATTCCAGCCGTCATCAGCCAGGCTTGCTTGAATCCAGTGGCAAAGTGAGCAAGGGACCCACGTCTGGGCATACCCCCGCCAACTTAGGGCGAACAAAGCGATACAAAAGGGGATGATGGACGGAACGTTTGAGCCAATCAAACACTCACCCCCAGTCAACTGATCTGGGTTTAATCCATCATCATTCTTTAGCTCACTCCACCACCCCAGTTCAGACATGGCCATATGCAAATCAGTCTGACCCTGTGCCTCATGGGAACAGTCCAGCCTGAACTGCCAAGCCATGTCTTCCCTGGACCGGAAACAAGCATCCTAGGACCGGTTTCTGGCATTCCAGCCGTCATCAGCCAGGCTTGCTTGAATCCAGTGGCAAAGTGAGCAAGGGACCCACGTCTGGGCATACCCCCGCCAACTTAGGGCGAACAAAGCGATACAAAAGGGGATGATGGACGGAACGTTTGAGCCAATCAAACACTCACCCCCAGTCAACTGATCTGGGTTTAATCCATCATCATTCTTTAGCTCACTCCACCACCCCAGTTCAGACATGGCCATATGCAAATCAGTCTGACCCTGTGCCTCATGGGAACAGTCCAGCCCGAACTGCCAAGCCATGTCTTCCCTGGACCGGAAACAAGCATCCTAGGACCGGTTTCTGGCATTCCAGCCGTCATCAGCCAGGCTTGCTTGAATCCAGTGGCAAAGTGAGCAAGGGACCCACGTCTGGGCATACCCCCGCCAACTTAGGGCGAACAAAGCGATACAAAAGGGGATGATGGACGGAACGTTTGAGCCAATCAAACACTCACCCCCAGTCAACTGATCTGGGTTTAATCCATCATCAATCTTTAGCTCACTCCACCACCCCAGTTCAGACATGGCCATATGCAAATCAGTCTGACCCTGTGCCTCATGGGAACAGTCCAGCCCGAACTGCCAAGCCATGTCTTCCCTGGACCGGAAACAAGCATCCTGGGACCGGTTTCGGGTTCAAAACCCTCATCAGCATGGGATTAGATATGTATTTTCTGATGAAGCAAAGAACTGTAGAAAACTATTGGTGTAGGCTAAAAGGTCAGGTAAGAGTTGCCTTGTTAAGCCAGACCTAAAATCCCATGCAGGTTAATGACTGCCCTCCATCCATCTGTGCTGCCAGAGAAAAACAACATAATTATAGAGTTATCTAAGACACTTTAATAGCATTCTAATGCCATGTGTGTGTGCCCTTAGAAGTTCAAGCTTAAGCAGCTGGATAAATAAAAATGTGATTATAGTGGCTGAAGGGCAAGCACTTTTTTGTGGGAGCAAATTACTTCTGCCCAATTAAAACATGTACATCTGGCTCCCAACATGTGGGTGGAGCCAAAGCCCCTCTCCAGTGATAATCACATAATTCTCTGGTAACAGCTGCGCTGTCAAGCCAGACCGTACAAAGCATGCTTTTTGGCACTGTACCGCAGTAAGAAAAACACTGAAAGGAGAAAAAGGTCTCTCAACCAACAATAAGCCTTATTTTTTTATTTTTTGGCTGCAGGAGTTCTGCGATAAGAACCATCTAGACATATCTAGCTTTTTCTGAGCATTTACCCTTCCTGCCCATGCCCAGTGGATTAAAGTCAGCCTGGCTGATGAGGGATGATTTCCCGAAACCGGTCTCAGGATGCTTGTTTCCGGTCCAGGGAGGACCTGGCTTGGCAGTTCGGGTTGGACTGTTCCCATGAGTAGCAGGGTCAAGACTGATTTGCATATGGCTGGGTCTAAGCTGAGGTGGTGTGGTGAGTAAAAAAGCAATGGATTAAGCCCAGATCTTTGTGACTGGGGTTGAATGTTTGCATTGCTTAGCATTCCATCCATCATTTGTTCTTTTTACTTGATTCACCGAAGAAGTACTCTCAGACTTTTCCTGCTGCCCATTTATTTTCGCGATACAAAAGGGGATGATGGACGGAACGTTTGAGCCAATCAAACACTCACCCCCAGTCAACTGATCTGGGTTTAACCATCATCATTCTTTAGCTCACTCCACCACCCCAGTTCAGACATGGCCATATGCAAATCAGTCTGACCCTGTGCCTCATGGGAACAGTCCAGCCTGAACTGCCAAGCCATGTCTTCCCTGGACCGGAAACAAGCATCCTAGGACCGGTTTCTGGCATTCCAGCCGTCATCAGCCAGGCTTGCTTGAATCCAGTGGCAAAGTGAGCAAGGGACCCACGTCTGGGCATACCCCCGCCAACTTAGGGCGAACAAAGCGATACAAAAGGGGATGATGGACGGAACGTTTGAGCCAATCAAACACTCACCCCCAGTCAACTGATCTGGGTTTAATCCATCATCATTCTTTAGCTCACTCCACCACCCCAGTTCAGACATGGCCATATGCAAATCAGTCTGACCCTGTGCCTCATGGGAACAGTCCAGCCCGAACTGCCAAGCCATGTCTTCCCTGGACCGGAAACAAGCATCCTAGGACCGGTTTCTGGCATTCCAGCCGTCATCAGCCAGGCTTGCTTGAATCCAGTGGCAAAGTGAGCAAGGGACCCACGTCTGGGCATACCCCCGCCAACTTAGGGCGAACAAAGCGATACAAAAGGGGATGATGGACGGAACGTTTGAGCCAATCAAACACTCACCCCCAGTCAACTGATCTGGGTTTAATCCATCATCATTCTTTAGCTCACTCCACCACCCCAGTTCAGACATGGCCATATGCAAATCAGTCTGACCCT
This sequence comes from Calotriton arnoldi, assembly GCA_963921515.1. Taxonomy (NCBI): domain Eukaryota; kingdom Metazoa; phylum Chordata; class Amphibia; order Caudata; family Salamandridae; genus Calotriton; species Calotriton arnoldi. The sequence goes on along the minus strand of CAWUFW010004502.1, from coordinate 497,330 downwards.
GTGCCTCATGGAAACAGTCCAGCCCGAACTGCCAAGCCATGTCTTCCCTGGACCAGAAACAAGCATCCTAGGACCGGTTTCTGGCATTCCAGCCGTCATCAGCCAGGCTTGCTTGAATCCAGTGGCAAAGTGAGCAAGGGACCCACGTCTGGGCATACCCCCGCCAACTTAGGGCAAACAAAGCGATACAAAAGGAGATGATGGACGGAACGTTTGAGCCAATCAAACACTCACCCCCAGTCAACTGATCTGGGTTTAATCCATCATCATTCTTTAGCTCACTCCACCACCCCAGTTCAGACATGGCCATATGCAAATCAGACTGACCCTGTGCCTCATGGGAACAGTCCAGCCCGAACTGCCAAGCCATGTCTTCCCTGGACCGGAAACAAGCATCCTAGGACCGGTTTCTGGCATTCCAGCCGTCATCAGCCAGGCTTGTTTGAATCCAGTGGCAAAGTGAGCAAGGGACCCACGTCTGGGCATACCCCCGCCAACTTAGGGCGAACAAAGCGATACAAAAGGGGATGATGGACGGAACGTTTGAGCCAATCAAACACTCACCCCCAGTCAACTGATCTGGGTTTAATCCATCATCATTCTTTAGCTCACTCCACCACCCCAGTTCAGACATGGCCATATGCAAATCAGTCTGACCCTGTGCCTCATGGGAACAGTCCAGCCCGAACTGCCAAGCCATGTCTTCCCTGGACCGGAAACAAGCATCCTAGGACCGGTTTCTGGCATTCCAGCCGTCATCAGCCAGGCTTGCTTGAATCCAGTGGCAAAGTGAGCAAGGGACCCACGTCTGGGCATACCCCCGCCAACTTAGGGCGAACAAAGCGATACAAAAGGGGATGATGGACGGAACGTTTGAGCCAATCAAACACTCACCCCCAGTCAACTGATCTGGGTTTAATCCATCATCATTCTTTAGCTCACTCCACCACCCCAGTTCAGACATGGCCATATGCAAATCAGTCTGACCCTGTGCCTCATGGGAACAGTCCAGCCCGAACTGCCAAGCCATGTTTTCCCTGGACCGGAAACAAGCATCCTAGGACCGGTTTCTGGCATTCCAGCCGTCATCAGCCAGGCTTGCTTGAATCCAGTGGCAAAGTGAGCAAGGGACCCACGTCTGGGCATACCCCCGCCAACTTAGGGCGAACAAAGCGATACAAAAGGGGATGATGAACGGAACGTTTGAGCCAATCAAACACTCACCCCCAGTCAACTGATCTGGGTTTAATCCATCATCATTCTTTAGCTCACTCCACCACCCCAGTTCAGACATGGCCATATGCAAATCAGTCTGACCCTGTGCCTCATGGGAACAGTCCAGCCCGAACTGCCAAGCCATGTCTTCCCTGGACCGGAAACAAGCATCCTGGGACCGGTTTCGGGTTCAAAACCCTCATCAGCATGGGATTAGATATGTATTTTCTGATGAAGCAAAGAACTGTAGAAAACTATTGGTGTAGGCTAAAAGGTCAGGTAAGAGTTGCCTTGTTAAGCCAGACCTAAAATCCCATGCAGGTTAATGACTGCCCTCCATCCATCTGTGCTGCCAGAGAAAAACAACATAATTATAGAGTTATCTAAGACACTTTAATAGCATTCTAATGCCATGTGTGTGTGCCCTTAGAAGTTCAAGCTTAAGCAGCTGGATAAATAAAAATGTGATTATAGTGGCTGAAGGGCAAGCACTTTTTGTGGGAGCAAATTACTTCTGCCCAATTAAAACATGTACATCTGGCTCCCAACATGTGGGTGGAGCCAAAGCCCCTCTCCACTGATAATCACATAATTCTCTGGTAACAGCTGCGCTGTCAAGCCAGACCGTACAAAGCATGCTTTTTGGCACTGTACCGCAGTAAGAAAAACACTGAAAGGAGAAAAAAGGTCTCTCAACCAACAATAAGCCTTATTTTTTTATTTTTGGGCTGCAGGAGTTCTGCGATAAGAACCATCTAGACATATCTAGCTTTTTCTGAGCATTTACCCTTCCTGCCCATGCCCACTGGATTAAAGTCAGCCTGGCTGATGAGGGATGATTTCCGAAACCGGTCTCAGGATGCTTGTTTCCGGTCCAGGGAGGACCTGGCTTGGCAGTTCGGGTTGGACTGTTCCCATGAGTAGCAGGGTCAAGACTGATTTGCATATGGCTGGGTCTAAGCTGAGGTGGTGTGGTGAGTAAAAAAGCAATGGATTAAGCCCAGATCTTTGTGACTGGGGTTGAATGTTTGCATTGCTTAGCATTCCATCCATCATTTGTTCTTTTTACTTGATTCACCGAAGAAGTGCTTTGACCGTTTTCCCACACCCCCGTACTCTCAGACTTTTCCTGCTGCCCATTTATTTTCGCGATACAAAAGGGGATGATGGACGGAACGTTTGAGCCAATCAAACACTCACCCCCAGTCAACTGATCTGGGTTTAATCCATCATCATTCTTTAGCTCACTCCACCACCCCAGTTCAGACATGGCCATATGCAAATCAGTCTGACCCTGTGCCTCATGGGAACAGTCCAGCCCGAACTGCCAAGCCATGTCTTCCCTGGACCGGAAACAAGCATCCTAGGACTGGTTTCTGGCATTCCAGCCGTCATCAGCCAGGCTTGCTTGAATCCAGTGGCAAAGTGAGCAAGGGACCCACGTCTGGGCATACCCCCGCCAACTTAGGGCGAACAAAGCGATACAAAAGGGGATGATGGACGGAACGTTTGAGCCAATCAAACACTCACCCCCAGTCAACTGATCTGGGTTTAATCCATCATCATTCTTTAGCTCACTCCACCACCCCAGTTCAGACATGGCCATATGCAAATCAGTCTGACCCTGTGCCTCATGGGAACAGTCCAGCCCGAACTGCCAAGCCATGTCTTCCCTGGACCGGAAACAAGCATCCTAGGACCGGTTTCTGGCATTCCAGCCGTCATCAGCCAGACTTGCTTGAATCCAGTGGCAAAGTGAGCAAGGGACCCACGTCTGGGCATACCCCCGCCAACTTAGGGCGAACAAAGCGATACAAAAGGGGATGATGGACGGAACGTTTGAGCCAATCAAACACTCACCCCCAGTCAACTGATCTGGGTTTAATCCATCATCATTCTTTAGCTCACTCCACCACCCCAGTTCAGACATGGCCATATGCAAATCAGTCTGACCCTGTGCCTCATGGGAACAGTCCAGCCCGAACTGCCAAGCCATGTCTTCCCTGGACCGGAAACAAGCATCCTAGGACCGGTTTCTGGCATTCCAGCCGTCATCAGCCAGGCTTGCTTGAATCCAGTGGCAAAGTGAGCAAGGGACCCACGTCTGGGCATACCCCCGCCAACTTAGGGCGAACAAAGCGATACAAAAGGGGATGATGGACGGAACGTTTGAGCCAATCAAACACTCACCCCCAGTCAACTGATCTGGGTTTAATCCATCATCATTCTTTAGCTCACTCCACCACCCCAGTTCAGACATGGCCATATGCAAATCAGTCTGACCCTGTGCCTCATGGGAACAGTCCAGCCCGAACTGCCAAGCCATGTTTTCCCTGGACCGGAAACAAGCATCCTAGGACCGGTTTCTGGCATTCCAGCCGTCATCAGCCAGGCTTGCTTGAATCCAGTGGCAAAGTGAGCAAGGGACCCACGTCTGGGCATACCCCCGCCAACTTAGGGCGAACAAAGCAATACAAAAGGGGATGATGGACGGAACGTTTGAGCCAATCAAACACTCACCCCCAGTCAACTGATCTGGGTTTAATCCATCATCATTCTTTAGCTCACTCCACCACCCCAGTTCAGACATGGCCATATGCAAATCAGTCTGACCCTGTGCCTCATGGGAACAGTCCAGCCCGAACTGCCAAGCCATGTCTTCCCTGGACCGGAAACAAGCATCCTGGGACCGGTTTCGGGTTCAAAACCCTCATCAGCATGGGATTAGATATGTATTTTCTGATGAAGCAAAGAACTGTAGAAAACTATTGGTGTAGGCTAAAAGGTCAGGTAAGAGTTGCCTTGTTAAGCCAGACCTAAAATCCCATGCAGGTTAATGACTGCCCTCCATCCATCTGTGCTGCCAGAGAAAAACAACATAATTATAGAGTTATCTAAGACACTTTAATAGCATTCTAATGCCATGTGTGTGTGCCCTTAGAAGTTCAAGCTTAAGCAGCTGGATAAATAAAAATGTGATTATAGTGGCTGAAGGGCAAGCACTTTTTTGTGGGAGCAAATTACTTCTGCCCAATTAAAACATGTACATCTGGCTCCCAACATGTGGGTGGAGCCAAAGCCCCTCTCCACTGATAATCACATAATTCTCTGGTAACAGCTGCGCTGTCAAGCCAGACCGTACAAAGCATGCTTTTTGGCACTGTACCGCAGTAAGAAAAACACTGAAAGGAGAAAAAAGGTCTCTCAACCAAGAATAAGCCTTATTTTTTTATTTTTGGGCTGCAGGAGTTCTGCGATAAGAACCATCTAGACATATCTAGCTTTTTCTGAGCATTTACCCTTCCTGCCCATGCCCACTGGATTAAAGTCAGCCTGGCTGATGAGGGATGATTTCCCGAAACCGGTCTCAGGATGCTTGTTTCCGGTCCAGGGAGGACCTGGCTTGGCAGTTCGGGTTGGACTGTTCCCATGAGTAGCAGGGTCAAGACTGATTTGCATATGGCTGGGTCTAAGCTGAGGTGGTGTGGTGAGTAAAAAGCAATGGATTAAGCCCAGATCTTTGTGACTGGGGTTGAATGTTTGCATTGCTTAGCATTCCATCCATCATTTGTTCTTTTTACTTGATTCACCGAAGGAGTGCTTTGACCGTTTTCCCACACCCCCGTACTCTCAGACTTTTCCTGCTGCCCATTTATTTTCGGCACACTATTTTTTATGACTGCCTCAGCTCGTCAGTTAGGAATGTTGTGTTTTTTGGCTTTCTGAATATGGTGCGCTCAACTGACAGCATATTTAGTATACAAACACACAATTTCCCTCGGCTTCTGTGTTAGGAATATTGTGTTTTTTGGCTTTTCTAACAAAACGTGCCTAGCTGTTGTCATTTATAGTTTACACACATACACAGAATCTTTAGTTTACAAACAAACTATGTCCCTGGATTGCCTTAGCTCGTTTTCTTTGTTTCCTGCTCGACTCTTTCTCTTATCTCGCCACATTTGCTGTGCAGACAAAGACCAAGATCAAATGTCGGATGCTTTTTGAGGGCGCTTGTTCGTGCCCCAATCCCCACCTACTTGCTGCTTGTTTTCTTCTTTCTCCTATTGGTAATAAAGTGGCAAACATGAGACTGCTCCATACATTAACTGTTTTCATCACAGCTCTTTTTAGTGAATTAAATCCTTGTTTGAAGCGCTGTTTGCTCTGCACTGTAAAACGTTTTGGGGCAGATTTACAAGCCCCTTGCGCCACTTTTGCGTCACTTTTAACATGGGAAAAGTGACGCAAAAGTGGCGCAAGGGGCTTATAAATCTGCCCCTTTGTATTTAACATCGCAACAAGAGTCTCAAGTCTGACAAGTCTGACAATTCATACATTCAATTGTTTTTGGAAGAAAATGTGTTTAGCTTTCAATAGAACTGAAGCAAAAGCCTATAACGCTTTAAAAAAGTACTTCTCAATACAGTGCTATAATGTGCCTAGCAGTGTCAAAGCTTCCACGTTAAAGAACAGTAAATGTTGTAGCACCCAGGATAATGTACTGCATGGCTAAATACTTATACGGTCCCAAATGTGAGACCTATTGGCTATGCCAGTGCTTGTTATTATTGCCGCTGCCCAGCGTCGCCGTTGCTGTTTTGGTCATTGTTGCTTGTCATGCAATGTATTATGTTGGTTTAGTACAGTTCAAGCGCATCTTAAATAAATCCTGAGAAGCTGAAGAGAAACTGCTTGCAACACTCGGAGCTCCTGCAGAGTTCATTTGGTTTAGTGACCGTACCTGAACAAAACAAAATATGAGAAAAAAGCACGTTCGTGCTTGTTAGGAAACTGAGATTGCGTCCAAGGGATCGGAGCTATTGAGCATTGGGCAAGGGAGGCACTCTTCTTATTTCTGCCGCTTTGTGGTGGGTGTGTTTGTGTAATGCCTACCTTCATCCAAGTCCATTAGCTAAGCGCTGGCTTTGTCTAGAACAATATTGTGATTTTATTTCCTTTGTCTGCCATGTTTTGTCGGAATTTCCCTGCTGGGATTAATGCGTCTGATTTCCGAAGGGGGTTCTGAAAAAGCAGGGCGTGCAGCAGGTGTAAAAAAATAAAATAAATTCACACTTCTATATTAAAAAAATACACACTACTATAATTAATTAAAGTTAAAGTTCTTTTCAACCTAATCCCTCTATTTCCTCAGAAAGGCAGGTGAAGTTGATACAGCTTTGATTTCTTTTGGAAACATATTTCATGCTTCGGGAGTCTGAATGGAATGAGCACTTTTTGCAATTTAGCAGTTTTACGCCGGGCCGCTGTGGCCTACAATATCTCTGTGTCTTTTTGCTGTGGGGGCGGCTGGTGTATTAAACAGCCATGCATGCTCCATCCCAACCCCATGCCCTGATCGCTAAAGGTGTTGTGTAAAAAAACTTGAAAGGAAACCAAAAACAGTTTCATTATTATCATCGCTGCCTTTAGGTCCAGGAAAATCGTAACACTACAAGCAGTTGATGGAGACAAATGTAGCCCTGTTAAAAAACAGACGCTGCTTGTATTCTAGAAAGTGTTTCCATTACTGAAGGCGCCTGCCATGTTTCTCAGTTGCTAGGTGCACACCTGCTTTAGATAAAGCTAGAAGGGCGCTCTAGAAATAAGACTGGTGTAAAGCACAGTTTTACTTATACGTATTAAGTTATTGTTTTCTTAACTGTGCTCATGAAACTCATTAGTGCATGTGATCTGTGCCTCCATATATTAGAAAACAACTTGCAAAATTGAATGTGACACTAAACTATCACTGGGAGGTTCCACGGGGGACTTTATTCATTAGCAGTTTCCTGAGAGGGTGACACAAAGAAGAGGTGGCAGACTTTATTTTAGCATACCAATACGATTTGTTTCAGGGAACAGAGGCCACGAGTGTCTGATTCACATGAAGAAAGCCTTGCATGGCCTAGCTCACTATGCGTGGTATTTCCACAGGTTGATAGGCAGTTTTCATGTAGCAGATGCAAAAAAAACCTCTCTTCTCCACATGTATTGCAAGAAAAAGTTTCTTCATTAAAATAAAGACCATCATCTGTAAACCATAGGTATGGTCAGTACTCCTGAACAATATTCTCAGTTATGTTACATGATGTAACATTCTCCTTTTTCGGTCGAGCCTAGGCAGCGCGCCTGCGCTGTCTGGAAGACCTGTAGTAATCCTTAATTGACTTACCTCCCGTCTGCTGGCTTCCCATTGATATTATTTTCAGCTTTCTAAGTTGTTCATCCAGCGATATGTCACTTCCGTTTCTTCATAGAACAGCACTGCTCAATAAAAGTTAACTTCCGATTCCAAATTGCCATATGTTGTTTCAAGAACTCTTTTTTTATACTTGTAGCTGTTCCGCATGCCGAGCTGTAGCATTGCATCTGGCTGCTGGGGTCTCCGCCTTTCTTTTGTTCTGCATGGCTGCCTCCTCTCCATCCTCACTGCTGCCCCGCCTATGGACTGATTTATACTTGTGGCAATTCCGCATGCCGAGCTATAGCTTCGAATATGGCGGCCATGGGCCACGCCTTTCTTTTGTTCTGCACGGTGCCTCCTCTCCAGCTCTGCAGGCTTGTTAAAGTCTACTTACATTGCTAGCTACACCAAACGTCTGTGAAATCAGACCAATGTCAGGGTTCTCCGTTATTTATCTTTTAAGGGATGACATGTGTCGGTAATTGCAGTAATTCTAGGTTATATGAAAGCCAATCTTATGTCTACCCGTATCTATGAAGTGACCGGCAATAGGAGGAGTCAAAACGTGTAAAATGGCATGGAATTGGACCACTGGCGACACTTTATCCAATCCTAATGCGCAGTACAAAATTAAAAAGTGCTCATTGGCTGTGGAGTCCGCAGTTGCATCTGCTAAATCTTTCATTTTAATGAGGGTGCCGACCCATTGCTTTTTGTCTAGTGCATTTTTTTTCCTAAAATGAGGAGCATCATTTTCTTCCCAAGTACGAAGCCTCCCAGCTCTGCGTACACTTTTCATATGGCATAAGACGAGACCAGCCCTCCGTGTGCACACTCCTATAAGGGAAGACCACCAGAAACCGTACTCAAGTCTCTCGAGAACAGAGACCTTCCCTCTGTGCACACACCTCTCATCAGATGCCGTGCTCCTGTGTTCATGTCACATCTCGCTGTTCATTCGTCTCTCATCCTAACAGATTATAGCTCCGCCTTCACTTCACATTTCTCATCAGAGATTCAGTCTCTCTGCGTTCACTTCACATCTCTCTGCACATACATCACGCATCAAAGGCTTGGTCGCTGTCTTCATTTAACCTCTCTTTCCGCATTCACCTCTCAAAGTCGATCTCACCCTGCCTTCCCTTCACATCTCTCCGAGCATACCTGCACTATTAGAGGCTATGCCTGTTTGTGTCCACTTCACATCGCTGTGCAAAATACCTCTGTAATGAAAGGCTATGTCTTCCCTGGTCACTTCAGTCACTGCGCACACAGCTTGACTTTCCTTGACTGAGATCAGCGATTCCGAGGTGGGTTAACATCTAACCAAGACAGTGGTGTGTGATGCCCTATGGGGTTGGTAATTTTCTTATTTGCACATTACGATTTATCAGCTCAGCAAAGTTACTGCAGACCAGCAAGACAGCCCCCAGATATTTCAGCTTCTCAAAGTAGCAGAAATCCTGCAAGGAAACTGAGTAGGAGAAACGGCAAAACTCTCCTTAATAAAGCTATAATTGTACTTACTACTATTCATTTATGAATTAGGGATTTAAATTTAGCCCCAATATATTACGTTGGCTTACAGTAGTTAGTGCCTCACTGACATCAAAACATGATTTTCAGGTCTCGCCTAGGCACGCATGCGCTGTCTTCCAGATGTGGTATTCAGTCTACATTTATTTCTACAGCTGCAGCTTTGCTGTAGATTGCACTGGGAGCAGTGCGGTGCAGAACGAGTGAAGTCACTGTAACTGAGTTGTCACTCGCCGCTGATATCTGCAGCGATCTAAAGGTCATAGCTCATTAACCTAGTAAGGTATAAGAGGCCTTCTGTAGTTCTGAAGTCGTTAAACCTGGAGATGGAAACATCCTGCCCATACTAGGAGCGTTGCATGAAGCACAATGCAACATTATTATTTTGAGGGAAGCAGCAGGAATATGAAGTGTGCTTTTCCATTAAAATCCCCACCTCTCTCCAAATAGAGAATCGTCTTTGTGAAAAACTAAACTAGTGAACATCATTGAAAATGTACCTAATTTCGGAACCAAATCGCTTTCTGTTAGTTGTGGCTTAGTTTTGGTACATTTTGTAGAGGTGCTTTTAAGGAGAAACGACATCATTATTTTTTAATTCATTAAATATAGTAGAGGCACTTGAGCGTTGTATTTACTCCAAAAGCCACAAATTGAAGGGCTGCCATCAACTGCTATAGAGCCAGTTCCTTCATTTGTCTTAAAAAGGTTATTTTATGCAGCACCACAGTCCGGTGTGTAAACATGCTTTTTAGGTAAAACAAAAATAGGCAGCAATTGTGAATGGACCCTGTCCATTTTGCCCCTCCATGTTGTGGTCTAAAAAATGTTTCCAAAATCGGAGTTTACTATGTTCCCAAGGGACTCTGGAAGCACTCATGTATAACATGAAACAGCCCTACATAAAAGTATTGTACATTATACATTTATTGCATTAGGCAACCTCCTAGGAAACATGCTAGCATTAATGACCTCAGACCTTGAAAACCATGCCATGAACATAGGGAGGGGATGTGACATAGCGTCACAGTTCCCACAGTTCACCTTATGCACTTCTACTGCGCCCTTGGATGCTTGCAAAATAATAATCAATGGATTACCTGTTTATTTCCCTATTATGTGTACGCTCAACTGAATCACTGTGGGAGTCTATTTTTGAAGCGGGGTTATATTCAGATGTTGCCCTGTCGGGAGGTGTCCCTACTCTTCTGTGCTTAAACCCTGCTACATTTCCCATTATTAACCCTCCATAGCTGGGTAATCAGGCTCCAAAATCAAATCCTCCGGCTTTCTCTTCCGTCCATTCTTCTCTAGTCTCCTCCGCCTAAATTTCTTTTTGCTCTGAGTTTTATATAGTGTTGACTTGACCCGAAGGTATCAGAGCGCTTTACATGAGCACCAGTTACGCTACACGAGGACACATTCATTTTTGTTAGGCACAAGGAGATTAAGTGATTTGCCCAGAATCACAGGATGTTGAGCGCCATTACCGATACTTGAATCTGGTTCCCCAGATTGGAGATCTACCACCCTAGCCCGTTAGGCCACATCCTCTCCCCAAACTTGCAACCGCCTTCCGTTTCCCAGTCTTTCTCATATTCCTTCTCCCCAACCCCATTCTTCTCTAATCATCCCTTTCTCCCTGTCACTCATGCACACTTCTCTCTAAACCCTCTTTCGCTCTGTCTGTGTCTGACGCACATATCCTGCTCTGGTATCACACTCTCTCCAGTCATGCATCAACCCCAACCCTTTACAGCAACTCCTTCACTATTTTTTAAATTCCCTTTTCCATTGGTGTCATTTATTTTCCACCTCCCCTCCTTCGTAACCGATTTTCCATTTTCTGGTTCTGCAAATATAATCACTCCACTGCAAACAATAATCAAAAGTAAAAAACATTGTAATTTACACCGCCAATAGCTCTAACTTTCACAAATGCGAGACAGATTGCATTGCAAATGCTTGTTACAGTTGGCAGCCTAACCCGAGTAAATAAGTGCTGATCATGTGACTGGCAGTTATTTGTTGGCCTCTTTCCCTCAAACCTAGCCTAACCTCCTACCTTCTTTTACTCTCTTCTAACATCTCTTCCACCCATCCTCCCTATATAATTCCCTCAGACCCACCCTTCCTTCCTTTTTCTCTTTCTCCTCCTTATTCCCTCATTTCTCCCTTCCTTATTGACCTCTTTAATCCCTCTTACTACTTTCCTTCCTACCTTCCTACCCTCCCTCTTTTCCCACTCTTCACTACTTTACCCATCTCTTTTCCCCTTCCTCGATTCCTCCTTCCCTCAAACCCTTCCTTCCTATTTACTTCCACTGTCCCTTCTGCCTGCCTATCTTTCTTCATTACCTCCTTTCCTCCTTCTTTCTTCTTGCCCTTCTTAATTCCTCTCTTCACTCCTTATTCCTATACCCAGCCTTATTTCCTCTCACACTACCTCACCCTCTTATTTCAACTTCATTTTTTCCAGTCACTAATATCTTCCCCTTCCACCTTTCAGTGAGTCCTTTCTTTTCTTCCTTCTTCCTTTCTCTCCCCCTCTGTTTTCTCTCCTATCCTTTTTCATATTTCTCTCCCTCACTCCGTCCTTCCCTTCCTCCCTTCCTTTCTCTCTCACATCCTCTCATCTTTCCTCTCTTTCTTCTCTTAATTTCTTGCCCTTTCTTCCCTTCCTTCCCTTATCTCTCTATCACATTGCTCTTTCACTCAACGCCACACAACTCCACACATTTATATTCCACACCACATAATTCACCAGCAAACCACATAATTCAACAAAACAATTACATAACACCACATACATCCAATCCACACCACATAAATCCACATCATGCCACATAATTCAGCAGCACACCACATAATTAAGCTCCACTACATACCACTCCACAACACAAAATACCATTCAACATAAGTACACTCCATGACACCCAATCCCACTCCACATAATTCCAATACGCTCAATACCACATAATTACTGTCCACATATTTCACCTGTATACCATGCCATGTAATTACACTACTCACATCCACTCTACACCACACCACATAATTCCACACCACACAACTCCACAACAAAAACATTGTGATCTAACTCACATAATTCGATTACACACCACATACATACACTCCATAACACATGGATAAAAGACATTGTCATTTACAACTCCAATAGCTCTAACTCAAGCAAATGCAAGAGCTATTGCATTCCGTTTTTGGATAGGAAAGGTAAAAAAAGGCACCTGCGTCATTTCACGTGGAAATGCATGCATGTGCCTACCAAATAATGTGGCCAATCTTGTTTTATTATAACTTTTCAATATGCTACACAGCAACCACACTGCTCTACAATGAAGCTTAAAAACAAAGGTAAAGCCAATAGCTCTGGCTAACCACTTATAAAGTCCCAAAGGAGAGACCTATTAGCTATGCCAATGCTTGTTTAATCTTTCACACATATTTTCCTTTCACTTAATTTGTGATTCCTGATATGACATGATGCGTTTGTAACGTGAACTGTAACAGTTCAAGAGGTGTAGCTTCTTAAGTAGATTCCATATACCTTCATTTATGTTTGAGTAGCAGGCATGCACTCTTTAACTGTGGCTTCAGTTACCCTCACCTGCACCTTCTGTCGCTCCAGCTCTCCTTGACATGGACACGTTTGAAGGAGACCTGCTCACCTTTCCCCTGACCCAATGTTACACTTGGGCAGCCTACCCTACCTACCACAAGCGGCGGGCCAGCTCCTGATCCCAGGGCCCTGCTCTCGTGTGGGTCTCTTCCGGTACTCACCCGTCAGTGATAATGTCGTAGGACGGGGTGGCGTTAGGGTCACTGGTCCCTGTGGCGTACAGGCGCGTCACCAAAACTGAGAATTGTGTTGCATCGAGGTCTGGTATCAACACAGAAACATACAGAGGGTCTTGAACATTGACATTCATTGTTGTTTGGGTGTAAGGGACGGTGAAGGTGGAATCCGTGTAGGCGACCATGAAAACCATCACTGCACCAACCCCTCCAGGGAGTGGGATGTCTGTCACACTGAAATAGTAAAAGACAAGAGTGAGTTGTCACTACTGCTGCTGAATGCACCAGACATCTTTTTTTCTCAGGTTCTGCCGTTCAGGCACAACCCGCTGCAGCCAATGAATGTCAGGTTATAAACCCTCACAGCTCCTTCACAAGGGGTGTCCAAGGTAGGTCCAGAAGAGCTTGATCCAAAGAAGGTTATTGCGATATCCACACAGGATAATTTATATGTAAATAATCTGAATGGAAATCATTGACAATGTAAGTGCTTAGTCTGAAAATGTGGCACAGATCCGACCCTCCTTGATCTATGATGCATGCACCCTTCCTCCACACACAGCATGACAGATCAAATATAATATTCTTCAGGGTGGGTTGTTCTAAAGAGCTGGGTCCTTTTGGCCATGGTGGGGATTACAATTGTCTAGTTTAAATGGTTTGGCTTTTAAATGTCCCACTGGGGTAAAACAAAAGTATTGTTTAAAATAAATCACCAGTTAAAACCAAAAGACACCGACTGGTAGCTACAGTAAAATCAACTGATATTTTAATCATAGCACGTCAATAGGACTCAGAATTCCTTAGGAGGGGCGTTAGATCCATGTGTACTGGCTGCTACTGGCACTTTCACCATGGCACTTAGGGGAGAAGGGGCATGGGCTGTAAATGTAAAGCCAGGGATGTAGCCATTCACATGTCAAGAGTCAGGTCTGGTGGAGGAGGGCCCCATCCAGGCCACATTTCCAGGACAAATACTAAATGTACAAATGATTCCTTTTTAGATCCCCTGCATGTAAATATATCTTTTGTCACTCTTATGACAATATCTGACATGGACCAGAGTTGGACACTGCTGACCTACTTCTGCCAGTTCTTATGGGGAAAGTTGTGCTTCTACCTAAATTTGGAATTAATGATCCCTTTTTACCAGACAAGGAACAACACACGACTTCCACTGAACTGCAAAAACATGAAACTAGTGTGTAGTTACCTTCCTATAAATTCTTATTAATTAAAATGTTATTCTGTTGTGCATTTCAAACAAATGCATGTGTTCTTCCGTTGCTTTGCTATAGAGGACAACTGAGCATAAATTTGGAGAGAACAAGGTACCACTTTTTAAGATTCGACCACGAAAGAAAATTGGAGGAAAAGTAAACATTTATGAATAAAGAGGTAAAAACACATTTTTAGGTCGAGCATTCGAGACCTCTTGTATATACTTTAGTATATACTTATTATATACTTATATGTGTATGTACTTTGTGGGCTCTGGATATCAGCCCTAGGATTTGTCTGCTTCCGCTTAGGGACTTTTTTCTGTTCAACTGCCTCTATTTAACTGTCTTGATAGAAAACGACCAGCAGAGATCAGTAAAATACCAGAATTGCTTTCTGCTGAGGGACTTTCTTTTTTTTATTTTTCTGGCAACTGCCTTTATATAACTTTCTTGATAGAAAACGACCAGCAGAGGTCAGTAAAATACCAGAATCACTTTAGCATTCTCTAGATTCCAGTCCATAGAAATTGTCTTCCACGAGCACCTGTAGACAATAATATTTTTTTCAAATCTTGTATTTTCAGTAATATGACCACCGAAGGCCCTGATTTTATATTAAAAACAGAGCTTCGGACTATACCATTTCCAGCTGAAAGGCAATATTTCTCTCCATGTGTTCCCATACCTGGCTTGTCACGCAGTTTGGTGCGTACTTTCCCTCCATGTTAAAGAACAGTAGATGTTTCAGCACCCAGGCTAATGTGCTTCATAGCTAAATACATATAAGGTCCCAAAGGCAGGACCGATTGCAGTGCAAATGCTTGTTGTTTAAATGCCCAGTAGGATACTGTGTAACTCGTTTCCACCCAAACACAATATTGGAGTCCATATTACCACAACCCCAAGCGTTTAGATGGCAGTCTTCACCTCGAACCAGATTACATTGTACCTCTTCGTAACAAAGAAATCTTACACTGACATCTCCACTAACTCACCAGTGCAGAATCATTTGCAGTAACTGACCAATGAAGGCAGAGGGAAATGTGCCCCTAGCAGCCAGTGTCCACTGATGTATTTTTTTTTTTGCACTGGCTGGTCAGAGATAATTTCAGTGCAAAACTGTACTGCAGTGGGGCAAGTCTAGGTCACATGTTAACAGGCCAAGACCACATTTATATAAAGGGCTTAATCCCTCATGTTGCAGTCAGTACATCCAAAACATTACATACTTGCCCTGTCACACTCTTGGTGTAATCAGACCATCCCACTCATTGCATGCTGATCTTGTCACATTCATTATATCTTCAGTTCAAGACAGATTACATGCCTGCCCGATCATACTCATCGTGTGGTCAGCCCATCCCACTCATTACAGGCTCACCCCATCAAACAAATTGTGTGATCATCCGATGCCAGTCATTATGGGCCCCACTCTTTACGGTCTCGCCCCACCACACTCACGGTGTGATCACTCCATCCCACTCATTATCTGCTCGCCTCATCACACTCATGGTGTGATCTGCCCATCCCACTCTTTACGTGCTCACCCCATCACAACTATTAGGTACTCATCCAATCACTATCATACTCACCCCATTGATATGTTTAGTGTCGTTGCGAGGGAGACGGGTATGTTGAGAGGATATGAGCAGGAAAAGGCATAAGTAACGTTGTTCCTCGCAATGAGCCCTGATGGAGCCACCTTTGCTGGGATTGTGAGAATATTGGAGTAAAAAACATGGGTGCTGTTGAACTGCAAGTGAAAACAGAGACATTAAAAGATCAAATCATGCACTTAGGTAAAGAAGGACATAATAGCAGTTCAGGATGGCACACACCAAGAGCCGTAAGAAGATGGGTCAGACACTTGGTGGAGTGATACATAGAGATCAGAAAGGTGCCCAGTCCATGAGGGTAGGATATGGGGTCCCTACTAGGGCACAGAGCAGCATCCTTGGGTATAGTGGACACAAACTTAACAGATGAGTTCTTGCATATTAACTAAGAGGTTGCTGAAGAGACAGCAAGGTGCAGGGATTGAAACAATGAAGAGCTCCATTTTAACTAGGACTGTGCAAAACCGCAGGAGAAACTTCCGCCAGTTTTGAAACAAAAGCAGGAAGATTTGATTTCACCTACTGCATAATTAAGACTCATCCACAATTTCATAAATTTACAAGATAATTAATTTTTCCCCATTTCACAAATGCTGATTATAGTTTCACACACACCTGGATCTAACCACTCTTGCTGATTGTGAAGGGCAAGTAAAGAAGGGGGTCTTTCATGAAAAGAGGTTCCCGTATGGGGCATAGACCCCATTCAGCAGTTCTTTCAGGCCCTAGAAGGGCGGAAAAGGTTTTCCGATCACACCACTGGAGATTACGCCTCATTGTCTGTGATCTGTGGCCTGGAACATAGATGTGCCATGAAAATCTTTAGTGCCTGCTTGCTTTTCTGCTTTTTTAACATTTTTATTTATGGTGCTCACTTCCCTACCTCCCCCAGTGTGCAGACATTATCGTGCATGTATGGGGCGACTGCGCAGAAGCTGCTCTCACCGTCAGTTTGTTCCCACAGAGTGCTGAGGAGGTGCTGGTGGAGACAACCACCTGGGCAGTGCCCTCAACCACTCGCACGCCTTTGCAGTTCGGGTCCACAAGGTGCAGATTGGCCGAATCAAACCTGCTCTTCTCAAGCTGGCACTTGCTCACGCTCAGTCTCATGGAATCTGACAGGCACTGCACCGTGGGGGCTGGAGGAGAAGCTGTAGAGGAAGACAAAGGCAGGAGAGTTCAAAATAGGGACAAGCAGGAAACAGATGAGGAGCAAAAAACAAACAAATGCATGTAAAAGAAAATCACGGGACACTGAAGCGTTGCTCGTTGATTTTCTTTCTGGGGCTGCCCCTTGGCCACCTTCCTTACGTCCCAGATATTCGTTTTGAGGCTGAGTGCATGTGGATGGTAAACATATTTAATCAAAATAAAGATATTTTGTAGTAATTTCTGACATGTAGTAGCTTCTACTGCTGCCATTTCTGATCATTTGCTGCCGTGTGGAGTACAGTGTGATGTAGGGTGTCAAAATACATTCATTGATTGGTCCACCTCTTTCTGCCTGTTTTTTTGTTATTGTTAATTAGCACTTGTATGATGCATAATCTGCTATTATTTTGGTGTTGTACTGAGCAAGGCAAGAAGTCCCCCAGACACTTTTGGGTCTACATGGTGAGCCCAAGGAGCCAAAAGCCTTCCCATAGGGCCCTGGGGTTCTTGAGCGGGATCAGACGTGGATGCAGCACAGCTATTTGGTTCTCAGTTGAGGATTTAAACTGGAGGGGAGATTGGATAAAACCAGACATCTTTTTCGTTTCCATTCTCCTGGCAGAGTCAGCATGGTCTTTCTGGTCTCTCTGGGACCAGGTGAGTAGGTCTTCAATCCAAGAGATGAAATGTGTGGCTAATGGGAACTATTCTCAACTGTACTGCCTTTCCAAGA
The DNA here is from genome assembly GCA_963921515.1 of Calotriton arnoldi. Lineage (NCBI taxonomy): Eukaryota > Metazoa > Chordata > Amphibia > Caudata > Salamandridae > Calotriton > Calotriton arnoldi. The sequence continues at coordinate 479,855 of CAWUFW010004502.1, read as the reverse complement.
TATCGCTACTTATAGCCCAAGTGCAAACTACATGCTTTTAGTATAGAAATGTGCAACTTAGCTCGAGGATGGGGGTGTGGGCTAGGAATATTGAATTCAAAATATTGACGGGTCACAATATCATGACAGCAATATTGAGGGCCAAAATTCCTAAAGATAAGTTTATAGGCATTTTCTATACCAACATCATATAGGCACCCTGGCCCCATATATATATATATATATATATGTATGTATGTATGTATGTATGTATGTATGTATGTGTATATATATATATAGAGTCAGGCTCACCTCTCGACCCATGTCCACCTAGAGTTATGCAGCTAGGATCAGTCATAGTTCCTGGACATCTCTTGGGGATTTTTAATCAAATGCTCCTGTCTGGATACTTCCCTAAAAGTTGGAAAGTCGCATCAATTCTTCCTCTTTTAAAAAAACCTAATCTGGAGGCTGATATTCCCAATAATTACAGGCCAATTTCTTGACTTCCCTTTCCGGCCAAACTGATAGAGAAAGCTATAAACACGGAGCCCTCTCTCTTTATATCCAGGAACACAATTTACTGGATTCTTCTCATTTTGGCTTTAGAAGCCAACATAGCACTGAGACAGCCTTGATCACAAGAATATGTCAGAACAACTTTAGACAAAAGGAGGGAACACTGCCCTAATTTTGTTAGATCTCTCGGCAGCGTTGGATACTGTTAGCCATCCACTCCTTATCAATCGGGTGTTCGAGGTAGGAGTTAGAGGTACTGCTCTTAAGTTCCTCAGCTCAATTCTCACTGACAGAATGCAGTACGTGGAACGTAATGGTCGCAGATCTCCATCTTTTACCCTTCCCTGCGGTGTACCTCAAGGGTCGTCACTGAGTCCCACCCTTTTTAATACGTATGTTACACCTCTGGCTTCACTGAATAAAGGCCTTGGCTTCTCGGTTGTCTCTTATGCTGATGACACCCAAATTGTAGTGTCAGTCACAGAGAATGCTGATAACACAGCTAAATGCTTCCACAATTGTATGCTACAGATTGGGAGTTGGATGTCTAACAACTGTTTGAAGTTGAACTCAGATAAAACTGAGGTGCTGCCCTTTGGTAATCAACCATCATTTTGGTCCCCTAGTTGGTGGCCTCAAGAAATGGGTGCACTCCCCACTCCTGTGCCAAAGGTGAAAAATTTGGGAGTACAGTTTGATGAAAACCTCTCTTTTGTGGGTCATGCCAATGCCATCACCTCGTCATGTTTTTTCATCTTCAAATCACTTAGGAAGGTTTTCCCTTTTGTCCCTCTGGACCTACGTAAAACTAAAATTGACTACTGCAATGGGCTCTTCTTGACTGCCCATAAGAAAGCTGTGGACAAACTACAAATGGCCCAGAATGCGGCCACCAGGTTGCTTTTAGGGATTCCAAAATATCAGTCGGTGTCCAAGTCTCTCCCCTTACTCAACTGGCTCCCTGTCAAAAAAGGGTTATGTTCAAATCCCTGTGCATAGCTTTTAAAGCCCTCCATTCTGAGGGTCCAGTGTCTATTAGGCAACTCTTCCATCGTTACATCCCTGACAAAAACCTAAGATCTGCCTCACGGGCTAATTTGGTTGTTCCCAAGTTTAAAAGAGCTACCTGGGGAGGCAAGAGTTTTGCAGTGGCGACTGCCAAACTCTGGAATACAATGCTGTTAACACTCAAAACCTCAAAAAATCTGCTTACATTTCGTAAAGCTCTTAAAACTTGGCTATTTAACTATTAACTTAATATGCTCCTCCACTTCTGTTGTGCCTCACTGATGTCTGGTGTTTTCTTTACCCTAGCCCCCCTTTTTTTGGGAAGTCAGCGCCTAGACACCCGCGGGTAGTAGTGCACGTTAGAAATCATAATTTCATTTCATTTAGAAATCATAATTTCATTATATATATATATAGCAGGACTTGGCTTAATCAACTGCATTTGTACCCCTATTCGCACAACGGCATTATCAGACCTGACTCAGTATTTATACATGGTCTGTTCATAGGTATCAGGGCCAAATAACTGATTTATGGAATGGTTTTAGGATTGAACATTGTTTTTAATTCTTGTTCATGACATTTTTTCAGTGAAACACCTGTTTAGACCGTTTTTAGCATCTTTTTACATTTTAAGTATTTGCTTTACCTATGCTTGGTTTTAAATATTTATTAATTGTTTTAAATATTTTACCAACTTGTGCTTCTTAAAATGTATATATTAATGATGATAATGATATATTTATCTCTGTCTATATATGCATTCGGGACATTGCAGTGTCTTTTTTAAGCTTTACAAGTTTCTTCTCGGTCTATCATACTTTTTGAAATTATCACATGCTAGCACTGTCACTTTAAATATATGAAAGCACTCCACATGCACGTCATGTGATCAAGGGCACTGTGTTGCCCGAAACGCGTCATGGCGGTGGTGCAGGGCATCCACGAAATAAAGTAAATATTGCACCAGTAACGGGTCTGCATTCGTCATCCTTGGGCAGAAAATTCTACTTGGCGAAGTAAGCTGCATATTTTACCGAGCCAGCTTCCTCGGTATCTGCAGACCCCTCCTTCCTTTTTGGGCTGGTTGGAAAGAAGCTACTTCCTGGTTTTGTTCTGGATTTTCCTACAGCCCTCCCACAAGGAGAAGCCGCGGCAGCCCCAGACAGCACAACTATCCTGCCCTTGAAGCAGAGGACGAGGCCCGTGTCGGAGGACGCGTGCAGCGCCGGGATCTTCACGCAAGGTAAGGACTCGCTGAGAGTCTGGTGAAGGAGTGTGCCTAATCCAAGCACTGTTATTCAGACGACAGCTTGGCATCAAAAGACCTAACACGCCCACACATTTGCACCATGACAGCCGACGCGCTACGGAGTCGTGAGGCAGCGGCCACAGATATGTTTAATGATTCTCCCAGTGGGGAGACAATGACTGCAACTTACTCCAACTCAGCACTATCAGCCAATCCAAGTGCTAAGGATCTTTTTAGGAAATTAGAAAAGCTCATAAAATCGTAGTAGGCTAAATGGTGGGAACATAAATCCCTTACACGTTATCTCGAAGTCGGAAGAATCCCAAGAGGGTTGAGAATAATGTTAGCACCAAGTTACGAAAATCCGGACCCGCACATGTTAACAGACTGGGCTGAGTGTAACTTGGATTCTTCACGGCACCTAGTTCATATTTTAGTCAAGTATGCTGAGAGTGATCGCGTAGCCCTACAAACAAAGATTGATGAGACTAATGATGAAATTAACAAAATGGAGCAACCAGCAATAATTTCAAAATATCGGGATGAAATGCAGGTGCGGTTACAGCGGGAAGAAGATATAAAAAAAAACGTAAGACTTTCAAATTTCAACGAGACAAATGCGACTATGAGCAGGGTTGCGTGTTCACGTTTGCGAGGAAATTTGATAATGCTAAGGCTGCAAATAGCTATGTTTCCACCGCAAATATTCAACCGAGCACCAGTGGCAGCGCCCCAATGCACTCATCTACATCGGATCTCAGCTCGGTCATGGACAGTGAATCCGAGACTGACCAAGCGAGATTCAAACGAGCGGTGGGGTTTCCAAAACTGTCCTTGTTCCAGGAAGTCGGTTATCTCCGCCAGGACAGACGACAAACCCTCAGATGAAGAGCGCAAAGTGCAAGCATACCAGAGACTGGAACCAAAAACGTAGAGCAAGGCGCCGCTGCGCCATCAAACGCCAAATCGAACAACAAAAAACAAACAAACAAAAGATGGCGACGCAGGTAGAGGCTAACGTCACTAACTCCAACACAATAATCAACCTAACTGAAATGACACTGAGCGATGAAGAAATTACAACATTATCTTTGGAATTATCATTTAGTCCACAGGCTAATTTTGACTATGCAGATACGAGAATTGATATTTATAAATTCATGCGCAATTTCAAGCTGCGCAAATATCATCTTTTACAAGGGACTTCTAAACAAAAATCCTCTAACACACAAACTACAGTAACCAACAACATAGATATTTTAACAGCACAAGATATGGATTTACTTAGGGATTTAGAAGAACTGCGAACCGAAAGTGCAATGAATCTGCAAACACCACATTATGATGAACCCGAGATAAGAACACTAGTGCGTACTCCATTCAAGCCAACATCCACCTTTTGCCCAGTTATGTTAAGAGATAACCTGGATCTCTTTAATGAGAAAATCACAATGGAGTTAAAAACACTTTACTCTAAAGTGATTCATTCAACGAGAAAAGACAACAAACAGAATACCATCTATTACAAACTGGTGAAAAAACTCCAGGAAGACAATAAGATAATCATTCGCCAGTCTGACAAAGGGGGCAATATTGTGTGTGTTGTGGCCACATGAAATGTATTGGAAGAAGCATTGAAACAATTGAACGATAGGGACTGTTACAAGCGAAGCAGTATGCAAATGGTGACCGCAGCGCGCTATGAATTCTACAACAAACTAGTGGCATGGAAATCGACTGGCTTAATTTCAAATGATGAATTTAATTTTTTTTAAAATGATCATCCGAGAATTCCAGCCATATAATTTATTCCTAAAATCCATAAGTGCACATCTAAACCACCAGGCAGGCTCATCTTATCTGCCTGTGGGAGTCTACTGGAGAATAGGTCACGTTATGTGGACTTCTTCCTGCAAAATCATGTAAAAAAACTCCCCTCCTTCATTCAGGACACAGGAGATTTTCTGAGGAAGCTGGGTGATGTTAAGTGGGAAGAGGACTGTATTCTGATATCCTTGGATGTCACAACATTGTATACCAGCATTAACCATCAAGATGGCGTTAAAGCGGCAGAACATTACCTGAAAACCAGACCTGACTACATAAAGCATAACAAAATGTTAATCACCATGATTTCAACCTGTCTTGATAATAATTTCTTTTTATTTAACAACCAGGTTTTTAATCAAATCAGGGCGTGGCCATGGGGGCCTGTTTTTCTCCCAGTTATGCCTGTTTGCACATGGGGCTATGGGAGGAACGGGTCCTCATGGCTTCTTATGGTGAGATTTTATCAGAACATGCTTTATGCTGGTATAGATACATTGATGACATATTTTTGGTCTGGAAAGGTACGGAGAGTAGTGCTCAAAAATTTGTGGAGGGAATCAATTGTAACAACTTGAACTTAAGCTTCTCAGCCCAAATGAGTAGAGAAAATATCTGCTTTCTTGATGTAGAAGTATTCATTGTTAACAACAAGATGGAAACTAAACTACACAGAAAGACTACTGCTGGGAACACAGTATTACATGCCTCAAGTCATCACCCCGCTCATTTGATTAACAGCATTCCATACGGGGAGATGCTTCGCATTCGTAGAATTTGCAGCTCTGACAGAGAGTGCATGTTGGCCCAGATACAAAGTAGGGATAGGCTCCTGGACAGGGGCTATTCCGAAAAAATGCTCAACAGGGCTATGAACAGAACTGCCCAGATAGATCGATCCCAAGCACTCGCCAAAATCAATGACAATGATTTTAATGACAAGCATACTGAGTCCCCCACCAGACTGATCCTTACCTACAACTTACAACACAAAGCCCTACGTAAAATCATTAATAAGAACTGGGCTTTGGTGCAAAGTGATTCTGTTTTGAGCAGTCAGGTCACAAGATCCCCCTGTATCACCTTTAGGAAGGCTTGTTCAATGAGCAATTCCCTAGTTAAAAGCAGCCCAGAGGTGGTGATACCTAAAACATGGTTGAGTTCTAGGAAAGGTTTTATGCGATGCATCAATTGCAAAGCATGTAAATATGGGGTTAGTAAAACCAGTTATATAACACCATTTAAACCCAATCCAGTACCTATCACCAAAAGTCTCAACTGTAAAACAGAATACGCTGTTTACGTGCTGGAGTGCTCATGTAACCTGCAATATGTAGGAAGCACGAATTTGCAGGTACATAAACGAGTGCTCCAGCACTTGAGAGCCATCACAAACAACGATGTTACTTACCCGGTTGCCCGACATTTTAAGGAACACCATGCTAGTAAATTAGACAATCTGAGATATTTTGTCTTAGATACGATCCTTCCCCAAAAACGAGAAGGCAACCGGGAAGCCATGCTCAGGAGACTCGAGACTAGGTACATCCTAGAACTCGACAGTAAGATACCCAGGGTTTGAATTCGGCGAAGATTTCTATACATGTCTGTGATTGATCTTATTTGCTTTTAAATGTTGTTTTAAGTATGATCTTAAACTCATTTAGCTGCTGCCTATAAGATAAACAGTTTTAGCTTTCATTTTCTATTTTTTGCACATTTGCACTTTAGTAAGTCACGGTTGTGATTTCTATAGGTGACTTTTTGCACTATCTGCACATGCACTTCATGCAATTTGAGCCATAGAAACTTTTTAATCAGGCCCACTTGGGCAGGACTTGGCTTAATCAACTGCATTTGTACCCCTTAACGCACAACGGCATTATCAGACCTGACTCAGTATTTATACATGGTCTGTTCATAGGTATCAGGGCCAAATAACTGATTTATGGAATGGTTTTAGGATTGAACATTGTTTTTAATTCTTGCTCATGACATTTTTCAGTGAAACATCTGTTTAGCCCGTTTTTAGCATCTTTTTACATTTTAAGAATTTGCTTTACCTATGCCTGGTTTTAAATATTTATTAATTGTTTTAAATATTTTACCAACTTGGGCTTCTTAAAATGTGTATATTAATGATGATAATGATATATTTATCTCTGTCTATATATGCATTCGGGACATTGCAGTGTCTTTTTAAGCTTTACAAGTTTCTTCTATGTCTATCATACTATGGCGTTTTTGAAATTATCACGTGCTAGCACTGTCACTTTAAATATATGAAAGCACTCCACATGCGTGTCATGTGATCAAGGGCACTGTGTTGCCCGAAACGCGTCATGGCGGTGGTGCAGGGCATCCATGAAATAAAGTACATATTGCACCAGTAACGGGTCTGCATTCGTCATCCTTGGGCAGAAAATTCTACTTGGCGAAGTAAGCTGCATATATATATATATATATATATATATATATATTAACTGAAAAAACCATAGGTTTCAGGAACGTTATAGTTAGTTGGACATTTCACTCGTACAAAACCATAGAAATTCCGGCGTTATAGTTAGTTCAGCTAACTATAACTCACGCCCCACAATGCACTGCTGATGACGTCACATATTACATCATTCATGACATGGTCAGTGACATCACTGATGACATCACTGATGACATCTCAAATGACATCACTGATGACATCACTGATGACATCATCCAGTGACTGTGTGTTTCTGTAAAGTTTAATTTTGTTTTATATATATGCCAAGCTGTATTGAGGAATGAGTGGGTGTATAAGTGTCTGTATGGAGGATTTAGTAGGTACGTGACTGACTGTATAAGTGAGTGATTAAATGTGTCTTACTGAATGCATGGGTTAGTGACTAAACTGTGTGAAAGTCTGTATCAGTCTGTCTGTTGTTGTGTAAGCTGCTGCATGGGTTGGTGAGTAGCTGCATGAGTGTCTATATGGGTTATTGTTTGCTTGCCTGAGTATTTGTATGGCTGCCTGAGTGTGTGTGTGGGTGGGTGGGAGGTGTGTGACTCTGTGCATAGATGTGTGAGTGGTTGATTCACTGGGTGTATGGGTTCAAGAGTGCATGTGGAAACAGCTGTATGGGTGGGTGAGTGTGTGTATGGGTGTGTTGGTGAGTGAATGGATGTCTCAGTGGTACATGTGCAAGTAACTACATATGTAAAAGGCAGTATATGTGAGTGATGGTGTATATAAATAACTATATGTGAGAGTCAGTAATTGTGAGATTGGCTGCATGGATGAGTGTGTATTTGTATCAGTGATTCTATAAGAGAGTAATTATGTGTTAGTATCTGTATGAATAAGTGAGGTTGTGTTTGTATAACTGTATAGGTGAGTAAATGGAAGTATGATTGATTCTTTGCATGACTGACTAAGTGTGTGAGTAACTCTGGATATATGGCAGTGTGTGAGTGTCTGTATAGGTGTATGAGTGCATATGATAGTGTTGTATTGATGAGTGACTGCATGTATGAGTGACAGTATGGGTGAATGAGTGGATGTGTGTGTAGACCTAGGAATCAGTCAGTGCGTATTTAGTAACTGGTATTGATGTGTCTATTTTTCGAAAATGGTAGTCTGTATTTTAGAGTGGGTGTATCAAAGGTTATATTCAGGTGTGAGGAGGTGCATCAGATTTTCACATGGATGATGTCATCAGTGATGTCATCAGTGATGACATTTGAGATGTCATCAGTGATGTCATTAGTGATGTCACTGACCATGTCATAAATGATGTAATATGTGACGTCATCAGCAGTGCATTGCGGGGGCGCGAGTTATAGTTAGCTGAACTAACTATAACGCCGGAATTTCTATGGTTTTGTACGAGTGAAATGTCCAACTAACTATAACGTTCCTGAAACCTATGGTTTTTCAGTTAATTTCTATGGTTTTTTAAATGCTAATTTCTAACTATAACGTGCCTGAACCCTATGGTTTTTCCAGTGAATTTCAAAGGTTTTTAAATGAAAATTTGTAAGTCTAATGTACCTCAATCCAATGTTTTTTATTTTATATATATATATATATATATATATATATATATATATATATATATATACATATATATATATTTAAAAAATTGTGAATAATTTTTAGTTAGGAAAACTATATTCATTCTATTTGTAAAAAAAAATATTATACAGAAGTCGCGCACCCTACACGATTGCTGCGCGCATTCCGGTAGCCATTTTGAAAAGTCACGCTGGGGTCGCGACTTCGGCGTAATTTGTAAAGTATGAAATATCATTTAAATTAATTATAAATAAAAGTTTTCCTTTAAGTGTTTGTCTAAATTTATTAATAAAAGTATTTTTAAAGTATTATTTTCAATATAATTTCGACTAAAAATTATTCGATTATTATTGGATTCGGAGGTTAGGAGGGATGGCCATTTTGCTCGATCTGTTTTGCAAGATTTTTGGTCTAGTCAGGTGGACACCCTCCTCCGGGTGAGGTACGGCTTGAGGATTCTATTCAAAAGGTGAGGAATCAACAGGCAGAAGTATCCATCAGAAGAGCAAGTTACTTACCTTCGGTAACGCTTTTCTGGTGGATACAGTATCTGCCTGTGGATTCCTCACTGTCCCACCCGCCTCCCCGTTGTCCACCTGTTTCTACCAAAAAGATGCTTTTACTGTTTGGCATGAATGTTTTTAATATGTCTTAATCATGCTTATGTTTTAATAGTGAGAAATGCTTGATCTGTTGCTATTTCTTTATGCCTTTATTGGTTATGCATTTGTATATATATATATATATATATATATATATATATTTAGTATACTATGTATAAATGTGAAAATGTGTCGGTCCACCTGTTTACCTCGGTGGCACGGAAAAAATGGGTGGAACTGACGTCAGCACGCCGACGAGGTCCTCTTATGGCTCCTATGACGTCATACGGTGTCGCGAGCGGAGCCGTGCTATTATGACATCGTCGTCGACGTGGGAGAGCTAGGAAAGAATTTCCGCGGAATGCTGGCGCAGGGGATATTCACCTAAGTGTTCAGGCTAGTCCTTTGGGAGCAACTGTTTATGTTGCCACTCCAGAAACCGAAACCAGTGATCCGAGGGCAGAGGCCCTGCAGATGGCACACGAGGTGGGGAGCCCAGTCGTGTGCACCGGCGGGGCAGCGAAGTGACAAGCACCACTACCCACAGAAAAGGTAACAAGGGCACTGAATAACACAGGATCTTCTCTTTGTATCTGGCAGGAACAACAAGGTTAAAATGCCCTAGTTCCAAAATGTAGAATTAGTGCTACAACGGTCTTCAAGAGGACCTGCGATGGATGCCGCTTCTGCCTTCCGTACACTGGAGGCGGCACATGGGTCACGCGGTACGGTCATACTGCGGTGGGACGCACACTCGTTGACCTCTCATGGCACTGCTCCACACTTCGGGGACAACGCTTTCCATTAGCTGTGTTTTCTGATGACGTGTCGCGCCGGCCCCGTCCAACAGCAGAACCCCTTTAGATCCAAACAGACTCTTCCACTCTCTCACCGGAAGTGAAACCAGGCCACGCGGACACTTTCACAATACAACAGCCGGGAATGCACTTTTCGGTAAAAAAAACACATTCCTTCCTCCTAATTTATCAAATAAACGACTCACTGAAGAACAGGGGCCAGCTTCGATCGGTAAACAGCCGTTACAACGACTTTTTTACTTCGCGATACCATTACAACGCATGCATTACCACGCATGCGTTGTACATCGCAAAGTCATTACTACGCATTTTTTTTAGAACGCATGGTCATTTACCACGCATGCCTTTACAACAAATTTTGTTGTAAAGGTATGTATGGTAAATGACCATGAGTTCTAAAAAAATGTAGACGATCCACGTCGTTGTAAGGAAACAGAGGCTGTTCCGTTTCCTCACAACGACGTGCACCGCCCCTCAGAGACGACATGAAGCAGGAACCACGAGGAGAGAGGAACCACGAGGAGTGAGAGGTAAGGGGGATTGGGCATGGGGTGGTGGTTACTTTTCTAGGGTTTAGGGTAGTGCAGTGGTGTTTGGGTAGTGTAGGGGGTCGTGCTGAGGGTAGTGTTTTAGGGTTTAGGGTAGTGCAGTGGTGTTTGTGTAGTGTAGGGGGTCGTGCTGGGGGTAGTGTTGTAGGGTTTAGGGTAGTGCAGTGGTGTTGGTGTAGTGTAGGGGGTCGTGCTGGTGGTAGTGTTTTAGGGTTTAGGGTGGTGCAGTGATGTTTGTGTAGTGTAGGGGGTCATGCTTGGGGTAGATTTAGGGTTTAGGGTAGTGCAGTGGTGTTTGTGTAGTGTAGGGGGTCGTGCTGGGGGTAGTGTTTTAGGGTTTAGGGCAGTGCAGTGGTGTTTGTGTAGTGTAGGGGGTCGTGCTGGGGGTAGTGTTTTAGGGTTTAGGGTAGTGCAGTGGTCTTTGGGTAGTGTAGGGGGTCATGCTGGGGGTAGTGTTTTAGGGTTTAGGGTAGTGCAGTGGTGTTTGGTTAGTGTTGGGGGTCGTGCTGGGGTAGTGTTTTAGGGTTTAGGGTAGTGCAGTGGTGTTGGTGTAGTGTAGGGGGTCATGCTGGGGGTAGTGTTTTAGGGTTTAGGGTAGTGCAGTGGTGTTTGGGTAGTGTAGGGGGTCGTGCTGAGGGTAGATTTAGGGTTTAGGGTAGTGCAGTGGTGTTTGGGTAGTGTAGGGGGTCGTGCTGGGGGTAGATTTAGGGTTTAGGGTAGTGCAGTGGTGTTTGGGTAGTGTAGGGGGTCGTGCTGGGGGTAGATTTAGGGTTTAGGGTAGTGCAGTGGTGTTTGGGTAGTGTAGGGGGTCGTGCTGGGGGTAGTGTTTTAGGGTTTAGGGTAGTGCAGTGGTGTTTGGGTAGTGTAGGGGGTCGTGCTGGGGGTAGTGTTTTAGGGTTTAGGGTAGTGCAGTGGTGTTTGGGTAGTGTAGGGGGTCATGCTGGGGGTAGTGGTTTAGGGTTTAGGGTAGTGCAGTGGTGTTTGGGTAGTGTAGGGGTACTGCTGGGGGTAGTGTTTTAGGGTTTAGGGTAGTGCAGTGGTGTTTGGGTAGTGTAGGGGGTACTGCTGGGGGTAGTGTTTTAGGGTTTAGGGTAGTGCAGTGGTGTTTGGGTAGTGTAGGGGGTACTGCTGGGGGTAGTGTTTAGGGTTTAGGGTAGTGCAGTGGTGTTTGGGTAGTGTAGGGGGTCGTGCTGGGGGTGGTGTTTCAGGGTTTAGGGTAGTGCAGTGGTGTTTGTGTAGTGTAGGGGTCATGCTGGGGTAGTGTTTTAGGGTTTAGGGTAGTGCAGTGGTGTTTGTGTAGTGTAGGGGGTCGTAGTGTTTTAGGGTTTAGGGTAGTGCAGCGGTGTTTGTGTAGTGTAGGGGGTCGTGTTTTAGGGTTTAGGGTAGTGCAGTGGTCTTTGGGTAGTGTAGGGGGTCATGCTGGGGGTAGTGTTTTAGGGTTTAGGGTAGTGCAGTGGTCTTTGGGTAGTGTAGGGGTCGTGCTGGGGGTAGTGTTTTAGGGTTTAGGGTAGTGCAGTGGTGTTTGGGTAGTGTAGGGGGTCGTGCTGGGGTAGTGTTTTAGGGTTTAGGGTAGTGCAGTGGTGTTTGGGTAGTGTAGGGGGTCGTGCTGGGGGTAGTGTTTTAGGGTTTAGGGCAGTGCAGTGGTGTTCGGGTAGTGTAGGGGGTCGTGCTGGGGGAGTGTTTTAGGGTTTAGGGTAGTGCAGTGGTGTTCGGGTAGTGTAGGGGGTCGTGCTGGGGGTAGTGTTTTAGGGTTTAGGGCAGTGCAGTGGTGTTCGGGTAGTGTAGGGGTCGTGCTGGGGGTAGTGTTTTAGGGTTTAGGGTAGTGCAGTGGTGTTCGGGTAGTGTAGGGGGTCGTGCTGGGGGTGGTGTTTTAGGGTTTAGGGCAGTGCAGTGGTGTTCGAGTAGTGTAGGGGGTCGTGCTGGGGGTGGTGTTTCAGGGTTTAGGGCAGTGCAGTGGTGTTTGGGCAGTGTAGGGGGTCGTGCTGGGGGTAGTGTTTTAGGGTTTAGGGCAGTGCAGTGGTGTTTGGGCAGTGTAGGGGGTCGTGCTGGGGGTAGTGTTTTAGGGTTTAGGGCAGTGCAGTGGTGTTTGGGTAGTGTAGGGGGTACGTGCTGGGGGTAGTGTTTTAGGGTTTAGGGCAGTGCAGTGGTGTTTGGGTAGTGTAGGGGGTCTTGCTGGGGGTAGTGTTTTAGGGTTTAGGGTAGTGCAGTGGTGTTTGGGTAGTGTAGGGGGTACTGCTGGGGGTAGTGTTTTAGGGTTTAGGGTAGTGCAGTGGTGTTCGGGCAGTGTAGGGGGTCATGCTGGGGGTAGTGTTTTAGGGTTTAGGGCAGTGCAGTGGTGTTCGGGCAGTGTAGGGGTCGTGCAGGGTGGTGTTTCAGGGTTTAGGGCAGTGCAGTGGTGTTCGGGTAGTGTAGGGGTCGTGCTGGGGTGGTGTTTCAGGGTTTAGGGTAGTGCAGTGGTGTTTGGGCAGTGTAGGGGTCGTGCGGGGTGGTGTTTCAGGGTTTAGGGCAGTGCAGTGGTGTTTGGGCAGTGTAGGGGGTCATGCGGGGGTGGTGTTTCAGGCTTTAGGGTAGTGCAGTGGTGTTTGTGTTGTGTAGGGGGTCGTGCTGGGGTAGTGTTTTAGGGTTTAGGGCAGTGCAGTGGTGTTTGGGCAGTGTAGGGGGTCGTGCTGGGGTGGTGTTTCAGGGTTTAGGGCAGTGCAGTGGTGTTCGGGCAGTGTAGGAGGGTCGTGCTGGGGGTGGTGTTTCAGGGTTTAGGGCAGTGCAGTGGTGTTCGGGTAGTGTAGGGGGTCGTGCTGGGGGTAGTGTTTCAGGGTTTAGGGCAGTGCAGTGGTGTTCGGGTAGTGTAGGGGGTCGTGCTGGGGGTAGTGTTTCAGGGTTTAGGGCAGTGCAGTGGTGTTCGGGCAGTGTAGGGGGTCGTGCTGGGGGTGGTGTTTTAGGGTTTAGGGCAGTGCAGTGGTGTTCGGGCAGTGTAGGGGGTCGTGCTGGGGGTGGTGTTTCAGGGTTTAGGGCAGTGCAGTGGTGTTTGGGCAGTGTAGGGGGTCGTGCTGGGGGTGGTGTTTCAGGGTTTAGGGCAGTGCAGTGGTGTTTGGGCAGTGTAGGGGGTCATGCTGGGGGTGGTGTTTCAGGGTTTAGGGCAGTGCAGTGGTGTTCGGGCAGTGTAGGGGGTCGTGCTGGGGTTGGTGTTTCAGGGTTTAGGGCAGTGCAGTGGTGTTCGGGCAGTGTAGGGGGTCATGCTGGGGGTGGTGTTTCAGGGTTTAGGGCAGTGCAGTGGTGTTCGGGCAGTGTAGGGGGTCATGCTGGGGGTGGTGTTTCAGGGTTTAGGGCAGTGCAGTGGTGTTCGGGCAGTGTAGGGGGTCGTGCTGGGGGTGGTGTTTCAGGGTTTAGGGCAGTGCAGTGGTGTTCGGGCAGTGTAGGGGGTCGTGCTGGGGGTGGTGTTTCAGGGTTTAGGGCAGTGCAGTGGTGTTCGGGCAGTGTAGGGGGTCGTGCTGGGGTGTGGTGTTTCAGGGTTTAGGGCAGTGCAGTGGTGTTCGGGCAGTGTAGGGGGTCGTGCAGGGGATGGTGTTTCAGGGTTTAGGGCAGTGCAGTGGTGTTCGGGCAGTGTAGGGGGTCGTGCTGGGGGTGGTGTTTCAGGGTTTAGGGCAGTGCAGTGGTGTTCGGGCAGTGTAGGGGTCGTGCTGGGGGTGGTGTTTCAGGGTTTAGGGCAGTGCAGTGGTGTTCGGGCAGTGTAGGGGGTCGTGCAGGGGTGGTGTTTCAGGGTTTAGGGCAGTGCAGTGGTGTTCGGGCAGTGTAGGGGGTGGTGCTGGGGGTGGTGTTTCAGGGTTTAGGGCAGTGCAGTGGTGTTCGGGCAGTGTAGGGGGTAGTGCTGGGGCTGGTGTTTCAGGGTTTAGGGCAGTGCAGTGGTGTTCGGGCAGTGTAGGGGGTCATGCTGGGGCTGGTGTTTCAGGGTTTAGGGCAGTGCAGTGGTGTTCGGGCAGTGTAGGGGGTCATGCTGGGGCTGGTGTTTCAGGGTTTAGGGCAGTGCAGTGGTGTTCGGGCAGTGTAGGGGGTCGTGCTGAGGGTTGGTGTTTCAGGGTTTAGGGCAGTGCAGTGGTGTTCGGGCAGTGTAGGGGGTCGTGCTGGGGGTGGTGTTTTAGGGTTTAGGGCAGAGCAGTGGTGTTCGGGCAGTGTAGGGGGTCGTGCTGGGGGTGGTGTTTCAGGGTTTAGGGCAGTGCAGTGGTGTTCGGGCAGTGTAGGGGGTCTTGCTGGGGGTGGTGTTTCAGGGTTTAGGGCAGTGCAGTGGTGTTCGGGCAGTGTAGGGGGTCGTGCTGGGGGTGGTGTTTCAGGGTTTAGGGCAGTGCAGTGGTGTTCGGGCAGTGTAGGGGGTCTTGCTGGGGGTGGTGTTTCAGGGTTTAGGGCAGTGCAGTGGTGTTCGGGCAGTGTAGGGGGTCGTGCTGGGGCTGGTGTTTCAGGGTTTAGGGCAGTGCAGTGGTGTTCGGGCAGTGTAGGGGGTCTTGCTGGGGCTGGTGTTTCAGGGTTTAGGGCAGTGCAGTGGTGTTCGGGCAGTGTAGGGGTCTTGCTGGGGCTGGTGTTTCAGGGTTTAGGGCAGTGCAGTGGTGTTCGGGCAGTGTAGGGGGTCGTGCAGGGGTGTGGTGTTTCAGGGTTTAGGGCAGTGCAGTGGTGTTCGGGCAGTGTAGGGGGTCGTGCTGGGGCTGGTGTTTCAGGGTTTAGGGCAGTGCAGTGGTGTTCGGGCAGTGTAGGGGGTCATGCTGGGGCTGGTGTTTCAGGGTTTAGGGCAGTGCAGTGGTGTTCGGGCAGTGTAGGGGGTCGTGCTGGGGCTGGTGTTTTAGGGTTTAGGGCAGTGCAGTGGTGTTCGGGCAGTGTAGGGGGTCGTGCTGGGGCTGGTGTTTCAGGGTTTAGGGCAGTGCAGTGGTGTTCGGGCAGTGTAGGGGGTCGTGCTGGGGGTGGTGTTTCAGGGTTTAGGGCAGTGCAGTGGTGTTCGGGCAGTGTAGGGGGTCGTGCTGGGGCTGGTGTTTCAGGGTTTAGGGCAGTGCAGTGGTGTTCGGGCAGTGTAGGGGGTCGTGCTGGGGGTAGTGTTTCAGGGTTTAGGGCAGTGCAGTGGTGTTCGGGCAGTGTAGGGGGTCGTGCTGGGGGTGGTGTTTCAGGGTTTAGGGCAGTGCAGTGGTGTTCGGGCAGTGTAGGGGGTCGTGCTGGGGGTGGTGTTTCAGGGTTTAGGGCAGTGCAGTGGTGTTTGGGCAGTGTAGGGGGTCGTGCTGGGGGTAGTGTTTCAGGGTTTAGGGCAGTGCAGTGGTGTTCGGGCAGTGTAGGGGGTCGTGCTGGGGGTAGTGTTTCAGGGTTTAGGGTAGTGCAGTGGTGTTCGGGTAGTGTAGAGGGTCGTGCTGGGGGTAGTGTTTTAGGGTTTAGGGCAGTGCAGTGGTGTTCGGGTAGTGTAGGGGGTTGTGCTGGGGGAGTTTTTTAGGGTTTAGTGTAGTGGAGTGGAGTGGTGTTCGGGTAGTGTAGGGGGTCGTGCTGGGGGTGGTTTTTTAGGGTTTAGGGCAGTGCAGTGGTGTTAGGCCAGTGTAGGGGTCGTGCTGGGGGTGGTGTTTCAGGGTTTAGGGCAGTGCAGTGGTGTTCGGGCAGTGTAGGGGGTCATGCTGGGGGTAGTGTTTTAGGGTTTAGGGTAGTGCAGTGGTGTTTGGGCAGTGTAGGGGTCGTGCTGTGGGTAGTGGTTTAGGGTTTAGGGTAGTGCAGTGGTGTTTGGGTAGTGTAGGGGGTACGTGCTGGGGGTAGTGTTTTAGGGTTTAGGGTAGTGCAGTGGTGTTTGGGTAGTGTAGGGGTCACTGCTGGGGGTAGTGTTTTAGGGTTTAGGGCAGTGCAGTGGTGTTTCGGGTAGTGTAGGGGGTACTGCTGGGGGTAGTGTTTTATGGTTTAGGGTAGTGCAGTGGTGTTTGGGTAGAGTAGGGGGTGATGCTGGGGGTAGTGTTTTAGGGTTTAGGGTAGTGCAGTGGTGTTTGTGTAGTATAGGGGGTAGTGTTTTAGGGTTTAGGGTAGTGCAGTGGTGTTTGTGTAGTGTAGGGGTCGTGTTTTAGGGTTTAGGGTAGTGCAGCGGTGTTTGTGTAGTGTAGGGGGTCGTGTTTTAGGGTTTAGGGTAGTGCAGTGGTCTTTGGGTAGTGTAGGGGGTCATGCGGGGGTAGTGTTTTAGGGTTTAGGGTAGTGCAGTGGTAGTTTGGGTAGTGTAGGGTGTCTGCCGGGGGTAGTGTTTTATGGGTTAGGGTAGTGCATTGGTGTTTGGGTAGTGTAGGGGGTCGTGCTGGGGGAGTGTTTTAGGGTTTAGGGCAGTGCAGTGGTGTTTGGGTAGTGTAGGAGGGTCGAGCTGGGGGGAGTGTTTTAGGGTTTAGGGCAGTGCAGTGGTGTTCGGGTAGTGTAGGGGGTCGTGATGGGGGAGTGTTTTAGGGTTTAGGGCAGTGCAATGGTGTTCGGGTAGTGTAGGAGGTTGTGCTGGGAGAAGTGTTTTAGGGTTTAGGGTAGTGCAGTGGTGTTCGGGCAGTGTAGGGGGTCGTGTTGGGGGTGGTGTTTTAGGGTTTAGGGCAGTGCAGTGGTATTTGGGCAGTGTAGGGGGTCATGCTGGGGGTGGTGTTTCTGGGTTTAGGGCAGTGCAGTGGTGTTTGGGCAGTGTAGGGGGTCATGCAGGGGGTGGTGTTTCAGGGTTTAGGGCAGTGCAGTGGCGTTCGGGTAGTGTAGGGGGTCGTGCTGGGAGAAGTGTTTTAGGGTTTAGGGTAGTGCACTGGTGTTCAGGTAGTGTAGGGGGACGTGCTGGGGTGGTGTTTTAGGGTTTAGGGCAGAGCAGTGGTGTCGGGCAGTGTTGGGGGTCATGATGGGGGTGGTGTTTCAGGGTTTAGGGCAGTGTAGAGGTGTTCGGGCAGTGTAGGGGGTCTTGCTGGGGGTGGTGTTTCAGGGTTAAGGAGGCAGTGGTGTTCGGGCAGTTTAGGGGTCTTGCTAGGGGTGGTGTTTCAGGGTTTAGGGCAGTGCAGTGGTGTTCGGGCAGTGTAGGGGCTCTTGCTGGGGCTGGTGTTTCAGGGTTTAGGGCAGTGCAGTGGTGTTCGGGCAGTGTAGGGGTTCATGCTGGGGCTGGTGTTTCAGGGTTTCGGGCAGTGCAGTGGTGTTCGGGCAGTGTAGGGGGTCGTGCTGGGGCTGGTGTTTCAGGGTTTAGGGCAGTGCAGTGGTGTTCGGGCAGTGTAGGGGTTCGTGCTGGGGCTAGTGTTTCAGGGTTTAGGGCAGAGCAGTGGTGTTCGGGCAGTGTAGGGGTCGTGCTGAGGCTAGTGTTTCAGGGTTTAGGGCAGTGCAGTGGTGTTCAGGCAGTGCAGGGGGTCATGCTGGGGCTGGTGTTTCAGGGTTTAGGGCAGAGCAGTGGTGTTCGGGCAGTGTAGGGGGTCATGCTGGGGGTAGTGTTTTAGGGTTTAGGGCAGAGCAGTGGTGTTTGGGCAGAGTAGGGGGTAGTGCTGGGGGTGGTCTTTCAGGGTTTAGGAGCAGTGCAGTGGTGTTCAGGCAGTGTAGGGGGTCGGTGCTGGGGGTAGTGTTTCAGGGTTTAGGGCAGTGCAGTGGTGTTTGGGTAGTGTAGGGGGTTGTGCTGGGGGGAGTGTTTTAGGGTTTAGGGCAGTGCAGTGGTGTTAGGGTAGAGTAGGGGGTCGTGCTGGGGGGAGTGTTTTAGGGTTTAGGGTAGTGCAGTGGTGTTCGGGTAGTGTAGAGGGTCGTGCTGGGGGGAGTGTTTTAGGGTTTAGGGCAGTGCAGTGGTGTTCGGGTAGTCTAGGGGTTGTGCTGGGTGAGTGTTTTATGGTTTAGGGTAGTGGAGTGGTGTTCGGGTAGTGTAGGGGGTCGTGCTGGGGGTGGTTTTTAGGGTTTAGGGCAGTGCAGTGGTGTTCGGGTAGTGTAGGGGGTCGTGCTGGGGTGGTGTTTCAGGGTTTAGGGCAGTGCAGTGGTGTTTGGGCAGTGTAGGGGGTCGTGCAGTGGGTAGTGTTTTAGGGTTTAGGGCAGTGCAGTGGTGTTTGGGCAGTGTAGTGGGTCGTGCTGTGGGTAGTGGTTTAGGGTTTAGGGTAGTGCAGTGGTGTTTGGGTAGTGTAGGGGGTACTGCTGGGGGTAGTGTTTTAGGGTTTTGGGCAGTGCAGTGGTGTTCGGGCAGTGTAGGGGTCTTGCCCATGGGTGGTGTTTCAGGGTTTAGGGCAGTGGTGTTCAGGCAGTGTAGGGGGTCTTGCTGGGGGTGATGTTTCAGGGTTTAGGGCAGTGCAGTGGTGTTCGGGCAGTGTAGGGGTTCTTGCTGGGGGTAGTGTTTCATGGTTTAGGGCAGTGCAGTGGTGTTCGGGCAGTGTAGGGGGTCGTGCTGGGGGTGGTGTTTCAGGGTTTACGGCTGTGCAGTGGTGTTCTGGCAGTGTAAGGGGTCTTGCTGGGGGTGGTGTTTCAGGGTTTAGGGGATGTGCAGTGGTGTTTGGGCAGTGTAGGGGGTCGTGCTGGGGGTGGTGTTTCAGGGTTTAGGGCAGTGCAGTGGTGTTCGGGCAGTGTAGGGGGTCGTGCTGGGGGTGGTGTTTCAGGGTTTAGGGCAGTGCAGTGCTGTTCGGGCAGTGTAGGGGGTCGTGCAGGGGGTGGTGTTTCAGGGTTTAGGGCAGTGCAGTGGTGTTCGGGCAGTGTAGGGGGTCATGCAGGAGGTGGTGTTTCAGGGTTTAGGGCACTGCAGTGGTGTTCGGGCAGTGTAGGGGGTTGTGCTGGGGTTGTTGTTTCAGGGTTTAGGGCAGTGCAGTGGTGTTCGGGCAGTGTAGGGGGTCGTGCTGGGGCTGGTGTTTTAGGGTTTAGGGCAGTGCAGTGGTGTTCGGGCAGTGTAGGGGTTCGTGCTGGGGCTAGTGTTTCAGGGTTTAGGGCAGAGCAGTGGTGTTTGGGCAGTGCAGGGGGTTGTGCTGCGGGTGGTGTTTTAGGGTTTAGGGCAGTGCAGTGGTGTTCAGGCAGTGCAGGGGGTCGTGCTGGGGCTGGTGTTTCAGGGTTTAGGGCAGTGCAGTGGTGTTCGGGCAGTGTAGGGGGTCGTGCTGGGGGTAGTGTTTTAGGGTTTAGGGCAGAGCAGTGGTGTTTGGGCAGAGTAGGGGGTAGTGCTGGGGGTGGTCTTTAGGGTTTAGGGCAGTGCAGTGGTGTTCAGGCAGTGTAGGGGGTCGTGCTGGGGGTAGTGTTTCAGGGTTTAGGGCAGTGCAGTGGTGTTTGGGTAGTGTAGGGGGTTGTGCTGGGGGAGTGTTTTAGGGTTTAGGGCAGTGCAGTGGTGTTAGGGCAGAGTAGGGGTCGTGCTGGGGGAGTGTTTCAGGGTTTAGGGTAGTGCAGTGGTGTTCAGGTAGTGTAGAGGGTCGTGCTGGGGGAGTGTTTTAGGGTTTAGGGCAGTGCAGTGGTGTTCGGGTAGTGAAGGGGGTTGTGCTGGGGGAGTGTTTTAGGGTTTAGTGTAGTGGAGTGCAGTGGTGTTCGGGTAGTGTAGGGGTCGTGCTGGGGGTGGTGTTTTAGGGTTTAGGGCAGTGCAGTGGTGTTCGGGCCAGTGTAGGGGGTCGTGCTGGGGGTGGTGTTTCAGGGTTTAGGGCAGTGCAGTGGTGTTTGGGCAGTGTAGGGGGTCATGCAGGGGGTAGTGTTTTAGGGTTTAGGGTAGTGCAGTGGTGTTTGGGCAGTGTAGGGGTCGTGCTGGGGGTGGTGGTTTAGGGTTTAGGGTAGTGCAGTGGTGTTTGGGCAGTGTAGGGGGTACTGCTGGGGGTGGTGTTTTAGGGTTTAGGGTAGTGCAATGGTGTTTGGGCAGTGTAGGGGGTACTGCTGGGGGTAGTGTTTTAGGGTTTAGGGTAGTGCAGTGGTGTTTCGGGTAGTGTGGGGGGTACTGCTGGGGGTAGTGTTTTATGGTTTAGTGTAGTGCAGTGGTGTTTGGGTAGAGTAGGGGGTGATGCTGGGGGTAGTGTTTTAGGGTTTAGGGTAGTGCAGTGGTGTTTGTGTAGTATAGGGGGTAGTGTTTTAGGGTTTAGGGTAGTGCAGTGGTGTTTGTGTAGTGTAGGGGTCGTGTTTTAGGGTTTAGGGTAGTGCAGTGGTGTTTGTGTAGTGTAGGGGTGTCTGTGTTTTAGGGTTTAGGGTAGTGCAGTGGTCTTTGGGCAGTGTAGGGGTCATGCGGGGGTAGTGTTTTAGGGTTTAGGGCAGTGCAGTGGTAGTTTGGGTAGTGTAGGGGTGTCGTGCTGGGGTAGTGTTTCATGGGTTAGGGTAGTGCATTGGTGTTTGGGTAGTGTAGGGGGTCGTGCTGGGGGAGTGTTTTAGGGTTTAGGGCAGTGCAGTGGTGTTTGGGTAGTGTAGGAGGGTCGAGCTGGGGGAGTGTTTTAGGGTTTAGGGCAGTGCAGTGGTGTTCGGGCAGTGTAGGGGGTCGTGATGGGGGTAGTGTTTTAGGGTTTAGGGCAGTGCAGTGGTGTTCGGGTAGTGTAGGAGGTCTGTGCTGGGAGAAGTGTTTCAGGGTTTAGGGTAGTGCAGTGGTGTTCGGGCAGTGTAGGGGGTCGTGTTGGGGGTGGTGTTTTAGGGTTTAGGGCAGTGCAGTGGTGTTTGGGCAGTGTAGGGGGTCATGCTGGGGGTGGTGTTTCTGGGTTTAGGGCAGTGCAGTGGTGTTTGGGCAGTGTAGGGGGTCATGCAGGGGCTGGTGTTTCAGGGTTTAGGGCAGTGCAGTGGTGTTCGGGTAGTGTAGGGGGTCGTGCTGGGAGAAGTGTTTTAGGGTTTAGGGTAGTGCACTGGTGTTCAGGCAGTGTAGGGGGACGTGCTGGGGTGGTGTTTCAGGGTTTAGGGCAGAGCAGTGGTGTTCGGGCAGTGTTGGGGGTCATGATGGGGGTGGTGTTTCAGGGTTTAGGGCAGTGCAGAGTTGTTCGGGCAGTGTAGGGGGTCTTGCTGGGGGTGGTGTTTCAGGGTTAAGGGCAGTGGTGTTCGGGCAGTTTAGGGGGTCTTGCTAGGGGTGGTGTTTCAGGGTTTAGGGCAGTGCAGTGGTGTTCGGGCAGTGTAGGGGCTCTTGCTGGGGCTGGTGTTTCAGGGTTTAGGGCAGTGCAGTGGTGTTCGGGCAGTGTAGGGGTTCATGCTGGGGCTGGTGTTTCAGGGTTTCGGGCAGTGCAGTGGTGTTCGGGCAGTGTAGGGGTCGTGCTGGGGCTGGTGTTTCAGGGTTTAGGGCAGTGCAGTGGTGTTCGGGCAGTGTATGGGTTCGTGCTGGGGCTAGTGTTTCAGGGTTTAGGGCAGAGCAGTGGTGTTCGGGCAGTGTAGGGGGTCGTGCTGAGGCTAGTGTTTCAGGGTTTAGGGCAGTGCAGTGGTGTTCAGGCAGTGCAGGGGGTCATGCTGGGGCTGGTGTTTCAGGGTTTAGGGCAGAGCAGTGGTGTTCGGGCAGTGTAGGGGGTCATGCTGGGGGTAGTGTTTTAGGGTTTAGGGCAGAGCAGTGGTGTTTGGGCAGAGTAGGGGGTAGTGCTGGGGGTGGTCTTTAGGGTTTAGGGCAGTGCAGTGGTGTTCAGGCAGTGTAGGGGGTCGTGCTGGGGGTAGTGTTTCAGGGTTTAGGGCAGTGCAGTGGTGTTTGGGTAGTGTAGGGGGTTGTGCTGGGGGGAGTGTTTTAGGGTTTAGGGCAGTGCAGTGGTGTTAGGGTAGAGTAGGGGGTCGTGCTGCGGGGAGTGTTTTAGGGTTTAGGGTAGTGCAGTGGTGTTCAGGTAGTGTAGAGGGTCGTGCTGGGAGAGTGTTTTAGGGTTTAGGGCAGTGCAGTGGTGTTCGGGTAGTCTAGGGGGTTGTGCTGGGTGAGTTTTTTATGGTTTAGGGTAGTGGAGTGGTGTTCGGGTAGTGTAGGGGGTCGTGCTGGGGGTGGTTTTTTAGGGTTTAGGGCAGTGCAGTGGTGTTCGGGTAGTGTAGGGGGTCGTGCTGGGGGTGGTGTTTCAGGGTTTAGGGCAGTGCAGTGGTGTTTGGGCAGTGTAGGGGGTCGTGCAGTGGGTAGTGTTTTAGGGTTTAGGGTAGTGCAGTGGTGTTTGGGCAGTGTAGTGGGTCGTGCTGTGGGTAGTGGTTTAGGGTTTAGGGTAGTGCAGTGGTGTTTGGGTAGTGTAGGGGGTACTGCTGGGGGTAGTGTTTTAGGGTTTTGGGCAGTGCAGTGGTGTTCGGGCAGTGTAGGGGGTCTTGCCCATGGGTGGTGTTTCAGGGTTTAGGGCAGTGGTGTTCAGGCAGTGTAGGGGGTCTTGCTGGGGGTGATGTTTCAGGGTTTAGGGCAGTGCAGTGGTGTTCGGGCAGTGTAGGGGTTCTTGCTGGGGGTAGTGTTTCATGGTTTAGGGCAGTGCAGTGGTGTTCGGGCAGTGTAGGGGGTCGTGCTGGGGGTGGTGTTTCAGGGTTTAGGGCAGTGCAGTGCTGTTCGGGCAGTGTAGGGGGTCGTGCAGGGGTGGTGTTTCAGGGTTTAGGGCAGTGCAGTGGTGTTCGGGCAGTGTAGGGGGTCATGCAGGAGGTGGTGTTTCAGGGTTTAGGGCACTGCAGTGGTGTTCGGGCAGTGTAGGGGGTTGTGCTGGGGTTGTTGTTTCAGGGTTTAGGGCAGTGCAGTGGTGTTCGGGCAGTATAGGGGGTCATGCTGGGGGTGGTGTTTCAGGGTTTAGGGCAGTGCAGTGGTGTTCGGGCAGTGTAGGGGGTCATGCAGGAGGTGGTGTTTCAGGGTTTAGGGCAGTGCAGTGGTGTTTGGGCAGTGTAGGGGGTCGTGCTGGGGCTGGTGTTTCAGGGTTTAGGGCAGTGCAGTAGTCTTCAGGCAGTGTAGGGGGTCTTGCTGGGGCTGGTGTTTCAGGGTTTAGGGCAGTGCAGTGGTGTTTGGGCAGTGTAGGGGGTCTTGCTGGGGCTGGTGTTTCAGGGTTTAAGGCAGTGCAGTGGTGTTCGGGCATTGTAGGGGTTCTTGCTGGGGCTGGTGTTTCAGGCTTTAGGGCAGTGCAGTGGTATTTGTACAGTGTAGGGGGTCGTGCAGGGTTGTGGTGTTTCAGGGTTTAGGGCAGTGCAGTGGTGTTCGGGCAGTGTAGGGGGTCTTGCTGGGGCTGGTGTTTCAGGGTTTAGGGCAGTGGTGTTCGGGCAGTGTAGGGGGTTGTACTGGGGGTGGTGTTTCAGGGTTTTGGGCAGTGCAGTGGTGTTCGGGCAGTGTAGGGGGTCTTGCCCATGGGTGGTGTTTCAGGGTTTAGGGCAGTGGTGTTCAGGCAGTGTAGGGGGTCTTGCTGGGGGTGATGTTTCAGGGTTTAGGGCAGTGCAGTGGTGTTCGGGCAGTGTAGGGGTTCTTGCTGGGGGTAGTGTTTCATGGTTTAGGGCAGTGCAGTGGTGTTCGGGCAGTGTAGGGGGTCGTGCTGGGGGTGGTGTTTCAGGGTTTACGGCTGTGCAGTGGTGTTCTGGCAGTGTAAGGGGTCGTGCTGGGGGTGGTGTTTCAGGGTTTAGGGGATGTGCAGTGGTGTTTGGGCAGTGTAGGGGGTCATGCTGGGGGTGGTGTTTCAGGGTTTAGGGCAGTGCAGTGGTGTTCGGGCAGTGTAGGGGGTCGTGCTGGGGGTGGTGTTTCAGGGTTTAGGGCAGTGCAGTGCTGTTCGGGCAGTGTAGGGGGTCGTGCAGGGGTGGTGTTTCAGGGTTTAGGGCAGTGCAGTGGTGTTCGGGCAGTGTAGGGGGTCATGCAGGAGGTGGTGTTTCAGGGTTTAGGGCACTGCAGTGGTGTTCGGGCAGTGTAGGGGGTCGTGCTGGGGTTGTTGTTTCAGGGTTTAGGGCAGTGCAGTGGTGTTCGGGCAGTATAGGGGGTCATGCTGGGGGTGGTGTTTCAGGGTTTAGGGCAGTGCAGTGGTGTTCGGGCAGTGTAGGGGGTCATGCAGGAGGTGGTGTTTCAGGGTTTAGGGCACTGCAGTGGTGTTCGGGCAGTGTAGGGGGTCGTGCTGGGGTTGTTGTTTCAGGGTTTAGGGCAGAGCAGTGGTGTTCGGGCAGTAAAGGGGGTCATGCTGGGGGTGGTGTTTCAGGGTTTAGGGCAGTGCAGTGGTGTTTGGGCAGTGTAGGGGGTTGTGCTGAGGGTGGTGTTTCACGGAAGGGCAGTGCAGTGGTGTTCGGGCAGTGTAGGGGGACGTGCTGGGGGTGGTGTTTCAGGGTTTAGGGCAGAGCAGTGGTGTTCGGGCAGTGTAGTGGGTCGTGCTGGGGGTAGTGTTTTAGGGTTTAGGGCAGAGCAGAGGTGTTTGGGGCAGAGTAGGGGGTCGTGCTAGGGGTGGTGTTTCAGGGTTTAGGGCAGTGCAGTGGTGTTCGGGAGAGTGTAGGGGGTCATGCAGGGGGTGGTGTTTCAGGGTTTACGGCAGTGCTTTGGTGTTCAGGCAGTGTAGGGGGTCATGCAGGGGGTGGTGGTTCTTGGCTTAGGGCAGTGCAGTGGTGTTCGGGCAGTGTAGGGGGTCGTGCTGGGGGTGGTGTTTCAGGGTTTAGGGCAGTGCAGTGGTGTTCGGGCAGTGTTGGGGGTCGTGCTGGGGTTGGTGTTTCAGGGTTTAGGGGATGTGCAGTGGTGTACGGGCAGTGTAGGGGGTCTTGCTGGGGGTGATGTTTCAGGGTTTAGGGCTGTGCAGTGGTGTTCCGGCAGTATAGGGGGTCGTGCTGGGGCTGGTGTTTCAGGGTTTAGGGCAGTGCAGTGGTGTTCAGGCAGTGTAGGGGGTCGTGCTTGGGCTGGTGTTTCAGGGTTTAGGGCAGTGCAGTGGTGTTCGGGCAGTGTAGGGGGTCGTGCTGGGGCTGGTGTTTCAGGGTTTTAGGCAGAGCAGTGGTGTTCGGGCAGTATAGGGGGTCGTGCTGGGGCTGGTGTTTCAGGGTTTAGGGCAGTGCAGTGGTGTTCAGGCAGTGTAGGCGGTCGTGCTGGGGCTGGTGTTTCAGGGTTTAGGGCAGTGCAGTGGTGTTCGGGAAGTGTAGGGGGTCGTGCTGGGGCTGGTGTTTCAGGGTTTAGGGCAGTGCAGTGGTGTTCGGGCAG
Organism: Calotriton arnoldi; assembly: GCA_963921515.1. Lineage (NCBI taxonomy): Eukaryota > Metazoa > Chordata > Amphibia > Caudata > Salamandridae > Calotriton > Calotriton arnoldi. Next base: position 454,295 of record CAWUFW010004502.1, on the reverse strand, counting down.
TGTAAGGGGTCATGCTGGGGGTGGTGTTTCAGGGTTTATGGCAGTGCAATGGTGTTCGGGCAGTGTAGGGGGTCGTGCTGGGGCTGGTGTTTCAGGGTTTAGGGCACTGCAGTTGTATTCGGGCAGTGTAGGGGGTCTTGCTGGGGCTGGTGTTTCAGGGTTTAGGGCAGTGCAGTGGTGTTCGGGCAGTATAGGGGGTCGTGCTGGGGCTGGTGTTTCAGGGTTTAGGGCAGTGCAGTGGTGTTCAGGCAGTGTAGGGGGTCGTGCTGGGGCTGGTGTTTCAGGTTTTAGGGCAGTGCAGTGGTGTTCGGGCAGTGTAGGTGGTCGTGCTGGGGCTGGTGTTTCAGGGTTTAGAGCAGTGCAGTGGTGTTCGGGCAGTGTAGGGGGTCGTGCTGGGGCTGGTTTTTCAGGGTTTAGGGCAGTGCAGTGGTGTTCGGGCAGTGTAGGTGGTCGTGCTGGGGGTGGTGTTTCAGGGTTTATGGCAGTGCAGTGGTGTTCGGGCAGTGTAGGGGGTCGTGCTGGGGCTGGTGTTTCAGGGTTTAGGGCAGTGCAGTGGTGTTTTGGCAATGTAGGGGGTCGTGCTGGGGCTGGTGTTTCAGGGTTTTGGGCAGAGCAGTGGTGTTCGGGCAGTGTAGGGGGTTGTGCTGGGGGTGGTGTTTCAGGGTTTAGGGCAGTGCAGTGGTTTTCGGGCAGTGTAGGGGGTCTTGCTGGGGGTGATGTTTCAGTGTTTAGGGCAGTGCAGTGGTGTTCGGGCAGTGTAGGGGGTCTTGCTGAGGGTAGGGTTTCAGTGTTTAGGGCAGTGCAGTGATTTTCGGGCAGTGTAGGGGGTCATGCTGGGGGTGGTGTTTCAGGGTTTAGGGCAGTGCAGTGGTGTTCAGGCAGTGTAGGGGGTCGTGCTGGGGGTGGTGTTTCAGGGTTTAGGGCAGTGCAGTGGTGTTCGGGCAGTTCAGGGGGTCGTGCTGGGGGTAGTGTTTTAGGGTTTAGGGCAGTGCAGTGGTGTTCGGGCAGTGTAGGGGGTCGTGCTGGGGCTGGTGTTTCAGGGTTTAGGGCAGTGCAGTGGTGTTCGGGCAATGTAGGGGGTCGTGCTGGGGCTGGTGTTTCAGGGTTTTGGGCAGAGCAGTGGGGTCGTGCTGGGGGTGGTGTTTCAGGGTTTAGGGCAGTGCAGTGGTGTTCGGGCAGTGTAGGAGGTCATGCTGGGGGTGGTGTTTCAGGGTTTAGGGCAGTGCAGTGGTGTTTGGGCAGTTCAGGGGGTCGTGCTGGGGTAGTGTTTTAGGGTTTAGGGTGGTGCAGTGGTGTTCGGGCAGTGTAGGGGTCGTGCTGGGGGTGGTGTTTCAGGGTTTAGGGCAGAGCAGTGGTGTTTGGGCAGAGTAGGGGGTCGTGCTGGGGGTGGTGTTTAGGGTTTAGGGCAGTGCAGTGGTGTTCGGTGCAGTCTAGGGGGTCGTGCTGGTGGTGGTGTTTCAGGGTTTAGGGTAGTGCAGTGGTGTTCGGGTAGTGTAGGGGGTCGTGCAGGGGGTGGTGTTTCAGGGTTTAGGGCAGTGCAGTGGTGTTCAGGCAGTGTAGGGGGTCATGCAGGGGGTGGTGTTTCTTGGTTTAGGGCAGTGCAGTGGTGTTTGGCCAGTGTAGGGGATCTTGCTGGGGGTGGTGTTTCAGGGTTTAGTGCAGTAGTGTTCGGGCAGTGTAGGGGGTCTTGCTGGGGGTGGTGTTTCAGGGTTTAGGGCACTGCAGTGGTGTTCGGGCAGTGTAGGGGGTCTTGCTGGGGCTGGTGTTTCAGGGTTTAGGGCAGTGCAGTGGTGTTCGGGCAGTATAGGGGGTCCTGCTGGTGTTTCAGGGTTTAGGGCAGTGCAGTGGTGTTCGGGCAGTGTAGGGGGTCGTGCTGGGGCTGGTGTTTCAGGTTTTAGGGCAGTGCAGTGGTGTTCGGGCAGTGTAGGCGGTCGTGCTGGGGCTGGTGTTTCAGGGTTTAGGGCAGTGCAGTGGTGTTCGGGAAGTGTAGGGTGTTGTGCTGGGGCTGGTGTTTCATGGTTTAGGGCAGTGCAGTGGTGTTCGGGCAGTGTAGGGGGTCGTACTGGGGGTGGTGTATCAGGGTTTATGGCAGTGCAGTGGTGTTCGGGCAGTGTAGGGGGTCGTGCTGGGGCTGGTGTTTCAGGGTTTAGGGCACTGCAGTGGTGTTCGGGCAGTGTAGGGGGTCTTGCTGGGGCTGGTGTTTCAGGGTTTAGGGCAGTGCAGTGGTGTTTGGGCAGTATAGGGGGTCGTGCTGGGGCTGGTGTTTCAGGGTTGTCGTGCTGGGGCTGGTGTTTCAGGGTTTAGGGCAGTGCAGTGGTGTTCGGGCAATGTAGGGGGTCGTACTGGGGCTGGTGTTTCAGGGTTTTGGGCAGTGCAGTGGTGTTCGGGCAGTGTAGGCAGTCGTGCTGGGCCTGGTGTTTCAGGGTTTAGGGCAGTGCAGTGGTGTTCGGGCAGTGTAGGGGGTCGTGCTGGGGCTGGTGTTTCAGGGTTTAGGGCAGTGCAGTGGTGTTCGGGCAGTGTAGGTGGTCGTGCTGGGGGTGGTGTTTCAGGGTTTATGGCAGTGCAGTGGTGTTCGGGCAGTGTAGGGGGTCGTGCTGGGGCTGGTGTTTCAGGGTTTAGGGCAGTGCAGTGGTGTTCGGGCAATGTAGGGGGTCGTGCTGGGGCTGGTGTTTCAGGGTTTTGGGCAGAGCAGTGGTGTTCGGGCAGTGTAGGGGGTCGTGCTGGGGGTGGTGTTTCAGGGTTTAGGGCAGTGCAGTGGTGTTTGGGCAGTGTAGGGGGTCTTGCTGGGGGTGGTGTTTCAGGGTTTAGGGCAGTGGTGTTCGGGCAGTGTAGGGGGTCTTGCTGGGGGTGATGTTTCAGGGTTTAGGGCAGTGCAGTGGTGTTCGGGCAGTGTAGGGGGTCTTGCTGAGGGTAGGGTTTCAGTGTTAAGGGCAGTGCAGTGGTGTTCGGGCAGTGTAGGGGGTCATGCTGGGGGTGGTGTTTCAGGGTTTAGGGCAGTGCAGTGGTGTTCAGGCAGTGTAGGGGGTCGTGCTGGGGGTGGTGTTTCAGGGTTTAGGGCAGTGCAGTGGTGTTCGGGCAGTGTAGGCGGTCATGCTGGGGGTGGTGTTTCAGGGTTTAGGGCAGTGCAGTGCTGTTCGGGCAGTGTAGGGGGTCATGCAGGGGGTGGTGTTTCAGGGTTTAGGGCAGTGCAGTGGTGTTCGGGCAGTGTAGGGGGTCATGCAGGAGGTGGTGTTTCAGGGTTTAGGGCACTGCAGTGGTGTTCGGGCAGTGTAGGGGGTCGTGCTGGGGTTGGTGTTTCAGGGTTTAGGGCACTGCAGTGGTGTTCGGCCAGTGTAGGGGGTCGTGCTGGGGTTGTTGTTTCAGGGTTTAGGGCAGTGCAGTGGTGTTCGGGCAGTATAGGGGGTCATGTTGGGGGTGGTGTTTCAGGGTTTAGGGCAGTGCAGTGGTGTTTGGGCAGTGTAGGGGGTTGTGCTGAGGGTGGTGTTTCACGGAAGGGCAGTGCAGTGGTGTTCGGGCAGTGTAGGGGGACGTGCTGGGGGTGGTGTTTCAGGGTTTAGGGCAGAGCAGTGGTGTTCGGGCAGTGTAGGGGGTCATGCTGGGGGTAGTGTTTTAGGGTTTAGGGCAGAGCAGTGGTGTTGGGGCAGAGTAGGGGGTCGTGCTAGGGGTGGTGTTTCAGGGTTTAGGGCAGTGCAGTGGTGTTCGGGAGAGTGTAGGGGGTCATGCAGGGGGTGGTGTTTCAGGGTTTACGGCAGTGCTTTGGTATTCAGGCAGTGTAGGGGGTCATGCAGGGGTGGTGTTTCTTGGCTTAGGGCAGTGCAGTGGTGTTCGGGCAGTGTAGGGGGTCGTGCTGGGGGGGTTTCAGGGTTTAGGGCAGTGCAGTGGTGTTCGGGCAGTGTAGGGGGTCGTGCTGGGGTTGGTGTTTCAGGGTTTAGGGGATGTGCAGTGGTGTACGGGCAGTGTAGGGGGTCTTGCTGGGGGTGATGTTTCAGGGTTTAGGGCTGTGCAGTGGTGTTTCGGCAGTATAGGTGGTCGTGCTGGGACTGGTGTTTCAGGGTTTAGGGCAGTGCAGTGGTGTTCAGGCAGTGTAGGGGGTCGTGCTTGGGCTGGTGTTTCAGGGTTTAGGGCAGTGCAGTGGTGTTCGGGCAGTGTAGGGGGTCGTCCTGGGGCTGGTGTTTCAGGGTTTTGGGCAGTGCAGTGGTGTTCGGGCAGTGTAGGGGGTCGTGCTGGCGGTGGTGTTTCAGGGTTTAGGGCAGTGCAGTGGTGTTTGGCCAGTGTAGGGGGTCTTGCTGGGGGTGGTGTTTCAGGGTTTAGTGCAGTGGTGTTCGTGCAGTGTAGGGGGTCTTGCTGGGGGTGGTGTTTCAGGGTTTAGGGCAGTGCAGTGGTGTTCGGGCAGTGTAGGGGGTCGTGCTGGGGGTGGTGTTTCAGGGTTTATGGCAGTGCAATGGTGTTCGGGCAGTGTAGGGGGTCGTGCTGGGGCTGGTGTTTCAGGGTTTAGGGCAGTGCAGTGGTGTTCGGGCAATGTAGGGGGTCGTGCTGGGGCTGGTGTTTCAGGGTTTAGGGCACTGCAGTTGTGTTCGGGCAGTGAAGGGGGTCTTGCTGGGGCTGGTGTTTCAGGGTTTAGGGCAGTGCAGTGGTGTTCGGGCAGTATAGGGGGTCGTGCTGGGGCTGGTGTTTCAGGGTTTAGGGCAGTGCAGTGGTGTTCAGGCAGTGTAGGGGGTCGTGCTGGGGCTGGTGTTTCAGGTTTTAGGGCAGTGCAGTGGTGTTCGGGCAGTGTAGGTGGTGCGTGCTGGGGCAGGTGTTTCAGGGTTTAGGGCAGTGCAGTGGTGTTCGGGCAGTGTAGGGGGTCGTGCTGGGGCTGGTGTTTCAGGGTTTAGGGCAGTGCAGTGGTGTTCGGGCAGTGTAGGTGGTCGTGCTGGGGGTGGTGTTTCAGGGTTTATGGCAGTGCAGTGGTGTTCGGGCAGTGTAGGTGGTCGTGCTGGGGCAGGTGTTTCAGGGTTTAGGGCAGTGCAGTGGTTTTCGGGCAGTGTAGGGGGTCTTGCTGGGGGTGATGTTTCAGTGTTTAGGGCAGTGCAGTGGTGTTCGGGCAGTGTAGGGGTCTTGCTGAGGGTAGGGTTTCAGTGTTTAGGGCAGTGCAGTGATTTTCGGGCAGTGTAGGGGGTCATGCTGGGGGTGGTGTTTCAGGTTTTAGGGCAGTGCAGTGGTGTTCAGGCAGTGTAGGGGGTCGTGCTGGGGGTGGTGTTTCAGGGTTTAGGGCAGTGCAGTGGTGTTCGGGCAGTTCAGGGGGTCGTGCTGGGGGTAGTGTTTTAGGGTTTAGGGCAGTGCAGTGGTGTTCGGGCAGTGTAGGGGGTCGTGCTGGGGCTGGTGTTTCAGGGTTTAGGGCAGTGCAGTGGTGTTCGGGCAATGTAGGGGGTCGTGCTGGGGCTGGTGTTTCAGGGTTTTGGGCAGAGCAGTGGTGTTCGGGCAGTGTAGGGGGTCGTGCTGGGGGTGGTGTTTCAGGATTTAGGGCAGTGCAGTGGTTTTTGGGCAGTGTAGGGGGTCTTGCTGGGGGTGGTGTTTCAGGGTTTAGGGCAGGCGTGGTGTTCGGGCAGTGTAGGGGGTCTTGCTGGGGGTGATGTTTCAGGGTTTAGGGCAGTGCAGTGGTGTTCGGGCAGTGTAGGGGGTCTTGCTGAGGGTAGGGTTTCAGTGTTTAGGGCAGTGCAGTGGTTTTCGGGCAGTGTAGGGGGTCATGCTGGGGGTGGTGTTTCAGGGTTTAGGGCAGTGCAGTGGTGTTCAGGCAGTGTAGGGTGTCGTGCTGGGGGTGGTGTTTCAGGGTTTAGGGCGGTGCAGTGGTGATTGGGCAGTGTAGGGGGTCGTGCTGGGGGTGGTGTTTCAGGGTTTAGGGCAGTGCAGTGGTGTTCGGGCAGTGTAGGAGGTCATGCTGTGGGTGGTGTTTCAGGGTTTAGGGCAGTGCAGTGGTGTTCGGGCAGTTCAGGGGGTCATGCTGGGGGTAGTGTTTTAGGGTTTAGGGTAGTGCAGTGGTGTTCGGGTAGTGTAGGGGTCATGCTGGGGGTGGTGTTTCAGGGTTTAGGGCAGAGCAGTGGTGTTTGGGCAGAGTAGGGGGTCGTGCTGGGGGTGGTGTTTAGGGTTTAGGGCAGTGCAGTGGTGTTCGTGCAGTCTAGGGGGTCGTGCTGGTGGTGGTGTTTCAGGGTTTAGGGTAGTGTAGTGGTGTTCGGGTAGTGTAGGGGGTCGTGCAGGGGGTGGTGTTTCAGGGTTTAGGGCAGTGCAGTGGTGTTCAGGCAGTGTAGGGGGTCATGCAGGGGGTGGTGTTTCTTGGTTTAGGGCAGTGCAGTGGTGTTCGGCCAGTGTAGGGGATCTTGCTGGGGGTGGTGTTTCAGGGTTTAGGGCACTGCAGTGGTGTTCGGGCAGTGTAGGGGTCTTGCTGGGGCTGGTGTTTCAGGGTTTAGGGCAGTGCAGTGGTGTTCGGGCAGTATAGGGGGTCGTGCTGGGGCTGGTGTTTCAGGGTTTAGGGCAGTGCAGTGGTGTTCAGGCAGTGTAGGGGGTCGTGCTGGGGCTGGTGTTTCAGGTTTTAGGGCAGTGCAGTGGTGTTCGGGCAGTGTAGGTGGTCGTGCTGGGGCTGGTGTTTCAGGGTTTAGGGCAGTGCAGTGGTGTTCGGGCAGTGTAGGGGGTCGTGCTGGGGCTGGTGTTTCAGGGTTTAGGGCAGTGCAGTGGTGTTCGGGCAGTGTAGGTGGTCATGCTGGGGGTGGTGTTTCAGGGTTTATGGCAGTGCAGTGGTGTTCGGGCAGTGTAGGGGGTCGTGCTGGGGCTGGTGTTTCAGGGTTTAGGGCAGTGCAGTGGTGTTCGGGCAATGTAGGGGGTCGTGCTGGGGCTGGTGTTTCAGGGTTGTCGTGCTGGGGCTGGTGTTTCAGGGTTTAGGGCAGTGCAGTGGTGTTCGGGCAATGTAGGGGGTCGTACTGGGGCTGGTGTTTCAGGGTTTTGGGCAGTGCAGTGGTGTTCGGGCAGTGTAGGCAGTCGTGCTGGGCCTGGTGTTTCAGGGTTTAGGGCAGTGCAGTGGTGTTCGGGCAGTGTAGGGGGTCGTGCTGGGGCTGGTGTTTCAGGGTTTAGGGCAGTGCAGTGGTGTTCGGGCAGTGTAGGTGGTCGTGCTGGGGGTGGTGTTTCAGGGTTTATGGCAGTGCAGTGGTGTTCGGGCAGTGTAGGGGGTCGTGCTGGGGCTGGTGTTTCAGGGTTTAGGGCAGTGCAGTGGTGTTCGGGCAATGTAGGGGGTCGTGCTGGGGCTGGTGTTTCAGGGTTTTGGGCAGAGCAGTGGTGTTCGGGCAGTGTAGGGGGTCGTGCTGGGGGTGGTGTTTCAGGGTTTAGGGCAGTGCAGTGGTGTTTGGGCCGTGTAGGGGGTCTTGCTGGGGGTGGTGTTTCAGGGTTTAGAGGCAGTGGTGTTCGGGCAGTGTAGGGGGTCTTGCTGGGGGTGATGTTTCAGGGTTTAGGGCAGTGCAGTGGTGTTCGGGCAGTGTAGGGGGTCTTGCTGAGGGTAGGGTTTCAGTGTTAAGGGCAGTGCAGTGGTTTTCGGGCAGTGTAGGGGGTCATGCTGGGGGTGGTGTTTCAGGGTTTAGGGCAGTGCAGTGGTGTTCAGGCAGTGTAGGGGGTCGTGCTGGGGGTGGTGTTTCAGGGTTTAGGGCAGTGCAGTGGTGTTCGGGCAGTGTAGGCGGTCATGCTGGGGGTGGTGTTTCAGGGTTTAGGGCAGTGCAGTGCTGTTCGGGCAGTGTAGGGGGTCATGCAGGGGGTGGTGTTTCAGGGTTTAGGGCAGTGCAGTGGTGTTCGGGCAGTGTAGGGGGTCATGCAGGAGGTGGTGTTTCAGGGTTTAGGGCACTGCAGTGGTGTTCGGGCAGTGTAGGGGGTCGTGCTGGGGTTGGTGTTTCAGGGTTTAGGGCACTGCAGTGGTGTTCGGCCAGTGTAGGGGGTCGTGCTGGGGTTGTTGTTTCAGGGTTTAGGGCAGTGCAGTGGTGTTCGGGCAGTATAGGGGGTCATGTTGGGGGTGGTGTTTCAGGGTTTAGGGCAGTGCAGTGGTGTTTGGGCAGTGTAGGGGGTTGTGCTGAGGGTGGTGTTTCACGGATAGGGCAGTGCAGTGGTGTTCGGGCAGTGTAGGGGGACGTGCTGGGGGTGGTGTTTCAGGGTTTAGGGCAGAGCAGTGGTGTTCGGGCAGTGTAGGGGGTCATGCTGGGGGTAGTGTTTTAGGGTTTAGGGCAGAGCAGTGGTGTTGGGGCAGAGTAGGGGGTCGTGCTAGGGGTGGTGTTTCAGGGTTTAGGGCAGTGCAGTGGTGTTCGGGAGAGTGTAGGGGGTCATGCAGGGGGTGGTGTTTCAGGGTTTACGGCAGTGCTTTGGTATTCAGGCAGTGTAGGGGGTCATGCAGGGGGTGGTGTTTCTTGGCTTAGGGCAGTGCAGTGGTGTTCGGGCAGTGTAGGGGGTCGTGCTGGGGGTTTCAGGGTTTAGGGCAGTGCAGTGGTGTTCGGGCAGTGTAGGGGGTCGTGCTGGGGTTGGTGTTTCAGGGTTTAGGGGATGTGCAGTGGTGTACGGGCAGTGTAGGGGGTCTTGCTGGGGGTGATGTTTCAGGGTTTAGGGCTGTGCAGTGGTGTTTCGGGCAGTATAGGTGGTCGTGCTGGGACTGGTGTTTCAGGGTTTAGGGCAGTGCAGTGGTGTTCAGGCAGTGTAGGGGGTCGTGCTTGGGCTGGTGTTTCAGGGTTTAGGGCAGTGCAGTGGTGTTCGGGCAGTGTAGGGGGTCGTCCTGGGGCTGGTGTTTCAGGGTTTTGGGCAGAGCAGTGGTGTTCGGGCAGTGTAGGGGGTCATGCTGGCGGTGGTGTTTCAGGGTTTAGGGCAGTGCAGTGGTGTTTGGCCAGTGTAGGGGGTCTTGCTGGGGGTGGTGTTTCAGGGTTTGGAGTGCAGTGGTGTTCGGGCAGTGTAGGGGTCTTGCTGGGGGTGGTGTTTCAGGGTTTAGGGCAGTGCAGTGGTGTTCGGGCAGTGTAGGGGGTCGTGCTGGGGGTGGTGTTTCAGGGTTTATGGCAGTGCAGTGGTGTTCGGGCAGTGTAGGGGGTCGTGCTGGGGCTGGTGTTTCAGGGTTTAGGGCAGTGCAGTGGTGTTCGGGCAATGTAGGGGGTCGTGCTGGGGCTGGTGTTTCAGGGTTTAGGGCACTGCAGTTGTGTTCGGGCAGTGAAGGGGGTCTTGCTGGGGCTGGTGTTTCAGGGTTTAGGGCAGTGCAGTGGTGTTCGGGCAGTATAGGGGGTCGTGCTGGGGCTGGTGTTTCAGGGTTTAGGGCAGTGCAGTGGTGTTCAGGAAGTGTAGGGGGTCGTGCTGGGGCTGGTGTTTCAGGTTTTAGGGCAGTGCAGTGGTGTTCGGGCAGTGTAGGTGGTCGTGCTGGGGCAGGTGTTTCAGGGTTTAGGGCAGTGCAGTGGTGTTCGGGCAGTGTAGGGGGTCGTGCTGGGGCTGGTGTTTCAGGGTTTAGGGCAGTGCAGTGGTGTTCGGGCAGTGTAGGTGGTCGTGCTGGGGGTGGTGTTTCAGGGTTTATGGCAGTGCAGTGGTGTTCGGGCAGTGTAGGTGGTCGTGCTGGGGCAGGTGTTTCAGGGTTTAGGGCAGTGCAGTGGTTTTCGGGCAGTGTAGGGGGTCTTGCTGGGGGTGATGTTTCAGTGTTTAGGGCAGTGCAGTGGTGTTCGGGCAGTGTAGGGGGTCTTGCTGAGGGTAGGGTTTCAGTGTTTAGGGCAGTGCAGTGATTTTCGGGCAGTGTAGGGGGTCATGCTGGGGGTGGTGTTTCAGGTTTTAGGGCAGTGCAGTGGTGTTCAGGCAGTGTAGGGGGTCGTGCTGGGGGTGGTGTTTCAGGGTTTAGGGCAGTGCAGTGGTGTTCGGGCAGTGTCAGGGGGTCGTGCTGGGGGTAGTGTTTTAGGGTTTAGGGCAGTGCAGTGGTGTTCGGGCAGTGTAGGGGGTCGTGCTGGGGCTGGTGTTTCAGGGTTTAGGGCAGTGCAGTGGTGTTCGGGCAATGTAGGGGGTCGTGCTGGGGCTGGTGTTTCAGGGTTTTGGGCAGAGCAGTGGTGTTCGGGCAGTGTAGGGGGTCGTGCTGGGGGTGGTGTTTCAGGGTTTAGGGCAGTGCAGTGGTGTTTGGGCAGTGTAGGGGGTCTTGCTGGGGGTGGTGTTTCAGGGTTTAGGGCAGTGCAGTGGTGTTCGGGCAGTGTAGGGGGTCTTGCTGGGGGTGATGTTTCAGGGTTTAGGGCAGTGCAGTGGTGTTCGGGCAGTGTAGGGGGTCTTGCTGAGGGTAGGGTTTCAGTGTTTAGGGCAGTGCAGTGGTGTTCGGGCAGTGTAGGGGGTCATGCTGGGGGTGGTGTTTCAGGGTTTAGGGCAGTGCAGTGGTGTTCAGGCAGTGTAGGGTGTCGTGCTGGGGGTGGTGTTTCAGGGTTTAGGGCGGTGCAGTGGTGATTGGGCAGTGTAGGGGGTCGTGCTGGGGGTGGTGTTTCAGGGTTTAGGGCAGTGCAGTGGTGTTCGGGCAGTGTAGGAGGTCATGCTGTGGGTGGTGTTTCAGGGTTTAGGGCAGTGCAGTGGTGTTCGGGCAGTTCAGGGGGTCATGCTGGGGGTAGTGTTTTAGGGTTTAGGGTAGTGCAGTGGTGTTCGGGTAGTGTAGGGGTCATGCTGGGGGTGGTGTTTCAGGGTTTAGGGCAGAGCAGTGGTGTTTGGGCAGTGTAGGGGGTCGTGCTGGGGGTGGTGTTTAGGGTTTAGGGCAGTGCAGTGGTGTTCGTGCAGTCTAGGGGGTCGTGCTGGTGGTGGTGTTTCAGGGTTTAGGGTAGTGTAGTGGTGTTCGGGTAGTGTAGGGGGTCGTGCAGGGGGTGGTGTTTCAGGGTTTAGGGCAGTGCAGTGGTGTTCAGGCAGTGTAGGGGGTCATGCAGGGGGTGGTGTTTCTTGGTTTAGGGCAGTGCAGTGGTGTTCGGCCAGTGTAGGGGATCTTGCTGGGGGTGGTGTTTCAGGGTTTAGGGCACTGCAGTGGTGTTCGGGCAGTGTAGGGGGTCTTGCTGGGGCTGGTGTTTCAGGGTTTAGGGCAGTGCAGTGGTGTTCGGGCAGTATAGGGGGTCGTGCTGGGGCTGGTGTTTCAGGGTTTAGGGCAGTGCAGTGGTGTTCAGGCAGTGTAGGGGGTCGTGCTGGGGCTGGTGTTTCAGGGTTTAGGGCAGTGCAGTGGTGTTCGGGCAGTGTAGGTGGTCGTGCTGGGGCTGGTGTATCAGGGTTTAGGGCAGTGCAGTGGTGTTCGGGCAGTGTAGGGGGTCGTGCTGGGGCTGGTGTTTCAGGGTTTAGGGCAGTGCAGTGGTGTTCGGGCAGTGTAGGTGGTCATGCTGGGGGTGGTGTTTCAGGTTTTATGGCAGTGCAGTAGTATTCGCGCAGTGTAGGGGTCGTGCTGGGGCTGGTGTTTCAGGGTTTAGGGCAGTGCAGTGGTGTTCGGGCAATGTAGGGGGTCGTGCTGGGGCTGGTGTTTCAGGGTTTTGGGCAGTGCAGTGGAGTTCGGGCAGTGTAGGCGGTCGTGCTGGGCCTGGTGTTTCAGGGTTTAGGGCAGTGCAGTGGTGTTCGGGCAGTGTAGGGGGTCATGCTGGGGCTGGTGTTTCAGGGTTTAGGGCAGTGCAGTGGTGTTCGGGCAGTGTAGGTGGTCATGCTGGGGGTGGTGTTTCAGGGTTTAGTGGCAGTGCAGTGGTGTTCGGGCAGTGTAGGGGGTCGTGCTGGGGCTGGTGTTTCAGGGTTTAGGGCAGTGGTGTTCGGGCAGTGTAGGGGGTCTTGCTGGGGGTGATGTTTCAGGGTTTAGGGCAGTGCAGTGGTGTTTGGGCAGTGTAGGGGGTCTTGCTGAGGGTAGGGTTTCAGTGTTTAGGGCAGTGCAGTGGTTTTCGGGCAGTGTAGGGGGTCATGCTGGGGGTGGTGTTTCAGGGTTTAGGGCAGTGCAGTGGTGTTCAGGCAGTGTAGGGTGTCGTGCTGGGGGTGGTGTTTCAGGGTTTAGGGCGGTGCAGTGGTGATTGGGCAGTGTAGGGGGTCGTGCTGGGGGTGGTGTTTCAGGGTTTAGGGCAGTGCAGTGGTGTTCGGGCAGTGTAGGAGGTCATGCTGGGGGTGGTGTTTCAGGGTTTAGGGCAGTGCAGTGGTGTTCGGGCAGTGTCAGGGGGTCATGCTGGGGGTAGTGTTTTAGGGTTTAGGGTAGTGCAGTGGTGTTCGGGCAGTGTAGGGGTCATGCTGGGGGTGGTGTTTCAGGGTTTAGGGCAGAGCAGTGGTGTTTGGGCAGAGTAGGGGGTCGTGCTGGGGTGGTGTTTCAGGGTTTAGGGCAGTGCAGTGGTGTTCGTGCAGTCTAGGGGGTCGTGCTGGTGGTGGTGTTTCAGGGTTTAGGGTAGTGTAGTGGTGTTCGGGTAGTGTAGGGGGTCGTGCAGGGGGTGGTGTTTCAGGGTTTAGGGCTGTGCAGTGGTGTTCAGGCAGTGTAGGGGGTCATGCAGGGGGTGGTGTTTCTTGGTTTAGGGCAGTGCAGTGGTGTTCGGCCAGTGTAGGGGATCTTGCTGGGGGTGGTGTTTCAGGGTTTAGTGCAGTAGTGTTCGGGCAGTGTAGGGGGTCTTGCTGGGGGTGGTGTTTCAGGGTTTAGGGCACTGCAGTGGTGTTCGGGCAGTGTAGGGGGTCTTGCTGGGGCTGGTGTTTCAGGGTTTAGGGCAGTGCGTGTGTCGGGCAGTATAGGGGGTCGTGCTGGGGCTGGTGTTTCAGGGTTTAGGGCAGTGCAGTGGTGTTCAGGCAGTGTAGGGGGTCGTGCTGGGGCTGGTGTTTCAGGTTTTAGGGCAGTGCAGTGGTGTTCGGGCAGTGTAGGTGGTCGTGCTGGGGCTGGTGTTTCAGGGTTTAGGGCAGTGCAGTGGTGTTCGGGAAGTGTAGGGGGTTGTGCTGGGGCTGGTGTTTCATGGTTTAGGGCAGTGCAGTGGTGTTCGGGCAGTGTAGGGGGTCGTGCTGGGGGTGGTGTTTCATGGTTTATGGCAGTGCAGTGGTGTTCGGGCAGTGTAGGGGGTCTTGCTGGGGCTGGTGTTTCAGGGTTTAGGGCACTGCAGTGGTGTTCGGGCAGTGTAGGGGGTCTTGCTGGGGCTGGTGTTTCAGGGTTTAGGGCAGTGCAGTGGTGTTCAGGCAGTGTAGGGGGTCGTGCTGGGGTTGGTGTTTCAGGGTTTAGGGCAGTGCAGTTGTGTTCGGGCAGTGTAGGGGGTCGTGCTGGGGCTGGTGTTTCAGGGTTTAGGGCAGTGCAGTGGTGTTCGGGCAGTGTAGGTGGTCATGCTGGGGGTGGTGTTTCAGGGTTTATGGCAGTGCAGTGGTGTTCGGGCAGTGTAGGGGGTCGTGCTGGGGCTGGTGTTTCAGGGTTTAGGGCAGTGCAGTGGTGTTCGGGCAATGTAGGGGGTCGTGCTGGGGCTGGTGTTTCAGGGTTTTGGGCAGTGCAGTGGTGTTCTGGCAGTGTAGGCGGTCGTGCTGGGCCTGGTGTTTCAGGGTTTAGGGCAGTGCAGTGGTGTTCGGGCAGTGTAGGGGGTCATGCTGGGGCTGGTGTTTCAGGGTTTAGGGCAGTGCAGTGGTGTTCGGGCAGTGTAGGTGGTCATGCTGGGGGTGGTGTTTCAGGGTTTATGGCAGTGCAGTGGTGTTCGGGCAGTGTAGGGGGTCGTGCTGGGGCTGGTGTTTCAGGGTTTAGGGCAGTGCAGTGGTGTTCGGGCAATGTAGGGGTCGTGCTGGGGCTGGTGTTTCAGGGTTTTGGGCAGAGCAGTGGTGTTCGGGCAGTGTAGGGGGTAGTGCTGGGGGTGGTGTTTCAGGGTTTAGGGCAGTGCAGTGGTGTTCGGGCAGTGTAGGGGGTCTTGCTGGGGATGGTGTTTCAGGGTTTAGGGCAGTGGTGTTCGGGCAGTGTAGGGGGTCTTGCTGGGGTGATGTTTCAGTGTTTAGGGCAGTGCAGTGGTGTTCGGGCAGTGTAGGGGGTCTTGCTGAGGGTAGGTGTTTCAGTGTTTAGGGCAGTGCAGTGATTTTCGGGCAGTGTAGGGGGTCATGCTGGGGGTGGTGTTTCAGGGTTTAGGGCAGTGCAGTGGTGTTCAGGCAGTGTAGGGGGTCGTGCTGGGGGTGGTGTTTCAGGGTTTAGGGCAGTGCAGTGGTGTTCGGGCAGTGTCAGGGGGTCGTGCTGGGGGTAGTGTTTTAGGGTTTAGGGCAGTGCAGTGGTGTTCGGGCAGTGTAGGGGGTCGTGCTGGGATAGTGTTTTAGGGTTTAGGGCAGTGCAGTGGTGTTCTTGCAGTGTAGGGGGTCGTGCTGGGGTAGTGTTTTAGGGTTTATGGCAGTGCAGTAGTGTTTGTGTAGTGGGCAGCGCATGCGCTGCATCGCTAGGTGTGACCTAAAAAGCATTGCACCAATATGGCTGCCAACACTTCCTGGATTGAAGTGTTGGCAGCCAATTAGAGCCAAGCTTGTGCTTGTGTAGTTTGGTCCCGCCCAGATATATAAATATTTTTTTCCTTTAATATCTCGAAAACGACTGAACGGATTTACACCATTTAAAAAAAAGCGCGCTTTCTGAACCAAGCACCACCTTTTCCCCAAATTTGGTGTAATTCCGTTCAGCAGTTTTGGCTGTAACCGTGTCTAAAGTTTCCTATGGGAAATTTATTTTTTGACCTCTATTTTTTTAATTTCTCAGGAACTACTGAACGGATTTACACCATTTAAAAAAAAGGGCGCTTTCTGAACCAAGGGATACCTTTTTGCCAAATTTGGTGTAATTCCGTTCAGCAGTTCGGGCTGTAGCCGTGTCTAAAGTTTCCTATGGGAAATAACATGGGGAAAATGTGTTTTGGGACCCCCTTTTTTCTCGGCTCCCGCTTGACGAATCACCCGGAAACTTTCAGGATAGGAGCTGACCGGAGCGCCCCACTAGTTTTGAAAATTTCACGAAGATTCGTCATCCGGCGCCAAAGTTATTGGGAAAAGAAAAAACACTTTTCCTATGGAAACTAGGTCCTAACTATAACTCGCCAGTAGATTATATATACATTAGTGAATTGGAACACTCCGCAATGCTATTATCAATGATAGAAATGTGTCTGTCAAACAATATTTTCTTCTTTGATCAAGAAATATACCACCAGTTATGTGGCTGTGCCATGGGCATTTCCTTCTCCCCAAATTATGCTAACATCACTATGGGCTGGTGGGAGAAGGAAATAGCCTGGGGTCCAAAAACAACAAGGCCCTGGATAAGATCATATTATGGACACGCTATATAGATGATCTGTTCCTAATTTGGAATGGTAAAAGGAGGAATTCATGGAATACTTCAACTCCTTAAATGACAATGACATTGGATTATCGTTCACATGTTCTGCAAGCCGGCACAAAATTGACTTTCTCGATACCACAGTGTATATTGAGGATGGGCAAATACACACTACCCTTTACAGGAAAAAAACAGCAACAAATAGCATTCTTCATGCGGAGAGCTTCCATCCTAAGCCCCTTTTGAGGAGCATCCCATTCGGAGAATTTATCCGGATGCGCCGTAACTGTTCCAAGGACGATGAAGCGAAAAAAGAAATTACTAAAAGTGCAGAAAGACTCAGAAAGAGAGGATACAGGGAAAGAGACCTCAACAAAAATCGAAAGAAAATCGAAAATATGTCACGTACAGAAATTCTGGTAAAAGAGGCAAAAACAAAAAGGAAGGAGAGGACAATCCAAATCAAGCATCCAGACAAGTAGCCCCGAGGCTTATATTAACATTCAGCAAAGAGGCACATAAAATCCGAACAAAGCATCCAAAAGTACTGGCCATTACTCCTACAAGATCAAGATATTGTGAATATAATTGGTGAAAGACCATTAATTACTTATAGGAAAGTATCATCACTTAAGGACACAATAGTAAAAAGCCATTTTCAAACAAAATCAAAAGAAAAAAATTGGTTGGAGAAACAACAGACTGGCTTCAAAAGATGCAACAGCTGTAAAGCTTGTAAAATTGGGACCAACAAGAATGAGATAAGAGATCCAGAAGGAAGAGTTATCCAAATCAAACAAAGAATAACATGTACAACCCAATATGTAGTCTACGCCATTCAATGCAACTGTGGCATCATGTATATAGGCAGCACTGTTTGCATGCTTAAAAAACGGATTTTAGAACATGTCCGCGCAGTAAAAAATAAAGATTCAACATATGCAACTGCGAAGCACCTGCTATCGTGCCAGAATGGTGACTGGCGAAACATGAGCTTCTTCGGCATTGACACAGTGGAAATCAATGAAAGGCTGGGTGTAGGAAGGTGGAATCTGACTATATGGTTGCCCCCACTTTTGTTTATGGTGTTTTGCTGGTTTATGACTTAGTTGGACTGGGATCCTGCTATTCAGGGCCCCAGTCTATCTGCTTTCTCTGTAAAATGGTTTCCATGTGCCTTAGGCACATCACTGATTGGAGTCTGGAGTGCCCTTATAAGTCCCTAGTATATGGTATACTATGTACCCAGGGCATAGGTACCTCAGAGGCCTGCCAGGGGCTGCAGCATGTATTATGCCACCCCTGGAAGGCCATCCAAAATGACACCACAGGTCTGCTACTGCAGCCTGGGTAAGGTGGTGCATGCACCCCTTACTGTGATATAGGTTACCTATATCACTAAATACATACACACATATAAACCTATAAGTCACTCCTATGGCAGGCCTTATCAATCCTGAAGGCAGAGTGCGTGGTTCCTATGTGAGAGGGTGCCCCTGCATGAGCAGGGCCCCTCTGCAGCGGTCGGAGACCCTTCTCTGATGCTGTTTGTAGTGCAGCCTGACCATATACTCTTAAGCGCATTATAACCTCGCGTTAAATGCTAACTTTGGAATGGCTGCACCTAAACATGTCGTGTTTGGTGTCAAACATCTTGGAATACTACCCCCCGCCAATTCTGGCGGCGGGGGTAGCATTCCACCCTTCTAGAGGGAGAGACATGTTAACCCTGGCCTGGCCGGTAACTTCTTTCTAAAGCCTGGCATCACAAAATGGATGCTACTGCCACAGACACAAGTCTGGCCTCCTGCTGCTGGACGAAACTCCGGCAGGGGAGGCCTGGACAATAGGTTTCCTGTCCCAGGGAGGTGTGACCACCTCCCCAGACAGGATAATGTGTATTGGGGCTGGGCGGGAGCACTTTCTGGTGCTTTGAAGTCCTGCACGGGGGGCACACTTGGTGTCCCTGTGCATACCCCAGTTCAAACCGGATCAGGGGCTTGCAGCCCCTGCTTTGGCGCGAACTGGATAAAGGGAAAGGGGTGTAGCCACCCCTCTGCCCTGACCCACCCATAGGTGGGGCCACAGAGTAGTCCAACCCCTATCTTTAGTATAAAGGTAGGAACCCAGTCCTTAGGACTTTAGATTATCCCTGGACGAAACTCTGAAACTGAATCCTGGACCTTCGACGCTCTACTCACGATTAGAGGACAGAAGAATCTCCCTTGGGGTCAAGGAGTGACTCCCCTGCTTGGCAGGCACCAAAGAAGCATCTGTCCGGTTCGCATTTCTGAAGCTCCCGTCGGACGCCGAAGTCATCGCATCACCAGAGGTGGATTCTCAGACTTCCCCGAGGCTACCCTGAGTCCCCAGCAAAGCTGAGGCCCGTGGCTATCGTGGGTGACTTGAGACCGTGACCCCTGGACACCGAGCACATTTGCAAGTGCATCCTCTTCTGGGTCTCCCAAGAAGTCGTGCTTTGGGCTCCGAGTAGCCCTAGCCTCCAGCACCACCTGCACCGAAGATCACTGGCCCCCACTCCACGAGTGTCCTGTAAGCCAGATCCACGTGCGGCGTCACGAGGCTCCTTCGCGGTCGCTAGCCCGTTGGCTAGTAGCCCTTAACGAAGGCCAATCCTTTTCTTACTTGGCATCCTGGTTGCTCCAGGCCTGCCCTCACTTACCCTCGCTGGGTGAGTTCCACAGACCTTGCTGGTCTGCACCATCGACGATCTACATCTTCACCGAGACTTGCCGTTGCCAAGGCTTGTTGGGTCCAATCCGGTCGCCGACACCTCAGCACTCGACAGACATCGTGTACCAGCCCGAATCCTGCTCCTGGTTGCCGACAACGCCTCCTGGACCTCGTGGCTGAAGAGTCAAGACGACCGTCAACGCACCTGAAGCACTCGACATCGGTGGGCATCTGTCCATCGCCTTCCTGGTCACTGGCTAGTGACCCAGACTCTGTCCCCTCTGCTTTCAGGTTCTTCAGAACTCCGATCCACTCTTGGATCCACCCGGACACTTTTCTCTTGGCCGCCAGCAGCACTTTGCAGCAGATCGCCATTCGAATCGACGACGAAACCCGACCCCGAAAGGCACCTATGCACCCGGCTTCCCTGGGTGAGGTAACACGAGTACTCCGGTGCTCCCGTGGGTAGAGACTCTTCAAAGTCCTAGATCTCAAAGGGTTTTGTCCTAGTCCTCTTTTAAGTGTCCCTTTTCTCTATTTTCCCGATCCCGACTTTCTCCATAGAAGTCAACGGCGTATCGCGGTTGTGTATTTACACTGCACGCGTCTCCCGTAGGTCCCCTGTGTCACTACCTTGGGTGGTTCCTTGTGGTCCAAGCACTTCTAGAGGCTCTAGGCCTAGTGTCTAGTTCAGTCGTGGTTCGCATACCACTTTATTGGTATATGGTTTGGTACGCCCCTAGGGCCCAAACGTGTATTTGTGCTATTACTGTGATTTAATAACTTATAACTTATGTACTTCGAACTCTAGCCTCATAAAGAGACTAGAGGGGTGTGTTTAGCAATAAATACATATATTTTGAATATATACCTGGTGTGGTGCTCTTTCATTTGGTCACTCAAGAGATTATAGACTGGTAAAACAAGCTGCTTTACATTCCTTCAAGACTTAGCCTGAAGGCTGCTCTCCATAGCTACCACTAGGATAGCTTTCAATAAGGTTGTCTTTAACCTATCTCCAATAAGGGGTTGTTTGGACTGGTGCAAGGTGCCCACTATAATTAGTGGACAGCATATGCCAGGCCAACTTCTCACATTGGTGTGCAGCGTGTGGGATTCCAGCTTGCTATTGTTTTACCAGATAATCTCAATTGAATTGATCAACTGAAAACCACTAAAGGTACCTAAGGTACATATAATTTAAGCTTAGAATACAGTAAGTTCTACTGAACTTAGAGTTGTGTGTTAAGGGATAGCACAACCCTTTCTACAACTCAAGAGAGTTTAGTAGGCCACACTAGAGTAGGTAGTGCATACACCACACCACACTAGTAATGTCTTTAAGGGTAGGATCCAAAGAATCCTTGCAGGAAGCCATTGAGCTTCCACCCTCCAAGTATGATACACTCCCATTCTTGGAATTGAGAGCTTTATGTAACTTGAGAAAAATAAGGACAGGCCAAAGCCCCACCACCCAACACCTCAAGGAGTTGTTGGTGGCTTATGACCTTAGTAAGCCCGTGGGGACTGAAGGGGTAGGAGCTGAGGGTGGGGCAGGAGAAGAGGAGGAGGCCAGGGGTACCAATACCCCCAGCCCCCCCTCTGAAACTGGCCAGGAGGGTGACAATGACCCTGACCTGGATAACCCAATCCCTCCTGTGGAAGATGATGAGGATGATCAGAATGATCCCCACTTTGTCCCCCCAGGAAGGATTAAGAGTGTGCCCAGAAAGTCTAGATCTCCTTCTAAGGAGTCTAACCACTCTGGCACCTCCATAGGGAGCTCTATCTCCTCTCACAGGAGGGAATCCTCTCATGAGAGAAGAGACAGACTGGTCCAGTATGAGGAAACTCAGCTGGAAATCAGAAAAAAGCAATTGGCTTTAGATAGGGAATCCCTAGATCTCCTTAGAGAGAGAAGAAAGTTGGGACTAGAGTCCCATGGTGGCAGCAATATCCCTAGAGATAGGGAAAGGTCTTATGACCATAGAAACCTAAACAAGATTGTCCCTCCCTACCAGAGTGGGGATGACATCCACAAATGGATAACTGCACTGGAGAGGGCCTGTAAAGTTCAGAAGGTCCCCCAGAGGCAGTGGGCAGCAATCTTGTGGCTCTCCTTTGCAGACAAAGGTAGAGACAAGCTCCTCACTGTAAGAGAAGAGGATGCTGACAATTACACAGTCTTGAAGAGTGCTCTGATAGATGGGTTTGGCCTAACCACTGAACAGTATAGGTTGAAGTTCAGAGACACCCAAAAAGCTCAGACTCAAGACTGGGTTGATTTTGTAGATTGTGCTACAAAGGCTCTGGAAGGTTGGATACATGGCAACAAAGTGCATGACTTTTTAGGATTGTACAATTTGATTATGAGGGAGCAGATCCTTAATAATTGTCAAAACCAGCTTTTGCACCAGTATCTGGTGGACTCTGATCTGACCTCTCCCCAAGAATTGGGAAAGAAGGCAGACAAATGGGTCAGAACCAGAGTAAAAACTAGAAATCAGGGTGGTGACCAGAAGAAAGATTCTACTAAGTCCCAAGAGAAAGGTGGGGATAAATCTAAGGATAAGTCCCCTACAGGGCCCCAAAATTCCTCTTCTGGGGGTGGGTCCCAAACTCCTTCCTCTCCTGAAAAGAAACCCTATTGCCATGTCTGTAAAAAGCCTGGGCACTGGAAAACTGATCCCAGTTGCCCCAGGATTGGCAATAAAGAAAATGTTCCTCCCACAACTACTACCACCCCTCCTGGTACTACCAGTAGTAATCCTCCAGTTGGGAGTAGTGCACCCAAAAAGTTGGGTGCTTTTGCAAGAGGAACAGAGGGGAGCCCTAGTTTAGACAGGGACCCCTCAACAGACTCCTCTGACTCTGATGGTGGTATAGGATTTGCCACCTTTACCATGGGTCCCACAGCGTTGGGCAGGTACAGATTGGAGCCAATAATTAATGGTCAGAAAGCTGTGGCATTTAGGGACACAGGGGCTAGTGTCACCATGGTGGCAGGGAAACTAGTCCCCCCTCACCAGTTTTTACCTGAGTTTAAGTACCAGGTGACCAACATTGATGGTGTCAGAACAGATCACCCCATGGCCATAGTCAATCTCAGCTGGGAGGGGGTCACAGGCCCAAAGAGAGTGGCAGTGTCCCCCACCTTACCTGTAGATTGCCTGATGGGCAATGATTTGGAAATTTCAGCCTGGGCTGAAGTTGAACACCAAACCCATCTTAGGATGTTGGGCGTCCCTGTAAAGGTTAGTGGGGCTGTGATGGCCACAGCCCCAGCCCAAGAATTTGGAGAGATGGAGCCTGAAAGAATGGCCCACTCTCCCCAAAAGAGAGCACCAGGGTTGAAGAAAAGTCTTCTTACCCCCAGACAGTAGGTAAGGGTCAGCCTCCTCAGGGAACTGACCCTACCCCTAGTGAAGGAACTGCCACAGAGGTAGTCAGGCCTGGCCTGACCACCCCCTGATGGCAGAGGACCCTTCCAAGGTGGTACCCAGTCTGGAGCAGGTAACCTGCCCCTCTCTACCCTGCCTCAGTCAGCCCAGGGCTGCAGAGGTCAGGGAGGTCAGTGGACCCCCAGGGCCCCCTGTCCAGAGGAACCCCCCATCAGCAGATTAGGGGCACCCAGTCTAGTAGCCCTAGCCAGGTGAAAATTCCTCTACACACTGAGGGATCCCCCATACCTCTATGTAGGGACCTCCCCAGAAGGACTCTGGTAGGCAAGGGCAAACCTGGGACCAGAAGGTTCCAAACCTGCCATGTCCCTCCAGTAGTCCATCCAAAGGGACCCAACCCCCAGCTGTAGGCAGCCAAAGGTTGACCCTTAGAGCAAAGTGCAACTCAGTCATGGAAAGACAGGCATACATGGTGACCAGTGATCTGAGGAAGCTGAGGCCAACATTCCTAGGGCCTCACTTCTCTACCCAGACACCTCACCAGCCTTGTACTTTACCTAAGCACACCACAGGTAGTGAATCCCCATGGTGGAGACCCTCTCATACCCTTAGGGTGAGGGATTGCTTAGTGGACCATAAGACAGGGGGCAACCATGCTAGTGCAGGTGCTTCCTTATATGACCACTTAGTCAATGAAGGCTCAACTGGCCAAGGTTAGCCTTATCTCCTTTCGTTTGGGGGGGTTATGTAGGAAGGTGGAATCTGACTATATGGTTGCCCCCACTTTTTTATGGTGTTTTGCTGGTTTATGACTTAGTTGGACTGGGATCCTGCTATTCAGGGCCCCAGTCTATCTGCTTTCTCTGTAAAATGGTTTCCATGTGCCTTAGGCACATCACTGATTGGAGTCTGGAGTGCCCTTATAAGTCCCTAGTATATGGTATACTATGTACCCAGGGCATAGGTACCTCAGAGGCCTGCCAGGGGCTGCAGCATGTATTATGCCACCCCTGGAAGGCCATCCAAACTGACACCACAGGTCTGCTACTGCAGCCTGGGTAAGGTGGTGCATGCACCCCTTACTGTGATATAGGTTACCTATATCACTATATACATACACACATATAAACCTATAAGTCACTCCTATGGCAGGCCTTATCAATCCTGAAGGCAGAGTGCGTGGTTCCTATGTGAGAGGGTGCCCCTGCATGAGCAGGGCCCCTCTGCAGCGGTCGGAGACCCTTCTCTGATGCTGTTTGTAGTGCAGCCTGACCATAACCTCGCGTTAAATGCTAACTTTGGAATGGCTGCACCTAAACATGTCGTGTTTGGTGTCAAACATCTTGGAATACTACCCCCTCGCCAATTCTGGCGGCGGGGGTAGCATTCCACCCTTCTAGAGGGAGAGACATGTTAACCCTGGCCTGGCCGGTAACTTCTTTCTAAAGCCTGGCATCACAAAATGGATGCTACTGCCACAGACACAAGTCTGGCCTCCTGCTGCTGGACGAAACTCCGGCAGGGAGGCCTGGACAATAGGTTTCCTGTCCCAGGGAGGTGTGACCACCTCCCCAGACAGGATAATGTGTATTGGGGCTGGGCGGGAGCACTTTCTGGTGCTTTGAAGTCCTGCACTGGGGGCACACTTGGTGTCCCTGTGCATACCCCAGTTCAAACCGGATCAGGGGCTTGCAGCCCCTGCTTTGGCGTGAACTGGACAAAGGGAAAGGGGTGTAGACACCCCTCTGCCATGACCCACCCATAGGTGGGGCCACAGAGTAGTCCAACCCCTATCTTTAGTATAAAGGTAGGAACCCAGTCCTTAGGACTTTAGATTATCCCTGGACGAAACTCTGAAACTGAATCCTGGACCTTCGACGCTCTACTCACGATTAGAGGACAGAAGAATCTCCCTTGGGGTCAAGGAGTGACTCCCCTGCTTGGCAGGCACCAAAGAAGCATCTGTCCGGTTTGCATCTCTGAAGCTCCCGTCGGACGCCGAAATCATCGCATCACCAGAGGTGGATTCACAGACTTCCCCGAGGCTACCCTGAGTCCCCAGCAAAGCTGAGGCCCGTGGCTAACGTGGGTGACTTGAGACCGTGACCCCTGGACACCGAGCACATTTGCAAGTGCATTCTCTTCTGGGTCTCCCAAGAAGTCGTGCTTTGGGCTCCGAGTAGCCCTAGCCTCCAGCACCACCTGCACCGAAGATCACTGGCCCCCACTCCACGAGTGTCCTGTAAGCCAGATCCACGTGCGGCGTCATGAGGCTCCTTCGCGGTCGCTAGCCCGTTGGCTAGTAGCCCTTAACGAAGGCCAATCCTTTTCTAACTTGGCATCCTGGTTGCTCCAGGCCTGCCCTCATTTACCCTTGCTGGGTGAGTTCCACAGACCTTGCTGGTCTGCACCATCGACGATCTACATCTTCACCAAGACTTGCCGTTGCCAAGGCTTGTTGGGTCCAATCCGGTCGCCGACACCTCAGCACTCGACAGACATCGTGTACCAGCCCGAATCCTGCTCCTGGTCGCCGACAACGCCTCCTGGACCTCGTGGCTGAAGAGTCAAGATGACCGTCAACGCACCTGAAGCACTCGACATCGGTGGGCATCTGTCCATCGCCTTCCTGGTCACTGGCTAGTGACCCAGACTCTGTCCCCTCTGCTTTCAGGTTCTTCAGAACTCCGATCCACTCTTGGATCCACCCGGACACTTTTCTCTTGGCCGCCAGCAGCACTTTGCAGCAGATCGCCATTCGAATCGACGACGAAACCCGACCCCGAAAGGCACCTATGCACCCGGCTTCCCTGGGTGAGGTAACACGAGTACTCCGGTGCTCCTGTGGGTAGAGACTCTTCAAAGTCCTAGATCTCAAAGGGTTTTGTCCTAGTCCTCTTTTAAGTGTCCCTTTTCTCTATTTTCCCGATCCCGACTTTCTCCATTGAAGTCAACGGCGTATCGCGGTTGTGTATTTACACTGCACGCGTCTCCCGTAGGTCCCCTGTGTCACTACCTTGGGTGGTTCCTTGTGGTCCAAGCACTTCTAGAGGCTCTAGGCCTAGTGTCTAGTTCAGTCGTGGTTCGCATACCACTTTATTGGTATATGGTTTGGTACGCCCCTAGGGCCCAAACGTGTATTTGTGCTATTACTGTGATTTAATAACTTATAACTTATGTACTTCGAACTCTAGCCTCATAAAGAGACTAGAGGGGTGTGTTTAGCAATAAATACATATATTTTGAATATATACCTGGTGTGGTGCTCTTTCATTTGGTCACTCAAGAGATTATAGACTGGTAAAACAAGCTGCTTTACATTCCTTCAAGACTTAGCCTGAAGGCTGCTCTCCATAGCTACCACTAGGATAGCTTTCAATAAGGTTGTCTTTAACCTATCTCCAATAAGGGGTTGTTTGGACTGGTGCAAGGTGCCCACTATAATTAGTGGACAGCATATGCCAGGCCAACGTCTCACACTGGGTGACAGAAAAAAGAAACTGAGACAGCTTGAATCAAAGTATATAATCAGACTCCGTACCAAGATCCCCAATGGGATGAACTTTGACGAAGAATATTATGTTCACCTGTAGAACTGAAAACATGATCTCTGGAACTTCTCATACTCATACAAAGACGATCCATGCCAACAGTATACAATAAATAAGACTGGATGCCTGTATAAATATAACTGAACTGCAACAAAAATCATTTCGAACATTGGGTACTAAACCCACAAGCTATGAACATTATGCCATATCAGATCGAATGCAAAAAAGAAAAATATTGTAATGATACTGCAACACACTGCAATAATATGTATACCACCTTTTGATAAAGTATGTCTAGCGATATCACGAGACAAAATATAATTAGTGTCAAAATCGTGTACTAAACACATGAATAGAGTATGCACTAAGCAAATGAATAGTAAGGTATGCAATGAGGATTAATGTTTGCGAAATTTGATTCTGTCACGAGGGATCTAGCATTGTTTTTAATTAAACTACAACTCCCAGAAGTCTATGGGAATTGTTATCCACAGGAAATGACATAAAAACAGTTGTAACAGTAGTGCCCCCTACCGTGAGAAAGGCCGAGTTGGCCGAAACGCGTCGGTGTGACAGACTGGCTCTGTAATAAAAATACACAACACAAGATTCCAGAGTGCGACGTCTTTTGTCTAAAAAATTGACTCTGGCCATTGGTTCGGCCCAACGCCTGCACCCGCTGCTGCGCGCTCCGACAGGAACCACATTGAGGGAAAAAAAAAAAAAATATATATATATATATATATATATATATATATATATATATATATATATATATATATCCAACGAAGAACTGTAATCGCACCCAATACCAATGTCCCGGGTTAAAGAATTACAGAGCCGCCACTCAAATTCAGTTCAGCGTATGTTTAATCACACACGGCAACAACGAAAACCCAATGCGTTTCGGAGTTTCACGCACTCCTTGGTCTAACTAGATTGACCAGACACATCCATGGTGCAAATGTGTGACCATGATTTTTCTTATTTGCACCATGGATCTGTCTGGTCAATCTAGCTAGACCCTTTAAACATCCACCACACTGTTTTTAACAGTGCCGAGTCCACCGTGAATAAAGTTTTTTTGGGTTGAACTGGTCACTTTTTAAATCACATTTCACTCTAATCACACTTGGATTATACAAAATACCTGCTCCGCTGTAACCAAGCGTTGTAGCACATCAGAGAGGCATTCGGCCTCTCTGGTGGGAACCCAATGATGAAGCATGTCACCAACTAGGTTGGTGAGTGAGGGTTCTTTTTACTCACAAGAGTGATTCTTTTTCTTTTCTTTTTTCTTCTTTGCTTGCACTCTTTTGTTGTTTAATTAAGGTTATTATTAGGGGGTATAAGAGTGTCCCATTATCCCTCTCTCTCCTGTTGATTAGCTATAGTAAATCAAATAGCCAACTATGGAACCACCAATCCATACCAACAATTTACAAAGGGAGCACTTGCACTTTGGCACTGAACAGCAGTGGCAAAGTGCCCAAAGCATCTAGAACAGCAAAACAAAGTCCAACACACAGCAAACTTACAGGAGGCAGAGGAAAAAAAATGCAGGGGAGACCCACGCCAATGGTGCCAGGTCTAACACTGGCTCTATGGGTTCATGAGTGCATCTGAGAGGGGCTATATGGGTGAGTGAGTGTGCGTATGGCTGAGCCAGTGAGTGAATGGATGTGTCAGTGGTTTATGGGTGAGTAACTGCATATGTGAAAGGCAGTATAGGTGAGTGTTGGATTATATAAGTGACTGTATGTGCGAGTGTGTGCTTGTGTCAGTGACTGTATAGATGAGTAAGTATGTGTTAGTATCTGGATGAATACGTGAGTTGGTGTATGTATAACTACATAGGTGAGTAAGTGGTTGTGTGATTGACTCTATGGGTGACTGAGTAGGTGTGTGAGTAGCTCTATGGGTGACTGAGATTGTGTGGGTGGCTGTGTGGCTGTATGAGTAGATATATCAGTGGCTTTATTAGTGAGTGAGTGGGTGTAGGAGTGGCTGTATGGGTGACTGAGTGGATGTGTGTGTAGACCTATGAATCAGTGAGTGGGTATGTAAGTACTGGTATGGGTGTGTCAATGGTTTCGAGAATGGTAGTGTGAAAGTTGGAGTGGATGTATGAAAGGTTACAAGGAGGTGTGAGTGGATGCGTCAGAGATTCTGTGGATGATGTCATCACTGATGTCATTTGAGATGTCATCAGTGATGTCACTGACCATGTCATGAGTGATGTAATATGTGAGGTCACAAGTACACACTAACCCATACACCCACTCTAACAATCACTCACTCACTGATACATACAGTCACTTATATACTCCAACACGTCATGAGTGATGTCACTGACCATGTCATGAGTGATGTAATATGTGTATTGCAGGGGTGTGAGTTATGAATTTCTCTGGTTTTGTATGAGAGAATTATCACCCTAACTATAACGTCCCTGTAACCTTTGGGTTTTTCAGTGAATTTCTAAGATTTTTTTTAATTCTATTTCCTAACTATAATGTCCCTTTATCCTTTGTTTCTTTCAGTGAATTTCTAAGGTTTTTTAAATACTAATTGTGAACTATAATGTCCCTGTAACCTTTGTTTTTTGCAGTTTCTAAGATTTTTAAAATTCTATTTCTTAATTGTAACATCCATTTATTTTTAAGTGAACCTCTAAGATTTTCGTACTTTCTTTCTATAATTGGATATTGTGTATTATATTTATATAATACACCAATCATTTTGATTTTAGATGTGTTTATCAGAAAGTACATTAATGACTGGTTTTATTTTTAACAATTTTGTAAGTAGGCACAACAGTGTTGCATTTACTGTGTTGATTCTGTCATGAGTAAATGTATTTCACATACTGAAAATTACACTTAAAGAGATTTTTTCAATAAAGTTTGTCTAAATATTTAGTAAAATATTTTTTTAACTTTTCTTTCTGTGATCAATTTAGAAGAAAACCACCTTTCCAAAAAAACAATTGTATTCGCGACTACCAACGTCATTGCGGTGACGTCGGTAGTTGCAAAGAGAGCGTGGTTTGTACAAAGTGTAAAACATATATATAGATAGACATATTCTACAGAATATTTAACAGTGGAGTTTTATGAGTGTATTTTTCAAACTCATATTTTTGTAGTGAGTTTCCAGAATAATCGTCTTCAAACACTATTTTCCATTTCTGTGAAGACAGCGGAAGTCGCGATGATGCCGGTAATCGTAATGCTCGCAGAAACGTTGTGAAAGCGGAAAACAAAAGCAGACATTCAATGGCCACCAGCACATCCAAAAATAATGTGTAAAAAATCCATTCTGAACATTGCCCTACACATATTATTATATACATATTTCTTTCAAAGCATGTTTAAACTTATATTTTTCGACTATCTTTCAGACCTATTTTTCATTTTCGCGGTTAGTTGGGACGTCACGATGACGTCGTTAACCACGACTATCGTGCCTTTTCCATAAAGTGAAAACACATATATGCACACATATTACAGTATTTTACACACTAGGGGTTTATTAGTGTACACTTCAATCTCATGTTTTTTTAGTGTATTTCTAGAACAAACACCTCTAAAACCATTTTTCTGTTTTCACAGTGAGGCCAGAGATCGTGATGACGTCAGTAATTGTGATCCCTGTGGTTACGTTGCAAAAGCAGAAAGCAAAAGCAGGAATCCAATAGCCACCACCACATAAAAATTTAACTATATAATTAATTCTAACCATCACAGTAGATAACTCACTATATAAATAACTCTATAAAAACATTTATCAAAATCTCAATATCTCTATAACAATGCATATTAGTGATTCACTGATATATTTTTTGATATTGCCACCAATATTCGCGATGACGATGATAATCGCAATGTCCGCGCGATTGTACACGGGGGCCGTACTGGCAATCGCATCGTCGTTGCGAATATTGCACATGATTAAAAAAATTAATTTTGGACACAACTTGTGTCACTAACATTTCTCAACCATGGGGTCAGAGTATCTCCACCCTGACCCCTTATGAGAGTTTTCACACAAATGTATAGCCCCGGGGACCATTCCCGATAGATAAAATGGTGGCTGCAACTTGCTATTCATATTGCGTCCAGCCAATCAGAGCAATCCTGTTAGCGCGTGCATTCGCGATTCATCACGAAACCACTGCCAGAGATATCACTATAGTTTAAAATTTTAATTTCTCAACATATACTGAACGGATTTACACCAAATAAGAAAAAGGCACGTCCTTGAACCGACATCTACCTTCCTGCCAAATTTGGTGTAAGTCCATTCAGAGGTTCTGGCTGTAGGTGTGGTTGAAGGTTCCAATGGGAATTAACAATACAAACGCAACCTTATTTCGCACCCCAAATTCTCGGTCCCCACTGCACGAATCACCCCCAAACTCTCCATAACAATAGAACGCACCTTGACACTTGTTTGGGAAAATTTCATGCAGATTGGTCTAATGACACAAAAGTTATAGTCAAGTCAAAAATGCTTTTCCTATGGAAACTAGGTCCTAACTATAACTACCTACTGGCATATATGCGTAAGATATTGCCTTCATAACAACTTTTTCATGTTCAATGGTAGTAAATACAAACAGATCTTAGTGACTCTGATGGGAGCATGCTTCGCTCACAGTTTTGCGAATTTGTTCCTGGGCACATGGGAGGAAGAGATCAGAAGAGATACCAACTTTGAGAGTGACTTTAGCAAGGTGGTACTATGGCTCAGGTATATCGATGAGCTGTTTTTAATCTGGAAGGGTACTGAGAATGAAGCCAGTGACTTTGTCTGCAGACTGAACTCCAACAACTTTAATCTCAAGCTTACCAGCAACATGAGCAGGAAGGAAGTTGATTATCTTGACACTTAGGTGGGAATCATCAATAATGAGATCCATACTAGGCTATTCAGAAAGATCACTGCAGTTAACACCCTATTGCATGCCATGAGCAGCCATCCAGGTAACGTAAAATGGAGTATCCCCTATGGGGAACGCCTGAGGGACAAACGTAATTGCAGTTCTGACTCTGCCTTTGAGGATGAACAGAAAATCATGATTTCTAGATTCATTGAAAGGGGCTATCTCAAGTGTGTATTGCATAGGGCCATGGTCAAAGTGAAAGGAATCAATAGAAGTATGATCTTAGAAAACAGCATCACTGAGAGAAAATCCAGTGACGATATCAACCCCACTAGGGTCATACTAACCTACAATGGTAACTCCAGAGAGATCCAGAAAATTCTAGCTAGGAATTGGGAGATGCTCACCAAAGACCCCATCATAGGCACATCCCTCCCTAACAGGCCTAGTATCACCTATAGAAGAGGACGCAGCCTACGAGACATACTAGTGCACAGTGACATCACTCCCTCAGACCAGAGTAGAGGTATCAATTTACAGGACTTTTTTCCTTGCGGCCACTGCAAAGTATGCCGCAGCAGCCGCATGGGAAAAGAATACCTCAACCCAAGCACTGGCACTAATATTCCCATCAAGAAGTTTCTCACGTGTAGCTCCACCTTTGTTGTATACATACTAGAATGCCCTTGTGATCTCAGATCTGTGGGTAGCACAACACTCATGGCCAAGAAGAGGATACTGGAGCACATGAGGGCTATTATTAACAAAGACCAACATTACCCAATTGCAAGGCACTTCAAAACATATCATTTTTCTGATAGCTCCAAACTCAGTTATAATGCCATTGAACAAGTTACTGCCAATACCAGAGGAGACAACAGGGTACTCCAACTTAGGAAAAGAGAATCTACATGCATCATCAGACTTGGGACCCCCTATCTGGGGGTCACAACATTGATGAAGAGATGGCAATTCATCTTCAGGAGGAATAACAGTTTTTCCCCCTGCCTTCCGCCCCCTGTCTTTGGTTTCCCTTGTCCCCTTTGGCACCTGTACTTCTTCCGAGTCTGCTTTAGTTTTTCATCTCAGCATTTGCTTTGTGTAGTGCAAAGGTATTCCGTATGATATATGTCCATGTTTCACGTTTTACAGACTAATTGAATACTGTGTCTTTTACTTTCCTGCAGTCTATGTCTCGGGACTCACATGTCATTTTGTCAATCTTTACAGGAAGAAAGGAAGGGGCCCTCGAGTTGATCAGGCGAAATGATATGGGTTCCCTACCATTTTCTTCGAGTCATCCATCAGGTGTATCGCACCCTTCAGATAAGGAACTTCACAATTGTTTTATTTTACATTGTATTATATGTGCATTGTTTTGGTTTCTTAGGGATTTGTAATCACCATGCACTGTTCTTAGAGCATCCTGGCGCCCTTGGGCATGTACCTGCCAATAGCCATTATCATGTTGCCATGCTACCACTAGTTTGTCTTCCACCCCTCTACAGGCACACCTGGTACCTGCGACTTTGGTCCAGCCACCATGTTTTCACTGACTCATGTCGTACCTTCCGACACTAGGTCATCATTGGCACTCTACTACTCTGAGTCACAGTGGGCACCCAGTAGCTTTTTCCGCCCTCTCTTGAAGTATCCGGTTCTCTACTTGGGGGAACTATCTGGCACTATGCCGAGACTAAATTTGCCATCTCCCGATGCCGTAGGTGGCTCGTCATGCACCATTCTCCTCTCGCCTCACCACTGCTGATGAGGCATAAATAAAATAAATCCATTCACCCCGTGAGTGCCTAGAGGAGCCTTTGATATTGTTTGTGATACCTACCATCACGTTTAATGGCACCCGCCTTAAAGAGTTCAGCAGCAGTGGGTGGGAACTGAAGCTGTGATTTATTCGCTGTCTGAACCACTGCTGGAAGGAAGGTCCACCGACTGTTGTTGAGGGCTATCCAAACCCTTGGTTGAGCGGGAATTGGACTGCCACCAGTGTTATCAACTTGTTCCATCAACAGCGGTGAGGCGAGAGGAGAATTGCGCATGACGAGCCGCGTACGGCATTGGGAGATGCTTGGCAATGAGGACAATGACACGTGGAACATTACTGTTTTATATAAACTGACTATCACGGAGAAAATTGCCCGGTCAATATGGCGGCCGAAAATCAAAGAGCGCATTTCCCTTTTTGCTTTCTATGACTTGCAATACACCAATGAGTTAGGTGCTTGCAGTATTTAAGGAAGTCAATGTCATGCGTTTGTGATATTATTTGAAGCACTGAAGAAGGATGTTTTCCGAAACGCGTTTGCATAAATAAAATGTATCCATTCACCCCGTGAGTGCCTAGAGGAGCCTTTGATATATTATATATATTCACTGAAAAAAACACAGGTTTCAGGGACGTTATAGTTAGTTAGACATTTTACTCGTACAAAACCAGAGAACTTCGGCCGTTATAGTTAGTTGAGCTAACTATAACTCATGCCCCCGTAATGCACTGCTGATGACGTCACATATTACATCACTCATGACATGGACAGTGACATAACTGATGACGTCACTGATGACATCATCCAATGACTGAGTGTTTCTAAAAAGTTTAAATATGTTTTATATATATATATGCCAAGGTGTAATGAAGAATGAGTGGGTGTATGAGTGTCTGAATGGATGATTTCATAGGTGCATGACTGACTGTATAAGTGAGTGATTAAACATATCTTACTAATACATGGGTGACTGACTAATCTGTATGAATCTCTGTATCAGTCTGTCAGTTGGTGTGTAAGTGGCTACTTGGGTTGGTGAGTAGCTATATAAGTGTCTATATGATTGGTTGTTTGAGTACCTGAATGGGTGCCTGAGTGTCTGTGTGGGTAGGTAGGGTGTGTGTGACTCCTTGCATGGATGTGTGAGTGGGTGACTCACTGGGTGTATGGGTTCAAGAGTGTGTTTGTGAGGTGCTGTGTGGGTGGGTGAGTGTGTGTATGGCTGTGTTGGTGAGTGAATAGATGTCTCAGTGGTACATATGTGAGTAACTACATATGTAAAAGGCAGTATATGTGAATGTTGGAGTATATAAATGATTATATGTGAGAGTGAGTGATTGTGAGAGTGGCTGTATGGATGAGTGTGTGCTTGTGTCAGCGATTGTATAAGAGAGTAAATATATGTTAGTATCTGTATAAATAAGTGAGGTGGTGTGTGTATAACTGTGTAGGTGAGTAAATGGGAGTGTGATTGATTCTTTGCATGACTGACTAGCTGTGTGAGTAACTCTATGGGTGAGTGGCGGTGTGTGGGTGTCTGTATGGGTGTATGAGTGCATATGATAGTGGCTGTATTGATGAGTGATTGCATGTATGAGTGACTGTATGGATGAGGGAGTAGATGTGTGTATAGAGCTAGGAATCAGTGAGTGGGTATGTAGTAACTGGTATTGGTGTGTCTATGGTTTCGAGAATGGCAGTCTGTATTTTAGAGTGGGTGTATCAAAGGTTATGTTAGGCTGTGAGGAGGTGCATCAGATGATCACGTGGATGATGTCATCAGTGATGTCATCAGTGATGTCATTTGAGATGTCATCAGTGATGTCATGACCATGTCATGAGTGATGTAATATGTGACGTCATCAGCAGTACATTGTGGGGGCGCGAGTCATAGTTAGCTCAACTAACAATAACGGCCGAATTTCTCTGGTTTTGTACAAGTGAAATGTTCAACTAACTATAACGTCCCTGAAACCTGCGTTTTTTTCAGTGAATTTCTACGGTTTTTTAAAATGCTAATTTCTAACTATAACGTCCTTGAAACCAATGGTTTTTTCAGTGATTTCTCAAAGGTTTTTTAAATGCTAATTTCTAACTATAACGTCCCTTAAACCTATGGTTTTTTCAGTGAATTTCAAAGGTTTTTTAAATGCTCATTTCTAAGTATAATGTCCCAAAAATACTTTTTCTTAGTTTTTTAATTGTTATAAAAATAATGTAATGTTTTCTCTTTTCTAAAATATAAATATACATTTTTTTTTTTTAAAGTGGATTCACGTACCGATCGTGTACCTGTCTCGGGTGGGTGCGCGAATCCAAGAATTTTGCCACCATATTGGTTAAGTCGTGTAGGATGCGCGTTTGGTATGCGATGGGTGCGCGGATCTCGGCCCCGCGTAACATCACTTACGTATTTCCGGGGGTCTCGCCGGGTGCGCGAATCCACGGCAAATTTTTATGTTTTAAAATTATATGTATATAAGTTTAATATGTATATTATAGCAAGAGATTATTTAGTCTAATTATATAAATCATATATTTGTAACTGGAATAAAGATATATTATTAAATATATTTTTCGGAAATCGCGTCGGGTGCGCGCCCGTTGCGTACCGGGTGTGCGAATCCCATGTGACTTCAAAAGAAAGCATTTCATTGGTTAAGAAGTTTTTTATTCTAGAACTTGCAGGACCCCACCCAAATTTTTCATTCTTCCAAGAACATCTTCAGAGACACAGCTCTTGTGTTTTCTGTTCTTCTTTCTTGCATTTTTTTGGTGGTTTTTTTCACTCCACTGGAAAAATGGCTTCTTCAATTCCACCACAGGATATTCCTGGACAGGAAGAAGATTTGGAAGAACCTGTTAAGCAGCGATATGAAAGTGTCATGTGGGCTTTTTTTTCGATTCCAGCAGGTGAAAAGAAGGTCAACGCACGCAAGCTGACATGCACCATCTGTGAAAAGGTCCTTTCACGTGGATCTGAAAAAAATACTTGTGTGGCACATCATCTATGCTTAAACACCTGCAGACAATGCATCCACATTGTCTTGCACGTGAGCAACATCGTCGTGAACTTCAAAAACAGGCATCTCAAGAAGACAAGTTGCAGGGCCTAGCACCTCATCAGGTTCTTCAACAACAACTCAAAGAACCCAAATCATACCTGAGTTTGCTGGACTTGAGCAGCGGTGCATTAAATGCAAAAAAGTTCTTTGTTATAGAGAGCAATCGGTGGATGCTATTGTGGCTGCTGCAAAAAACCACCTTTGTTAATTTTTTTTTTTTTTGCAATGACTTCTTAATTGCAAACTTTCAAAAGTTTTCTCAGTTTATTCTGTTGATTTTTTCATTTTTTTAAAAAAACACCAAAAATATACAAAAAGAGTTAAAAAAACACAAAAAATTTAAAAGAAGAAAGAGTGGTTCTTGTTAGAACCGCCTATTTGGTTAAAAAAAGAAACATTTCTATGTGTTGTATGAATTGCAGCAAGTGTAATATATGGAGAAGTGCATGGGTAGCGTATGTGTGATTGCATGAGTGCATGTGTAGTACCTGCATAATCGGAGAAGTGCATGTGTACTACCTGAGTGATTGCATGAGTATATAAGTAATGCCTGGGTGAGTGCAAGAGTGCATGGATACTGGCTGGATGTTTGCACGAGTGCAGGGGTAGTGCCTTAATGATTGAAAGAGTGTTTGGGTAATTCCTGGGTTATTGCATAAGTGTATGCGTACTGGCTGAATGATTGAAGGAATGCATGGATAGTGCCTGAGTGATTGGAGGAGTGCAACGGTAGTGCCTGATTAATAGGAGGAGCGCATGGGTAATGCCTAGGTGTATGGAGAAGGCCATCAGTACTATCTAGGTTATTCATCACTAGTACCTGGGTGATTAAATGTGTGCAGCAGTACTGCTTGGGTGATTGCATGAGTGCATACTTAGTGCATGGATGATTTTATAAGTGTTTGGGTAGTGGCTGGGTGATTGAAGGAGTGCGTGGGTAATGCACGAGTGGTTGCATGAGTGCAGGGATAATGTGTGAGTGTTTGGAGGAGTGCATGAGTAATGTCAGGATGATTGCATGACTGCAGGGGTAATGCCTCGGTGATTATATGAGTGCAGGTGTAATGCCTCGGTGATTATATGAGTGCAGGTGTAATGCCTAGGTGATTTTATAAGTGCATGGGTACTGCCTGATTCATTGAAGGACTGCTTGGATAATAGCTAGGTGATTACATGAGTGCACAGTAAATGTCTGGGTCATTGGAGGAGTGATTGGGTAATGCATGGCTGATTAGAGGAGTGCATGGGTAATGCCTAGGTGCATCGATGAGTGCATCGGTAGTACCTTTGTGATTCCATGAGTGCATACGCAGTGTCTGGGTGATTTTATAAGTGCATGGGTACTGCCTGAGTGATTGAAGGAGTGCATGGGTAATGCCTGGGTGATTGCATAAGTGCAGGGGTAATGTCTGGGTGATTGGAGGAGTGCATGGGCACTGTCTGAGTGATTGAAGGATTGCATGGGTAATACCTGGGTGATTTTATGAGTGCAGGGGTAATGTCTGGCTGATTGAAAGAGTGCATGGGTAATGCCTGTGTGCATGGATGAGTTCATGGTTAATGTCAGGGTGATTGTATGAGTGCAGGGGAAATATCTGGGTGATTGGAGGAGTGCATGGGTAATGTCTGGGTGCATGGAAGAATGCATGGGTAGTGCCTGGGTGCATGGAGGAGTGCATAGGTAGTTTCTGGGTGATTGGAGGAGTGCATGAGCAGAACCTGAGTGATTGCATGAGTGTATGGGTAGTGACTGGATGATTGGAAGACTGCATAGGTAGTGCTTGGGTGATTGCATAAGTGCAGCAGAAGTACCTGAGTGCATGTATGAGTGCATGGGTAGTGCCTGAGTGATTGCATGAGTGCATGGGTAGTGCCTGCGTGATTGGATGAGTGCATGGGTAGTGCTTGGGTTATTGCATGAGTGCATAGGTAGTGCCTGGGTGATTGCATGAGTGCATAGGTAGTGTCTGCATGTTTTTACAAGTGTATTGATATTGCCTGGGTAATTATATAAGTACAGCAGTAGTGCTTCAGTTATTGGATGAGTGCAAGAGTAGTGCCTACGTAATTGAAGGAGTACATAGATAGTGCATGGCTGATTAGAGGAGTGCATGGGTAATGCCTAGGTGCATCGATGAGTGCATCAGTTGTACCTCTGTGATTCCATGAGTGCATAGGTAGTGTCTGGGTGATTGCATGAGTGCAAGAGTAATTTCTGGGTGGTTGCATGAGTGTAGTGGTAGTTCCTGGGTGATTGCAGAAGTGCATAAGTAGTGCCTGGGTTAATGCATGAGTGCATAGGAAGTACCTGGATGATTTTATAAGTGCATGAGTACTGCCTGAGTGATTGAAGGACTGCATGGGTAATAGGTAGGTGATTGTATGAGTGCAGGGTAAATGTCTGGGTCATTGGAGGAGTGCATGGGTAAAGCCTAAGTAATTGCATGAGTGTATGGGTAATGTGTAGGTAATTGGAGGAGAACATGAGTAATGTCTGCCTGATTGCATGAATGCAAGAGTAATGTGACGCTTGTTGCATGACTGTAGTGATAGTGCCTGGGTGAAAGGAAAAGTGAATAAGTAGTGCCTGGTGATTTTTTAAGTGCATGAGCCCTGCCTGGATGTTTAGAGGAGTGCATGGATACTGCCTGGATGATTGCAGCAGTAAAAGAGTAGTGCCTGGGTTATTCTATGAGTGCATAGCTAATGGCTGGGTGATTGTATGAGTGCAAGAGTAATGTCTGGGTGGTTATATGAGTGTAGTGGTAGAGCCTGGATGATTGGAGTAGTGTATAGGTAGTGTCTGGGTGATTGTAAGAGTGCATAAGTACTACCTGGGTGATTGCATGTGTGCAAGTGTAATGTCTGGGTCGTTGCATGACTGTAGTGGTAGTGCCTGGGTGATTGGAAAAGTGTATAAGTAGTCCCTGGGTGATTTTTTAGGTGCATGGGTACTGGCTGGATGATTGGAGGAGTGCATGGATAGTGCCTGGGCGATTGCAGCAGTGCAAGAGTAGTGCCTGAGTTATTTTAGGAGTGCATGCATAGTGCCTGGATGATTCCATGAATACAGGAGTAATGTGTGGGTAATTGGAGGAGTGCATGGGTACTGCCTGAGTGATTGAAAGAGTGCAAAGGTAATGCCTGGGTGATTGCATAAGTGCATGGGTAGTGCCTGGGTGATTGAAGGAGTGCATGGGAACTGCCTGAATTATTGAAGGAATGGATGGCTAATACCTGGGTGATTGCATGAGTGCAAGAGTAATGTCTGGGTGATTGGAGGAGTGCATGGGTACTGCCTGAATGATTGAAAAAGTGCAAGGGTAGTGCCCGGGTAATTGCACAAGTGCAGAGGTAATGTTTGGGTGATTGGAGGAGTGCATGGGTACTGCCTCAATGTTTGAAGGAGTGCATCGGTAATGCCTGAGTGATTGAAGAAGTGCATGGGTAATGCCTGGGTTATTGCATGAGTGCAAGGGTAGTGCCTGGCTGATTGGAGGAGTACATAGGTACTGCTTGAGTGATTGAAGGAGTGCATAGGTAATGCCTGGGTGATTGCATGAGTGCAGGGGTAATTTCTGGGTTATTGGAGGAGTGCATGGGTACTGCCTGAGTGATTGAAGGAGTGCATACGTAATGCCTAGGTGATTCCATAAGTGCACGGATACAGGCTAGGTGATTGGAGAAGTGCATGGATAGTGCATGGGTGATGGCAGGAGTGTGTGAATAGTGCCTAACTGTATAGATGAGTGCATGGGTAGTGTTTGAAAAGATGGATCAGTAAAAGCGACTGTAAACATTAGTTCACATTATCATGCTTATTACATTACTTCATCTTACCTTTTTATTAAAGAAGATACAAAACTCAGTGAAACTATTTTACAGTAGCTTTTGTTGTAAACTGAATTTAAAATCTTTTCAAACTTTAGTATTACTTTCTGTAAAAAAAGAAGAAAAACTGTTATTGCATATAATATTATACTTTTAACAACACAACATAATTTTAGAATTACATAACATATTCACTTTCCCTTTTTGCTGTTCGCAGATTCTACTGAATTTCACCATACACAGTGATTTCAATGTAGATCATCATATAACAGCGGGGAAAAAATACAATCAATGAGATTGTAAAAAAAAGCAAATCTTCATTGAAAATATTTACAACAAGTTCAACTATCTGTTTACCTATCTACAGTTTCTAAATTACATTCTTCATCTACATTAATTCATTTCTTTCTTTGAAGTACATTTTGTAAAATATGCACTCTTGTTTACATCGCGTATAATATAAAGATCAAATATATAAACTACTTCTTTCAAACACAATTTTGCAAATGCAATAAGAATTAGCACAACAAATAATCCAGACAGTAATTGTTCACATCTTCCCATTAGGCCGATTAGTGTTTCCAAATCCATTTGCATTTAAACATCTAAAATACACTCATTAATTTGTGTTAACATCTTTCCAATAGGCCGAATGATGTTTTCAAAACTTTGGTTTCAAAAATATCAGATATGAATATGGTAATTTGTAAGGCAACCTACATTTGAATTCCAAATGGGCATCATTGCAATGTGTCCATCCTTTATTGCACTTTAAATACACAGTATAGTGTCCAGATGTTGTAATAGGTCCATCATGGAAAATAATAGCCACTGCTTTAAAAGTTCTTCCAGAAATTGATACTTGACTTGGCACAACATTTTTAATTTTGGTTTCCAGTTTTCTTCCATCTGCTCTACAACGTTGTAGCCTTAAAATGACATATTGTCCAAATCTTTCTATAAATAATGTTGACAACATTTTTGATTTACAATGAGAACATTTTATATCTTGATTAGCTGTTTTTAGTAACTTGTTAAAAGACACTGATTTGCAAACTGGTGTCTGATTCAGTGCTTGAAGAAAATGAACACTCTTCACATTTGTGATCCCATCTGTAACTTACTCCAAACAAATTTTCAATTTCTATTCCTTCATCTTCCAATACTGCAAGCATAAACATAAGAAATTCTTGTGCATCTTGTTGTACATTCAATGTAAATTTCAATGATCCAGTACATATATCCAAAAGATGCCGAATGCCAGAAGCAGTATGGATTTTTGTTCTATCAGTTATCAACTTTTCAAAAATATAATGTAGTAAAGAACAGAATCTTTTTTCTCGATTTTCCATAATTTCATAATAAAGATCCTCTAGATAAAGCACAACATTCACAATTACAGTAGCATAGCAGTTGATACCTGAACTATTTTCTAACTGGTATCCTACAATATCATCAACTGTGCCCATTTTCATTTTCTTGTCTGTTTTATCATTCTCTTGAATTCCTTTCTTTTTCTGAATCTCAGTGAAATATTTGTCATATTTCCGTTTTGGACACACTATACTTTTCTCATATACGGAATATTCACCTAACTTAGGAGCATAAAGTCTTCTTAACCGATTGTACTCTCTTACACAATTTACATCAGCACTAATCTTTTTCTCATCAAAATCAATCAAATGCAAACCAGATAATGTCCTTACTCGAGACAATGCAACATATTCTATGCCTTCTTTAAACACTTTACTTGCAATATTTACCAAGGCAGTGTCTACACTTAAACCTTGAGATTTTTGAATGGTTACAGCATATGCTAAAGAAAGAGGAAACTGTTTTCTACGAACATACAAGTATTTTACAAACAAAAAACGAACAGTACAACGTCCAATCTGTTTCACCTCTTCAATCTGATCAAATGTAATCTTCAAAAATTCAATTCCATCTCTATTCTGAAAATTTACAAAATCAAAAACTTTTTCCATTGCTCCATTTACTAAACCTTATACATTCAAATTTTGCTGTAAAATTACCCTACAGTTCACACATACATATAAAGTCTTTTCTAAACCTGCAGTCTTAGACACCGACTTTTCCAAAGAATTCAATTTTGACTGTCATTTTTCTGATACAAAAATAGTAACTCCTTCGTGCTCCATTTTATCGATAGCTTCCATTTTCAGTATTGGTTGTTTTTCCAATTTCAAAAGTTCTTGATTGAATGTAGAACACTCTTCCAGTGTAGGCATTAGGCAAACTATAGACTTCTTTTCTCCAATTTCTTTGTATCTTATTTCAGGTGCTATGTTTTCATTTGGAAACAAGTTCATTAAAAGTCGACTTTGTAAAGCTTCTTTTCCATCTTTTGTTAAAACACCAATTCTTATCTCTTGAAGAATGTTTCCATAATGTTCATCACTTGCTTGTCGCATATTCTTAATAAGTTCTTTATATTTAAAATAAGACCAAATGTTGACATTTCCAATACTTCCCAAAGATTTCTTAGTGTCTTTATGAAGAAGTGTTTTAAAAACAGGTTGTCCTTTTACAGGAGTAAGTTGTAGTAGGTCGCCAAATAGAATTACATGTTTTCCTCCAAATAGAACATCATAATCTGTTTTAAAAATCTGTTGCATTCTTAAATGTACAAAGGCAAGCATTAAGTTTGAGACCATGCTCACCTCATCAATCATTAGAAGTTTCATTCTCTTGAGTACTTCATAACAAGCTTCTCCAGATAACTTGTGATATTCCAACTTATTCTCATGTTTAACTGGTAGCATGAGTAATCGATTTAACATAATCCCTTTAATGTTGTGTGCTGCTAACCCAGTTGGAGTGGTTACATCACAAGATAAATGTGATTCAGTGGTTTTATGTAGTACGTATCCAACATATTTCTTTTAACAATATCTGTACTTTCCGGTTCATTCAATGCTAAGTATTTAATTTCTTCTAGAGATTTCAGTACTCGATTTCGTGTTTCAGCAAGACCTAGACTTACCCAAATGATTCCTCTTGACTTTGAGTATAAACTTGCAGAGGTCAACCGATCCGAACATTCATAAGATCCAATTTCTCGATGGGAAAGCATCTTCAAACTAAAACTGTACAACCTGTTACTAAGAGTCTTCTCTTGTGAAATTTCTTGCCACATTTCTTTCAACTCCGTCTGTTCAGAGTTTGTTATATATGACGTAACATACCGAGCAACAGCAATTGAATTATCTGCAACATACTGGATATCAATATTTGCATTCCACATTGTCAAAATCACTGGATTGTAGTCATTAATATACTTTGATTCTTCAGTTCTTTTTATGTTGTAAGTATTCTTTGGAGATTTTCGAGTGATAGTATGCCTTACTGCTGACATGTAACTCTTGACTCTTCCTTTTGAAATTACTGGACGTGGGAATGCAAAACGATATTTTGTATAAAATTTTCCCTTTGACGTGTATTTCCGTAGACAATATTTTCCACATCGATGACTTCGAAACCAGTAAAACTTGTTGTCTTAAGCTATTTTCTCCTCCTTTTTTGAAATAGCACAGGTAACATAGTCTTCAATGAAAGACAAAACAGTTTCATCCGAATCGGTTCCAAATTTAGGTGCATCCTTGATCCATAATAGCATGTGTATATGAGGAGCACCTCTGGCTTGGTACTCCTTTCTCCAAAAGAAATCAATAACTTCTCCAAGAGGTGGATTATTTCTATTGCAGATAAAAGACATCATAGCTTGAAACCTATGATTAAAATATCTGCACACATTTACAGGATCCAAGGAACTCAGTTCTCCAGCTGTCTTCAATTCAATGTTTTAATATTTGAATTTGCTTCTTGTAGAAAGTCAAGTAAATCGTCCCATGCGTATTCAGCACAGCTAAGCGTAACGAACCACGTAGGGGTTCCTAAGTTTCTTAACATACATTTAAGTTCTCAGTGACGACGATACCAATACTCATTAGTACCACGTTGACACGCCATCAAATTAATTAACTGAGATTCTAAATGATCGTCTCTTTGTTGAA
Organism: Calotriton arnoldi; assembly: GCA_963921515.1. Taxonomy (NCBI): domain Eukaryota; kingdom Metazoa; phylum Chordata; class Amphibia; order Caudata; family Salamandridae; genus Calotriton; species Calotriton arnoldi. Next base: position 411,797 of record CAWUFW010004502.1, on the reverse strand, counting down.
CTTTGTCCAAAAAATCCTTTGCAGAAATATGTGTAAGATGAACTCATGTTTTTAGTATGTAGTTCACTGCATATGAAAGTCCAGACAAGTCACTTTCAAACAGAAGATGAAATAAATATGGAATACACTGTCAAAATCTTGGATCTTCTGAGTACAATCTGGGCTCGTTGGTGGCTCGCTGGCGGCTTGCTGGTGTCTTGCGAAAATGGTCCGGTGAATTTTCAGCAAACGGAACAGTGCGAGGCGGGTTCCTAGCCGAGGAATGCCAGGTGCTCACCTTCAGGTCTTCTGCGGAGCTGCTTTCTCGCGGAGTGCGGAGCCGCAGCTGCTTGAGGTGCTTGAGGTGTATGGCCCGGGAGGTGTAGAGCCGACGGCCCCTGGTGCCGGGCTTCGCGGTGGGACTCGGGGCTGCTAGACCGCTAGACCGCTCCGCGGATCTCGAGGCTGAGGACTGCTGCAGCAGATGAAAGGGACTCCCGGAGCGACTAGAGGAGTGGTCCCGGAGTGGTCCCGGAGCACCCACGGAGGTCGGGGACAGAAGGCGGGGGCTAGTACGGCCGGCCTAGCGACCTACCAGAGGTGAGCGAACCTGGGTGGAGTCATACCGAGCACGGACCTGTGGCTGTGAGGCTCAGTTACGGGGACAGGGACGGACAGGGAGGAGTACCCGCCATTTTGTCCGGCGGACCCGCGACGGGCCAGGCACCAAGGGAGCGGCCTAGACACGGCAGCAGTGTCCCCTACTTGGTGAGATTCCAGGCAGGTGAGGGGGTAGCATTGGAGACCTGCACCGCCGGACTAACGCAGAGAACGGCCGGGACACCGCGAGGGAGTTGTGGATGCACCAGGAGGCGCTTGAAAGGCACTGAGGGCTCCCGCGGGACGTCAGTGCCAGGAAGTGGCAGGGCAGGGCCACCCCTCTTCCATCTGCGTCCAGGTGCCAAGGGCGGGAAATCCTAAGGTACTGTATCTTTGATTGTGTCCACAAGAACTAAATAACTGAGAGTGACCTGGACTAACTGGACGAACTGGACTACCTGGACTACCTGGACTAGTGGGTTGCAACCCTTGGGTTAAGTTACTCTGTTACTTTGTCACTTTTTGTACTTCATGTAACACGTTGCCTAGTGTTAGAAAAGCCAAGGCTTGTTTGAGATTCAGGAGAAGTGTGCTATCCAGGGTTGGCAGGGCTACTACTTTATTAGCACAGCTCTGCTTAGTTAAATGGGGAAACGAAAGGCACTGGAAGAGAGTGGGGAGGGGAGTGAGGGTGGTGCAAGATGAGATAACAGGGGAAAAAAGGCAAAGAAGGCAAAAAAAACACAGAAATCGGCAGCGAGTAACTGTGTAATGGACCGGATAGATACTCTTATAAGTGAATGTGAGGTTATTCTAGATTCAACCCCCAAGATGCATGCAAATAGCAATAATAAAACTACCCCTAAGCAGAAGCAATCAGCGAATCCAGCAAATGCAGCGAAGCCAGCCATCCCTGAAATGTTTCGCAAATCAAATAGGAAAATAGCATCTAACAAAAATGATGGGGCACAGGATTCCACCGCAATATCCCCTATTGACAACGAGCCAAATAAGCTATTGTCAGAAATAGATTACATAGACCCCATAGTGATCTGCACTAACAGATTTCAGCCATTAGTAGATTTGGATGGTAAAAACAAGGAGGGTGGAGATAGACTTGAGATGGTGTAAATCCCACCGAACCTAGCTGCACAAGAACTACATATAGAACCAGGTTTATGCTTAGAATGGCAGAATATGTTCCAAGTAGTCACCACATTAAGAACTGAAGTGGGGTCCATGAAGGGCATGTTAGAGGAGTTATTTATAATGGTCAAATCTCTGCTACCAGATCCAGTACGAAGAGGGAATGGAAGTATACAGGTGAGCAGAGATTTGGAAAATCTACACGGTCCTATACCCAATACTGCTCTGGGCTCACTGACTATCTCAGGCTCAGCTTGTAACAAAACAGTGAGAGGGGTAAAACAAAACCTAGACCTAGCTAGGCCTAGCATTAATGAGGCAAAACCATTAATGGTGAAATACCCAACTCTTATTACAGCTAGTAATAATGTAAAGCCTAGCAAGCCAGCAGTGATGAGGACCCATTCATCTCCAGGAAGTAAAACCTCTTCGTATAGGGGTTTACCACAATTGTGTCCAATGTTGGGACCTAGAAGTCAGAACACACATAACATAGTTAGCCCCCCCATAATCTACATGGTAAATGTACCAAATTGCGATGTACATAGAGGTGCAGAGAACAGGGACTCTCTGACCAACAAAGCCATCCATTGGACAAGGCATGTTAGAGGATGCCGTTCGGTGATTAGGGAAGACATAATAGCTGTGCGCAGGTTAACCTCCCCAAACCACCCCTATGACTGTATCGAGCTTACCATGAAAAGCACAGACCTTGTTGAGAATCTCTTCACGTTGGAGTTTCGCTCTAGTCCCCCGGAGTATTCGAAAATCCAATTCAGACGTTCCCCTCCTACCAGTGAGAATGGTAACATGCCCAGCTACAGACCCCTTAGCATGCAGGGATGCTCTACACTTGGGGACAACGATTGACTAAGGAAAATAGAAATACCTAGGTCAATCGCAGGGGCCAGCCACGTAAGCCCTAATGACTTCCCAGTAGGGCAAGCACCGCCCCCTAAGACGGCTCCGGCCCTTTCTATTCAAATAGAAGGTATACTGGAGTCAGGTATCCCACTATCTCTCAATCGCACGAAACAGCAGCCCCTAGGTTTAACCTCATCCAAGAATCAAATGCTGAGCTGGAATATTGCAGGTCTGAGTACCAAGATGGGCTCCCCCGAGTGGCATGCATTTATAGAGGTATACGATATTTGCCTCTTTCAAGAAACCTGGGCAGAGACAGCCCTCTTTTGTGCTGGATATCTAAATTATTTTATTCCGGCAAATAAGGGAGCAAAAGGGAGGCCTTCGGGAGGGCTGACCATCTGGGTACGACAAGACCTAGAGGTTAACATTCAGGTTCTTTCAACCCAGAGCCAGGACATCCAGGCAATCAGACTGACCACGCGTGACCATCAGAAAATAGACATATATAACGTCTATGTTAGAGGAACAAGAGGGAAAAGGTCGGGAGTTTTAGCGGCTCTCGAAGATCTTCTTGACTCACACCAGGACGTTCTGAATACTATAATAGCGGGGGACTTTAACATAACATTTGAACCCCTTACCACTGAAGGTGGTTATTTAACAGAAGAAGAAGACAACAAATGGGGTATTCCAATATTAGAGTTAAACCCTATAAGTAAGTGGTCTGATGTTGTCATTCAAATAAACAATATTTGCATGGAAAAGGGCTTGCGGGCTTTAAATGGGCGTACACAATCTGATAGACAAGGGGCTAATACTTTTAATAATGGCCATAGTGCTAGTAGAATTGATTATGTTTTGATGAGCTTGGAGCTATGGCATACCATGGTGGACATGGCGGTCATAGACAGGCTAGAAAGTGATCATAATCCCTTGTGTGGGACCATGGATCTGAGCTGTCAAAAGACCTGCACACAAGCTAGGAACAGATATTCCCCAGGCGACGTTGTACCACCTAACGATTTAAGATGGCTTAAGTGGGTAAGAATAACAGAAATGCCAGATCTGCTAGACAATATTCTCAAGAGCATGGATTATGCCATTAATGAACTAGAGGCCAATGTAGCTAAAAATAGGGATCTAGCCAATTCAATATGTATACACAACACATTTTTTAGCCACTTGCGTACCTATTTTTTTAAGCAGGGAAGGAACTCTAAGGCACCTAATCCGAAAGTGGGACAATGGAATAATAAAGAATGCCGAGAGGCACGCCAAGCCTTAGGGGCAACCATAAAAGGTGGCGACCCCAAAAAAGTCTGAGCGGCAAGGTCCCTCTACAGGGGCACCCAGGCTAAAGCTAAGAGATTATGGGACGACAAAAGGTGGCAGGAACTTAGGGAAGCCTGTGCCACGAAAAACCCCAAACTATTTTGGAACGTTTATATATGGGACAATGGGGGACAGGCTGCGCGACCTCAAAACTAAGCCTGGGCAAAGCACTACGCTACGCTCGCGTAGTTTGCGAAGTTTGCGCTACTTCGCACTACGCGAATTGCACGTAGCACAGTGCAAACACGCGTAGCGTAGCGTAGCGTAGCGGTCATTTTTTGCTTGCTCGCGGTCCTCAACGTCAAGTTGGCGACCGCGAGCAAGCAAAATGACATCACGGCGAGACTTTTTCCTCGTTCGCGATCAGCAACATCAAGTTGCCGATCGCGAGCGTGGAAAAAAAACCTCCTGGCGAGATTCTCAACGCGGGGAGGTCAGGTTTCTCATTGCGAGTGGTTGCGCATGCTTGCGACCGCTCGCGATGAGAAACTACCAGTCCGCGTTGAGAAAGCTGCCGCTTGAGTAAAAATCTACTCAAGCGGCAGTAAAAGACAGCTCGCACTGTGCAAGATGCCGTTTTCAATGATTGCACAGTGCGGACAAGCATCCGGCACTGTGCAATCAGTGCGAACAGCATTTTGCACAGTGCACTACGCAGTTCGCGTAGCTACTCGTAGCTCGCGTAGTGCGAGGTGCACTTCACGTAGCTTCGTGTAGCGCAACTTCGCGAACTACGCCCAGGGTTACTCAAAACCATGTATCGCAGTCGGATTGGGTGAACCATTTTAAACCCCAATATGCCTCAAACCTATCTGGAGGGAGGGTGAAATTATAAGAACATTATATCTGGATGACACCTTCAGTAGGGTTGAGGTAGAGACAGCACTCAAATCAGTACTGGCTGGAAAGGCACCAGGGCCAGACGGCATACCAGGGGATATCTTTTTACACGACAAGGATAGATGGTGCCGCTATATTTCCTTGTTGACAAATGCCATCGCCCAAGGAGCCCCCATACCCGACTCCTGGAAAGGAGCGGAAATTATTCCTGTTTATAAGAAAGGGGACAAATCATGCCCTGGGAATTATAGGCCAATCAGCCTAATTGATTGTCTGCAGAAAATAACTGGGAGGCTGGTGCTCAATAGAGTACAAGAATGGATTGAGGAGTTTAGGGTTTTGTCCCCATTGCAAGCTGGATTTCGAGCTTTCACCAGCACAATCGATCAGGTGTTTCAGTTTGTCCTGATATATTGGAAGGTAGTGACCATTGGTAAGGGAAGCCTTTATGCCGCATTTGTAGATCTTAAGTCGGCATTCGACCTCGTCCCCCGCACTAAATTATGGATAACTTTACAAGAATTAGGGATGCCATCAGAACTCCTGTCCTTGATTATTAGACTGCATGAAGATAACAGTGCAACAATTAGATGGGGTGGACAGGGGGAAGTTACCGAATCATTCCCTGTAGAGAGAGGCGTGCGCCAAGGCTGCGTGATGGCCCCAACGCTATTTTCATTATATATTAATGGGATAGTGGACTACATGAGTTCCACCCCTTCGGATGCCCCGGCATTGGCAGGCGATAAAGTGCCAATATTAATGTTTGCTGACGACACATTGATTCTATCCAAGACCCTGAGCAGTCTCCAGAAAGCCCTAAAAACATTCGAGGGATTCTGTTCACGGCGGGGCTTGGAGGTCAATGTGTCAAAGACAAAACTGATGGCATTTAATCCACATAGGGCCTTCAAGGGGGGCATCCGAATGAACGATAGGACGTTAGAACTGGTCAAGGAGTTCACCTATCTAGGGGTTAACTTTCAAGACAATATGAAGTGGGATCATCAGATAGATCTAGCATCCCTTAAACATAGGCAATTGTCAGGGATTTTACACCTGGAACATAACTCTTCACATACTAAGCCCATTAGCCCAGTTTTAGAAATCTACAGCATGAAAGTCATTAGCTCAGCCCTCTATGGCTCTGAACTCTGGGGGTGCGAGAATCTATTAACTCTTACGTCTTCTGAAAATAGGTTCTTGAGGAAAATTACTAGACTTCCACAAAGTACCCCAATGTGCCCATTATTATTTGATCTGGGAGAAAACCGATTGCAGCCATAGCTAAACTTCGACCCCTCCTCTATTGGCGGAGGCTCTGGACTACGCCGGAGCTCGCAGGCTATGCGATAGGCTTCTCAGAAATAATAAGGGCTGATGCTTTACATCGTATTAAATGGCTATGGGCGGTCAGAGACCTCTTGTCTAACATAGGTATGTCCTCCCTATGGACCGATCCTGAAAATTCAAATTTTCCCACAAAGGAGGTTCTGAAGGCTAAATATTGGGAATGGTTTCAGTATAACATCAATAGACTAAGTGAGCCATCCTCTTTAACTGGCCTTTTTTGGAACATAAAGTTATCCCGAAGTTGGAGATATACTGGGATCTAATCACGAAACCGCTAGACCGTAAACTGTATTTTCAGTTTAGGGTAGGCACATTGCCAGTGAGAGCATTCACTGCTAGATGGAATAAACCAACGGTAGATACATGCCCGGTGTGTAAGTCTAGCAATGAATCTTTGGCTCATCTTCTTTTGTTTGTGCTGGGTATGTTGCTCCGCGTCGCGTTTGGTTGTTCCCAATTTGTAAGCTCCTGGGCACCAGACTGGCTAGTGAAGCCGAAAGAATCTTGCGGACCGATACCTCAGCAACAATTGCTATAGCCATGGCAAAATTTTTAGGGTGGTCATGGGTATTAAGGGCCCACTCTATACGTCTATGTGAGGATAAATAATGATGTGACCTAATACAGCCATTTTCCATTAAGTAGCCCAGGACACAATAGTGAGAATTATCTATTTAGATTCAAATGAGTGTTTAACTTATCTAAAATTGTGATGTGTATTGTACATATTTTAAATGCTTTTATTATATTTTTTGTATGTGTTTTTATCAAGTTTTATGATAAGTGTATTCCCCTAAATTTTTAAAGGCTTGGATTGCATGCCTTATCATTTAGTTATATGATTTTGAGACTTTAAAGATGACCATAATAAGTGCGTGCATTTTATTTAAAAATATATCCAATTATCAAATTTACATGTTTTTCCTTTGACAGCTGTTCTATCTAATCAATTCTATCTGTATTTTTGTAAATGCTTTTATGACTTAAAACCTGTCGAATAAAGCTGTTGAAATGGAAATGGAAATGGAGTACAATCTTGTTGTACGATATTCTGAAGCTGGAATCTGTACTGGTCGTTCATCATATCGTCCACCTTTTCCAGTGGGGAAAAGCTGTGGAAAACAACGAGCTTCTAAACTTTTTCCCATACACTCATGGGAGTTCCTTCTGCTTTCTTCATTTGGAATAATTCAATAGTGTTTCCTATAACTTCTTTTGAATGTAGAGAATGTATACTGTAATGTTCATAAATTTCTTCACTCCTGGAGTTGTCCACTTTTTCTATTTGCCCAGTTGAAATTTTATGGCAAGACAGGAGGCTAGCATTATGCATATTACTTTTATTCACCACTTCTGCAGCACTTTAAAGAACTTTAGAATAGAACCTTAACATCCAACAATTAAATAGAACACTAATGTCCCTTAAGACCCTGACATCCGCCATCTTCTTCCTCTTTTGTTTGCTGCTTCTGGAGCAGATAAGTACTCTTTTACTAATTAAGATTTAATGAGGAAAAAGTGGAAGTTCTTTGGGTGAATGTTTAATTTTTAATTGGATATTAATCCAATTTATGGACTAGGTCCTTTAGTGTTGCGAGTGTTTTGTTTTACAATGTTAAAATTTATTTGAAGGACTAGGATTTATGTTTTAAAATTTCTAGATATGTTTTTCAAACATTTGGGGAAGTTAAAAAAACTAAGAAAGGTCAAAAATGGGTTTAAAGGATCTTTGGTAGTATTGGAGCTTCAGGAATAGTAGAAATTCTAGTTGTTTGAATTTAAAGTTACCGCTTACCGTTACGAGCGCGCAGCTTGTTGATAGAGGCTCTCGCACTCGGGACAATCTCGAGACGCGTGCGGCCATTTTGTGTTGAGCGTTCGAATGACTGCTAGCAAAGATCGTATTTCCATATTTTTTGTTGGCGCATGCTCTTTATGAGGTTAAGTGCGCATTTAAAGGAAAATTAAGCACGGAGCATTCAAATGAAAGCTCATGGTGGATTGCGAAGATCGCATTTCCGTGTTTTTGTTTGCGCATGCTCGTTTTGAGGTTTGGTGCGCTTTTGGAGGAAAGATAAGCACAATTTGTATCTGAACAGTATAAATGTAAGAAATGATGAAAAAAATATGTAAAGAAATTACTATTAAGGAAATAGTGCAAGGTTTTTGAAAAGGGTGCTTTTTTGTGTACAGTAACGGGCACTTTTAAAGGATGTGAATATTAAGAGCGCTCGGGAGTGTTTCTAAAGCCTATGGGCTTTTATTATGAACCAGTAAAAGCGTTGCTAGGCAACGTGTATAATGAAAGTTTTAACAGAAGAAAGAGGTTGTATGAGGTGAAGGGACAGTTTTTTTGGTGGAAGTGTTAACAAATGTAAGAAAATAAAAATGTCAGAGGTAGAGATGAGTGTAGGAGAGACAGGGATTAATCTTTCTGAAGAAATCAAGAATCTTATTAAGGCGGCAGTTAATGCTGTGATGACTGGGATGAAAAGACCTCATGCTAGTGAGGAGGAAGAGTATTTTTCTGTTGAGGAAAATGATGAAAGAGAAGGAAGAAGAATTGGGAGTAAATATAAAACAAAAAGAAGGCATCTGGATGACAATACAGGAGAAATTGGAGTCCAAAGCGGCTCAAAGAGATTGACTGTTCGTAGCAACATTGTAGATGGGCAGGAATTCACTGAGGATTTGTCTGACATAGATGAATATGTCTTAGATTTGGATTATAAGGATGATCTGGAGGATAATTTGGGAACTGAAAACTCCAGTAAAAGAGGAGAAAAAATGGTACTTGACCCATTTGGAAAGAAATTGTTTGACCCTAAGGATGTTTGTCATCCCAGAGGTTCAGACTGGTGGCCAATGAGTCATGTCTCAGATTACATTAGGCACTGGGTAAGAAGGCCTTTAGAGAAGGGTGAACGGAACTTAATGAGGGCTGAATGTTCACGCCCAGTGATTGGAGAGAAGGATTCTATGACTCCTAATCTGGATCCTGATATAATAACTTATGTGTTTAAGTTAGGTAGGGATCCTAGAAAGGGTCTAGAAAAGGCTCTGAAACAATGTGAAGATAAGCTATTGGACACTTTAGGTCCTCTAGCTAGGATGTTTGATTTGATTGAAGATGCGTATCTTAAAGGTACGGATTTAGATATAAATTTATTGAGAGGATGGTGTCAAAGGGTGATTTGCTTCCTAGGGAATGTAAATGCAGGACTAATTGCGGATAGAAAGAAGGCTGTATTGTTCAAAATAAACCCATAGTTGGGTGAATTTGCCAAAAAAGATTCTTCTGAAAATCCGAAAGGATTGCTTTTCAGAGAGGGCTCGGTCAAGGCATTAGGGAAGTATGTTAATACATTTACTTCCTTGGATAAAGCCAAGATGAACGTGAGGAAGGTTTTTAGCGGTAGTGGAGCTAATAGTTTTTATGGCAGGGCTGGGAGGAGAGGGCAAACTCCCGGCCGGAGTTTTTATAGGTCCCAGTATAATTATAACAAAGGATATGCTAGAGGGTCACAAAGCCAATATGGATTATTCCCTCAGAGAGGGAGGGGAGTCCATTCAAGAGGAACGAGAGGAAGAGGTCTTTCCTCTGCACAAGGAACAGGTAAGTACGAATATGAAGATTTGTACTGGTTTTACCCTAGGAAAGGTGGGAGGAAAGTTAAAGAATTTTGTGGAAAAATGGAAGGAAATTACAAAGGATCCTTGGGTGTTAGAGGCTGTGCAGGGTACGCAATAGAATTCAATTCAGAGCCAGAACAATTTCAGGAACCAAGGGAATTAAGGTTCAAAGAGCAACAAGAGAAAATAGTGATGGAAGAAATAGAAAATATGTTGAAGAAAGGAGCAATTGTAGAAATATGAGAGGATCAAGTTGGGTACATAAGTACCTTATTTCTTGTGGAAAAGAAAGACAAGGGATGGAGACCAGTAATCAATCTGAGAAACTTAAACGGTTTTGTAATTGACAGGCACTTCAAGATGGAAGGAATTCATCTTTTGAGGGATATGTTACAAGATCAAGATTGGCTTGTGAAATTAGATCTGAAAGAAGCTTATTTCACTAACCCGATGAACTGCAAGAGTCAGACTTACCTCCAATTCAGGTGGAAAGGTCATGTTTACCAGTTTGTTTGCCTTCCTTTCGGGCTTTCATCAGCCCCTTGGTGTTTTACGAAGGAAATGAGAGCTGTTGCAGGATTCTTAACAGAAAGGGGAATTCGGATGAATGTCTATTTGGACGATTTGCTAATTATGAATTAGGATGTGACGGAGCAGAGGTCGCAATTAGAGACTGCCAAGGAGCTTTTACAGTCCTTGGGTTTTTTAATAAATGTAGAGGAATCAGTTTTGGAACCAGCACCAGCTTTAAGAGTTTTTAGGCTTTGTAGTGGACACTGTCAGAGGTTATTTGCTGTTGCCAGAGAAGAAGATAAAAAAGATTCAGCAAGAGGTGAAGTCTTTACTGAAGAAAGAGATGGTGAGTTTGAGAGAGTAAGCAAGGGTCATAGGGCTCCTCAATTCAGGCGATTTTTCCAGGTCCATTGTATTACAGAGCGTTGCAACGCTTGAAGACTTCAGGACTGGCTCTTGGTTTATGGTACAGAGATTGTGTACAAATGACGGAGGAGGCGAGGAGAGAGTTGATTTGGTGGTTGGAAAATTTGTCAGCATGGAATGGGCGAGCAATTTTTGGTATGAAGCCAGATTGTGTTTTGGAAACAGATGCGAGCAATCTAGGTTGGGGAGCATCTTGTTTGGAGCAGAGAACAGGTGGAGTATGGAATACGATAGAACAGACAGAACATATAAATTACTTGGAATTGAGGGCAGGACAGTTTGCTTTGCAAAGTTTCAGGTCTCTGTTCCAAGGGAATTCTGTTCTTTTGAAGATGGACAATATCACCGCTGTCACGTATATAAACAAGCTAGGTGGGAGCAGGTCAAGGAGATTGACAGAAATTGCTCAGGACATTTGGGAATTTTGTTTGGAACACAAGATTTCGCTTCAGGCTCAGTATCTTCCAGGGCATCAGAACACAGTTGCGGATTGGTACTCGAAAAATTTGATAGATTTCAGCGACTGGATGTTGGACAAGGACGTTTTTCAGGAGATTCAGAGAGAGCTGGGCCCTTTGGATGTAGATTTGTTTGCTTCCAGACTGACTTTTCAGTTGAAGGATTATTACAGTTGGAGACTGGATCCAGGGGCTTTAGCGGTGGATGCCTTCACTCAGAGTTGGAAGGAAAGAAGGGGGTATGCTTTTACCCCATTTGCTATGATTCAGAGGGTGTTATTGGAGGTAAGGAGACAGGTAACTCAGATTGTGTTGGTGACTCCTTTTTGGATAACACAGGCTTGGTTTCCATCGGTTATGGAAATGGCAATGGAGGAGTCTTTCTTGATTCAAGCATACAGTGGAATGTTGATAGGTCGGGAAGGAGTAGATCATCCTTTAGTACAGGAAGGTTCGCTCAACCTTCTAGTTTGGAAGATATCAGGAGATATGAATGATTCTCTGATCTTTTGGGAATGGCTTCAGCTTTACTCAAGGAATCTTGGGCACCAGGGACTAGAAAGAGATACAAGGGTGCTTGGTCAGTATGGTTACGTTGGTTCATGGAGAGGGATTTGGATCCCGTGGAGTCAGATGAGATGATGGTCTCTAATTTTTTAGCAAACCTATTTGAGGTATGGGTTAGCTTACACGACTATTAATTGTTACCGGTCGGCTATTTCGGCTGGTCAAGCCTTAATCCAAGGTGCAGCGATAGGTAGGAGTCCGGTGGTGTGTAGGATTATGAAGGGGATAAGGTTGAAGAGACCACCTAAGTCTAAGTATGGTTCAGTTTGGGATGTGAATTTGATTTTTAAGTTATTTGAATCTTGGCCTGTAAATAGGTATCTGGGGTTGAGAGAATTATCCTGTAAATTGGCAAGTTTACTTTGTTTAGTTTCCATCAAGAGAGTTTCAAACGTTAAGGCTTTGGACGTCAGTTCTAGGTTTTTCCAACCTCAGGGAGTGATGTTTGAAATTTGGAAAAGAACTGAGACCATATCAAGTTCAGTTTTTTATCCAATGATGGATGAGTTCCCAAAGCTTTGTATTGTAAGGTGTCTGAAGGAATATGAGTGTAGAGTTTCAGAGCTTAGAGCAGATGGTGTGGATCAATTATTGATTTCCTATGTTAAACCTTTTAAGGTGGTTTCTTCGGGAACTATTGCCAAGTGGGTTAGATCTGTTATGTAAGAGGCTGGTGTGAACTTGAGTTATTTTTCTGCTCATTCAATAAGGGGTGCGATGGCTAGTAAGGCTTTCTTAAGTGGAGGAAGTTTGAATGACATATTAAAAGCTGCTGATTGGTCTAATGCAGAAGCTTTTAGGAAATTTTATTTTAAACCTATAGAGCATGTTGCAAATAAACTTTTAGTTGGCTTTGAACATGCACAATGCTAGCCTCCTGTCTTGCCATAAAATGTCAATTCTCATAGATTAATTGCATAGAGAATTTTGATTTTATTAAAGACAAGGAGGCTAGCATTATCCCTACCTCCCTCCCTATGTTTTGGGTTTGGAGGAGAGGTTAAAGAGTTTCATGATGTTTATTATATTTGAGAATAACTATAGATTATTTTCAGGAAGGAGGATAGTTTTTTATTTAGGATGAATATTTCATTGGTTTTTTATTATTTGCAGAAAACTGAAATTCGTCTGTGGATCTATGCGGATTTGAGAAGTTGTTTTAAGAAGATGTTTACGCTTATTTAAATCAGTTTATTTGAAGAAGAAGAAACAAAAGAGGAAAAAGATGGCGGATGTCAGGATCTTAAGGGACATTAGTGTTCTATTTAATTGTTGAATGTTAAGGTTCTATTCTAAAGTTCTTTAACCCCTTCCGTGCTCCCATCGGCCAACGGCCATCGCGAGCACTACCTCCCCAGTGCTGCGAATGACCGTTGGCCGACGCAGCCCCGCCCACTCCGTGGAACGCCCGCACCGCGGCGGAATTGCCGCCGCGGTAAATGGGTTAAAGTGCTGCAGAAGTGGTGAATAAAAGTAATATGCATAATGCTAGCCTCCTTGTCTTTAATAAAATCAGGATTCTCTATGCAATTAATCTATGAGAATCGAAATTTCTCTATCATCTTCTAAAGATAATTCTTGTGCTTCAACATATACATTTTTAGAATAAATATTGTTTTGTACAAGATATAATGTAGTCTTTTGAAGTTTGGTGACATCTACTAACTCTTACCATATTTTCCGACTCTTTGTTGGTACACCATTAACTAGAATAACTACAGGTTCACTTTCCTCTCTCTCTACACCAACAGTTTCAAACATTTTCTTAAAATCTAAAGGTAAATACACAACTCTTCCTTTTAAACCTCTTTGATAATCTGTTGGAGGCAGCTTACCTATTTTAGGCTCCATACGAATTATAGCCTGAAACGGGTGCACAGATTGAATAAGAAAAGACTCATACATATTTAAATCTACCAGTTTCGGAGGAATAGCTTCCAACTCTAGGTTGTTATGTACAGCTCTAGCTATCATTTTGTTCTCTTCTAATTTGTTGTAACATAATTTACAAATACGTTGATCACTACCCAACTCAAAACGACCTTCCACCAACAAATAAGCACCAAATTGCTCCCACTTATCATTGTTTTCCTTTTCACTTTTTAAATACACATCAACATTCCTAGTTTGACTTCTATAGTGAGTACATCGACAACAAATACACACATAGTTTGGTTTTTCACAAGAAAGTACTTTAAACTTTATAATTTCTTCTGCAAACTTCTCAGTAGTACTATCTTCCACCTCTTCTTCAACACCTACACTTATCAAACTCTTACTTTCTCTACACTCCTCTTCAGGACCAAAGAAACGAAACTGTATATCATCAGAAACTTTTTACATCCAATACTGAACCATGCAAAAGAGCAGTGTTTATTTCACTTAAAGATAATGCAGGACTTTTTACATAGTACAATCTTCTTACTAACTTCCGCATTTCTGAGTGATGTACTGCTAACATTCTTAAATGATGAAAAGTACTTTGACACACTTTTGTAGAAAGACAAGCCAGAGAATGACCCTGCAAGCTAGTATATTTTCTCACTTTACATGGATCTAGTCCTTGCAATATCTTAATCTTCTGTTTAACACTTTTATTACCATAATCTCGTAAGACATTTCGTAATATATCAATAGATTCCTGTTGTATACTACAAATACTACTACAATCCCTCTTATACACTGGAGCTTGTATACGTCTCCCTTGAACTTCTTCAGCTATTACTTCTTTCACATTTCTAGGAACCATCTTTTCTTTTTAAATTGGACAGCCGTTTTTAACCTCATAACAAAGACCCCTTGGTATCAACTGCATGAACTAATGTACTTTGTTGAAAATAGCTTTCTTCATTAAAATAGGTTCAGTAGTAGAAGTGTGCTTCCATTCACCCAATTTTTTTTTTCAAAAGTTAGTTCTATTAACCAGTCTTTTTCTTTTACTTTTCTCCTATATAAAGTGTATTGTTTTATTCAATGTTTTCATTCTCTTCAATACTAATATAAACAATTTTCTTTTCAATTCAAAAGCCTTTTCGACTACACTTTCAATCTGTTCTTTCTTCTTGTAAAATGTTGATCTTCTTTTATATTTTTTGCAATCTTTCAATAAATGTTGTAGTACTCTACTTTTATTCATTCTCTTCCTAACGTCTTTATATTCTTTCATCCTTTTTTCAACATTGATTGTTTGCCTATAACCTGATTTTGCATTAATTTCTCCTTTTTTCTTTTCCTTCTGATTGCTTGTAATACTTTTCTTTCTCTTTTCCTCATTTCCAAAATCGATTACATTTTTTAAAAGACTTTTAACAAATTCTTTTGTTCTCTTACTAGAAGACTTTTTCCTCAATGCCACATGTTGTACTTCATCTACTTTCTGCTTTTCTCTATCCTTTAAATAGTTCTGTTTTCTTTGTTGTCTTTTCTTTTGAACTTTTCTTGTCATACTGAATATTTCTTAATAATTATGGAGAATTTCTAAAAAAAAAAAAGAGTTTATTATCTTTCTAAAAAATATTTATTATTAAAATAATTATTTACAAATATTGTCATCTATAAATAAAGAAATACATTGAGTAATGCCTAGGTGAATAGTTAAGTGCAATAGTAGGACCTGGATGATTCTACAACTACAAGGGTGGCACATAACTAGTGCCTGGGTGATTGCATGACTAAAGGGGTAATATCTGGAGGATTACTGGAGTACATAGCAAATCAGTGGGTGATTTTATAACTGCATGAGTACTGCTTGGGTGATTGCAGGAGTACTGGGGGAATGCCTGAATGATTGGAGGAGTGCAAAGGTAGTGCCTGGGTGATTTTATAAGTGCATGAGTACTGGCTGAGTGATTACATAAGTGCAAGGATAATACCTGCATGATTGAAGGAGTGCAAGGGTAGTACCTGAGAGATTATATAAGTTCATGGATAGTGGCTGGGTGATTGAAAGAGTGCATAGGTAATACCTGGGTGAATGCATGAGTGCATAGGTAGTGCCTGGTTGATTTCATGAGTGCAGGGGTAATAACCTGGGTAATTGCAGCAGTGCATATGTAGTGTCTGGATCATTGGAAGACTGCATAGGTAGTACTTGAGTGTTTTTATAACTACATGAGTGTTGGGCCTAGCCAAATACAAAGCAGCACACTATTACATAACTCAACCATAAGTCTCTCCATATTGTTAAAAGCATGCATACATACGTCTCTACCTTTTCAAATCATCATCATATCTAAAAGAAATATGTATACAATATTTCTGAAATATAGTGAAACCTAGAAACTGAGACATGTAATAGATCTGCCTGAGTAATTGCATAACTCCATGCATAGTGCTTCGATGATTGTATGACTCCAAAGGTAGGCGCTAGGTAATTGCAGGAGAAGATGGATAGTGACTGGCTAATTCATCAGTGCATACATACTAAGCCTGGGCGTAGTTCGCGAAGTAGCGCTACGCGAAGCTACGCAAAGTGCAGTTCGCACTACGTGAGCTACGCGTAGCACTACGCGAACTGCGTAGTGCACTGTTCGCAATGATTGCACAGTGCCGGATGCTTGTCCGCTCTGTGCAATCATTGAAAACGGCATCTTGCACAGTGCGAGCTGTCTTTTACTGCCGCTCGAGTAGATTTTTACTCGAGCGGCAGCTTTCTCAACGCGGACTGGTAGTTTCTCATCGCGAGCGGTCGCGAGCATACGCGACCACTCGCAATGAGAAACCTGACCTCCCCGCGTTGAGAATCTCGCCGGGAGGTTTATTTTCCATGCTCGCGATCGGCAACTTGATGTTGCTGATCGCGAACGAGGAAAAAGTCTCGCCAGGATGTCATTTTGCTTGCTCGCGGTCGCCAACTTGACGTTGAGGACCGCGAGCAAGCAAAAAATGACCGCTACGCGTGTTTGCACTGTGCTACGTGCAATTCGCGTTGTGCGAAGTAGCGCAAACTTCGCAAACTACGCGAGCGTAGCGTAGTACTTCGCCCAGGGTTAATACATACAGGTTGAGTGCATGGATAAGTGTATTAATAGCACCTGAAGGCATAGATGAGTCATGGAGTAGTGCCTAGGTGAATAGATAACAGCAACAGTAGGACCTGGGTGATTCTATGACTGCAAGGGTAGTGTGTGGGTTATTACATGACTGCATAGGTAGACACTGCATGATTCTATGACTGCAAAGGTACTATATAAGTAGTGCCTGGGTGATTCCATGACTACAGGGGTAATATCTGGGGGATTACTGGAGTACATAGCAAGTGAGTGAGTGATTTTATAACTGCAAGAGTACTGCTTCAGTGATTGCAGGAGTAATGAGGTAGTGCCTGAGTGAATAAAGGAGTGCAAAGGTAGTGCCTGGGTGATTTCATAACAGCATGACTACTGGCTGAGTGATTATATAAGTACAAGGCTAGTGCCTCTGTGATTGAAAGAGTACAACGTTAGTGCCTGAGTCATTATATAAGTGCATGAGTAGTGGCTGCATGATTCAAAGAGTGCATGGGTAATACCTTGGTGATTGCATGAGTGCATAGCTAGTGCTTGTGTGATTGCATGAGTGCAGGGGTAATGCCTGGGTGATTGCATCAGTGCATATGTACTGCCTGGATCATTGGAAGACTGCATGGGTAGTACTAGGGTATTTTATATCTGCATGAGTGTTGGGCCTAGCCAAATATAAAACAGCAGACTATTAAATGACTCAACCATAAGTCTCTACATATCGTTAAAAACATGCATACATATGTCTCTACCTTTTCAAATCATCATCATATCTAAAAGAAATATATATACAATATTTCTGAAATATAGTGAAACCTAGAAACTGAGACATGTAATAGATCTGCCTGAGTGATTGAAGAACTCCATGGGTAGAGCTTGGGTAATTGTATGACTCCAAAGGTAGTCGCTGGGTAATTGCAGGAGAAGATGGATAGTGACTGGCTAATTACATGAGTGCACACATAAAGGTTCAGTGCATAGATAAGTGTATAAATAGCACCTGAAGGCATAGATGACTCACTGAGAAGTGCCTGGGTGATTCTATGACTGCAAGGGTAGTGCCTGGGTTATTACATGAGTGCATCGGTAGAGACTGCATGATTCTATAACTGTAGGGGTAGTACATAACTAGTGCCTGGGTGATTGCATGACTGCAGGGGTAATATCTGGGGGATTACTGGAGTACATAGGAAGTGAGTGGGTGATTTTATAGGTTCATGAGTACTGCCTGGGTGATTACAGAAGTACTAAGGTACTGCCTGAGTGATTACAGGAGTGCAAAGGTAGTGCCTGGGTGATTTTATAAGTGCATGAGTATTGCCTGAGTGATTACATAAGTACAAGAGTAGTGCCTCCGTGATTGAAAGAGTGCAAGGATAGTGCCTGGGTAATTGAAGCACTGTATAGCTAACGCATTGGTGATTGCATGAATACAGAAGTAACCTCTGGGGGATTAAAGGAGTACATAGGTAACGCCTGGGTGACTGCATGACTACAGGAGTAATATCTGGTGATTTACATGACTACATACAAAGTGACTGAGTGATTTTATAACTGCATGGGTACTTCTTGGGTGATTTCAGGACTACTGAGGTAACGCCTGAATGAATAAATGAGTGCAAAGGTAGTGCCTGGGTGATTTTATAACACCATGACTACTAGCTGCGTGATTGCATAAGTACAAGGCTAGTGCCTCTGTGATTGAAAGAGTACAACGTTAGTGCCCTGAGTGATTATATAAGTGCATGAGTAGTGATTATATTAGTGCATGAGTAGTGGCTACATGATTCAAAGAGTACATGGGTAATACCTTAGTGATTGCATGAGTGCATAGGTAGTGCCTGGATGTTTGCATGAGTGCAGGAGTAATGCCTGACTGATTACAGCACTGCATATGTAGTGACTGGATCATTGTAAGACTGCATGTGTAGTACTTGGGTGTTTTTATAACTAAATGAGTGTTGGGCCTAGCCAAATATAAAACAGCAGACTATTACATGACTCAATTATAAGTCTGTCCGTATTGTCAAAAGTTTGCATACATATGTCTCTACGTTTTCAAATCATCATCATATCTAAAAGAAATATGTATACAATAGTTCTGAAATATAGTGAAACTTACAACTGAAACATGTAATAGATCTGCCTCAGTGATTGCATAACTTCATAGGTAGTGCTTGGGTGATTGTATGCGTGCAAGCGTAGCCACTGGGTAATTGTAGGAGAAGATAGATAGTGACTGGCTAATTGCATGAGTGCACACATAAACATTGAGTGCATGGATAAGTGTATGAATAGCACCTGAAGGTACAGATGACTCAATGAGTAGTGCCTAGGTGAATAGATAAGTGCAACAGTAGGACCTAGATGATTCTACAACTGCAAGAGTAGTGTCTGGGCTATTACATGAGTGCATAGGTACAGCCTGCATGATTGCATGACTGCAGGAGTAGTACATAACTAGTGCCTGGGAGTGCATAGATCCTGAAAAGGTAATTAGAGGAGTGCAAGGGTATTGCCTGGGTGATTGAACCAGTGTATAGCTAATGCATTGGTGATTGCATGAGTTCAGAGGTAATATCTGGGGGACTACAGGAGTACATAGAAAGTGCCTGGGTGATTTTATAAGTGCATCAGTACTGCCTGAGTGATTAGAGTAATACTGTGGTAGTGCCTCAGTGATTGCAAAAGTGTAAAGGTAGTGCCTGGGGCATTTTGTAAGTGCATAGGCACTGCCTAAGTGATTGGAGGAGTGCATAGATCCCGACAGGGTGATTGGAGGAGTGCAAGGGTAGTGCCTGCGTGATTAAACCAGTGTATAGCTAACGCATTGATGATTGCATGATTGCAGGAGTTATGTCTGGGGGATTAGAGGAGTACCTAGAAAGTGCATGGGTGATTTTATAGGTGCATGTGTACTACCTGAGTGATTGGACTAGTACTGCAGTAGTACCTGAGTGATTAGAGGAGTGCAACATCCTGAGTAGTAGCAGAATACTGAAACTGCAGCACAAAAGTCAGGTCTATGACATGGTGTACACTTTTGTACTGCAGCTTCGAAATTCTGTAACTACTCAGGGTGTTGGGCATACTCAAAATAAAGCATAAAAGCTAAACATGAGTCTGTTATAAATCTCACCATATTCCTGAAACTATACATGCATATATGTCTACCTTTTGAAATCATCATCATATATAACAAAAATAAACAAGTAGGCTGAACTTTACATTTCAAAGACACACCTACATTTCTGCAGTGTATTTCAAGTATACCTTTCCCCAGGCTCATAGAAAGTAGCCTAATCAGTAATCCCTTCTGCTAACATGTCTTAAAACTCACTTTTGTGCTGCAGCTTCACCATTCTACGAATATTGGGCCTAGTCAAACATAAAGCAGCAACCTATCACATGTCTCTACCATAACTCTAACCATATTCCTAAAAGCATGCATGCTTCTGTCTATACCTATTGCCAAAAGCATTACACATATTAGAATACATGTGCAAGTACAAACATAACCACACTCACAAGACCATAAAGGCCTTAAAACTTGACAGACTACACTTAACATTTCAAACACACCTAGATTTATGTGACACATTTCAAGTGAACTTTTACACAGACTCTTATAAAGTACCATAATCAATAATTCCTCTCCCAACATATCTTAAACATCACTTTTCTACCACTACTGCTTCACTATTCTAGTAGTAATCAGGTATAGAGCATAGCTAACAGCAAAGCAACACTTCACTTATCTTTCATGAAAGTCTCCCCATATTTCTAAAACCATGTATGTATATGTCTGTACCTTTTGCTAGCAGCATCATCTATAAAAGTAATACACTGATAAATGTATGCCTGTGTTTTATACATCTATCATCTTCAGACACATAACACATACCATAATATATGTGCAAGTAGACACATATCTCAGTCACAACACCATCCACAGCTCAAAACTTCACAGACTACACTTCAATTTTCAAACAGACACTGAAAATTATGCGGTATATATGAAATATAACTTTCCTCACATCATACAAATTACTCTAATAAATAACATCTCTACAAACATCTCAAACCTCACTTTCAGGCTGTTGCTTTACCATTCTACAACTACTTATAATGTTACACCTACCCAAATACAAAGCAGGAACCCTTCACATGTCTTTACTAAAAGTCTCACCATATTCCTAAAAGCATACATGAATATGCCTGTACCATAACACTATCCAAACCTTAAAAATTCACAGAACAAACTTCCAATTTCAAGCAAACACCAAATATTATGTGGCATATTTCAACTGTACATCTCTAGAAACTTAAAAAAAGAAGCCTAATCAATAATACCTTATGTCAACATCTTTCAAACCACACTATTATGCTGCATCTTCACCATACCACTACTACTCACAGTCTTGAGCCTACCACATAAAAAGCAACAACACCTCTTTGCTATACATCATGCACCTTCAAATGTATAAGACATATGAAAATACATATACAAGTAGAAACATACTTGAGACAAAAGTCCATGCACACCTTAAAACTTGACAGACTCCACCTCCAATTTTAAAGCAACACCTAAAACTATGCGGTTTACTACAAATGTACATATCCACACACTAAAACAAACTACCATAATCACTAATCCATCTTCCAATATACACATATTACTATACAATATCTATTTCAAACAACATTTAACTACAATAAAACAAACTACAATACACATCTCTACATTTAATAATATATTTCAAACATCACAGTTCATCAATAATTTTAAAGATTAAAAATAAACCTAATACATTATACACCTCACAAATTTATAACTCACCTTCCAAATTGATTTGTAAAATTTAAAATATCACAAACTCATAAAAGATTTTCTTATGCACACAATCAATGTAATACACCACTCTCAGCAAGGTAAAACCAGTAATGGCAAACTTTCCCTCTCTTTCTCCACACAACATGCAGCTCCCCTTACCCAAAATTAATTCTGCTTTGCTTCATTGAAGCGAGAGCAGGTTTCCTGCTCTCGCTTCAATGAAGCAAAGCAGTGTTTGCTATGACAGGGCGGGAGCCCACCCCCGGGACATTGCAGGAGCCGGCCCTGGGGGGTGGCGGTCCCCAGGGCCAACAAGGGCTCCAAGTGGAGGGCTGCATGGACCCCTTCCCTTTGTAAAAATAGCCCCGGGGAGGTGGTGATCCCAAGGGCCGGGGGGCCTGAAACAGACTCGCATATTTACACATTCAATGCCCCGGGGAGGTGGTGGTCCCTGGGGCAGTGTGGGGGGGCTTGAGCCCCCCCACACAAATTATTTATCAAAGCCCCGGGGACCGCCCCCCACCCTATTTTAATAAAGCCCCGGGGAGGTGGCAGTCCCCGGGGCTTGGGGGAGCCCGCAAGGCCCCCCGCCCTTATAAAAATAAAGCCTAGGGGAGGTGGTGGTTCCCGGCGCCGCGGGGGGAGCTGTGTGCCCCCGCACATTTTCAATAAAGCCCCGGGGAGGTGGCGGTCCCCGAGGCTGTGGGGGCCCTGGTGGGCCCCGCTATATAATAGCACATTGCTCCCGGGATCTGGCCCACCCGGGGTCTTAAGGAAAACGAACCACGGGAGACCGCGCTTCGTTTTTTAAAAGTTTTCTTGGCGGAATTCGCGCACCCAGCGCGACTTCCGCCAAAAAAGCAAAAAGAAATGGGTTTTGTTGGCCCTGGGGGTCCCTGTGGGACCCTCTGACCAGCCCTAGGGGGTCAGGGTGTTTCTACCCTGACCCCTTTCCTACATTTACAATATTTTTCAACCTTTTTGATGTGACTCAGTTCTACCGAGTCACAAAATGGCTGCCAACACACTCTGGTTTAGAGTGTTGGCAGCCAATAAGAATGAAGTTCGTGCTCGGGAGGATTTGCGGTTCCTCCTAGGTGCTCAGATATCGATATTTTTATTTTTTTAATTTCTCAGGAACTACTGAACGGATTTACACCATTTAAAAAAAAAAGGTCGCTTTCTGAACCAAGAGCTACCTTTTTTCCAAATTTGGTGTAATTCCGTTCAGCAGTTCGGGCTGTAGCCTGTTCCAAAATTCCTATGGAAATTAACATGGGGAAAATGCGTTTTGGGACCCCCCTTTTTCTCGGCCCCCACTTGACGAATCATCCCCAAACTTTCAAGACAGGAGCTGACCAGAGCTGGTCATTAGTTTTGAAAATTTTGCCACGATTCATCAAACGGCGCCAAAGATATTGGCAAAAGAAAAAACACTTTTGAATAGAAACAAGGTCCTAACTATAACTACCTACTGGCTACCGCCAGTAGGTAAATATATATATATATATATATATATATATATGTATATATATATATATATTAGTTAATACTTTATTCGGTTCTCCAGAAACCTACAAAGTATACAGACGGAAAAAACTATTAAAATATGTTGATCATATATAAAAACCCTGACAACTCAAAGAAACACTTTATTTTATAATTGTAAAATTGTATCACCCATATTAATTGCAGCAAGCTTCCCCAAAGAAAAAACTATTATTTGTATTATTGATTTAAAAAAACAATAGATAAAAATGCTCTAGTCAAGGAAGTATCATTCTACATACGGTAATTTAAAATATTCTAGAGTGCCTAGTGCATGTTACATTTAGAGCTAAATGGAATTTTAAATAAATAAAATGCATTACAAATGTATCTAAGAGGTATTCATACATACTGTGGCTCAGATGGTAATTTGGGAAAGAATCTTACTACGCTTATACCAAGCATTAGCTAGGAAATGTCTCTCTGCAAACACAATTAGGTAAGATGTGTCACTTATCAATATTCTCTCAATGACAAGATATCTGGTTAGACAGATGGGGCGTATCCACTTTCTGCAGGAGCCTAGATACACTGAGCAAAAAAACAAAACATGTGCCTTCGTTTCAGAGTCCAGACCACAGGCTGGACACAGGCTAGGGGCTGGATCTTTGCTCCATCACTTGTAAAAGATCTCATTGGTAGAATGCTCCTCTGGGTGCGCATGTACAAGCTCTTTCTCAAAGGTGGGGATACTGCATTCAGAAATGGCTCAAAACAAGGTGTAAGCTTGAATTCCAGGTATTTATTTGTCAGGGGACCCATGTCGCCAGTGCCTGCACATCGGTCATGGATATCAGCCCTAAAGAAGGTCTTTACACTGGCCAGATCATCTTTACATATGGATTCTGGATAATCCCACAGTCTCGCTAGACCAAGCTTGTAAAACCAATCAAGAACAAATTTTAACCAAGGTCCCCTACCTGGCATTGATATTTTTTAATAATTCCTTAAGGAAAGGTCACTAAGCTCAGATGTAAACCAGAGGCGGGCCATATATGCTAAAGGCTTATATAATGCCAGAACAGCTATTCTTTTCAGGCCCAGATTGAAAAAAGTGGGGTCGGAGGGGCGCTGGACAGCAGAGATACAAGCTGCTGCGCAAAGCTATTCTCTACAGAGGCTAATTGATGAGTATCTGCATAGCCCCATACCTCAGCACCAAAAGGTGCAGCACTTTGCACCTTACATCTCATTCGCCTTACATCTAATGAATGAAAATGTGTCCTTTTATACAATCTCAGGATGGCATTGAATCTATATTCGATTAACAGCCTGCTCTTGGTGGTTTGGGCTAGCCATTTAAATGTATCTGTCAGTCTGTCCACTAAGTAGTTGAAACAATGTACTCTCTCGAGTACTTCAGTGCCAGCTCTAACGGCTAAACTCTTAGAAGCGCCCATCCCAAACACCATAAACTTGGTTTTGTTGGCGTTGAGCTCCAAGCCCCTGGCCATACAAAAGTCCAGAAATGTAATAATGAGGACTTGGAGCCCCATTGGTGTTTTGAGATGAGGAGAGAATCATCCACAAAAAGAAGGATAGGAACCTTCCTATTATTGAAAGTGGGTGAATCATTTCTGCAATCCATAAGTGCTTTCACTACATCGTTCATGTACAGAGTGAACAATGTTGGGACAAGTACGCATCCTTGGCGCACTCATGTTTGATGAGGATGCGATCTGCTAGTTCGCCTTTTGTTCTCCAATGCACTTGGGCATAGTTCCTAGTGTGGACCTTTATGATAAGTGTGGAGTAGATTTCTTGGGACACCCATTTTTACCAGTACTCCCCACAAGTTATCTCTGGGGCTAAGATTGAATGCAGCTCTAAGATCGACAGAAGCAAATAGAGCTTTTGTTATATGAGTAGAGAGCATTTCCAGTAGAGAGTGGTGAATCTGAAGACCTGGTCAGAGGTACTGGTATTTGAGCGGGATCCTGCCTGTAGAGGAGATAAAATGTGCTCTTCTTCCACCCATTCCAGTAGTCTATCTAAAATCTGCCTTTCAAAGATCTTTTGCAAGACGTATTGGCCTGTAATTGGAGGGCGGACAGGCATCGCCCTTCTTGTAAATCGGAATGATTTCCGCCTCCCCCTGCCACCCCCATTAGTCAAGGATTTCCCCACCAGCCAAGATGGCATTGGATAAGGTTGACATCCAAATCTGGGGCTCTGGTTTATACATGTCGCCATGGATTTTATCTGGCCATGGGGCCTTTGGTGATTTTTGCAGGACAATAGCTCTTCCAGTGTCTTCAAGGGAGAAAACTATTTGATCACCTCCTTCTAAGTCAATTATGGGTATATCAGTGCAAGATCCTACCTGGTCAGAGCCCAGAGTAAAATCACTGATTTTTGTTCCATCATATAACGTAGAAAAATGGGTCACCCACTCTTCGGGTTGAATATGGTGGTGAAATGTTTCCATCTTATCTGTGTGGGCCTTCATTGCTATGAGCCAGAAGGATTGGTTATCTTTCATTTTGGCAGCTGCAAGCATGTCACACTAGATCTTATCGTCCCAATTCCTTCTGGCTTTGCTCATAGCAAGGTTATGATTATGTCTTGCATCTATAGTCCTTACTCGATAACAATCCTTAACAGCCAGCCTTAGCGCCCGTTTGGCTATTGCTACTTTCATCATTATACCAATCAGCCACCTTGCCCCTATGAATTTTCTTTTGATCAGTTTCCTTGTAAAATGTACTCTGTAGCTTGTGGAAAAACTGCTGATGTATATTTAGTATAGGGATGGCTGAACTAGGAAAGCCTAAATAATCAGACAGCTAGGCAACAAACAAAACATAAATCTCTGCATATAGTTTCTGATTTGCCAAAACATTTAGCCAAGAAACACAGCTGCAGTTATTAGCTAAAATGGGTTCAGGCATGATGGTGTTAGTCATATTATTATTTATCCTTCTCAGTGCTTCCCCAGTCAAAGTTAAAAATAGAGAATTATGGTCGCTATCTTCACGGGGGTCCTCTCTCATATCACCCAGTAGCGGGCATAGTCTTACATCTAAGAAAACGTAATCAATAACACTGGAGGGAAGACCCATTTAAATGTGTCTGCTCTCACAGGGTCAGAGGTAATTCGCCCTTTGCATGCTCTTAATACTCTAACAACTGTCATAGAAGCTAGTTTTAACGCAGTAGCAGAGAAATTGCTTCGGGTTTCCCAGTCAAAAGGGGGATATTCCAGAGTTCGTCCTCTGTCTCTAATAGCTCAATAATATGAAAGGAAGGTTCAAAGGATGTATTGAAATCTCCTGCAATTATTTTCTTAGTATTAAAATGAAGGGACTTGATTATCTCATCAAAAATTAAAAGGGGAGAGGTTGTGGCCTAACGGCAAGGGCAGTCGACCTTGAAGCTGGAGAACCGGGTTCGAGTCTCGGCAGGGACGCTCAAAATCCTGTGATTCTGGGCAAATCACTTAATCTCTCTCTTCCTTAAAAAAATAAAAATGAATGTGTCCACCTGTAATGCAACTGGTGCTCATGTAAAGTGCTCTGATACCTTTGGGTCTAGTTCATGCTATATAAAACGTCCAAAAAAAAAAAAAGTTATAAAATAGGGGACTCACTGCAAGTTGGGACAGATCGAACATATACATTTATAAAAGCCAGTCGAATTCCTGTGGGCAATGTTACTGTAATCCACATTATGTCAGGGCAATCAGCCACTAGCAGAGTGGGTAAACTCAGAAAGTCATTTTTAATCAAAATCAACAACCCTCCGCTAGCCCTCCCCGATTTCTCTGAGGGTTTGGCTTCAACATGGGCTGTGAATTGTGTTGCTCTGCGGAAGACTGGCTGATGGCCGGTTGTGTCATGCTGGACCTGGAACGGGCTTTTAACACGGTTGAGTGGCCCTTTATGTTTGCGGTGCTCCGTTGCTTTGGCTTTGGGCCGTACATCTTAAGCCTTATTCAATTACTATACGGGGCTCCTAGGGTCCGGGTGAGGCTTGGGACTCTCTTTGCTGACCCTGGCACCTCGCCAGGGGTGCCCTCTTTCCCCCTTGATCTTTGCCCTAGTTATTGCGCCACTAGCAATGGCGCTGCGAAACTCAGCACCGGAATGGGGGATACGGCTTGGGGATGGCATGCATGCGATTTCGCTTTATGCGGATGACATTCTGCTGTATGTTAAGGATATTCTAGCGATCCCACGAGTCATCCCGGATACGTTGCGGTCCTTTGCATCTCTGTCGGGGCTGGGTGTCCTGCTTATACCCCTTTTACCCTGATATGGAAGATCCGAGTTGGGAGGTGGACGAGACGGTAGTGCACTGGCAACCGGTGGTGTTCAGATATTTAGGCATCCGCATCTACCATAATGATTGGGATCTTCTGGACGGTAATATTACTAGGGCGGTTACAGCACTCAACTCTCAGATTGAGTTTTGGAAGACGCTTAACCTTTCGGTTATAGGTAGAGTGGAGTTAATTAAAATGGTCATGTTGCCGCGTCTCCTTTATTACCTCTCTAATCTACTGCTTTACCTACCTGTGTCCTTTTTCCGCTCCCTGGAGAGCATTGTGAGGGACATCATTTGGAATGATTTGCGGTGCAGAGTGGCATTAGTGAAGTTGTATCCGCCTCGATCGAGGGGCGGGCTGGCTCTACCCAACCTGGAACATTATTTCTTGGAGTCTCAAATTCTGTGGGTTGCAAAATGGTTGGAGCGCTTGCATTTATCTGACTTGGCGAAGCGTGACCCCCCCATACTCCCAGGACAGGATCCTCTCCATATTCCATCCTTGTAACAAATCACACACACCTCTTACTTTACTAGTTCAGATTGTGCGGAAATGTTTTCGCAAGGCGCTGCGTCTTACTAAGCACGTCACACCGTACGCACCCGTGGTGCCCCTGTT
Organism: Calotriton arnoldi; assembly: GCA_963921515.1. Lineage (NCBI taxonomy): Eukaryota > Metazoa > Chordata > Amphibia > Caudata > Salamandridae > Calotriton > Calotriton arnoldi. The sequence continues at coordinate 383,816 of CAWUFW010004502.1, read as the reverse complement.
GGGTATGCCAACAGTGCAGGGACGAGTTCAGGGTTCAGATCTTACTGACTGGATGGAGGCTGGTATTACTACCCTAGGGGATTTGTATGAAGAGGGCGCATTACGGTCGTTCCTCACTATTGCGGATGAAGACGGGGTTCCCCCGGGCCAATTTCTGAATCATGCCTCCTGGATAGCTGCTATGAGGCAATGGTGGGGGGACATTGTGCAGGAGCCTCCAACACACCTCCTCCTGCAATATGGGCATTTGATGGGCACGGGATGCCACCTGGTGAAGTGGTTTGCGGAATCGATCAGGGAACATACTCTGGTGGACTTAACGCCATTGCGAGTCAAGTGGGAGACAGATCGGGGACGGCCCTATTTGGAGAAGGAGTGGCCGATGGTGTTGGAGAGTCCCAAACAGGTCCCCAGGAATGCTTGTTTCAGATTGATCCAATTCTACATTGTTCACAGGGCCTATCTCTCCCCCAACAAAATCAACAGATATTTTCATAGGCAGGATACGTGCTGCCCGCGCTGTTGGCGGGTAGATGCTGACCTATTACACATGCTCTGGTCCTGCCCCAGTCTGCGTACATATTGGGAGGGGGTACTTGAGGCACTGGCCACTAGCACGGACAGGGAGGTGCTGCAAACTTGGTAGGTTTGCATCACCGGAGTGTTTTCAAGAAGCAAAAAGCACAAAGCATCCACTAGGTTTCTGGATCTGGGCTTCATTGTGGCCAAATGACTAATTACTTGCAGGTGGAAGACGCAGGAGCCCCCGCTTCTGAAGGCTTGGTTTCTATCCATGCTGAAATGGGTGAAGGCAGAGGCGGTTTCCTTGGTAATTGAGGATACGTTGGGGCTGCGTAAATTCCCCATCTCCGCTGCATGGAACGCAATGCTGTCTACACTGCAGGGGCTGTTGGCTCCGGACGACCCCATGGATGTTCCTACTCCGGACTGATAGTGTGTAATGCATTTGCAAGACCTATGACCTGAGCTGTGATGTGATTCGCCGACAGCATCCTTTACACCCCACACTGTACTGTTATTCTTTTTATAGTCAGGGTGTGCACCCCTATGATAGTCGACTGGGTTCTGTCTCATAACGTTTGGGATTTGTGACTCGTTGCTTACCTTTATGTGGCTTCTGTTTCCTTCCTATTTTCCCTTTTTGATAGTGTTCTTATGTTCGATATTTTTATAAGATTGTTTGATTATATAAACAGACTGATGTGATATGTGGAGTGAAGCCATACGAGCTGTACATATGTACTTGTAATGTGATTGCACAGTTGAGTTACATTGTACCACACTGAGATTAAACAGTATTGTTGATGGAGGGAGGAGGCTCTGTGATTGCTGGGGTATGCCATCTGACGCTCCCTATTGCACCTTATGATTCTGTTGTGACCTTGCCGTTGAGCTACAGATTTGTAAGTTGATCCTGACTAATTATCTACTGGTGCTGAATGATAAGTTCTATGATGACATATTGTCTTTTTTCTTACTTTATGTACAAAACTTTAATAAACAGATCAAACAAAAAATTAAGACTAGGCTGTGAATCATTACCCTCCTTAAGCCCTACTGGCTTTAGGGCTTGCGGATTTCTCCTCAAAACATGCTCGGCTATATCTAGTATATCACCATTCCAACCCATACATATTACATCATTGGTATCACAACTAAAAGTTTCCTCAGAAATTCTATTATCACTCGGATAAACATTTCTTTGAGCAGAGATTGTAAATAGTTCATTGCGGGGGTTCAGCCAATCAACAGCGTTCAAATTAGACACTTCATTGTGCTCAAAGATGTTCGAACCCTGGTGGCCGGGATTGTGAAGATTCATAGAGTAGCCCCGTGCTGGGCTGGTAGTTGGAGGTAAGGCCTTAATCCTGATTGCAGTCTCTTGTCCCCCTGGGAGTTGACATATACATAATTCAAAATGTATAAGGCTCTCCGCCAGCCATTCAGTGCTCAGCAAAACCAATATGCAGTGGCGGCTCGCATAGGGCGTGCTGTGGGGCGGCGGGGGAGGGGCAGGGCGGGGGGGTAGTAAACTCGGACATACGACAGAACAGGCCCTTCCGTCGTATGTCCGAGTTTACTACCCCCCCAACCTGCCCCGCCCCCGCCCTACCGCCCCGCAGCACGCCCTATGCGAGCCGCCACTGCCAATATGTAATTGTGAGTAGGTGAATGTGTCGTGCATCTCTTGTAGTAAGTGAAATCTGGTCTGATTATGGAAAAACATTTACTTTTTGTCCTAAGCCAGTGGATGACTTTATTAAACAGGGCGTTTAGGTCCTCAAAGGTACCTGGGGTTGGTTTGGGCACTTGTGTCAAGTAGATTGTTCTCTTTGGATTGGTTTCAGGGTTGATTGATGGTGGGTATGCCTGGGTATTCAAGGTATGCTGCCATTGTAAATAGGGTCTCCTCGAGCCATAGTATTCATTACTCCTCACAGGGCGATGAGTTATTAGTTTGAAATGCTATAGTTTGTCGGTGATTAGCCTACTGCGTTATTGTCGAATCCTTGTGACGATGAGAGGAGTGGACCCCTGGCTGACTAAATGCTCTCGTAGCATATTTGCCCCTCCCATCATGTATGAACTCCTCAGGTTGAGCTATTTGCTTAGGAGGCCCCGGTCTCGTATTGGAGCATTGTGATATCATCTGAGGTGATTCCCCTGGAGCAGCTGTTGGCCCTGCGCACAGTGTTTGTTGGAGTTGCTGTATACTCTGGGGTCTTCCATTGCACGGACCTCCACAGCCAAAATGATCGGTTTTTAGGTCCGCAATCTGGTCAATTAGACTTAAACGTAAGCTTTTTTAAATGGTCTAGCTTTTGATGGAGTGTTTGTAAATCAACCCCTGTCGCTTGATGGGTGTCACTATTAGTTTGTTCAGCAGTCTTTTTGTGGTAAGTCCCGCGGATTCTATAACTAGCTGGTCTGAGGTTAAGGAAGTGAATCTATTGGTGCATGGTATATTCGGAACCATGACAACTGTGGGTGTCAGTGGCTGTTGAACTTTACTCTTTGAGTCGATAGAGAGATAGTTTTTGCTGAGTAGAACCTAGTTCCGCTATTGGAGGGGATTTTAATGTGGAGTCAGTAGCAATGATTAGTTTAGACGAGTCTTCATATATATCATTGGTAACCGCACTGGAAATAGTTGAAGTTTTAACTTTAGTAAACATGGCCGGGACCTTTGGTGATTTTCCCTTAGAAATAGTGGTTTTGGCTTTAAGCATGGATTCCACTTCCTCAATTAGATTATCAATTGCATCTAACGTAATATGATTAGTTTTGGCATGGGAGGAGCCTGATTTATCCCTGAAGGCTTTCTTGGTTTCTTGGCACGAGTTGCAGCTTTCATAACATCCCTGCCTTTCCTTTCCCCATGTTCAGTTAGAGCAAGACAGCTGGTACAAATTACAACAATATATGGTCCAAAGAAAAATAAAACAATTTTACTTGAAGCACAATGGATGATGGATTGCAGGGCAAAGAGGGTAGGTCCTGCTCAGCCTCTTCCGGGTGATATCTTGGCCTGGTCTTGGCCTGGGCACGACCCGTGCGTGTCCCGCGCTGGGGGAGCGACGAGGCACTTAAGAGCGCGACAGTCCTTCCTCCAGCCCGCCCTGCCCTGCCATACAGCTGACTGGGGGACATAGTCCCACCCTAGTCCGTGGAGAGAAACCCCGGGCTGCAGATTAGGGATCAGGAATCATACAGTTTCCTACCAGTTATATCCTGGGAGAAACAGCTATCACATCGCATGCGTTACAACGCATGCGATTACAACGCCATCATTACAACAACCGCATTGTTACATCGCAGTACCATTACAACGCAACTCGTTACAACGACTTGCTCTAGGGGGCGCTCTAAACTAAGGAATAGTATACTATTACAACACCTTCCCTAGTGTTGCACACACTGGTGTTGGAATAGTAAATTATACTATTTCTAAGTCCAGCGCACCCCCTAGAGCAAGTCGTTGTAATGACTTGCTTTGTAATGGTACTGCGATGTAACAACGCGGTCGTTGTAACGACCGCGTTCTAATCGCATGCGTTGTAAACGCATGCGATGTAAAGGGCTATATTCATATCCTGGTCCAGTAGGTGGGAGCCAACTCCTGTTTTAATGGTTGGGCTTCTCGGCCTCCATGGAGGGGCACCCTCTACTTGATCCTGCTTCAGGAGGGGCTTCCCTGCTTTTCGCCAATGTCTGCAGTGCGGAGGCCTCACTTTTAAAGGCCCCTTTTACAAGGCTCGCTACACCCGCCACGAGGGTCGCTTCTTGGCACAGCGACACCCGCACACCTCAGGAAATGGGCCAGCACCTCCAGGGGCCTCCACCAGTGATCCATGACTCAGTCTCGTCAGGGTGGGCGAGCCGTCTGCTTGTGTGGTCCTGTCACTGCTGGCTGTATATTCATAGTACAAAGTTGTGGATTTAAGAACACTAAATCCTTATCTCCCTCTGTGCACTTTTCTAGTCGATATTTTGTCCCAAATATTAGGGTCCTGATATTGTGAACAGTCAATATTCTTAATTCGATATTCCCTACTGCCATCCAAGGAGGGCCTTGCCAAAGTAGTTCTGCGAGTTTCATCCATGCTGACTCATTTTCACAGTGTGGCCTGTTAATCAAGATATGGAATTTTAGATATTTATGTTCTCAAGACGTCCAGTGCCATAATGCTGTTTGGTTGTTTCCATTATGCAGTTTATAAATAAATAAACAACCATTCTCAAAAAGAGGGCATGCTAACCTGTCACGTAATTCAAAACTCACCACCCGTTCCACCTCAAAGTGCCATGGCAGAAGGACAAATTCAAATAGTGCTGCCCGGCCATGGAAGGGACATCAGGATGGCTCATGGCTGGACCGGGTTATAGTCAATTTGAAGAAGACCAAGCACAGGACGTTGAGTTAATAGCCTAGACATAGATGCCCCTCTGTGATGGTATGGTGGCGCATGGCTGGAAGGGGTGGTAACCAGGAGGCAACCTGCCCTGTGATTATATTTGTGGGTAACTTCCTAACATCGGGTGCTGCTGAGGGTTGTATAAACACAGAGGGACGTACACCTGCGGATTTTGTGAAAATCTAAGCAAACTTCACAAATTCTGTGCAGTGCTTTGACATTCACAACTGTTTTAATGACAGTGAAGGAAGAATGATTTTTGTAGACTTAAATTTAAGCAAAATATCTATCTAAGTAACAACATCACTGACCTCTATAAATGATAACTATGCGGGTGTAATGAATTGAAAATTATACATTAACTAGTTGATAAAATTGCTAAATGTTACGTTTTACAACAAAATCAATTGCCGATTTCTTCAGCAAAAAAATTTGGCGAAAAGAAGTTTGATAATTGGTGTTTTTGCTGAAATAATTAGTGAAGAATCTACATAATTACTTTTTTGCTAATTTCTGTTCAAACAATGATTTAATGAAAATAAATGCAACAAGTTAAGCTGTTGTTTCTCATGAAGAAACTTTCTGCACACTTTTTCACCCCACAGCTAAAAAACAAAATTGTTCATGACGTTTGCAAGGCTTTGATAGAATTTCAGGAACAGACATGGAAGGAAAGTGTGTAAACCTCCCAGATACTTGTGCCTCTTTGACTGTCTCAGAGCTGCTTTGCTGAAGACCCATCACAAGATAAACGCATGGCCCGATCTACTCTTCCTGTGTGCACGCGCTGTAGGTTCACCTCTTATTTGCCTGAAGTAAAGCTGTTATTAGAGGTCCTTGCTAGAGGTGCTCATATGAGCTGGAATGGGTCACCTCTTCTCTTACCTGCAGAAGTGTACATGGTCAGGTTGCACAAGCAGGTGTTTGTGGTATTATTAAAATACTCATCTGTGGCACATGGAGGGGACTGGGCCGAGGCTGCAGAGAAAGAGAGGGAAGGAGAGGGAGACAGAAAGGGTACAAGTTAGTGAAATCATTCAGGCCCCTTATCCACCTCGAAGCCCTTCTTCAGCGTGCAACGTGCAACAATCCATAAAGGAACCAACAACACTGTACCCTGCTCCGAGACTGCCAGCGTCCAGTTATTTTTATAAAATATAATACATACGCAGGAACATAGGTTAAGAATGAAAAAAAGTTGCAGGATTGCAGCAAAAAAGCCCCTCCTACTGAACATCCTCCCACTGAGAAACACTCAAGGGTACCTAGTAAAGGAGTAATGCTGTCCTTTTTCTCTGATATAGAGGTATACAGAAATTCAGAGGGGAGAAGGTGAAAGCACAAAGGGATTTAAATCCTCACCTGTGCACAAAATGCTGACAGTGAGCGCAACACCCAGCCAGGTCTTCATCTTCGAATCTCTGAACATACATGGCGGAGGGGAATGTAGACCAGCGTTCATATGACTGATTTTCTTGTCACCCCTTTACTCCCGTACAGTGTCATTCGGATGGTGACTGACTAGGATGCTACGCTGACTACTCTCCTCTGCTTCAGCCTGAAATGATGAAATGGTGAAGTAGGAAAGGATATAGGGCCTGATTACGGTGGTGGTGAGACCACTACCGACAGGCTGTCAGTGGTGGTCACACCGCCATCGGAACCATTATTACTGCCTGCTGCATTAGGATGGTGGGCGGAGGGATGGCGGTTGGAAAGACCTACTGCCACACATCCGACAGGGTCCTTGAGCCAGCCGGTGCGGCGAAGGGGGTTGTGGTCCCTATTATGGTGGCTGTGCCTGCCAGTCACCGCCGTAGGGATTACAATGTCCCTTTCTGTTGGCCTTTTCATGGCGGTTAGCCTGCCATGAAAAGGCTGTCAGAAAGGGACTTTGGGGACCGGTAGCGGGCTCCCATTCCCCCCTGGCCCTCTGATGTGGGCACTGGTGCCCCCCTACATGTTCCTGAACCATGTGGCAGGCACCACATGGTGCCTGCCACGTAGTGCAGGGATATGTAAAGTGACACCTTTTAGTATTGCGGGTTGTGCTGCAGCCAGCAGCACCCGCCACAATACAAAAGGTACGCAATGCGACCCGTGTGGTGGCGGTCGCATCATAATGCCTCTTATGGGACTGCTGACAGCCTGTCGCGTGGTCCCGAGTTCCGATAGGGTGTCCGCCCGCCATCGTAATCAGCCCTTAATGTTTTTGGCGAGCTGGAGATATTGCAAGGATTATCTGTAGCTCGAGTTCAATACCTGAGTGGCCTGCACACAACGAAGGCACTGAGGGCTCAATTGGTGGCAGCATTGGCGTGGTTGACTAATGGCGTACTGGGGAAGCTAGTCTACCGGCCTAGCCAACACTTAGGATGAAAGATGCCACCAAGGCTGAGCAAGCCGGCGAAGGAGAAGGAGCAGACTGAGGCAGTACCATCTCGCGCAGGTGCTAAGTCTTTACCCCATCGTATCGGGGGTAGGAAAGTGGAGGACGCGGAGCATGGTACTGGCCAAAAACAAAAGCCGGGACCCGTAGGGGAAGCCGGGACTGCAGAAGGAGCTCTTGGGCAGTGCAGAAGCCATAGATTCCCAAGATTTTCTCTGCTGCTTTGGGCTAAAAGCAGCCGTTGAAGGGACTCGACCTGGAAAGTACAAAGGGTGCTGCAGCGTATGATGTTTTACGGAACAGGACTCAGGAGTTGAACACGACGGAAACTGTGAATACCAGTGTGGGTCTACAGCAGTCGAGGGGCTTTACGGTGCAAATTTTGTCAACATGACTGACAACCTCGGAGAAGGAGCGCAAGAGATTAATTTGTTAGGGATAGACACTGTGGCTATTGCAATGGCCATGAGCATTTTCGATTGGGGTGGAGGCAAAGAGCAAGCCAAGGATTCTGTAGGGGGGCCTCAAATGTGACATACCTGCTACATGTATAGAGAGATTATTAAAGACCCCTGATAAGTTGGGTTCATTGGTAGAGGGAGCTTCCCCAGAGCAAGGCAATACGCTTTATCGCTTACAGATGATTCTGACATTTCTGGTTTAAGTAGGAGGTTATCAGATGAATAGTCTGTTTTAGGAGCCTCTGGTGGTAGCCTCAGCAGTGGTTTTAGTAAGCCTGTTACTCAGAAACAGCACCTGGTCCTGAAAAGGCAGAAAGAGAAGGACCTAACCTATGGGAAAGGGCAAGAAGCAGGTCCAAAAGTCACCAAGCAGTTAAAATGGGACTACTCAGCTACCCACTAGTTCTATGAAGATAATAATGCAGGGACAGGGGGTCTGTCTCCGGGTGAGTCATCAACGGGCACAGGATCTGTAGAAACCCCTTCCATTGAACTTATTTATAGTGCACTGAAACAGATGCAAGGGGAAGCCCAGTCAAAGAATAGGAGGGCTCATCTGGCTACTAAATAGCTACAGGGGGCGATCTCGAAGGTCAACAAGATCTGTTCAGAAATGGCAGAGAAAGTTACGGCAGTGGAGGACCGGACTATGGCAGTGGAAGCGGATGTTGGAACCCTGCAACGGCATGTTGAAAAACAGGAATCTCAATTTGTCGACGTCCAATGGAAACTAGAGGACTTTGAAAATCACCAAAGAAGAATCATTTGAGGTTTTTAGGTCTGGCAGAAAATGTTGAAGTGAGAGATATTAGGGCATTCATGCCGGGCTTATTAAAAGGGACGTTCCCGGACCTCTCCCTCTGGGACTGGGATTGAGAAGTACAGCGGGTTCACAGTTTCCCCTTAATGATGAGGGAAAATCATCAAATAGATCAAGTGGAGAAGCCAAGGGTGATCCTGGTTTTCTTCGATTATTTCCTTCTCCAGAAGGCAATATATGACAAAGCCCGGCTTGAGGCACATCACTGCTTTCAAGGACATACGTTCTTTGTTCTCCCAGATTTCTGCCCTGTCACTGTGGAAAGGAGGTGGCGGATATGGCAGATGTTTATTCCATTTCAGGAGCTGGAATGTCAGGTCTTTTTGATGAATCCGGCCCGTTTAAAAGTTATCTTGGGAAAGCCCGGATGTTTTACTTCAGAAATAAAGGCTCAAGAATATTTAAAGGAGATTTCAGGGGGGCCGACGGGCTCTGGATTTGGCTGATAAGATGGTAGCTGGGCAATAGCCTGGTGGGTGGAACTGTAGCCTCCCCTTCCCTATTTTTCTCTAGGTATTTTGTCTTGATTGGGGGAACCCTTGTTTTCTTTTTTCTCTCTCTCTCTTCTTCTTCTTCACTAGCTAAAGAGGTCTTTGAATGGTAGGCTGGAGCTGGGAGGGGGTGGTGGGTGGTGTACAGTGGGTGTCATCACTAGGGTCATGTTTGACCTCTTCCTCAGTGGCGGCTTGTGGGTGGGGAGGTGTGCTTTCTCAGGGTGGTGGGCAGTGGGTATGCGTGGGTTGGTTGGGGAGGAGGGTGAGCAAAGCAGATAGATGCATGTTTATGTTAAAGCAGCATGTGGGTGAGGAAATAGAGAAAGAATCAGTGGACACTGTGTGGCATCTCTTTTTTCATTGCACTTTATGAATAATTTACAGATTGCTATTGTAAATATATGTGGGCTTAATAATCGGTTAAAGAGACAAAGGGTGGACGTCGATCTGCAATTTTTGAAGACAGATATAGTCTGCATGCAGGAGACGCATATAGAGAATGGACAGCGGGATGTTTTGGATGGTTTGGGATATCAAACGGTTTGTTGTACCTCTCAAGGTAAATGCACACAGGGGTGGATATTTTGACACAGAAGCGTATTTGCAATGTTCCACGTTCTAGTACAGACAAGTATGGCCAGTGGGCTACTGAGGAATGCTGTTTTCCCAGTGGGTCTTTTACACTTTGCTCTGTATATGGTTCAGTTGAGGATGACCTTGCAGTTTTTAATTGGTTGAATAATGAATTAGCTTTATGGCCACTTATTTTATGCAGGATTTTAATATCAATTTAGCCTTTGGGGTTCTCAAGGCGGGTTTTCAATGTTATCAATGCAGTAAGCCTAAGGTGTAGATCCCTGATAGATTTGGGGCTCACACACGGTTTAATGGATGTTTGGGCTGAGAAGGCAATAGCTGACCCCATCTTTACATTCTTTTCTGTTCCCCACCGGGTCCATGATCTGCTGGACTATTTCTATTTATCTCAGGGTCTGGTGCAGGAATCTCAGGTCACTAAATAGCCTAGGGTTATGTCAGATCATAATCCTATGGTGTTAGAGGTAAAAATGTTTCACTCTCTGAGTCCTCGCCGGAGTTGGTTGTTTGAAAAAGCATTATTACTGGATGCAGAGTACATAGAGTATATGAAGGAGTGGATCCCAGTCTTATGACTAATAATGTAGGCAGGGTTTCAGTAGGAGTGATCTGGGGCACCTTCAAGGCAGGTGTGCGAAGGAAGACTCTGAGGTTTAGTTTGGAACGCCAAAGAGAAATCTCTTGTTTGATTTGTTTGAGGCATTGTCAAAAGCAGAAAGTCTCCTGATTGATGCAGTTTCTGCAGGGTCAGACATTGATCTTGCACAAATGAAAGTTGCAATTGCTAAGGCTGCAATTACAGACATCTCTGTAAAAAAAATCTGCTGGCAAATATACTGTCTGCATACAGAACTCTTATTAATATAGTAAAAGGGTGGGTCATTTGTTGGCAAACCAAATAAGACAATCTATAATTCAGGGGCAGATTAAGGAAATTCGGGATCCTCCGAGGGAGGTAATACCTGACTCAAAAGGGATAAGGGCACCCTTCCAAAGGTTCTATCAGCAGTTGTATACTATTGATCCAGGGGAGAGGGCTGTTGACATGAGGGGATACATGGATTCAGTGTTATGTGAAACTTTAAGTGCGGAAAACATGCTGTCACTAGAACTGCCTATTTCAGAGGAGGAAATTGGAATGGCCATTGCTAGTTTAAAATCAGGGAAGGCTGTTTGGATGGATTTTATACAGAGGGAGTTCTATAAGACCTTTTTGGCCACCCTTAAAGGTTATATTCAGGTCCAGAGGGGGGCAGATCCTCCTGACTCGTAGGCAATGGCTAATATAGTACTCCTCCTGAAAAACAATAAACGTGCCCAGGGAATTAGGTTCTTATCACCCGATAACGCTGATGAACGGAGATGCTAAGATCTATTCCAAAATCTTGGCAATGCGATTATCTGCTGTAATTAGCACTTTAGTCTCCCTGGTGCAGCATGGATTTATCCTGGGAAGAGGTACAACTGACCATATCCGTAGGGTTATTACTTTGTTTGATGTGGCCAAAACATCAGGAGACCCTATGGTGTTAATACTTTTGGATGCTAAAGAAAGCGTTTGACAGGGTCTCCTGGCAGTATCTCTGGGCGGCTATGGCAAATAAGGATATTGGCCCTGAGTTTCTGAAGACTGTGAAAGCCCTCTATCAGAATCCAAGAGCTAAGATCCCACTGATGGCGGGTTACTCACAATCAGTGATGATACAACGAGGTACAAGGCAAGGATGTGAAAACACATTAATTTGGCTCGAGGTCTACACTATTACTTGGTGCCTACTGGCATCCTAGGCTGCTCACCAGTATCTAAACACGACTAAATGAAGTTCTCATGTGGGCAACCCATATAGGGAAACGGAGTCCCATCACTCACCAACAGGTGACATGCTTCATCATCTGGGATCTCCTCCCGGCTGTAACCCCTAGTACAGCCGAGGGCTACAACCCCCTCACTGTGAGGGAGGAGCGCAGGGATGTTTTGTAGGATCTCCTAGGATATACTAAAATCCAAAGTATGATGAGCTATAGCGTCTTATTTAGTGATGGGCGCAGTGCAAAAAAGAACAAAAGTGGTGATATTAAAACTGACTACTAAGAAAATAACTGTTTATTATATATCTCTTAGTGTCATAGTTAAAAACAGTGCTAAGGCAGTTTTGAAAAAATAAAAACTGCTATTGTCTAGTTTAGAGGGTTGGTCTACATGTTTCAGCTATAAATGACCTAAAGAGTGTCTAGCCTTCCTCAGGACCTAAAAAGTATAAGCTACTGCGTAATAAGTGCAACAAAATTATGTATATTACTAGTGTGAAATGGAAATGAAAAAATGGAAAGATACAACTTATCGCACCAATTTTTTCATTTCGAGGCACGTCATAGAACTTGTGTGAAAAAGCACAAAACAACATAAATGATGTGTTAGGATACTGGTATAGCAGTGTAAAAAAGTAATATAGGAGCTAGTAATGAATAATCAATCTCCTCTTCACACTTTATGTGTTACAAATTATAGATATGTAATTACTTACCCGAAGTGTGCGGGTAAAAAACCTCACCTCACCTGGCCACTGCTCAGGACGTGAGGCACCGCTCTAAAGGAAAATAACACAAGACCAAACTTAATAAAACTATAGAAGTCTGGTTGTGGCTTCCAAAAGTTTTTCTTTTAAAACAAATTAATCTAAATGTAAAATCGCGGTGGTATAAAACTATCAAAGCAAACACAAGTGCTACCAAAAAAGCCACAGTGATCATATGTATTGGGGCGCTTGGTGCAGTGGTATTTTTGAAGACGATCCTCTCTACGTGTAGATCAAAAACCAGCCAGGAGACTGTTGCAAAACGTGGACCCAGGATCTATGAGCCCAAGTCTAGCGGTGTACGTGTAACGCAAACCGCATGTTTAGCAAGCTAAGTAAATAAACACTGACTTGGAAATACACGCCAAACCAAGGAAAGGGTTGGACAGTAACCACAAGATGCTATGGTCAGGGTGTACAGGTTTGAGTCAGACATTAAGCATGCAGCGTGCTAAACAAACACACAAGAAGAACAGACGACTTACCTATCCGTCAGTACCCCGGGCTTCTCTGAGCCATGGATGGAGGTAACCCGATACGGATGGAAGTCCTTTTTATGTGCGTGTCAATTGGAAAATGAGGCACACCGGCAGAACCTTTGTCGCATCCCAGTGACGCAACACTATCCCTGTTGAGTACTGGGAAATGTAGTTCCCGCGGTTGTTTCTCACCGCATCACCGCCAGGCGCTACTAAACCAATATAGTTGGAGATAGTTTAGAAATCATGTAACAAGGGTTATTGAGGAAATTGACCTCTCTACCGTTAGAAGAACTGGACTGGTACGCCAGTCATTGAAACGTGCTGCCAATAACAATCGGGAAGCACTACTAGAAATTCAAGAGCCAAAACCTCCCATTTCCAGACTTACATGTGTGAGCACGTTCCATGAACTGTCTAATAAGATCCAGCAGACGATCCGCAAACATTGGAGGATCTTGAATATTGAACACGCGAACTTGCCTCCCCCGCTGTTTGCTTTTAAGAGGAGTTTGAACCTGAGAGAGTCCCTGGTACATACTCGACCCAGGAAACCTGTACTGAACAGGTCTACTCAGGCAACCCTTTGGAATCTGCCGCCAGTACAAGGACACTTCCCGTGTGGGACATGCTCTGTCTGCCCACAAACGAAACATTCTACTACTATTGAGATCCGGACAGCTAGACCATGGTCCCAAATGCGACACACAAACTGTAATAGTGATAACCTGATTTACCTAATTACATGTCCGTGTCAGTTACGCTATGTGGGGATGACCACGCATAAGGTTAAACTCCGCATCTCAGAACACAAGAGCACCATCAGATGCAGTAAGCAGGCTACGAAACTTACTAATCACTTCCTGACCTTTAAACATACGGCAGATGAATTACGTTGGACTGTGCTTGAGCAGCCCCATATTCCCGCGCACATAACAGATATATCCAAATTCCTCTTTTTGAAGGAACAACGTTGGGTATTCAAATTGCAATGCGATAAGACGGGTCTCAATGATGAGATTCCGTGGACCTTACTTTAATCTTTTCAGGGGTCGAAGGGTAAGGACTGTGCACAGCAATCACAGTAAAAGGGATGGTCATCCCTCATGGACTATTACCATACGACTGCGTCTGAATAGGTACAGTGGATCTGCAGTCGAGATAGAATTTTGCTTCAAACTCATCCCTACTTATAAAGTCTCTTACCAACTATTACACCTTATAAAGATCAATGAGGGTACTCTATAGTGCACACACAGTGATCTGATCCAATGTCTTTCTGATTGGGGCCACTGTACATTGACATTGATAAGAGGATTTAAATAACCATTACCGGCAACATAGGTTATCTTCATAAGCATCCAATATAAGATTCCTCAGTTGCAGAATTATAGCAGCCTTCAACCGTGCTCTCGGACGGGGTTTTGGGGACTACAAATCCCATCATGTTTGGCGGTTTGGGTAGTTGTTTGTATTGCGATGCTTTTTCTACACAGGAATTCACATTCTTTCAGGGACTGCTTTCTACAGATACATCAGATGCTGAAAAGTCATTATTATTGACGCAATATTGCTGCGTTTTGATACACAAAAATTATTTTTTCTTAGTCTCTAGAGCAGCATACACATAGCAGCCACGAACCATGACTCTGGACGTCACTTTGTAAACCACAATTCCCATCATCATTGGCGCCTTGTGATTTTCATACAGTACGAGGCTTTTTTCACAACTAGTCCTCGTGGTTCTTCTAACAGTAGGGAGGTCAATTTTCTCAATAAGCCTTATTACATGATTTCTAAACTATCTCCGTCTATATTGGTTTAGTAGCGCCCGGCGGTGATGCGGTGAGAAACAACCGCCGGAACTACATTTCCCAGTACTTAACAGGGATACTGTTGCGTCACTGGGATGCGACAAAATTTCTGCCGGTGTGCCTCATTTTCCAATTGACACGCACATAAAAAGGACTTCCATCCATATCAGGTTACCTCCGTCCATGGCTCAGAGAAGCCCGGGGTACCGACGGATAGGTAAGTTGTCTGTTCTTCTTGTGTGTTTGTTTAGCACGCTGCATGCTTAATGTCTGACTCGAGCCTGTACACCCTGACCATAGCATCTTGTGGTTACTGTCCAACCCTTTCCTTGGTTTGGCGTGTATTTCCAAGTCAGTGTTTATTTACTTAGATTGCTAAACATGCGGTTTGCGTTACACGTACACCGCTAGACTTGGGCTCATAGATCCTGGGTCCACGTTTTGCAACAGTCTCCTGGCTGGTTTTTTATCTACATGTAGTGAGGATCGTCTTCAAAAATACCAGTGCACCAAGCGCCCCAATACATATGATCACTGTGGCTTTTTTGGTAGCACTTGTGTTTGCTTTGATACTTTTATACCACCGCGATTTTACATTTAGATTAATTTGTTTTAAAAAAAAAAACTTTTGGAAGCCACAACCAGACTTCTATAGTTTTAATAAGTTTGGTCTTGTGTTATTTTCCTTTAGAGCGGTGCCTCACGTCCT
Organism: Calotriton arnoldi; assembly: GCA_963921515.1. NCBI lineage: Eukaryota > Metazoa > Chordata > Amphibia > Caudata > Salamandridae > Calotriton > Calotriton arnoldi. The sequence goes on along the minus strand of CAWUFW010004502.1, from coordinate 368,540 downwards.
GAGCAGTGGCCAGGTGAGGTGAGGTTTTTTACCCGCACACTTCGGGTAAGTAATTACATATCTATAATTTGTAACACATAAAGTGTGAAGAGGAGATAGAGTATTCATTACTAGCTCCTATATTACTTTTTTACACTGCTATACCAGTATCCTAACACATCATTTATGTTGTTTTGTGCTTTTTCACACAGGTTCTATGACGTACCTCAAAATGAAAAAATTGGTGCGATAAGTTGTATCTTTCCATTTTTTCATTTCCATTTCACACTACTAATATACATAATTTTGTTGCACTTATTACGCAGTAGCTTATACTTTTTAGGTCCTGAGGAAGCCTAGACACTCTTTAGGCCATTTATAGCTGAAACATGTAGACCGACCCTCTAAACTAGACAGTAGCAGTTTTTATTTTTTCAAAACTGCCTTAGCACTGTTTTTAACTATGACACTAAGAGATATATAATAAACAGTTTTTTTCTTAGTAGCCAGTTTTAATATCACCACTTTTGTTCTTTTTTGCACTGCGCCCATCACTAAATAAGACACTGTAGCTCATCATAATTTGGATTTTAGTATATCCTAGGAGATCCTACAAAACATCCCTGCGCTCCTCCCTCACAGTGAGGGGGTTGTAGCCCTCGGCTGTACTAGGGGTTACAGCTGGGAGGAGATCCCAGATGATGAAGCATGTCACCTGTCGGTGAGTGATGGAACTCCGTTTCACTATATGAGTTGCCCACATGAGAGCTTCATTTAGTCGTGTTTAGATACTGGTGAGCAGCGTAGGATGCCAGTAGGCACCAAATAATAGTGTAGACCTCGAGACAAATGAATGTGTTTTCATAGTCTTTTGGGAAAGTGTCTTTGTAGGTCATTAAATATTTTCCTGTGGACCCTCCTCCTCTCGGTTTTTGTACAAGGCAAGGATGCCCTTGTTCCCCATTGTTTGCTCTACATTGATTCGTTTATCAGGAGTATAAGTAATAACTCAACAATTCTTCCAATGTGTTTTCAGGGGTGGGGAACAAACATGTTGGCATATGCTGATGACCTGGCAGTCGTCACCCCTGACCCCAAGCCTGCACTGATAGAAATTGAAAAGGAGGCAGGCAGATTTGGGAGTTTCGCGGGCTATCTATTGACTCAAGATAAGACGTAAGTTGTTGTTAATGAGGAAATCAAATTTGTGGATAGATGGGTGGCTGAGTCTGCAGTTTATCTTGGTGTCAATATCAAGGCAAAAATTGAGAAGATCGTGGAAATTAGCTTGTATCCCTTGATTAAAAAATGAAGTTGGATTTTGGGAGGTTAAACAACTTACGGCTGTCTTTAATGGGGACAAGTAATATAATAAAAATGATTTTCTTGCCTAAGATTTTATACTTTTTCCAGGTCATCCCTCTCGAGGTGGGGAATGTGTGGTTTAAAGAGATAGATGCAATAATATCACGATTCTTGTGGGCTTATGCCAGGCCCAGCAAACAAAGGGCATGTTATAACATTTGGTAAATGGCATACAAATTTGTGTGAGGAAATTGACCTGTGTAAATCAGCTATCATATTTTGAGATTCTCAGCATGCAGATACATGCCTTTCTTCTACAGAGCTCCAGATGACATGATGAGAGCCACATTTGAGAGAAAGCCCCCAACAGAAGGTCCAACAGTCCATGGCGGTATTGCGCGACTGCTGTCACAAATGTGGTAAACTAGAAATAGAGCTCCCATAGCTGTGGTAGATTGTCAGTACCCACTTTTGAAATGTCCATGTAATATAGGAGTTTTCTCCTCGTATATCAAGGACAACTTGAGACTTTTCTGTGCAAGACCACCATGGTTTACAAGACTGTCTTACCCACAGGGACCAGCACTGGAAATGGTACATAGGCAGCAGCCTTGAGCTGGGGGGTGGATCTGATATAATTGCTGGTGGCATCATGTCCACAGCTTTAGTCTTCCCCATTGTGCAGCCAGTGGCGGGCCCCCCACCAGGAACACTCTCTTCACCCATGGTGAAAAGGAGGCTAGAGGAGGATACAGGGAAGTGTGGGTTGGACATCATTATTTTTAGATGGAAGTAGTGTTACCACCTTCATCTAAATCAGGCCGTGAAGGTGAGTCTTCAACAGCGGTATGGATTCTTCATGAGTAAACACCTTCATGTTCCAGTGAAGGAGGGAAGCTAACATGATACTGGTTGTGTACCGGCACCACAACCGGACCCAGGGTTACATTATATATTTACATCACATACATCAATCATCATTGCAGATAACTAAATTAATTGTAGTTGTATTATTTTTTAATGTTTGCGCTTGTTTAAACCAAAAAATGAATCAAACAGTATGGTGGTGTGTTGGGCAGCTTCTACTATAGCTTTCATTCAAGCTGTGCAAACATGAAAACTAGGAAAATAATGTTACACACCTGCCTGAAAGGGTCCACTAGACAATAAGACTGAATTTGTGGTGATTTCACTGTTGCTGCTACTGCCGCAGGTCTGCAAAGCAAAAGAGGGAGTTAAACAGCAGCATTCTCTCCAATGCATATTAATACAGCACTATCAATCAGTGCCCAGTGATGGATCGCACATAGCAGCAATCAACCACCAACAGAGGTTACAAATATAAATCAGCCACAAAGGCGTCACTGGAGGACAATATAATCATATCAATTCTCCATCAATCCATCAATGTGGACCACACAAGCTTATCAATCATCCACTAAGGAAAGGCTGCACATGCCCTCAAGGAGATGTAGCAGACATCTATCAATCACTCATCTATGGAAGACAGCCTATTACTCCACCACCAACATTAGGCACAAAGGGACCAATGGAGGACAACACATGCCTGCCATTCACAATTACACCCTCAAGGGAATTTAAAATAAGCTTGCCAATCAGCCATTAATTCAGGACATTACGCAGCGCTCCATCAGCCATCATTACATTAGGAGAGGACCACACATACCTATCAGGTTAGCACACAGCTGTCAAATACTCATCAGTGCAGGGCAGAGTATGATTATCAATAAACCAATGCAAGTCAACAGCACCTATCAATCCATCAATGAAGTACAACACGTGCTTGCCAATCAGCCATCAATAGAGAGAAGCATACAGCTATCCATCGATGATCAAAGTGTTAATAGTGAGAAACAGATACCTATCAGTCAGCCATCAATGGGATACAGCACGTGGCTGTCAATTAGTCATATTGCATCAGAGGATAACAGCGGAGGCTATCGATCTCCCATTGAAGCAGAACAACATACACCTATCGATCTGGATAGCACAAAATCACAGAGGAGAGCACATGGCTATCATTCACCCATCAGTGCATTAGTGCATCAGTGGAGGGCAACCCAAACCTATGAATCAGATATCAGTGGAGCACAGCAAGCCTATCAATCAGTTATCAACAGAGAATAGAATGCACTCGTTGGTCAGTGTTTAGGGAGTACATGCTAAAGATGGGTAGGAATGTCGAGGTTGCTCAGGAACTGCTGTCGTTGCAGTAGTACTCCTGTGAGGAGGGCTTGAACACTTAACAGAAGGAAGTTGCTGTGCAAGGGGGTGTTTTTGTGGTATCTACAGTGGTTTCCTGTTCGACTGTCCCCAGGGATATAAGAGGAGTTCTGCCCAGAAGCGAGGGTGAGGCAGAAGTGTTGGAGAAGGAGTGTTGCGAGTAGCCATGTGAGGTGAGTGCCGTTATATCAGCACCTCACACCTTAGGACGGGTTTCCTCAATTACGCTGCACTGACCCTGACCAACCCCCCACTCCCAAAGTTGTTTGTTCGAAACCAGGCTCTTTCAGTTTCCCATGTTTACCACCATCACCCTTTCCCCTGTGTGAGAAGTTGGCCTGGTATATGCTGTCCACTAATTAAAGTGGGCACCTTGACCAGTCCAAACAACCCTTATGGTGATTTAAGAGTTCAAAGATAACCTTAGAAAGCTATCCAAGTGGTAGCTGTAAAAAGAGCAGCCTTCAGGCTTAGTGTTGAGGGAATGTTAAGCAGGTTGTTTTATCAGAATGCAACCTTATAGTATTGGTTAAAGAAAAGGAGAACCACACAGTAGTTATAAAAATATGTATTTATTAATATAACACTCTCTAGTACATCACAATATCTGCTACGTGCAGATAAACACAAAGCACACAATACTGTAGCACAGAAACAATAGTAAATAGCACTAATACACAGTGGGCTCCAGGGGGAGACCAAACCATATACTAAAATAGTGGTATAAGAACCGGATCACTGATAGAATATCGACCCCCAAAATATCCCCATACACAAATATCGAGTTAAAAATATCGAGGTCAAAAATATCGACATCCTATATTTATAATGGTAAGTACAAAAATATCGGAAACAAAATATCGATGTAAAAAATATAGTTGTACAAAATATCGATTTTAATATATGTATAAAAAATAATATTAAATATATTAAATAATAAAATTAACTCATTTTTTTTATTAGATTTAATATACATTTTAACAAATATAACAAATAAATGTAATTTCAAAAATTTAAACATACGTATGTAAAATGTAATATATATATATTTACTTTAAAAAAATAAGAAACTATTTATTTTAATTTATTTTATAATTGTATATATATAAATTTACAAATAAATATATATATATATATATACATACACCAATAACATAAAATCTAATTAAAAAAATTATATTATAAATTAAAACATTAAACTATTTAAAAGTATTTAAACTTAAATTTTCCACATCAGTAAGTGCAACAGTAGGTAAAGTTTTGGCTAGCGGAGGGGTAAAACTTACTATTACCACTCCAGTGAGTGCAACAGTGGGGAAATTGTTGGATAGCGGAGGGGTAAAAATTACTATTCCCACTCCAGTGAGTGCAACAGTGGGGAAAGTGTTGGATAGCGGAGGGGTAAAAATTACTATTCCCCCTCCAGTGAGTGCAACAGTAGGGAAAGTGTTGGATAGCTGAGGAATAAAAATGACTATTCCCACTCCAGTGAGTGCAATAGTAGGGAAAGTGTTGGATAGCGGAGGGGTAAAAATTACTATTTCTCCTCCAGTGAGTGCAACAGTAGGGAAAGTGTTGGATAGCAGAGCGGTAGAAAATACTATTCCCACTCCAGTTAGTGCAACACTAGGGAAAGTGTTGGATAGCGGAGGGGTAAAAATTAATATTCCCACTCCAGTCTGTTCAAAATTAAAAGCAAACAAAATATCACCGACACAAAATATTTAAAAAATATATAAAATGAAAAATATTTAAAAAATCTAAAAAATAGAAACATAATATAATGTTAAATAGATATGACAAATAACTAGAAATATTATATTAAATAAATGTAAAAATAATTTACAAACAAATAACTATTTTTAATTAGAAATTATGTATAAACAAAACATTAATTATTACATAAATGTAATCTTTTTTATTTCCTACCCTATAACACCACACAATTCACAACACACATCTAAATTTTAAAAATAAATACCTCCATAATTAAGATAATTAACTATCAATTAAAGAAATACTATTAATTACAAAACAAATTAAAACAGATAAAAATGTATTTACTCCCCAAACTTTACACCTATAAAACCAAAACTCACACCCAAAAAATAAACAATTACCCTAATTAATTATCAATTGATGAATTAATGTTAATGATCAACTAATTATTAATTAATTAAACATAAATTATGTTCCACCCTCTACCCCTATAAACCCCACAACCCACACCTAAAAATCATTACACAATTTCAATAATTAATTTTAAAATAATAAATCAATATCAATTAACAACTACTTAATAATTAATTAAAAATGAATTACTTCCTACCCTTCACCACTATAAACCCCACAACTCACATCTAAAATTAATTACACAATTGCTATATTTAAATGTTTATTAATTAATTAGCATTAAATAATAAATAATTATTAATTAATTAAAATTAAATTACTTCCCACCCTTTACCTCTATAAACCCCACAACCTGCTTCTAAACAAATGACACAATTAACATAACTATTTACCAATTAATTAATTAACAACCAATTAATAATTCCTTAATAATAAATTACTTCCTACAATTAGCACTATAATATCTAAATTAAATAAATATTAAGACATTTAAAAAAATCATTAATTTATGATAATTAAGGGGCTCATTACGATGGCGGGCGGAAGCACAACCGCCGTGCTGGCGGATGCAAAAACCACCAGTTACCGCCGGCACGCAGCAGTCCACACGCCCGCCCAATTATGATGCGAAAAGCAGGCCAAACACCGCCGGCAAGCCAGCAACACCGTCCGCCATCAAAGTGCGCCCGTACACGTAGCGGCGCAGCACAACTGACACACACCGTCCGACAAAACACGTCCCGCCCGGCGTATAAATTACGATGCCGCAAACAAACGGCTCCCACGGCTAAGAGACACCGCACGTGAAAGAGAGGCGGTAACACGGACGCAGAGCACGGAAAACGAAGAAGCGGCATCCCGAGCATGAATCCAGCACTGCAGGCCCTCCCCATGCTTCTGCTGATGCACCACCAAGGACGCAACGTACCGCGGAGACGCAGGTAGGCACACACACAACAAGTGCACGCAAACAGCGCACACAGTGCAAAGGCGGAAAAAGCGGACAACCCCCCACCAGCGCGTGTACACCACACATCCACCATTGCATCCACATATGACACACAGGCCAAATCCTAACATCGCGGAACACATGTGTACACACCACCTGGGACTAGGAACCAACCACCCCGTCACGGCCACAAAGCGCCGATGACGCCGCCACACATGCGCACAACGCAGAGGCCAACCGCAGCGCCATGCATGCGTCGCACACAGACACAGGGACACAACCAAGCAGCACACACATCAGCCCCACCCCGAACGCACATGACACGTGACAGGCCTGCCACAGACATGTCCCCAACGCCCAAATCACGGACAACACCCAACGCCACACAACCGACGCACACATGTCAGTGAAGTCACGCAACAGCAGGACACACCCCAGTGTAACAAACATGGCGTAGCACACAGCGGCGGCAACACCAACTAGGAGAAGCAGGGCCCCTTCGGGAAGAGGAACGCCAGTACCACACTGAAAAACCCATACCACCCTGCACATATGAACAAGACATATAAAACGGAACACCAAAGAGCACGGGGACCGACAACAGGTGGCCCAAGAATTACATCCACACACAAGGCCCAACGCAGAGCGGAAAGGCAGCCTGCCGCCCACACAAGGGAGAGCAGACAGCAGTGAATGACCTTCCATTCCAACACCGAAACCACAGCCCTACGACAGAAGCCGGTGAATACAGCCATTGTCCAAGAATAGACCAACACAGGCATGCCGAGGAGACCGACCACAGGGCAGATAGCGCATATCACAGAAGCACACAACGGACGGGGAAGAAAGAAGAAAACACTCCCCCATGTCGGCCACATGCAAGTTAATTGGAAGGAGTCACACAGCACCGACCTTGAACTGTCTGAGAAGCATGTGGGAAGAGGGCCCGTGTCCTCCAAACAAGCCAACAGAACACAAGTCCTGTCTCCCCACGACTACACAGAGCTCACAGCAACCCCGGAGCGTGCACATTGCAGACTGCACACACAGCCGGAGCACGCCACCTCTACGAACCGCTGCGAAATGGCAACCGCAACACACCTACCCAACTACGCCGAACAGCTCAAGCTGTACCAAACCAACACGATACATACATTGGGATGCGATCTCCTGTCCCTGCTGAACGTAAGTTACCGACTGACTTACCGCATCACATTGTTCAGCTGCGTCATGCCCGTCTTCTACTGTCGGAGGTGTCCCTACCAGCATCCCGTCGAGATATGCCTCTCCAACCCGGCATGTCTGAAGGCGGACCTGCTACCACTACTCCTCCCTCTGGACGCACACGACAGGGCCTGCTCTGCCTATGGGGGCATGGCGTATGTGGCCAACATCGCACGCGCACTGAAATGGAACCACTGTGCCTCCACACGACGGATCATCGAGAACAGCTACATCGAATGTCACCCAGCATGCCCCATCATGGTCCTCCAAGGGACAACCTACGAACAACACCTTGACAGCCACCATCCGCTTCATTGGCTGGCAAACATGTACACCACCAATGACATGGAAGCCCTGCTGGACGGCATCGCATACCTGACAACCTGTAAATACGTCGGACCACAACGCAGGTTCCCCGAGTGACCTATGAAGTCCAACCCCGCACCCATGCTCAGCTTCCGCACGGACTGGCCAGTCACCACCACAGCAGCCATACCAAACGACCGGCAACTGTAACCACACCATCAACGACATCGCCATGACATCGGATATGACCGGGACATGCACACTGTTCCCCATTACATCCAGGAACACTGCATGCATCGTGGGAGGCAGTGGCATGGGCTCTGTGCATCGCACCCACATGGACGGAACTGCACGAACAACCAGGACACGACATGGATCCAGCGCACATGGACACACACACCGCTCAGTGGACATGAATAGGTCGCCTGGAGTCTGTGGGTGCTGCACCCCTCCCACCCCCGCCCCGGGTATCCCATACCAGGACCTTTGCATGGACGACAAGTGCATACAACAACAACACGACCCCAGTGACTGGGACATGTCCAGTAACCACCACAGTGCAACAACAAGTGGCACGCCGCTGCATGCACGCAAGCACATGCCCTGATGTCATCTCACATGCACGCGTGCATGAGGAACAACCGCAGCAAACCTGTCACATGGAACTGAGATGGACTGTGCCCATGATGCCGAGCGGTCTGGTAGGCTACATGTATACCGTCTGTGTCAAAGTCCGCAGCTCCGCAGCTATACGTAAATGTACATTAGCACAGCCTTGGCCAAGCAGATGTAACCCCACACCCTATCCCATTTGTTATCATGCTCAGTATATCCTCAACATGTATTCCGCTGCCAGTAGTGTCCACTATACTGCATCACAGAGGACAGAAGAATCAATATAATGTTTGAAACCAGAACTGTCTCCGCTGACTCATTTCACAAGTACGAATGAGAGAGGATGAGAGTATGTGAAGTACACGGCAGTCGTGACATGACCATGTAGTCCACTGGTATTGGATGTCAACGCAAATGAGTAGCACTACTGTGGAAGACACACATGTGTCGTGTGAAGTCGTATGGACGCAGTGCTCAGGTGGGTGGGTGCGACAGGTAGATGCGCACATGCCAAGTTGGAGCACGCCGTGTTGGGAGGGCTCATGAACAGTACACCACCGCTTCCCTGGGCATTGTGAGAGGACACCTGTCGGGGGGGGAGTGAACACGTGTGTGCACAGCAGCCGGGCACACGTACAAAGCGGTACCAGGCGCACCTCAGCCCACCCTCTGTGGACAAGCTGGATCCTGTTGTGAGCCCGCCATGCCCCTTGACAAGGCACACACAGCCCCAGTCGACCAGGTGTAACCCCAACATAGTCAATCCGCACAGGCGATACAGGGCACGGGATGGCAGTGGAGCATGGTGTGTGAGAGGTCTCCTCGCGCTCCTCCTGGTCATATCACGCAGGCAATAGAACCTCAACATCTAGCATGGCACAAAGTCAAATGGAAGTGTAGGGGGACGCACCACAGCACGAGCAGCACTGACGTCACGGGAGGTGGCTCGCACCATCCCATCCATTGCCCATCATACCAACCACGCCACATGCCATTGCGACTAAGTGCAAGCGCGTGCGCCACCACCCCCGAGCCCTCCCCAGAGAGGCCAAAGAGTGAATGTGTGGGCCACCAGTCACAGACGGACGCGGCCTGGCCGCAAGGGCAGCCACAGCCACTGGGTGTCGCAGGTGGCGGATCCGGAAGGCGAAGACTGTGATGCATAGTCCATGCAGGCCGGGTCTCCATTGGGGGCACCACGCAGGTGGACGGCGTCCCGCCACACATCATACCCTGAGACAGCCCACTCGTGCAACTGGACCCACACATACACTCCTTGCCCTCCCTGGTGCGAGCTTGGGGCTGCCTGTGCAAGCGCTAGCCTCGCAGGTGAGCATGCATATTGGGGGGCGAGGGGAGGACATGAGGGCTGGGGCGAAGATGACCGTATCACTGTCAAGTAGTACAAGGGATGTCCCAGATGTGGAAAGGAAGAGACGTGTTCCGTGTGCACTGCAACTAGTCGCCAATCCAACTACCCCCCCATGTCCGGAATGTAAGCCCGCACCTAGGCCCGCCCATCCGCCACATCGAATATACCACCAGCACAACAACCTTCCCATTCGAAACACTGACTGGGGGTGGCGACCAGTGAACAATCATGTGTAGCCTACCCACGCGTACATGTGGGCCCTCCATGATCCATGTCACCTGCGGCAAAGACATGACATGCGCAATGAGGGAAGTGAGGAGAGCTGTCCGCCCCACGCACAGAAGGTGCATCAGCTCCACAGACTCAGCAGCGAGTCCAGCAGGGGTCACATGTGCAGGGGCAGCGGTGCCTGGTGTGAAGGCACATGCATATAGTCAGCACATCGACCAATGTGTAGTCTGCCCACATCCACAGTCCATCATCATGCGGAAATAGGAATTGAACACAGGGCAACACATCTTAGTAGGTGCACCCACCGTGACCAACAATGCGCAATCATCGACGTACCCGCCCTGTGCATGGCCCCCCACCCAACGGAGGCACATCCAGTGCCACCATCCCACACACACAAGCCTTCCACGGAACATGCTGTGTCCAATGGTCAGTACAGAGTCAGCGCCCATCTGGTGGATCCTGAACAGGAGACACATGCACACACATGCCAGCTCCCACTATGTACGTCTGCCACCTGGCACGTGCAATGTAACCTCTCACCTGTGACGTGTGACTGCAAGCACACAGCCGTCTTGGCATGGGGCTGTCAATGTGGACACCTGTCAATGTTTCGGGAGCTGTGATCCGTACAGTGCTGTACATAGGGTGCAGTGCTGACACCTACTACTGTCTCATTTCCCCTCGTGCCACAGGTCCCACTTGTATTGGCCGCTCAGCCCGTGCCCACATCGTCGTCGTCGTGTGCCATACTCATCCAGCCTCGGAAGCAGTTCCATGCTCAGCAGACACTCATGTTGCCGTGGCGTTGCCGCTTGACGAATATGCAGTCAGTCCCCATCAGCACGCCCCGCAAGTCATTGGGGCCTAGATCCCCATGTGCATGACCATGGCAGTGGTATGTCTCACTTGCCATTGCCATTGTTGGGAGACCTGTGTAAGTGTATTGTGGCCGTGCCGTCCCAGCTTGACAGCTGGGCTGTGGCTCATGTGCTTGCTCAGTCATGTCAGTGATGTGTATGCGAAATTGCTATGTGTCGTGTTGCTTTGACATGTGTCCTCTGCCATTTTCCCCAGGCGGAGACCGAACATTGACCGCCCATACCAATTGCTGGCGGACATGGACGATACAGAGGTTATCAGGAAGTTTCGGCTGGACAGGCCAACCCTGCATCGACTGTGTGCCATGTTAGAGCCCCATCTCCGTCCCCGCAGGGTGTATCCGACTGCTGTCACCCCCACGGCTAAGGTGATGGCTGCCATGCATTTCTTCGCCACTGGGTCATTCCAGCACACAGTGGGCAGTGGAGGTGGGATGTCCCAGCCCATGTTCAGCAAGGTGCTGAGGGATGTACTGGCAGCCATGATGCTTTACCGGAACAGGTACATCCGCTTCCCCAGGGCTCGTGAATTGGCGGCAGTGAAGGGTGCATTCTATGCCCTTGGCAGAATCCCACACGTCGTGGGAGCCATTGACTGCACACATGTTGGCCTTGTTCCACCACAGGCCACTGAGCACCTGTACCGCAACAGGAAGCACACACACTCCCTGAATGTGCAAGTGGTGTGCCTTGCGGACATGGTGATCACCCACGTGTGTGCCAAGTTTCCAGGCTCGGCCCATGACGCACACATAATGCGCAACAGCATCTTGCCACGACTGATGGCCAATCTGCAACAGGATCGTGGCTGTATTGTCGGTGAGTATGTGGAGTGGTGTAGCGTGCTTGTTGTGCGATGCTGTCCCCTGTCCAGTTGGAATAGCAACGGTTCTCTGTGTCCCTCACACCCAGGTGACTCTGCGTATCCGAATGGGGCATGGCTGCTCAGTCCATTGAGGAATCCTCGCACCCCAGCAGACGATCGCTACAATGAGGCACATGGGAGGACCAGACGTGTGGTCGAGCGTACCTTTGGCCTCCTCAAGTCCAGGTTCAGGTGCCTGGACCGCACCGGGGGTGCACTGGCGTACTCCCCACAGAAGGTGTGCCAGATAGTGGTGGCGTGCTGCATGCTGCACAATCTGGCCATTCGGAAGCAGATCCCCCTCATTGTGGATGACGGAGATCAACCAGGGCCCCAGCCCGCAGACCAGGACAGCTCGAGTGAGGAGGACAGCGGAGAGGAGGAAGCTGGGAATGTGCGGCAGCAGCTCATCGCCCGCTACTTCACTTGACGGTGAGTGTCCATGTACGACGGCTGATGTGGCTGTATCTGTGCAGGTGTGTGTGTGCTGTGTCAGGGTGGCCGTTTGTTCACTACGTGCTGTGTGTCAACGCTCCATGGCCAGGGTAGTATGCCACTGTTGGTGACTGTGGCATTGTGCCCTATTGCTCTGTGCGATGTGTGTACATTGCTTGTAGTAGTTGACATGTACTGTGTGATGGGTGTGTGACACACTCATTGAATGTGCTCCTGTTCTGTCTCCCACCCCTAGGTCCCTACAGGCCCTCCGGATTCCATTGCCATGCCACGCATCAGGTGCCTTTCCGCCCAAGGTGGCCGTTGTATTCCGTACAAATAAAACACAGGGCACAAACAGCAGTTAGTGAAAAAGGTGCATTTATTCCAAACTGTGACATGTGATTGTGTGTAAGGTGATGACAAAAGTGGTGCGTGCAGTGACAATGAGCTGTCGGTCATGGCTGCGTGAAGCTCAGGGTGTACCCACTGGTTCTATGTCCATGGTCCAACACACACATGCCATCCAGCTGGCTGTGTGGAGTGGGATCGTAGAGCAAGTCAATGCAGTGGCTGGTCAAGGAAGGCTGGCGGAAGGCTGGCTGGCTGCCTCACTTGCGACTGGTGCGTGCGAAGTCCTCCCGGGAGACCTGTTTCCTCTTCGGACGGCCCCTTCCACGTTTGGGAGGGTGGTGTGTGGTGGCGACCTGCTGGTGGTGGGTGAGGTGTGCTCACTGGCTGTGGTCGCAGGGGAAGTGGACACTGCTGGCCGACCCTGCGCCCTAGCAGGTGGTGGCGGAGGTGGTGTTGCTGGCCTTGCCTGTGACCCCACCGCCACCACCAGCTGGCCCATGAGGTCCACGAGTTGGTCCATACGGGACACGAATTGGCCCATATGGGCGTCCATGGACCTCAGCACCCCCAGCACCTCCCGCGTGTCTGTGGCAGACCTGACCCATTGTTCTTGGGCCTCCTCATAGGCCCCAAGGACTCTGGCCATTTGAGGCAGGGCATGGCTCCCAGGGGAGGCTGGCGTTTCCCTGACCCTGCTCCTCCTACCAGTCCTGCTGCCACCGGCCTGCCCACTAGCCACATTGCATACCGCGGTCCTCGCTGTGGCTCCCAGGGTGGATCCAGTCGGCCGGGCCACCACCTGCGCTGGGGCTGATGCCAGCGAAGACGTGGTGGTGGTGGTGGCGGTGGTGGTCGGTGCGGCGATGGTGGCGGTTGCGGCAGTGGTAGTGGCCGCAATGACCGTGGGTGTGGCCGCAATGACCGTGGGAGTGGCCGCAACGACAGTGGCAGCAGGGGGCTGGGACTGTTCAGCAGCCCTGGATGATGGGTTGGTGGGTAGGAGGGGTCCTGGGGAGCGGCTGGGCCCTGCCACACCAGATGGGCCTGCTTGATGGTCCGTGTCCGAAGAGGAGGTCAGATCCTCCAGATCCGTGTGTCCTCGTTGGGGGCTTGTGGGCTGGCTGTGCTGGCTGCTGTCTCCATCCCCAGCATCCGGGAGTTCGTCACCTGTGGAGAGAATGGGATTTGTCATTGTGTTGCACCTGGCACAGTATGTATTTGTCGTCTGACATTGGCAGTTCGAGCAATCTCGTACATGGGTTTCCCGGAGGCGAGTGTGTGGCTGTGGCATCTGTAGTTGCGTGTGCTAGGCAATGGGACTGTGTGCTGTGCACATGTGGCATGGGACGGATTGGCCATGCCGATGGGTGTGTTGCTGTGCCCCTACTCATTGTGACTCTGGTGTATGCGGGCTCCTGGCCCATCCTGGGTCTGGTTTGTACTTTGCTTTTGGGGTTCATATGGAACGCTTAGGAGCGCATATGGCAACATGGGGGCCATGCCCCAGATTCACATTTGGGAGGGGATATGCTTTTGGGGTACATGCTGTGAGCCATGGGTGCCGAACGTGACATGTGTTGTGGCAGCATGACAGTGCATGGTCTGAGGTGTGTGCATGCTTGACATGGCCTGCATATTTGCTGTCTGGTGTGATTACTGGGCATGGCATTGGACGCATCGTTATGAGTGAGTGTTGGTTGTGTGCCAGCCAACGTATTGCAGTTGTCCCATCTCCTTGGTGTGCGTGCTGCCCTGTGCCATGTGCATCACTGCAGTGCTCGGGGGGTGTGTCCCATGTTGTGTGTTGTTGCTCACAGTGTGTCGTGCGCTTCATTGACTTCTGGCACATGGTTGGTCATGGGCATGTGTCTTAGCGTGACTGCTGTATGTGTGGCAGCTGTGCGGATGACATGCCTTTCATGAGACTGGGGCTGACGGATGGGATGGATGGTATGTTGTATGTGCATGGTGTGTCTGTGTGTTTGATGGGTTCAGTGGTGTTCGTGTGCATTTATGTTGTTCCGCTCTGTTGCGTCTAGTGTTGTTTGTCTTACATAGGCTTAGTTGTGGGGTGTGTGGTTGACAGGCAGTAGGGGCTACATGAACTGGACTTCAATGGTGTTTCGGTTGTGTGTGATGGGTTGCACAGTGGCTGCCGTGTGGTACTATGTTCAGTGTGGCTTGTGCATGCAGACGTGGCTCCTTGGGTGTTGATGTGTTTGTGATGGGTCATGTGGGGTGTGAGTCTGTGGTTCATGTCCGTGTGCACATTGTTCACTTGTTCGTGACGGTGGGCGGTGCTGCGTGTTCGTCTGCTACGTGACATGTCCCATGTGTTGGTCGTGTTACGGCCCTCATGCCTCCAGTGATCCAGCCCTGTCCAGTTTCCCACCTGCAAGTTGTTCGGGCGTGCACTGTACTGGATGCCACATGGTTCTAAGCGGGGGTGCTCCATGTTGCAGGTCTGTGGGGGTGGGGGGTGTTGTGGGTCGTAGTGGTGGCTGGACACCCACTGACACCGATTGCTGTGGACCGTGATGTCTACCTTTCGGCTGTCGTTGTGCACTGCGGTGGCTGACACGTGGCTGTGGGGTGTGGGGGATGCTCCTCCTTGCTGTACTGTGGGACTAGGGGCCTGGTGTGTTTTGTACTTGGGCTGTCCACCCTCCCACCCACTGCACTTTGTGTTCCTGCCTCTTAACTGTTACTTGTCGGTTAGTGCAGCTATGGCGGACACATGGGTGTGGTGGGTGCTCGTTGTGGCGCTTCTGGCATATTTGGGGACCTGTTGGTGGTTACGTGGCTGGCTGAGTGTACACATGTCCCCACGCATCTTACAGTTGTTCTGTTTGGGCTGTGTGTGGTGGTGTCTGTTGCATGTGTGTGTGATGTGTTGTGTATTGTGTGCTGGACATGGGGGTGTTTGTCCCTGGGAGCTGTGGCATGGTGGTAGTGCATGTGAGTACATAGCGGTGTGCTGGTATACATTAGTTTGTACTTACCAGCCTCCACTCCCCCTGCTAATCCGGCGAGGATCTCGGGATGGATGATGACTCGCACCTTCTCCTCCCACGCTTTGAAGGTCTTGAAGAGCGCGGGATTCCCTCCGCCAGTGACGGCAGCCAGCTCTCTGTTTTTGCCCTCCTTCTTCTTGACCAGGCTCTTGACGTCATTCCACCGTTTGTTTATTTCGACTCTGTTCCTGGGCAGGGTCCCGACTGCATTGACCTGGTCTACGATCCGGTTCCACATTCTGTTTCTGGTGGCTAGTGGTGTGTGCTGGACCATGTTCCCATAGATTTGTGGGTGCACCTTGATGATCTCGTCGACCATGACCGTCAGCTCCATGGGCGTGAACTTGGGCATTCTTTGTGGTGCCATGGTGTTTGTGGTGCTGGTGCGGTGTGTGTTGTGTAATGTGCAGGGGGTTTGTGGTGCCGGTGTTTGGTGATGGTGGTGGTTGTGATGTGTGCGTTTCTGTGGTGTGCTGCTGTCCTTGCTGTGTCACTGTGTCCTCTCCTCTCCTCTCTGGTTTGCAATGTTGCAAGGGGTTGTGGTCTGTGGGAGTTCTGCTTTTGTACTTACCTATGTGGGTGTGTCCTCATGGTCTGTTGTTTTCAGGTGTGTTGTGTCTGGTGTTCTGGCCTTTGTATTTTTTGTTTGTCCGGGGGGTGTTTTCGGGATGTGTACTGTGCTTGTGTATTTGTGCGTGCCTTGCTGTGTGGACTTATTGGCCATGTTGTGTGCTATTGGTTTTGTGAGCGGATGGTTTCTGTGCAGGGACGTGGGCGCCATGGTTTCTGCCGTGTCGATTGGCATCGGCGTTGTTTGCGCTGGCGGGCGGTATATTTGTGGTTTTCCCGCGCTCATGGCGGTGCGATCGTAATTTCACGTGCGGTGTGTCGGCCGTGAGGGCGGGCGGTTTTGTGTTGTCGGGCGTGTTTCCGTCTGTGGCGGGCGGTTTGACTCCGACTCGGACGATGGCGGGCGGTATTTAGTGTGATTTTTCCGCCGATGGCGGTTTTTGGTTTGTGTTATCGTAATGGCGTGGTCGGTGTTCAGACGGTGTATGCGGGCGGTATTTTGCCGATTCCATGCCTGGCGGATTTATTTACGCCGGGTATCGTAATGGGCCCCTAAATTACTTCCCAACCTTTACCCCTATAACCACACAACCCGCTCCTAAAAATATAACAAGATTACCATAATTAATTACCAATTAATTAATCAATATTAATTAACAACCAATTAATAATTAATTAGTAATAAATTACTTCCCACAATTACACTTTAAAATCTAAATTAAACAAATATTACTAAATAAAAAATAATAATTAATTTATTATAATTGAATTACTTCCCAACTTATTCCCCTATAAACCCACAACCCGCTAAGGAACTAAAAAATGAAAAATTTTATTAAATAAAATTGATAACTACTAAAAAATTCATACATTTATTAAAAAACAAAAACAATACTTATACAAAAAAAATAGATCACAAACATTTATGTTATGTTATGTATTAGATTTTATTGAGCGCACATTTTACCCGAAGGTCTCAAAGCGCTAGCCTAATTCAGAGAACGAAACGGAAGAGAAAGGGGGGACAAACTAGAAAAGAGATGGTCTCAAAACAGCCAGGTTTTGAGAGATTTAAAGAACTTTCTGTGGTTAGTCTCTGTACGAAGATAAAGAGGGAGTGCTTTCCACAGAGTGGGAGCAAGGCAGGAGAAAGATCTTCCGCCATTCCTGGCGGTGCGGATTTTCGCAGGAATTAGGAGGTGTTTATTAGCAGATCGGAGGGTTCTGGAGGGCTGATACCTTTTCAGTTTGTTAGCAAGATAATAGGGGCCATGTCCACTGAGAGTTTTGTGCACTAGACAATTAATCTTGAATGTGATACGTTTTCTGATTGGGAGCCAGTGAAGGGCTTTCAGATTTGGTGCCGAGGGGGAGCCATGTGGTAGATTTAGTACTAATCTGGCTGCCGTGTTTTGAAGGACCTGGAGTTTTGTTAGGTGCTCTTCGTTTATGGAAGCCAAAAGGGCATTGCCATAATCCAGACGGCTGATGAGTAGTCCTTGCACCAGTGGCATACGAGATGACAGTGGGACCCATTTAAAGATCTTGCGGAGGCTGCGCATTAGTCAGTAACAGATGCGAGCCACATGATTGACATGATCCGACATGGAAAGTTGATTGTCAATCAGCACTCCTAGGTTGTGGACTGCCGCCTTAAGCGAAGGACAAATGCCTAGATTAGGAGGCCACCAGTCGCTTGACCACAGGGTTTGTGCATTGCCGAAAAGAATAATTTTGGTTTTGCTGGCGTTGAGTTGCAAATGATTGTTTTAAATACATACTAAAATACATAACACTACTTAAAAAATCGATATTTTAAACAACTATATTTTTGCAAACTGTATTAATGACTTCAATATTTAAAAAAAATATATTTATTACCTTAAAGTCGATATTCTTGACCACAATATTCTTGCTGTCGATATTTCTGTGTCACGATTTTTCCAACTCGATATTTGTGTAAGTCGACATTTCCAACTCAATATTCTGTCTGCATAACATAAGAACCACAACTCGAGTTAAGACAGTGTCTAGAGGATGTAGAATCACTGGGACCCCAAGGAACCACCCAAGGTGATTAAGCAGGGACCCCACGAAAGACGAGTGCAGTGTGGGAACACGACCGTGTGCGCCGTACAATTCTATGGGAGAGTCGCGGTTGAAGTTTTAAAGTCTAAGGACCCATCTCAGTGAACTTCGAAGAAACCCCGTGGAAGTTAAGAGGTTGGAGAGCCACCCCACCCGTGGATACCGTTGTACCAGAGTTACCTATCCCAGGGAAGCCGGGTGCATAGGTGGCGTCGGAAACTGCAGTCGATCTCTATGGAGGACTTCGAAGAAGAACCACTGCTGGGAAGGAGAAAAGTGTCCAATGGAATCCAAATTCTTCTTGAAGAGTACCTGAAAGCAGAGGGGACAGAGTCTGGGTCACTCAGGAGTAACCAGGGGCTTGATAGACGAATGCCCACCAATGTCGGGTGCTTCAGGTGCATTGAGGAGGTTCTTGACTCTGCAGCCACCGGGTCTAGGAGATGTTGAGGAGAACCAGGAGCCAAATACGAGCTGTCCCACAAAGGATGACGAGTACTGAGGGGTCAGTGTCCGGCTGGAGCACCAACAAGCCTTGGCAACGGCAACCAACGCAGAAGGTCAAAGAAGGTTACGGTTTGGACCAGCAAGGTCCAGGAGACTCACCAAACACATGGGAGTCAGGGCAAGCCTACAGCAACCAGGGAAGCCCACAAAAAGCAGTGTTGACCCTCAAGAGGACCCACAGGCCAGAGGCACAGGAGTCGCAAGGGTACCTCATGCAGTTTCACAAAGCAGCAGCCTACGAAACACTTGGTGCGAGGAGGCCGGAGTTCTTTGTAGGAAAAGGTGCCAGAGGTTGGGGCTACTTGGAACCCAGTGTACTTGTTCGGGAAACGCCAACAAGCATATGCACTTGCAAATGAACGCGGTTGTTAGAAATGGGGGTCTCTAGTTGGCAGAGGTAGGTACCTTTGTCCAAATACAGACCCTTCCTTCTAATCAGGGTAAGGGGGATACACTCCTAAAATAACCCCTCCTCACCCCCTTGGTAGCTTGGCACGAGCAGACAGGCTTATCTCAGAGGCAGTTTGTAAAGTATTTGTGAACACATACAGTAATACAGTGAAAACACTACAAATGGACACCACACCAGTTTAGAAAAATAAGTAATCTTTATCTAAACTTAAAACAAGACCAAACGACAAAAATCCCCAATACAGTATACAAAATATCCTTCAAAATAGGTTATTCACTTAAATAAAGTTCCTAGCAACAAATAACTCCACCTGGAGCTATTACGACATTGTGACAGATGAAAATCCCAAAGTACGGCACCGGCCGTGAGGTGTGCGGCTTCGGGCCCGGAGTCAAGCAGACCCACAAAGAACAGTACCTGGGATTTGATGAAAGCAAAGACAGTGCACGGCGTCGGGAAAGTGGTGCTTCATTGGCGCCGGCGGCGCCGGTTCCTTACGACCCCAGGGGAGGTGATGCTTCGGTTCCTTACTTCAGCGCATGGGAGGTGAGACGCCGGTTCCTTACCGTGTCGGGGAGGTGACGTCACGAATGGCGGCGAGGCGTCGGTTCCTTACGACGGTGCGGTGTCGATGGATTCGGGAGTCACCCACGTCGAGGATCGGCTCTGCGTTGATGAAGCACCACGTCGGTGAAGTCGGGGCTGCGGTGCAAGTCGGGACGGTGCATCGTGGAAGTCACGAGTGGTGTGCTCGGCTCCGGTGCAGGCAGCAGCCTCTTTGATGGCTTCGGAGTCGATGCAGCACGGCGTCAGCAGGCGTCAGGCCTACGGTGCAATTCGGGGTGGTGCGTCGTCCTCTTCACGAGCAGTGCCCACGGCTTCGATGCAGAATACGGTGTCGCTCGCCGGCGTCAGTGTTGCAATTTCCTTCTGTAGCAGCTGAAACAGCAGTTCCAGATGCAAGCAGACAGAAGGGGTGAAGTCTTTGTGTTCCTGAGACTTCAGAACAGGAGGCAAGCTCAGTTTCAAGCCCTCGGAGATCTTTTTCTTCAAGCAGGTGACAAAGCAAAACAGCAAAGTCCTTCTTCTCCTTTCCTTGGCAGCAAGCAGCCACTGCAGGCCAACCCCAGACAGCAAACAGCACAGTGGCAGTACTCCTCCTCAGCTTATCCGGCTCTTCTCCTTGGCAAAGGTTTCCTCTTGATTTCCCAGAAGTGATCTAAAGTTCTGGGGTCTGGGCCCCAATATTTATACCACAAAATCCTTTGTTCTCTGAAGGCAGAGAGTGTCTGTACCTAGCCAAAACCAGTTCTGTCTTCATTGGTGCAGCTTCCTGGCAGGAGGTGGAGACAGCATTGTTGAAGGCAGACCAGGCCCATTCAGGTGAAAAGGAAATCTCCTCCCCCTACTCCAAATGCAACCCAGGTCTATTCAGCCCAGCCCTGACTCATCAGACTTCTGGAGCCACAGCCCTCTCCAGACCCTGTCATCCAAAAGTCAGACATGCAATACACCAACCTAGCAGAGGCACACTGGATGGTTAGGCAAGAAAATACCTACTTTCTAAAAGTTGTATTTTCAAACACAGAATGTAAAAATCACCCTCACTAAAAGATGCATCTTAACATTCTGAGTTCAGGCATACTAAACTTCATTTTCCTATCTTGTTCCCAGGGTCAGTATGGTTATAAGATGTTATAAACGAATTCCCCATTCTGGCCTATGGGAACAGATAGCCTTGCAATAGTGAAAATACAATTCGCAGTATTTCACTATCAGGACATGCCACACACATCAGGGCATGTCCTACCTTTCACATGCAATGCACCCTGCCCATAGGGGTACTTTGGGCCTACCTTAGGGGTGAATAATATGTAGAAAAGGGAAGGTTTAGGGACTGGCAAGTGTGTACACTTGCCAAGTGGACAGGGCAGTCCCAGACTGCACACAGGCTCTGCAATGGCAGGCCTGAGCCACATTTTACAAGCTGCTTTTGTGGGTGGCACAATCAGTGCTGCAAGCCCACCAGCAGCATTTGATTTACAGGCCCTGGGCACACATGTGCACTGTACTAGGGTCTGACAAGTAAATCAAACATCCAATCATGGAATCACTAATCCATAACAACAATTCACAAAGGGAGCACTTGCACTTTGGCACTGAACAGCAGTGGCAAAGTGCCCAAAGCATCTAGACCAGCAAAAACACAGGAGGCAACAGCAAAAAAATGGAAGGAAGACCCACGCCAATGGGTCCAGGTCTAACATGTGTCCCCTCCAGCTGAAATGTGGGAAGAACTACCCATCCTCTTGGGAGTTCTCTGCACTAAGGCGGAAAAATCTGGACAGACCATCAGCATTGGTGTGTTCTGTACCAGGGCGGTGTTCCACCGTAGAGTCCATCCCCTGTAGGGAAATGGACCACCTCAACAGCTTTGGATTCTCACCCCTCATTTGCATCAACCATCTGAGGGGCCTGTAGTCTGTCTGAACCCGGAAGTGAGTCCCAAACAAGTATGGTCTCAGCTTCTTCAGTGCCCAGACCACAGCAAATGCCTCACGCTCAATCGCACTCCCCCTCTGTTTTCGTGGAAGTAACCTCCTACTAATGAAGGCTACAGGTTGATCTAGGCCCTCCTCATTTAGCTGTGAGAGCACAGCCCCCACACCATGCTCTGAAGCATCTGTCTGCACAATGAATTCTCTTGAGAAATTGGATGCCTTAAGCACGGGCGTTGTGCACATGGCAGATTTCAGGGCATCAAAGGCCTTCTGGCAGGCGTCAGTCCAATTCACCTTCTTGGGCTGCTTCCTGGAAGTCAGCTCTGTCAAGGGGGCAACAATGGTGCCATACCCCTTGACAAATCTCCTGTAATACCCGGTGAGTCCTAAAAAGGCCCTCACCTCTGTCTGAGTCTTGCGGGGTTCCCAAGCCAGAATTGTATCAATCTTTGGCTGCAGGAGCGCCACCTGGCCGCTCCCTACCTGGTGTCCCAAGTACACCACTGAACCCTGCCCGATCTGGCACTTACTCACCTTGATCGTGAGGCCTGCCCTCCGCAGCGCCTTCAACACTTCCCAGAGGTAGTGCAGATGTTCCTCCCAAATGGCACTGAACACTGCGATGTCATCCAGGTAGGCGGCACTGAAATCTTCCAGTCCAGCCAACACCAGGTTGACCAACCTCTGAAAGGTGGCAGGGGCATTCTTCATCCCAAAGGGCATCACTCGGAATTGGTAGTACCCATCTGGTGTGGAGAATGCTGACCTCTCTCTGGCCCCATCAGTTAAGGCGATCTGCCAGTATCCAGAAGTTAAGTCAAACGTACTGAGGTACCTGGCAGCCCCAACCGATCGATGAGCTCATCAGCTCTGGGGGTGGGGTCTGCTTCAGTCCTGGTAACTGAATTGAGCCCTCGGTAGTCCACACAAAACCGGAGTTCTGGTGTGGCACCGGGTGCGGCAGCCTTCGGGACCGAGACCACTGGGCTGGCCCAAGGGCTGTCTGAGGGCTCAATCACCCCTAGCGCTAACATCTTGGAGACCTCCTCCTTGATGCAAGTTCTGACCCTGTCAGTCACTCTGTAAATCTTATGTTTTACTGGAGGACTGTCCCCAGTGTCCACATCATGGACGCACCACTGAGTGACACCGGGGGTCAGGGAGAACAGGTCAGGGAACTGTCCCAACAGTTGGCGACAGTCACTCTGCTGCTCAGGGGTCAGGGCAGTAGAGAGGTTCACACCGTCCACTGACCCATCTTGCTCCTTTGCAGACAGGAGGTCAGGAAGAGGCTCAGTCTCCTCCTCCATTCCAGCATCTGTTGCTAGGAGCATGCCCACTTCGGACCTCTCCAAGTGGGGCTTCAGGCGGTTCACATGTAGGACCCGCAAAGGGTTCCTAGGAGACTGCAAGTCCACCAAGTAGGTGACGTTGCTCTTGCGCTCCACCACCTCAAATGGTCCGGTTCACTTATCCTGGAGCGCACAAGGCTCCACTGGGGCCATGACCCACACTTTTTATCCAGGCAGAAACTCGATTAGAGTGGCATTCTGATCATACCAAAGTTTCATCTCCTCCTGGCTGGCTTCCAGATTCACCTGAGCGAGTTGTCGGAAGCGCTTGGTCTGGTTTCTGAAGGCCACCATGTAGCTATATACATCCTGGGGAGGTTTACTGGGAGCTTTCTCCCAGCCTTCTTTCACCAGACTCAGAGGTCCTCTCACAGGATGGCCGTACAGTAGTTCAATGGGACTGAACCCTAAGGACTTCTGGGGTACCTCTCTGTAAGCAAATAGAAGGTATGGCAAGAGAACATCCCACTTACGCCTCATGGGTTCACCAAGACCCATAATCATTCTTTTCAGGGTCCGGTTGAATCTCTCAACCAACCCATTACCTTGGGGGTGGTAAGGAGTAGTGAACTTATAAGTTATACCGCACTCCTGCCACTGGGACTTCATATACTTCGATATGAAGTTGGTACCATGGTCATACACCACCTCTCTGGGGAAGCCCACACGGGAGAAAATCCCCATCAAGGCACGACCCACCACGGGGGCCGTCACAGTCCGGAGAGGGATGGCTTCCGGGTACCGGGTGGTATGGTCTGCCAAGACCAGGATAAACCTGTTGCCCATGGCTGTCTTGGGATCCAGAGGCCCCACAATGTCAATGCAAACCCTTTCAAAGGGGTGCTGACCACAGGGAAAGGTTGGAGAGGAGCCTTACACTTCCTCCCACTCTTACCACTTGCCTGGCAAGTCTGGCAAGACCCACAGTGAGCATCAGAATGCTTGCGCATTTGGGGCCAGTAAAAGTGGGTGACAAGCCTATCAAAGGTCTTGTCTTGCCCCAAATGTCCTGCTAAAGGCACATCATGAACCAGACCCAGTAGGTAGGCTCTGAAGCGCTGGGGTACCACCAGCACACGGGCTGACCCAGGCTCAGCAACCTTAGGCTCGGTATACAGGAGACCATTCTCCCAGTATATCCAATGTGATCTGGACTGATCACCTGCTGCCTGGTTTGCAGCCTGCTGCTGCAAACCAATGAGAGAAGGGCATGTCTGCTGCTCCTGGCAGAACTCCTCCCTGTGAGCCCTCCTTCTTGCTGCAATGGGTCAGCTCAGGCAGGTTCCCCAGTTCAGCCACTTGTTCCCCTGTAGGCTCCAGGGCATCCCCCTCAGGATCTACCTCCTCCTGGACCGTGGGAACTTCGGGGGCCGGTTTCCCACGCCCCCTGCCTCTTCTCTTCCCGGCAGGCACCTGGGCCACTCTTTCAGGCTCCAGGTCCTCTTGAATGCCCTTACGGGCTGCCATTGACCGAGTGGTCACACATGCCCACTCAGGCAGACCCAACATCTCCAAAAGAGACCTCCGCTCCACCTTCGCCCAAGGGGAGCTCTCCAAATCATTGCCTAGCAGACAGTCAACAGGCATGGCTGGCCTCACAGCTACTCTCAAGGTACCAGAGACCCCCCCACTCAAAGGGAACCTGTGCCACTTTGCAGAGGCACTCTGAGTTGTCAGCGGCAACTACAGGGTAGAATGTATTGGGGGCCACCTGCTCTTCAGACACCAGCCGACAACTGACAGCTGTCACAGTGGCTTCTGTGTCTCTCAGAGCCTCCACACTATGGCCATTGATGGTCACCCACTGCCTGTACTTTTTAGTGTTATCAGGCAGATTAGATCTTGGGACCATCTCACTGTCTCCTAAAGAGTCCAGGGACATCACTGCAGGACCCCACCCACATTGGGCATCAGTCTCCTCCAAGGATACACTAGCCAGTTCCCGGGGCGGTACACCAGTGGGTGCAGTGGTAACCGGTTTGGGGCACTTAGGATCCCCCCAGAAGTGGCCAACCTGACCACAGCTAAAACAGGTCTTGGGACCCTTCTGCACAGGCTTACCTGGTGGGACCCATGGTCTTTTCTCAGCGGGAGGCTGGGAACCCTTACCTTGGTTCCCTTGGGGATTAATTTGGGGCCTTTTTGGGAACTCCTTTTGTTTACCCTTGTCCCCCCCACTCTAATGCTGGGGACCCTACCCACCTTTGGCGGAGTCTCCCACAAGACCCTTGTGGACCCTGGTACTGACCCAGCGGTCCGCCTCCACAGCAAGCTTCCTGGGATCAGTCAGCTTACTGTCAATCAGGTGCTGGCATAGCTCTGGAAAACAACTACTGGACAAGTGCTCCCATGCAACCAAATCATAGAGCCCCGGCAAGTCAGCTACCCTTCACCCATCCATCCAGTGCTCTGCAAAAGTAGGATACATACTCCGCCCAAGTACTTCACTCCAGTTTCTTGCAGTTCCTAAATTTCTGCCTATAAAGCTCAGGGGTCAACCCATACATGGCTATCAAGGCTTCCTTCATGGGGGCATAGGACATCTGATCATCAGTTGGCAAAGCTAGTAAGGTTTCCCTCCCTTCACCTATGAAGCAACCCCACAACCCTGCTCCCCAATCTCTCTCAGGGACCCGGTGGGACTTCATCGCTATCTCATAGGCCTTAAACAACTGCCCAATGTCCTCATTCTTCATGAAATCCTTGATTACATCTTTGGGGATGTATACTTTCCCTTCCATAGGCACTGATGGTGTGCTGCCACCAGAGGGAGTGATCTCTAGGCTCTTCGCTTTCAGCTCTAGCTCCCTCAACACTCTCTCATGCTCTAAAAGCATCTTCTTTTCCTCTTTGGCCAATTTGTTGCCCTCTAACTCCAACCTCTTATTCTCTAAGTCACCCTGGCTCCCCAGTTTCAGCTTAGCAAGCACCATCTCATGCACTCTGCTTTCCTCCCTGTCCTCCAACTCTTCTGGAGACAGTCCCCTTGAAGACACACTGCTGGCTTCCCTGGGAGGCACTCCCCCTCCAGTTAGGCCCACTAGCCCATCCTGCTGCCCGTCTAAATTCTCCCCCTCCACCATGAGATCCTCGGTCTGCCCACTGACATTCCTTGCTTCCAACCAGGTCCTCAGCTCCTTTTAGAACTCCTCCTTCCTGGTGAGGCCTCTCACAGAGATTTTAAATCTTTTGCAGACGGTTTTAAGTTGTGGCACAGTGTAGGTATCAACCCTCTCTTCTTCAAATTCAATATCCACAGATGCAATGGATCCTTGTTTACTCATGGTAAAAATTGGCAGTTCTCAAGATACAAAAAATTCCCATAAAAGAACTCTTCAAAAATGTATGTGGTTGCGTAATGGTCTGCACTCACTAGTAGTGTATACCAATCACTGTATGTAAATCACAAATGCAAGCCCAGGATCCTCACCGCTGACCACCAATGTTAGAAATTGGGGTCTCTAGTTGGCAGAGGTAGGCACCTTTGTCCAAATAGGGACCCCTGCTTCTAGTCAGGGTAAGGGGGATACACTCCTAAAATAACCCCTGCTCACCCCCTTGGTAGCTTGGCACGAGCAGACAGGCTTATCTCAGAGGCAGTGTATAAAGCATTTGTGAACACATACAGTAATACAGTGAAAACACTACAAATGGACACCACACCAGTTTAGAAAAATAAGTAATCGTTATCTTAACTTAAAACAAGACCAAACGACAAAAATCCACAATACAGTATTCAAAATATCCTTCAAAATAGGTTATTCACTTAAATAAAGTTCCTAGCAACAAATAACTCCACCTGGAGCTATTACGACGTCGTGGCAGATGAAAATCCGAAAGTACGGCGCCAGCCGCGAGGTGCGCGGCGTCGGGCCCGGAGTCAAGCAGACCCACAAAGAACAGTACCTGGGATTTGATGAAAGCAAAAACGGTGAACGACGTCGGGGAAGTGATGCTTCATTGGCGCCGGCGGCGTCGGTTCCTTACGACCCCAGGGGAGGTGATGCCTCGGGTCCTTACTGCAGCGCAGGGGAGGTGAGACGTTGGGTCCTTACTGTATCGGGGTGGTGACGTCACGAATGGCGGCGAGGCGTTAGTTCCTTACGACGGTGCAGTGTCGATGGATTCGGGAGTCACCCACGTCGAGGATCGGCTCCGCGTTGATGAAGCACCGCGTCGGTGAAGTCAGGGCTGCGGTACGAGTCGGGACGGTGTGTCGTGGAAGTCACGAGCGGTGAGCTCGGCTCCGGTGCAGGCAGCAGCCTCTTTGATGGCTTCGGAGTCGATGCAGCACGGCGTCAGCAGGCGTCAGGCCTACGGTGCAATTCGGGGTGGTGCATCGCGCTCTTCACGAGCAGTGCCCACGGCTTCGGTGCAGAATACGGTGTCGCTCGCCGGCGTCAGTGTTGCAGTTTCCTTCTGTAGCAGCTGAAACAGCAGTTCCAGATGCAAGCAGACAGAAGGGGTGAAGTCTTTGTGTTCCTGAGACTTCAGAACAGGAGGCAAGCTCAGTTTCAAGCCCTTGGAGATCTTTTTCTTCAAGCAGGTGACAAAGCAAAACAGCAAAGTCCTTCTTCTCCTTTTCTTGGCAGCAAGCAGCCACTGCAGGCTAACCCCAGACAGCAAACAGCACAGTGGCAGTACTCCTCCTCAGCTTATCCGGCTCTTCTCCTTGGCAAAGGTTTCCTCTTGATTTCCCAGAAGTGATCTAAAGTTCTGGGGTCTGGGCCCCAATATTTATACCACAAAATCCTTTGTTCTCTGAAGGCAGAGAGTGTCTGTACCTAGCCAAAACCAGTTCTGTCTTCATTGGTGCAGCTTCCTGGCAGGAGGTGGAGACAGCATTGTTGAAGGCAGACCAGGCCCATTCAGGTGAAAAGGAAATCTCCTCCCCCTACTCCAAATGGGTCTATTCAGCCCAGCCCTGGGCTGGGCTGAATAGGTCCAGCCCAGCCCTGCCCTGATGAGTCTATTCAGCCCAGCCCTGACTCATCAGACTTCTGGAGCCACAGCCCTCTCCAGACCCTGTCATCCAAAAGTCAGACATGCAATACACCAACCTAGCAGAGGCACACTGCATGGTTAGGCAAGAAAATACCTACTTTCTAAAAGTTGCATTTTCAAACACAGAATGTAAATATCACCCTCACTAAAAGATACATCTTAACATTCTGAGTTCAGGCATACTAAACTTCATTTTCCTATCTTGTTCCCAGGGTCAGTATGGTTATAAGATGTTATAAACTAATTCCCCATTCTGGCCTATGGGAACAGATAGCCTTGCAATAGTGAAAATAAAATTGGCAGTATTTCACTATCAGGACATGCCACACACATCAGGGCATGTCCTACCTTTCACATGCAATGCACCCTGCCCATAGGGGTACTTTGGGCCTACCTTAGGAGTGAATAATATGTAGACAAGGGAAGGTTTAGGGACTGGCAAGTGTGTACACTTGCCAAGTGGACAGGGCAGTCCCAGACTGCACACAGGCTCTGCAATGGCAGGCCTGAGCCACATTTTACAAGCTGCTTCTGTGGGTGGCACAATCAGTGCTGCAAGCCCACCAGCAGCATTTGATTTACAGGCCCTGGGCACACATGTGCACTGTACTAGGGTCTGACAAGTAAATCAAACAGCCAATCATGGAATCACTAATCCATAACAACAATTCACAAAGGGAGCACTTGCACTTTGGCACTGTACAGCAGCGGCAAAGTGCCCAAAGCATCTAGACCAGCAAAAACACAGGAGGCAACAGCAAAAAAATGGAAGGGAGACCCACGCCAATGGGTCCAGGTCTAACATGTGTCCCCTCCAGCTGAAATGTGGGAAGAACTACCCATCCTCTTGGGAGTTCTCTTCACTAAGGCGGAAAAATCTGGACAGACCATCAGCATTGGTGTGTTCTGTACCAGGGCGGTGTTGTACCGTAGAGTCCATCCCCTGTAGGGAAATGGACCACCTCAACAGCTTTGGATTCTCACCCCTCATTTGCATCAACCATCTGAGGGGCCTGTAGTCTGTCTGAACCCGGAAGTGAGTCCCAAACAAGTATGGTCTCAGCTTCTTCAGTGCCCAGACCACAGCAAATGCCTCACGCTCAATCGCACTCCCCCTCTGTTCCCGTGGAAGTAACCTCCTACTAATGAAGGCTACAGGTTGATCTAGACCCTCCTCATTTAGCTGTGAGAGCACAGCCCCCACACCATGCTCTGAAGCATCTGTCTGCACAATGAATTCTCTTGAGAAATTGGATGCCTTAAGCACGGGCGCTGTGCACATGGCAGATTTCAGGGCATCAAAGGCCTTCTGGCAGGCGTCAGTCCAATTCACCTTCTTGGGCTGCTTCCTGGAAGTCAGCTCTGTCAAGGGGGCAACAATGGTGCCATACCCCTTGACAAATCTCCTGTAATACCCGGTGAGTCCTAAAAAGGCCCTCACCTCTGTCTGAGTCTTGCAGGGTTCCCAAGCCAGAATTGTATCAATCTTTGGCTGCAGGGGCGCCACCTGGCCGCTCCCTACCTGGTGTCCCAAGTACACCACTGAACCCTGCCCGATCTGGCACTTACTCGCCTTGATCGTGAGGCCTGCCCTCCGCAGCGCCTTCAGCACTTCCCAGAGGTAGTGCAGATGTTCCTCCCAAGTGGCACTGAACACTGCAATGTCATCCAGGTAGGCGGCACTGAAATCTTCCAGTCCAGCCAACACCAGGTTGACCAACCTCTGAAAGGTGGCAGGGGCATTCTTCATCCCAAAGGGCATCACTCGGAATTGGTAGTACCCATCTGGTGTGGAGAATGCTGACCTCTCTCTGGCCCCATCAGTCAAGGTGATCTGCCAGTATCCAGAAGTTAAGTCAAACGTACTGAGGTATCTGGCAGCCCCCAACCGATCGATGAGCTCATCAGCTCTGGGGGTGGGGTCTGCGTCAGTCCTGGTAACTGAATTGAGCCCTCGGTAGTCCACACAAAACCGGAGTTCTGGTGTGGCACCGGGTGCGGCAGCCTTCGGGACCGAGACCACTGGGCTGGCCCAAGGGCTGTCTGAGGGCTCAATCACCCCTAGCGCTAACATCTTGGAGACCTCCTCCTTGATGCAAGCTCTGACCCTGTCAGTCACTCTGTAAATCTTATGTTTTACTGGAGGACTGTCCCCAGTGTACACATCATGGACACACCACTGAGTGACACCGGGGGTCAGGGAGAACAGGTCAGGGAACTGTCCCAACAGTTGCCGACAGTCACTCTGCTGCTCAGGGGTCAGGGCGGTAGAGAGGTTCACACCGTCCACTGACCCATCTTGCTCCTTTGCAGACAGGAGGTCAGGAAGAGGCTCAATCTCCTCCTCCATTCCAGCATCTGTTGCTAGGAGCATGCCCACTTCGGACCTCTCCAAGTAAGGCTTCAGGCGGTTCACATGCAGGACCCGCAAAGGGTTCCTAGGAGACTGCAAGTCCACCAAGTAGGTGACGTTGCTCTTGCGCTCCACCACCTCAAATGGTCCGGTTCACTTATCCTGGAGCGCACAAGGCTCCACTGGGGCCATGACCCACACTTTTTGTCCAGGTGGAAACTCGATCAGAGTGGCATTCTGATCATACCAAAGTTTCATCTCCTCCTGGCTGGCTTCCAGATTCACCTGAGCGAGTTGTCGGAAGCGCTTGGTCTGGTTTCTGAAGGCCAGCATGTAGCTATATACATCCTGGGGAGGTTTACTGGGAGCTTTCTCCCAGCCTTCTTTCACCAGACTCAGAGGTCCTCTCACAGGATGGCCGTACAGTAGTTCAATGGGACTGAACCCTAAGGACTTCTGGGGCACCTCTCTGTAAGCAAATAGAAGGCATGGCAAGAGAACGTCCCACTTACGCCTCATGGGTTCACCAAGACCCATAATCATGCTTTTCAGGGTCCGGTTGAATCTCTCAACCAACCCATTACCTTGGGGGTGGTAAGGAGTAGTGAACTTATAAGTTACACGCACTCCTGCCACTGGGACTTCATATACTTCGATATGAAGTTGGTACCATGGTCAGACACCACCTCTCTGGGGAAGCCCACACGGGAGAAAATCCCCATCAATGCACGACCCACCACGGGGGCCGTCACAGTCCGGAGAGGGATGGCTTCCGGGTACCGGGTGGTATGGTCCGCCAAGACCAGGATATACCTGTTGCCCATGGCTGTCTTGGGATCCAGAGGCCCCACAATGTCAATGCAAACCCTTTCAAAGGGGTGCTGACCACAGGGAAAGGTTGGAGAGGAGCCTTACACTTCCTCCCACTCTTACCACTTGCCTGGCAAGTCTGGCAAGACCCACAGTGAGCATCAGAATGCTTGCGCATTTGGGGCCAGTAAAAGTGGGTGACAAGCCTATCAAAGGTCTTGTCTTGCCCCAAATGTCCTGCTAAAGCACATCATGAACCAGACCCAGTAGGTAGGCTCTGAAGCGCTGGGGTACCACCAGCACCCGGGCTGACCCAGGCTCAGCAACCTTAGGCTCGCTATACAGGAGACTATTCTCCCAGTATATCCAATGTGATCCGGACTGATCAACTGCTGCCTGGTTTGCAGCCTGCTGCCGCAAACCAATGAGAGAAGGGCATGTCTGCTGCTCCTGGCAGAACTCCTCCCTGGTGGGCCCTCCTTCTTGCTGCCAATGGGTCAGCTCAGGCAGGTTCCCCAGTTCAGCC
Source organism: Calotriton arnoldi (assembly GCA_963921515.1). Lineage (NCBI taxonomy): Eukaryota > Metazoa > Chordata > Amphibia > Caudata > Salamandridae > Calotriton > Calotriton arnoldi. The sequence goes on along the minus strand of CAWUFW010004502.1, from coordinate 336,510 downwards.
ACTTGTTCCCCTGTAGGCTCCAGGGCATCTCCCTCAGGGTCTACCTCCTCCTGGACCGTGGGAACTTCGGGGGCCGGTTTCCCACGCCCCCTGCCTCTTCTCTTCCCGGCAGGCACCTGGGCCACTCTTTCAGGCTCCTGGTCCTCTTGAATGCCCTTACGGGCTGCCATTGACCGAGTGGTCACACATGCCCACTCAGGCAGACCCAACATCTCCAAATGAGACCTCCGCTCCACCTTCGCCCAAGGGGAGCTCTCCAAATCATTGCCTAGCAGACAGTCAACAGGCATGGCTGGCCTCACAGCTACTCTCAAGGTACCTGAGACCCCCCCACTCAAAGGGAACCTGTGCCACTTTGCAGAGGCACTCTGAGTTGTCAGCGACAACTACAGGGTAGAATGGATTGGGGGCCACCTGCTCTTCAGACACCAGCCGACAACTGACAGCTGTCACAGTGGCTCCTGTGTCTCTCAGAGCCTCCACACTATGGCCATTGATGGTCACCCACTGCCTGTACTTTTTAGTGTTAACAGGCAGATTAGTCCTTGGGACCATCTCACTGTCTCCTAAAGAGTCCAGGGACATCTCTGCAGGACCCAACCCACCTTGGGCATCAGTTTCCTCCAAGGATACACTAGCCAGTTCCCGGGGCGGTGCACCAGTGGGTGCAGTGGTAACCGGTTTGGGGCACTTAGGATCCCCCCAGAAGTGGCCAACCTGACCACAGCTAAAACAGGTCTTGGGACCCTTCTGCACAGGCTAACCTGGCGAGACCCATGGTATTTTCTCAGCGGGAGGGTGGGAACCCTTACCTTGGTTCCCTTGGGGATTACTTTGGGGCCCTTTTTGGAACTCCTTTTGTTTACCCTTGTCCCCTCCACTATAATGCTGGGGACCCTACCCACCTTTGGCGGAGTCTCCCACAAGACCCTTGTGGACGCTGGTACTGACCCAGCGGTCCGCCTCCACAGCAAGTTTCCTGGGATCAGTCAGCTTACTTTCAATCAGGTGCTGGCATAGCTCTGGAAAACAACTACTGGACAAGTGCTCCCATGCAACCAAATCATAGAGCCCCGGCAAGTCAGTTACCCTTCACCCATCCATCCAGTGCTCTGCAAAAGTAGGATACATACTCCACCCAAGTACTTCACTCCAGTTTCTTGCAGTTCCTAAATTTCTGCATATAAAGCTCTGGGGTCAACCCATACCTGGCTATCAAGGCTTCCTTCATGGGGGCATAGGACATCTGATCCTCAATTGGCAAAGCTAGTAAGGTTTCCCTCCCTTCACCTATGAAGCGACCCCACAACCCTGCTCCCCAATCTCTCTCAGGGACCCGGTGGGACTTCATGGCTATCTCATAGGCCTTAAACCACTGCCTAATATCCTCATTCTTCATGAAATCCTTGATTACATCTTTGGGATGTATACTTTCCCTTCCATAGGTACTGATGGTGTGCTGCCACCAGAGGGAGTGATCTCTAGGCTCTTCGCTTTCAGCTCTAGCTCCCTCAACACTCTCTCATGCTCTAAAAGCATCTTCTTTTCCTCTTTGGCCAATTTGTTGCCCTCTAACTCCAACCTCTTATTCTCTAAGTCACCCTGGCTCCCCAGTTTCAGCTTAGCAAGCACCATCTCATGCACTCTGCTTTCCTCCCTGTCCTCCAACTCTTCTGGAGACAGACCCCTTGAAGACACACTGCTGCCTTCAATATCCACAGATGCAATGGATCCTTGTTTACTCATGGTGAAAATTGGCAGTTCTCAAGATGCAAACAATTTCCAAAAAAGAACTCTTCAAAAATGTATGTGGTTGCGTAGTGGTCTGCACTCACTAGTAGTGTACACCAATCACTGTATGTAAATCACAAATGCAAGTCCAGGATCCTCACCGCTGACCACCAATGTTAGAAATGGGGGTCTCTAGTTGGCAGATGTAGGTACCTTTGTCCAAATAGGGACCCTTGTTTCTAGTCAGGGTAAGGGGGATACACTCCTAAAATAACCCCTGCTCACCCCCTTGGTAGCTTGGCACGAGCAGACAGGCTTATCTCAGAGGCAGTGTGTAAAGCATTTGTGAACACATACAGTAATACAGTGACAACACTACAAATGGACACCACACCAGTTTAGAAAAATAAGTAATCTTTATCTAAACTTAAAACAAGACCAAACGACAAAAATCCACAATACAGTATTCAAAATATCCTTCAAAATAGGTTATTCACTTAAATAAAGTTCCTAGCAACAAATAACTCCAACTGGAGCTATTACGACGTCGTGGCAGATAAAAATTCCAAAGTATGGCGCCGGCCGCGAGGTGCGCGTCGTCGGGCCCGGAGTCAAGTAGACCCACAAAGAACAGTACCTGGGATTCGATGAAAGCAAAGACGGTGCACGGCGTCAGGGAAGTGATGCTTCGTTGGCGCCGACAGCGTCGGTTCCCTACGACCCGAGGGGAGGTGATGCTTCGGTTCCTAACTGCAGGGAAGGTGAGACGTTGGTTCCTTACTGTGTCGGGGAGGTGATGTCACAAATGGCAGCGAGGCGTCAGTTCCTTACGATGGTGCGGTGTCGATGGATTCGGGAGTCACCCACGTCGAGGATCGGCTCTGCGTTGATGAAGCACCGCGTCAGTGAAGTCAGGGCTGTGGTGCGAGTCGGGACGGTGCATCGTGGACGTCACGAGCGGTGTCCTCGGCTCCGGTGCAGTCAGCGGCCTCTTTGACGGCTTCGGAGTCGATGAGGCACGGCGTCAGCAGCAGTCGGGCTTACGGTGCAAGTCGGGTCGGTGCATCGTGCTCTTCACGAGCGGTGCCCACGGCTTCGGTGCAGAGTACGGCATCGCTCGTCGGTGTTGCAATTTCCTTCTGTAGCAGCTGAAACAGCAGTTCCAGATGCAAGCAGACAGAAGGGGTGAAGTCTTTGTGTTCCTGAGACTTCAGAACAGGAGGCAAGCTCAGTTTCAAGCCCTTGGAGATCTTTTTCTTCAAGCAGGTGACAAAGCAAAACAGCAAAGTCCTTCTTTTCCTTTCCTTGGCAGCAAGCAGCCACTGCAGGCCAACCCCAGACAGCAAACAGCACAGGGGCAGTATTCCTTCTCAGCTTATCCGGCTCTTCTCCTTGGCAAAGGTTTCCTCTTGATTTCCCAGAAGTGATCTAAAGTTCTGGGGTCTGGGCCCCAATATTTATACCACAACATCCTTTGTTCTCTGAAGGCAGAGAGTGTCTGTACCCAGCCAAAACCAGTTCTGTCTTCATTGGTGCAGCTTCCTGGCAGGAGGTGGAGACAGTATTGTTGAAGGCAGACCAAGCCCATTCAGGTGAAAAGGAAATCTCCTCCCCCTACTCCAAATGGAACCCAGGTCTATTCAGCCGAGCCCTGACTCATCAGTCTTCTGGAGCCACAGCCCTCTCCAGCCCCCTGTCATCCAAAAGTCAGACATGCAATACACAAACCTAGCAGAGGCACACTGGATGGTTAGGCAAGAAAATACCTACTTTCTAAAAGTTGTATTTTCAAACACAGAATGTAAAAATCACCCTCACTAAAAGATGCATCTTAACATTCTGAGTTCAGGCATACTAAACTTCATTTTCCTATCTTGTTCCAAGGGTCAGTATGGTTATAAGATGTTATAAACTAACTCCCCATTCTGGCCTATGGGAACAGATAGCCTTGCAATAGTGAAAATTAAATTGGCAGTATTTCACTATCAGGACATGACACACACATCAGGGCATATCCTACCTTTTACATACAATGCACCCTGCCCATAGGGGTACCTTGGGCCTACCTTAGGGGTGACTAATATGTAGAAAAGGTAAGGTTTAGGGACTGGCAAGTGTGTGCACTTGCCAAGTCAACAGGGCAGTCCCAGACTGCACACAGGCTCTGCAATGGCAGGCCTGAGCCACATTTTACAAGCTGCTACTGTGGGTAGCACAATGAATGCTGCAAGCCCACCAGCAGCATTTGATTTACAGGCCCTGGGCACACATGGTGCACTGTACTAGGGTCTGACAAGTAAATCAAACAGTCAATCATGGAATCACTAATCCATAACAACAATTCACAAAGGGAGCACTTGCACTTTGGCACTGAACAGCAGTGGCAAAGTGCCCAAAGCATCTAGACCAGCAAAAACCCAGGAGGCAACATCAAAGAAGTGGAAGGGAGACCCACGCCAATGGTGCCAGGTGTAACAGCGGTGCACAGGGGAACGGGTATTGCAGCCCCCACGAGGGATTCTGGCCTCAAACTTGGTAAGAGGGCAGCTCGGACCTCAAGGGACTTGGAACCCCACCTCCTGTGTTGTTGGAGTCTTTGGAGTCTGTAGGAGCTCAGGAGAAGCAGACCGGTCAGTCATGATGTGGTGCCTACGGTTGCAGAGGAGTGACTCTTTCACTCCAAGGGAGATATCTTCAGTTGTCCTTGATGCTCCACAGGTCCTGCACAGAGCCTGTATGGTGCACGGGCACAGTCGATGCTTCAGACTGAGAGGGAGACAAAGTCGGGCCCAAACGAAGTCCAGCGAAGTCCAGCGTGTCCAGACTGTCGAAGTTCAGTGGTTTCTGGTTCAGAATCTTGTCATCGTCGAATCTAGGGTCCTACAGCCAGGTAAGCCATTTTGTGCCCATGGGAGAGGGTTGAACAGATTCAGGGGACCCTCCCAGGGGAGGGTCTAGACAGTGGGGAGGTTACTCCCATGTCCTCTGTCCAGTTTTGTGCCAGAGCAGGAGCCAATGGCTCCCAGGACTGGTTTGAATTAGACTATGCACAGGGACACCAAATGGGCCCCTCATGCAGACTTTCAGTCGCTGGCAAGCGCACCCACCCAGGCCTAATAAACTAAAACCTGTCTGGGAGGTGGTCACACCTCCCTGTGACAGGATGCCTATTGTTCTGCCTTCCCCTGCTTGAACTTGGCTCAGCAGCAGGAGGGCAGAAATGTGTCTCTGGACAGCAGCACCCATTTTGTGCTGCCCGTGACTAGAAGGCTGGTACCGGGAACACCAGGGACCTCACAAAGCTTGTTTCTGAGGGGTGGAATCATACCTCCCACACGGTTACTAGTGTGGGGGGTATGATTCCACAATGTTTGACACCAAACACGATAGGGTTACTTTCAGCCGTTTTAGAGTTGGTCATCACATGGTTGCATAATGCCACTCTATATTTGGAAATGGCTGATACACTGACAACCCGGCAGAATGGACTCCGTAGGTTGCAGGGGTGTCCTGCTCATGCAGTGGCACCCTCTCACTTAGAACCAAGCACCCTGCCTTCAGGATTGTTAAGGCATGCTATAGGGGTAACTTATAGGTTTTAAGTGCAGTCATCCTTAGATATTGTACCTATATCTAAAGTAAGAGGTGCATGCACAATCTTACACAGGCCGCAATGGCAAGCCTGTAGTTCCATTTTGCATGGCCTCTCATGGGTGGCATAATACATGCTTCAGCCCATGGGAGACCTCTGGGGTGCCTAGGCCCTGGGTACATGGGTACCATATACTAGGGACTGACAAGGGTACCCCAGTATCCAATCTGGAGTGTACCTAAGTCCATGACATAACAGTTTAAGGAGAAAGCAGATAGACTGGGGTCCTGATTAGTAGGATCCCAGTCAGACTAGTCAAAAACAGTATCACATGAAGCAAAACGTGGGGGTAACCATAAGAAGCAGAACCTACTTTCGTACACCCTGCCTGAGGGCTAATGGAGCAAACTTCTGCTCTTAGCTGGTGGGAGAGTAGAACCAAAGCACATAATCACGGGTTCTTACCTGGTTACAGGGGTTGCTAGTGCAGATCTGCACCTCAGCGTGGATGTAGAGGGTATTCGCGCCAGTGATCTGGAACACTTCAACCTTAAATCGAGCCTCTGTGTTGTGACCGTTTGCTACAATTGTCAATAAGTCACCCAGTTGAGCACTGGGGCACCTGTGGAAAAAGCAGAAGAGGGAAGTAGCCGGGGTCGCATCCAGACACTCATCACAGGCAGCCCTACTCTGATCCTTGTGTCCTGACTCCAGACTGCTACAGCCCATCCACAGTCACTTCGCTGCCCCTGGTGCGCAGTCTGTAAGGCTTGGTCCAGATAAAGAAGGTCCGGGAAAACCTGAAGCAAGTGTTTGGTCCTGCGTTATGACGCAGCCCCTTCTGTGTCCCACTCACAAGACGAAGTCATTGCAGGATCAATGAGGGGTCTACTTCACCCCACATGGCAGAAAAAGAGGGGAGACATATAAGCTAATGATGCAGGAACACTGAGCCCAGGACACGTAACCTTACACTCTGGGTTCAGTAAGGGTCATACACCGCGGTGGAAACGGGACCGACTGACTTCTGATCAGCGGTCCCGACTGCCTAATCATGATGCGACCGCACATGGTGCGGTCGCAAACTCCCATTTCTCTATGGGAGCTTGTTCTTACGGCCGTAAACCGCCCATAACAGAAGCTCCCATAGAGTAATGGAAGTCTGTGTTCATCCCTGCACCCCGTGGCAGGCTCCACAAGGTGCCTGCCACAAGGTGCATGCATCAACAAGGGGGCACCTATGTCGACCCCTCGGCCCCCAACCAGAGGCCAAAAACAGAAGGGGGCCCTCCTAGGGGCCCCCAAACACGCTTCTTGACAGGGTTTCCATGTCAGAAAGACTGGCATGGAAACCCTGCCGGAAACTGTGCATCGTAAACCAGAAGGCAGAAATGCCTTCCATTTGGATTACGGGCCAGTCTCGGACTGGCAGACGGGCTCCTGGAGCCTGTCGGAAGCCAGCCGGAATGACCGGCTGGTTTCAATTCTGACCGGCTGTATCCTAATCAGCTGGGTGAAAATGAAACCTACGATGAGGCCCGTAAAGCCTCAGACCTATGGTTGGAGGCTTTACGGACCTCATCGTAATCAACCCCTTAATAGTGCTCATGCTGCAGAAACAACGAGGATAGGTTACTTCACCTTGCACTGCACGGACAAGTCACCTCGCACTGCAGGGACAGCGAGGGAGATTTTCCACCTCGCACTGCAAGTACAGCGAGGAAGATACTTCATCTCACACTGCAGGGTCGGGGAGGGGATACCTCAGCTCGCACTGCAGGAACAGTGAGGGGATACATTACCTCATACTGCAAGAAAAATAAGTGAGATATTATAGGAACAGCAAGAAGAAGCTTCAGTTCACACCGCAGGACCAGCATTGGATAGACATGCTGCAAAACACTTGGGGTAGGTAACCTCACCATGTACTGCAAGAAAGGTGTGTGTTTCACCTCAAAGTGCAGAAACCTCAAGTGCATGATCCTTCCCTCCCACCCATGGTACAAGTTGAGAGTGGAAGTGAATGGAAGGCACCTTTGCACTATTTTTAAAGAGTGGGCGCTTTCCTTCAGGCTGAGGGCAGGTGAGATGTGTAACCATTGATGTTAATAGGGTCTAGATGTCACCTTATGCCCTACCACAAAAGCTGTATATACAGTAAAGATATATTGTCTCAGACTTTTGTACATTTTCAGTGTGTACTCACCCAGACGTTCTTAACCTGCCTCGCAGGTTCTTAATTACCACAAAGCCAATGTCTTTATAAAAAACACATTCTATTTAATAGTATCAGCCTTTTCATTAGAAATGTTACAACTCTCAGTGGTTTCATTTCTAACACTAATTTTTTTCTCCTTATATGTGGAAACATGCATATGATTTAGTAAGAGTAAAACTGAAACTTACAAAGTAATTTTCGTATTTCTAATATGTGTCACTTGGCATATGTATAGCGCTCATACTGTTCGGGGGCCACGTCGGAGCACTAGTATAAAACAAAACATGACCACAATCCTCACACACCAGGTCACTTTCAAATATTTTACAGATATTTTTCTTCCATTTAATTTGTCATTCCTGATATGTCATGATGCGTTTGTAGTGTAAACTGTAACAGTTCAAGACGGGGTAGCTTCTTAAATAGATTTCCATATTCCTTAATTTCTGTTCGAGTATCGGGCATCCACTCTTGAACTGTGACTTCAGTTACCCCCACCCGCACCTCCTTTCGCTCCAGCTCTCCTTGACAAGGACACGTTCGAAGGAGACCTGCTCACCTTCCCCCTGAGCCAATAAGGCTTTAGGGGGCGGCCGACCAACAGGAGGCTTGCCCCCTTCCCCCCGGTTTTTTGGGCCTTGGTGCAGCCCAGAGCCTAGTTGGGCTCTTTGGGCTTCATTTGGGCTGGGGGGGTCCAAAACCAGATATTTTGTCGCTGTGTCACCATCTTAGTAAGGTGACATGGCAGGCAGTTGGGTGCTGGGTTAGCTGAGCTGGGTGGTTGGTGGCGGGCAAAAAGATTTTTACTGAGGGAGAGGTTTTGGGAAATTTGGAAGAGATGGGGAACGGGGCAGAGAAAGGAGGGAAAGGCAGTAGCAAGTTTTTAGATGGCAGGGGAAGGGAGGAGAACATGGAATGAGGGGTGGCTGGAGCGGGCCCCCGCAGGGCTTAGGTCATGCTGGTCAGAAGAGGAGGGTTGGTCCAAAAAAAGACAGCCACAGCACTTGAGAAGGGAGGAAAGGGAGGGATGATGGGCAGGGAGGAAGGTCGGGTAAGGGGCCCAGCGTCAGCCATTGTGGCGGCAATTCTGGAATGGAGTGACGGGGAGGAGCAGGGAGGGAGTGTTGGGGGGGTCATGGGGCGGGGGTGTAAGCCACCGGCCGCAGTATATACGCACCAGGGGGAAGGTCCTGGGGGGGCTCCGGCGCATCGGGGGCATTCTGAAGGCCCTTGGAGGGAAACGGGCGAGACAGTCGGGGCAATGGGACGGTGAAGGTGTAGGTAGGGTGAGCTCAGAAGGGGGACACGAGGGGGGTATTGGCAGAGGTGTCCGGTTTCTGGGTCAGTAGAAACAGGCGAGGCGTCTAACCTCGGCTTGCTGGACCTTACTTGTCAATTACAGGGTTGGCAGGAACAGGAGGTAACGGACTCGGGTGAGTCACATGCGGCAAAGGGATGGCACTGTCAAAGGCAGACAGCCGGACTATGTCGAGGGATGGTCAGGACACATTAAACCAGCAAACTGAGATCAGATCAGGTGGACAGCAAACCCGTTGGGTTGATGTGGCCTCAGGGGCAGTAGCTTGAGTGACAGGGCAAGAACCCAGGAGTGGGTCAGAAGGGCTTTAGGCAGCACAGCAGTATCCAGGCTTACACCTGGAGGAGTTATTTCACAGTAGAAGAGAAAGGGCCAAGGCACAAGTGCATGCAATAGTGGGGAAGGACCCTCTGCAGTTGGATTGCATCGAGGATGGTGTTGAGGAAGGGGAGATTGTTGAGGACGAGGAAGGAGAACAGGAAGGATGGCAGGGGCATGGTAACAGTGTGCCTAGTGTGTTACAGATGGAGATGAAGCGACAGCTCCCGGCCCAGGACAGCGTGGTGCGACCTCCTGCACGACTGGTCAGGAGGCGGGATCCAGTGAGGACACCGACCTTAATGCCAGGTAAGGGCAGCAAAGAGAGAACCGATTGGAATTATTCCAAGGTAAAGGTGTCAGTGGTGACGAATGCACAGAGAAGCGACGACACGGAGGGGGAGGTCCGCCTGCTGAAGGGTTTATACGTGAAGGATACAGGGGTAGGCCAGGAAACACAGGAATTGGACGGGAATAAGAAGAAAGGGGGGCCGTGGGAAGTCGACAGGGTGACGGGCAGGAGACAACGTCAGGCAAGGAAGAGACGACAGGGGGAGGCAAGGACGACACTGGGGGGCAAACAGACGAGAAAAAAGAGAGCCACGAGATAAAACTCAAGAGGCTGCCATACATTGGGGTGATAAAGCCATTAGGAGCCCACCTCATGTTGTCGACAAAAGAAAGATTTGGAAAGGGGAGTATGTAGACATGCTGAAGTTGCTGCACAGGGAGTTAAGGGCAAAAGAGGGCTCAAAAGAAGAAGAATTAGAGTTGGCCAAAAGACCTAAAGTAGCCATGACCATTGAGAATTGGTCGACAGCTTTCCTGATATTCGCAAGTGTATATTGCGAGAAATACCCGAAGAGGTGTGTGTCTATTTTTAAATACATAGATGTAATCAGGAGAGCGCAGGTGATGTATTGGGGCTATGCCTGGTCCCATTATGACGAGGAGTTCAGGGCGAGACTTGCGTGGGACCCAGAGGCAAAGTGGGGAGAAATAGTAAATAGATGCAGACTTGTATCAGCAGACAATGGGGGCGATTAAGTTTGGGAAAACCACTTATACGGCCAGTGGGCTTCCCCTGGTGTACCGTCCCTTTCAGAACCGCCCCACCCGAGGGGGGGGGGGTGAGATACGCAGCCAAAAGCTCAGGGGGTGGACAAGGAGCATGCTGGGATTTTAACAAAGGAGCATGCACATGGGAATACTGAAAATTCAGGCACAAGTGCTCGAAGTGTGCAGGTAGACACCCATTGGTGCAATGATATGGGGCAGGATATATTGGCCAGCAGTTTAGTCAAGGTACACAGCAAAATGCAGGGAGCATGGGAGGTAGAGGTGCACAAAGCATTATGGGAAAAGGCTCATACAGCCATTAACCGGCAATGCTTAGAGCAGGGTTGGCATACTATCCCTATCGGGAGGATGCCACACTGTTTAGAGTCAGGTTTAAAGAAGGTTTCTAGCTAGGATATGAGGGTCCACGATCCACCAAGTGAGCGGACCATTTGCTCGGTATACAGTTTGACGGGCAAATATTTGTGGAAAAAGCACTACTAATGGGCTGCTCCATATCCTGTGCGTTGCTCGAGCGTTTCAGCTCCTTTTTGCAATGGGTTTTCTCGTGGCAGACAGGTAAAGAAACGGTGGCACACCACCTTGACAACTTCTTCCTGGTGGGCCAACAAGGTTCAACTGACTGTCAGCAACAGCTGACAAGTTTTCAAGAGCTCATGGGCCGGTTGGGAGTGCCCTTGGCACCAGAGAAGACACAAGGTCCAAGTACGGTGTTGTAATTTCTTGGCATTGAGTTGGACTCGGGGGCAATGGCGGCATGCCTACCGAATGAGAAGAAATTGCATATGATGATGCTGATAGATGAAATGCTGGCTAGAAGAAAAGTGACGGTCAGGGAAGTTCAGGTGCTGCTGGGACATCTCAACTTCGCATGCAGAGTAGTAGGGCAGGAAGGACCTTTTGTAGAAGAGTGGGAAGGTCATTGACTGGCCTTACGTTGCCACATCATCACATGCGTCTGTCCTCAGAGACAAAGGAAGATTTACGCATGTGGTGCACAATTTCTTGAGGATTTCAATGGCATCCCAATGGTGACGCCCAAAGAATGGGAGTGGGATGTAAACATATACTCAGATGCAGCAGGAGCAGGGGTTTCGGTTTGTACTGGCAAGGTAGATGGTGCGCGGAGCAGTGGCCACGACACTGGAGGAACAGGGGAAGGAGCATTGCCTTTTTAGTCGCAGTTACAGTATGGGCACATGACTTAGCACACAGGAAGGTCATTTTCAGGTGGACAACATGGCAGTGGTGCAAGTGGTGAATAGGCAATCTGCAAGGGTCGCACAGGTACTTAAGCTGATGCGGGTGTTTGTACTCAGCTGTTTGAAACGACATTTTGTTTCAAGCCAGACATGTGCCAGGGGTGGACAATGACATTGCAGATGTGTTGTCTCGTTCACAGTGGGAGAGTTTCCATGGTCTAGCCACGGAGGCGGACAGCTCCAAGACTCAAGTGCCGGCAGGGATGTGGTCCATAGGAGAAAAATGATGCTCCAATTGGTGGTAGGGTCTTTGGCTGTATCCACTCAGAAGGCATATAAACAGGCATGGTGGGAATTTCTAGAAGGGGGGCACAGAAGAAGACAGACAGGTGGACAAGAGAAGAGAATGTGGTACAGTTTATTTTGTCAATGACTGACAGAGGTTTGTCAAGGGTCACTATCGCAGGCAAACTGGCAGGGATCGCTTTCATGGGGAAGCTGTGGTGGGGGTATACTCTAACAGCGGGTGAATTGGGCAGATGCATTCTAGAGGGCTGTGTCAGGAAGAGAGGGGCTAAGCCGTGAGTGAGGAGACCAGCGTCTAAGGCGTTGTTGTTAGGTCTACTAGGTGTCATTCCGAGGATTTGCAGGAATCATGAGGAGAAAGTATTGTTTTCCACATTAATGTCTTGGATGTATTTTGGGGCTTTCCAGGTTTCAGAATTGCTGGAAGGGAAGGGCGTTCCGGGTGTACAATGGAACAAAGTGGCAATGCGGGAAGGGGAGGTGGCAGTGAAGGTGAAACAATCTAAAAGAGACCAAAGGGGAGCAGGGAAGTGGGTAGTGTTGGGAGCCACAGATGACGGGGATATATGCCCTGTCCTCTGGGGTGGACTATGAGAGAGAGGGGCGCCCCAGGCAACAAGGCAGTTTTTCGCAGGGGCTCTGGCCACATGGTGTCAACGTCACATTTATTGTGGGTGATGCGGAGAGCTCTGTTGTTTTACGGGAGGCCCCGGGCGAATATCGCGAGTTTTCGGATCTGGGTAACAACAGATGCAGCGAAACAGGGCTGGGAGAAGGGCAGGTTAAGGCACTTGGGGCGGTGGACATCGGATTGTTTTAAAAGATACATCAAGTTGCGGGAGGCAGGGTTGGGGGAAGCCTAGTTTTTCTATGTTCTTACATATGTGTCTTTTCAGGTGCGGTGGCAGGGCCAGCAGCGTCGGAGCTGTCCATCTGGATAGTTGGCCATTCTTTCATTAAATGAGCCGAGCGCCATGAATTGAGCAAAGGGAAAGGTTTGAGCCTTGAATTGGACACTTCATTGTTTAATGTTTCTTGGCAGGGAAAGGGGGGTATGGGATGGCACAAATTGTTTCCGGTTTTGAACAAGTTAATCAAGGGCAACATTTGTCCAGATGTTTTGATTGTACACCTGAGGGAGAACGACCTAGCGGTGTGCAAGAGCTTTGCGCTGTTGAAACAAAAGAAAAGGGACCTTTTGGAGATTAAACAGCAGTGGTCAGGGTGTTATATCATTTGGTCAGAGTTCATCCGTAGAAGACAGTGGAGGGGGGCAGCAAGACCCGCTGCGATAAACAAGGCTAAATAAATAGAGATATGAGACTTTTTTGCGAGAAAGAAGGTTTTGGGAGAGTGGAGCACCCCAAGTTGCGGTATGCAGCTGTATATTTTTTCAGGGATAATGGGGTGCAATTGTCTCGCTACAGGATGGAACTATACCTCATCCAGATTAAAGAGGTCTTGGATAGGTCATTGAACATAAAAAGATATCCTAAGAGGTCCTAGTTTTGGGCGGTAAGAAAAGTCAGGGGCAGGTAGGCACTTTCTGAGTGGCGTTTGGTAACTAGTTTTATATGTTTACAGGTTAAGTGTATGGTTGGGAACAAGTTACTCCGGGAGCAGGCAATAAGGGGAAGTTAACATAGGAAATGCTTAGTTAGGTAGATGTTTTAGGGAAGTAGGTAACAGGTTACAAGGTTAAAGTTCAACAGTTAATGACCGAGTGGGGGTTTATAAATAGTTGCAAGGAAAGGAAAAGGGGAAACTTAGGGGAGGGGGCAGGAGGCAAGGTAGGGGAACAAATGTATAGTGAGGTTTCGTTTTGTACGGCAAAGGTCAAGGAAAATGTTTTGTGAGGTGCACCTGTCTTCAAAAAAGTGGCCTCTTTCACACAATCAGAGCCTTTTTTGTGGTCTGTGCTGCGCCCCCCTTTGTCCCAATTTCTACACTTGGGCAGCCTACCCTACCTAGCACAAGCAGCGGGCCAACTCCTCGACCCCAGGGCCCTGCTCTTGTGTGGTTCTCTTCCGGTACTCACCCGTCAGTGATAATGTTGTAGGACGGGGTGGTGTTGGGGTCACTGGTCCCTGTGGCATACAGGCGCGTCACCAAAACTGAGAATTGTGATGCATCGAGGTCTGGTATCGACACAGAAACATACAGGGGGTCTTGAACATTGACAGTCATTGTTGTCTGGTTGTAAGGGACGGTGAAGCTGGAATCCTCGTAGGCGACCATGAAAACCTTCACTCTACCATCACCCCCAGGGAGTGGGGTGGATGTCACACTGAAATGGTAAAAGACAAGAGTGAGTTGTCCCTACTGCTGCTGAATGCGTCACAGACATCTTTTGCCTCGTGTTCTGCCGTTCAGACACCACCCGCTGCAGCCAGGGAATGTCAGGATACAAACCTTTATAGCTTCTTCACAAGGGGTGTCCAAAGTAGGCTCAGAACAGCTTGATGCAAAGGAGGTTATTGGGATAGCCACACAAAATGATTTAAATGTAATTAATCTAAATGGAAATCATGGACACAGTAAGTGCTAATCCTGAAAATGTGGCATAGATCCCACAGCATGACAGATCAAATATAATCTTCAGGGGAGGGTTCTGAAGCACTGGGTCCTTTTGGCAATGGTGGGGATTACAGCTCTCCAGTTAAAATGGTTTCCACTGGATACACTTGAACACTGGGCTTTTAAATGTCCCACTGGGGAAAAACAAAGGTGTTGTTTAAAATAAATCACCAGTTACTGGCAGCTTCAGTGAAATCAAATGATATTTTCACCATAGCACGTCAATATGAGTCCAGAATTCCTTAGGAGAGGCGCTAGATCCATTTGTACTGGCATACTGGCACTTTCATCACGGCACTTAGGGGAGAAGGGGCATGGGCTGTAAATATAAAGCCAGGGTTAGAGCCATTCACATGTCAAGAGACAGAGTCAGTTCCGATGCAGGAGGGCCCGATCCAGGCCACATTTCCAGTACAAATATTGAATGTATAATAGATTCCCTTTTAGATCTCTTGCATATAAATGAATCTTTTGTCACATATGACAATATCTGGCAAGGACCAGGGTTGGACACTGCTGACCTACTTCTGCCAGTTCTTAGCAGGAAAGTTGTGCTTCTACTTGAATTTAGTATTAATGATCCCTTTTACAGACACGGAATAACCCTACGACTTCTGCAAAACATGGAGCTAGTGTGTAGTAACCTTCCCATAAATTAATATTAATTAAAATGTTATGCTGTTGTACATTTCAAACAAAGACATGTGTTCTTCCGTTGCGGTGCTATTGAAGGCAATTGGGCATTCATTTGACGAGAACAAGAAGGGGCCACTACTAAAGATTGAACCAAGAAAGAAAATTGGAGCAAAAGTAAACATTTATAAATAAAAAGTTACAGCATCTTTTTGTTTAAATGCCCAATAGAGGACTGTGTAACTAGTTTCCACCCAAACGCCATATTGGATTCCATGTCACCCCGCCCCCAAGCGTTCAAATGGAAGACTTCACCTGGAACCAGATTACATTGTACCTCATCGCAACAAAGCAACCTTACACTGGCATCTTCACTAACTCACAAGTGCAGAAACATTTGCAGTAACTGACCAATAAAGATATGATATAGTCTGTTCAAACAAAGGGAAAATGTGTCCCCATCAGCCAGTGTCCACTGATGTATATTTTGTTTTTGCACTGGCTGGTCAGAGAAAATATCAGTGCAAAACTGTCCTGTAGTGGAGCTAGTCTAGGTCACCTGTGAAAGGGCCAAGACCAAATAAAGGGCTTATTCACTCCATTACACTCATGTTGAAGTCAGCACATCCGAAACATTACATACTCGTCCTGTTACACTCGGTGTAATCAGCCCATCCCATTCATTGCATTCTGATCTCATCACATTCATTGTATATTCAGCTCATGACATAGATTACATGCTCGCCCTATCACACTCAATGTGTGATCACCCCACCCCACTCATTGCAGGCTCACCCCATCACAAGGTGTTATCATCCCATCCCACTCATTATGGGCTCGCCCTATCACTCACGGTGTGATCAGCCCAACCCACTCATCATCATGTGCTCGCCGTATCCCACTCAGTATGTGCTCGCTCCATCACACTCACGGTGTAATCTTCCCATCCCACTCATTGCGGGCTCGCTCCATCACGCTCACGGTGTAATCTTCCCATCCCACTCATTGCGGGCTCGCTCCATCACACTCACTGTGTGATCTTCCCATCGCACTCATTGCAGGATCACCCTATCACTCACGGTGTGATCACCCCATCCCACTCAACATGTGCTCGCCCAATCACACTCATCGTGGGATCACCACATCCCACACATTACGGGCTCACCCCATCACACTCACGGTGTGATCACCCCATCCCACTCATTACATGCTCACCTCATCACACTGACGGTGTGATCTCCCCGTCACACTCATCACATGCTCGCCTCATCACACTCACGGTGTGATCACCCCATCACACTCATCACATGCTCGCCTCATCACACTCACTGTGTGATCTTCCCATCCCACTCATTACGGGCTCGCCTCATCACACTCATGGTGTGATCACCCCATCACACTTATCACATGCTCGCCCCATCACAGTCATGGTGTGATCACCCCATCCCACTCATCACATTCACGCCTCATCACACTCACAGTGTTATCATCCCATCCCACTCATTACGGGCACGCCCTCTCACTCACGGTGTGATCAGCCCGTCCCACTGATTATGTGCTCGCCCCATCACACTCATCGTGTGATCACCTCATCCCACTCATCACATGCTCGCCCCGTCACTCTCATGGTGTGATCTTCCATTGCGGGCTCGTCCTATTACTCATGGTGTGATCAGCCGATCCCACTCATCATGTGCTCACCCCATCACACTCACGGTGTAATCAGCCGATCCCACACATCATGTGCTCACCCCATCACACTCACGGTGTAATCAGCCGATCCCACACATCATGTGCTCGCCCCATCACACACAACACGGGCTCGCCCCTTCACACTCACGGTGTAATCAGCCGATCCCATACATCATGTGCTCGCTCCATCACACACAACACGGGCTCACGCCATCACATTCACTTTGTAATCACCCCATCCCAATCATTACAGGCTTGCTCAATCACACTCATTGTGTGATCACCCTATCCCACTCATTACATGCTCACCTCATCACACTGACGGTGTGATCTCCCCGTCACACTCATCATATGCTCGCCTCATCACACTCACGGTGTGATCACCCCATCACACTCATCACATGCTCGCCTCATCACACTCACTGTGTGATCTTCCCATCTTACTCATTACGGGCTCGCCTCATCACACTCATGGTGTGATCACCCCATCACACTTATCACATGCTCGCCCCATCACAGTCATGGTGTGATCACCCCATCCCACTCATCACATTCACGCCTCATCACACTCACAGTGTTATCATCCCATCCCACTCATTACGGGCACGCCCTCTCACTCACGGTGTGATCAGCCCGTCCCACTCATTATGTGCTCGCCCCATCACACTCATCGTGTGATCACCTCATTCCACTCATCACATGCTCGCCCCGTCACTCTCATGGTGTGATCTTCCATTGCGGGCTCGTCCTATTACTCATGGTGTGATCAGCCGATCCCACTCATCATGTGCTCACCCCATCACACTCACGGTGTAATCAGCCGATCCCATACATCATGTGCTCGCCCCATCACACACAACACGGGCTCACCCCATCACATTCACGTTGTAATCACCCCATCCCAATCATTACAGGCTTGCTCAATCACACTCATTGTGTGATCATCCCATTCCACTTATTACCTGCTCACCTCATCATAATCATGCTGTGATTAGACCATCCCATTCATTACGTGCTCGCCCCATCACTCACGGTGTGATCAACTCATTCCACACATTACCTTTGTATCGGTGTGAAGGAGACTGGTATGTTGAGAGGATATGGGCAGGAAAAGGCATAAGTAATGTTGTTCCTCGCAACGAGCCCTGACGAGGCCACCTTTGCCGGGATTGTGAGATTATTGGAATAAACAACATGGGTGCTGTTGAACTGCAAGTGAAAAAAGAGACATTAAGAGATCACATCGCGCACTCAGGAAAAGAAGGACATAATAGCAGTTCAGGATGGCACACACCAAGGGCCGTCAGAAGATGGCGCAGACACATGGTGTGAGGATCAGAAAAGTTCCCAGTCCATGAGGATAGGAGATGGGGTCCCTACTAGGGCACAGAACAGCATCCCTGGGCATGCTGGACACTTTCATCAGATGAGTTCTTGCATATTAACTAAGAGGTTGCAGAAGAGGCAGCAAGGAGCAGGGATTCAAACGATGAGGAGCTCCATTTTAACTAGGACTGTGCAAAACTGCAGGAGTTAACTTCCGCCAGCTTACAACAAAAGCAGGAAGATTTGATTTCACCTACTACATAATTAAGACTCATTCACAATTTCATAAATTTACAAGATAATTACTTTTTCCCCATTTTACCAATGCTGATTATAGTTTCACACACACCTGGATCTAACCACTCTTGCTGATTGTGAAGGGCAAGTAAAGAAGGGGGTCTTTAATGAACAAAGGTCCCTGTATGGGGCATAGACCCCATTCAGCAGTTCTTTCAGGCCCTAGAAGGGCGGAAGAGGTTTTCCGATCCCACCACTGGAGATTAGGCCTCATTGTCTGTGACCTGTGATAGCTCGTGAACATGCATGTGTCATGTAAATCTTTCGTGCCTGCCTGTTTTCCGGTTTTCTTTTTTATTTTTTATTTAGGGTGCTCACTTCCCTACCGCCCCGAATGACCCAGTGTGCAGACATTATCGTGCATGTATGGGGCGACTGCGCAGAAGCTGCTCTCACCGTCAGTTTGTTCCCACAGAGTGCTGAGGAGGTGCTGGTGGAGACAACCACCTGGGCAGTGCCCTCAACCACTCGCACGCCTTTGCAGTTCGGGTCCACAAGGTGCAGATTGGCCGAATCAAACTTGCTCTTCTCAAGCTGGCACTTGCTCACGCTCAGTCTCATGGAACCTGACAGGCACTGCACGATGGGGGGTGGAGGAGAAGCTGTAGAGGAAGACAAAGGCAGGAGAGTTCAAAATAGGGACAAGCAGGAAACAGATGAGGAGCAAAAAACAAACAAAAGCCATGTAAAAGAAAATCACGGGACACTGAAGCGTTGCTCGTTGATTTTCTTTCTGGGGCTGCCCCTTGCCCACCTTCCTTACGTCCCAGATATTCGTTTTGAGGCTGAATGCACGTCGATGGTAAACATAGTCAATGAAAATAAAGGGCAGGAGAAGAAACCTAGATATTTTGTACTAATTTCTGATATGTAGTAGCTGCTGCCATTTCTGATCGTTTGCTGCCGTGTGGAGTGCAGTGTGATGTAGGGTGCCAAAATACATTCTGTTGCTCACTTCTCTATACCTGTTTTGTGTTGTTGTTAATTAGCACCCGTGTGATGCCCAAGAAATAACTGTCTAATATGACTAAATCAACATACTGTGGACTACCCTAGTGTGATGCATCTACTGTTATTTTAGCGTTGTACTGAGCCAGGCAAGAAGTCCCCCAGCCACCTTTGGACCTACTTGGTGAGCCCAAGGAGCCAAAAGCCTTCCCATAGGGCCCTGCGGTTCTTGAGCGGGGTCGGAAGTGAATGCAGCACAGCTATTGGTTCTCAGAGGAGGATGAAAACTGTAGGGGAGATTGGATAGAACCAGACCGATGTTTCGCTTCCATTCTCCTGGCAGACTCAGCATGGTCTTTCTGCTCCCTCTGGGCCCAGGTGAGTAGGTCTTCAATCCAGGAGATGAAATGTGTGACTAATGGGGACTATTCCCAACTGTGCTACCATTCCAGGATATCACCACTTATAGCCCAAGTGCACTGCATTAATTTGTTATGTGAATGTGCAATTTGCATTAAAGATGGGGGTGTGGGCTAGGAATATTGAATTCGAAATATTGATGGGTCACAAAATCATGACCACAATATCGAGGGACAAACTATCTAAAGGTAAGTTTATATGTGCTTTCTATACCTACCCCATATAGGTACCCTGGCCTTATATATATATATATATATATATTTTTTTTTTCAAACGTTGCTCGCCAAATCCTCCGCTCTCCCCACAGCGGGTGCAGCAGCCGCGAAGGGGGAACTCGCTTAGTATGAAATCAACACAGTTCAGAAATTACTGCGCACTTCGGCCAAGATTATCAATGTATTTTTTTATTTAAATCATTGAAACAAGAGAATACTGACAAACGCGTTTCAGCCACCTGGCCTTCGTCAATGTCCTTGACGAAGGCCGGGTGGCTGAGTTTGGCTGAGTTTGTCAGTATTCTCGTGCTTGTAATGATTTAAATAAAAAAAATACATCGATAATTATGGCCGGAGTGCGCAGCAATTTCTGAACTGTGTTGATTTTATATATATATGTGATCAAGGGCAAGTGGTGTCCAAAACGCGTCATTGAGGAAGGAATAAAGACATTTTGATTGCCTACATCGTAGTGGTTCGTGGCTCTTTGGTGCTTTCCTGCATGCTGAAAAACGAGTGCGCTGAGGCACGGGGAACTCCTGATACGGTGATAGATATATATATATATATATATATATATATATATATATATATATATATATATATATATATGTACATGGAATCACTCTCTCGCCGTATTCTTTTGTACCGAGGCTTGTCTTGCTCTCATTGGTTCCTTGCTGGCCAATGATGTGTGAGCTCCATGGTCATGCACCAATCCTATCAAGACCACAAAGGTGCCATTAGTGAGTCTTTAGTAGACGTTTTTCAGTCGCATTGGATCACAGTACCATAATGCATAGTGCCATTATAGGCAACACTCCCCACCCACTGCCAAAGCATGCATGACGCATAAATAAATACACAATACCACTTTTGTTTGGGAAAATATTGCTGTAGGTTTATTCCATACAAAAGTATGCAATACGGTGGGTTATCTTATGGGCGATCCAAGGGCAGGCAGCGGTAACTAACCTATGCTGCCCTGCCCACCTGATGAGCCAACTTGCACTGTGGCGAACCCAATCAGTGCTACGCCTTATGGAGTGATCCCCTTACCCGGATCACGTGACCCATTGGACCATCTTACTCACGCCCCTTTCAGGGCGGAGCGTTGCAAGGCAAGCCCCCGGTTGTTCAGGCTTACAACCGCCCTCAGGACTAGCGGGGCGCCAACGGATTTTTCCAGGAACCTGCCATGAGGGCTTCTGGGATTTGGCACTGGCACCCCTATTGTGCTCCTGCAGAGGTACCCTTCTGTACCCTTCTGCTTCCAGATCGCCCTGTAACTCCGCCACAGCTCTGGAGGCGGAACCCGTCACCTAAAGAGCCCCCCACCAATCCAACTAGTTTCTCACCTGCAACCTGCTATTTCCAGGGCCTCCTGCACGTCCAGAAGGAACAGGTCTTTCCCACCTGTGACAAGTGCACCCCATCCTTTTCAAAATGTCCCTTGACGTTCATCTGGATCAGCCCGTGCCTGATGAAACCAAAGCCCCTTTGATCCGTGAACTTGCGCATGGAGCTATTGACCCTTCTCCGGGAATGCTCGACTACCTCACCTGACCTGGCCTCGTGCCAAACTCTGCGCGGGACTATTTCAGACCACCATAGAGCGCATTGCCCCATGTACTTGCTGATCTCACCTAAATCTGCCTTCATTGCCTGCAACAATGCCCCTCTGCCCATGACCGTGAGGTCATTGCCTCCTAGGTGGATCACCAAGATGTTTGGGGGACCTCCCCCCCAGCCAGTCTCTGCTCCAATGTGTTGAGTAGGCTGCACCACCTCATGCCGGGGTACCCCATCCATACAATCTGCGTCTGGAAAAACCCACGCATCCAATTCCTGTGTTCCGCCCATTGAGCCAACCTGGTGACGAACGAGTGGCCGATCACCCACACCTTGAACCCTGGCAAAATAAACGGATGCAAATTTTCACACACTACTTTAATGATCCACATGTTACACACTGCAAATGTCGTACTAAACATCACACAGAATCACTGCACACAATAATATACAATATATCTATAGCCACCACCACGGGCGGATGTAGCGCTCAAAACAACGAGACTCCCAACGTCTCACCTTTTTTATGCGCTCTGGTGACATGCCCACCCTGAAAGCTGCCGTGGCCGCCCCAATCCTGAATGAGTGACTTGAATACTTCTTTTCTGGGTGTGCCTGACCGGACCACGCTAAGCAGGCGCACATGATCCGGTCCACCTGAAATTTCGTTAATGGCACCAGGTCAGCATGAATCAGAAAATAACCTGGGGCGTTTGGGCGGACAGCCATATACTCTCTGACCCGCGAGACTGGGCAGTACCTCTGATCCCCCAGTGGCAGTAAGACTACATCTGCTCTTCGCTCCGTCTGGTCAGTGTTGGACCTCTTGATGTGTATTACCAGCCTACTTGTCAGCTGCACATCCTGACTGCATATGGCGTCGCCTGACTAATCTTTTTTGGATCTGGCCACCAGTTCACTTATTCGAAACGCACCAAAAAATGCCAGGCAGAATGCCGCCGCAAAGAGCCTGGCCTCGAAGTGCGAGTTAGTGACCTTGTCAACCGCCTCTAGCATGCCCTGGAGTGTGGTGAAATCAATGGGAGCCCTGTTATCTGGAACCCTGACCTCTTCCCTGGCCCACCCTTTGAGGGCAGCCCTGATGAGGAAAGCCTTGGTTGGATCTTGCAACCCCCGGAGCTTGGCGTCATGGCTCACAGCCGCCAAGTGACCACATACCCACGAATGGCTCTTCCCATGCTCTTTAGCCCACAGTACAAAAGCTTGCACTCTATGCTCCATGGGGGGCAAATCCTGTCCCTGTGCCCCCGAGATGTTCAAGAAAGTGGAAAGATAGGCCTTGTACCGCTTCCTGGTCCCAGGTGCGAGAGAACGTTCACCCATTTCTTTAGTCGTTGCTCCGTTTCAGAATTCGCCAGAGATGTGCTGGGAAGGGGGTCATCTCTGCTCTCGCTCGTGGCCAAGCCTCCTGGAAACGGAGCCACTGAAAACGAGAGAGAGCGTCAGCTGCTGCATTCTTGACCCCCTCAATGTATCTTGCCCTAAACTCCACATTGCAGCGCAGACAAGCCCTGATTAGCTCCCTTAACAAACACAGAACCAGGGGATATTTGGCTGTCTGCCCATTGATGGCTTGCACCACCGCCATGTTATCGGACCAGAATAGGACCTTTCTGGCCGATAGCGCCTCGGGCCATAAATGCAGAGCAACCACTATCGGAAACAACTCGAGTACGGTTACATTTGCTGTTATATTCCTCTTGCGCCAGGCATTCGGCCACTTCTGCGCACACCATTCGCAGCCCATTATTGCACCAAAGCCCTCCCTGCCTGACGCATCTGTGAATAGCCCGTTACTCGTACCTGTTGTGACATTTCCCTGTTGCTTGCCGCCAACGCTGGAGAGGGGGAGACCCTGCCGCGACATTTCCCTGCTGTCTGCTGCCAACGCTGGGGAGAAGGAGACCGCTGTGGGAGCCCCGTTGGTCATCGCCGGACACTGTTTGCCGCCATCGTGAGGGGACTACAACTCCCATCAGCCTGCGGGGCTCGCACATCGCGCATCATCGTTTGAGCGCCAGGAGGTGCTCAAAAGGAGGGCAGGGCTCCCGCAGCGTGGGACGCGCGTAAGCGTGCCTGGGCCAAGGGCGGGCCCGTCTGCGCCCGTCTGAGGCAGGAAGAGGCTGGGCTGGGCCACCCCTCTGAGAAGCTCGGAATCTGCACTCTGCTATTTTGAAAACTCTTAAACCAAAAGAAGATCTAAGGTACTGTGCAAGAGCTTAAAGCATAGAGAATACCTGGGCTGTTTGACTCATTTAGTCGTCTAAAAAATGGAAAAGCGCAAGGGGGTTGCTGGCATGCTAGACGCCTTTTTAGTAAGAGCGGAGTCACTTTTAACCCACGAAATTCATTCGACTGAGAGACGTCTTTCCTTAGACCCTGCTACTTTACAGAGACACTTAACAATTGGTATCTCTTCACCTGTACTGGGGGACATTGATCAGGAGATTCCACCGAATATTGCTACAAGTGTCCTATCGAACTCTATTCCTTTCTCATCTCCCTCTGAAGTAATTTTAAGCTCTCCAGTGGTTCCTAATAGAGCTACTAGGGCCAGGGCCGCAAAAAATGTGACCAAAGACAAGATTGAGCAACGGTTAGATAAAAGAAAACGGGACACAGGGATAAGTAAAACTAAGGGCAAGGGCAGTATTGGTATTCTCTCTTCCCTGAAAACTACTTCAGTTGGTACACAAACAGAGACGACCTTATTGCTATCAGCGCAGAGCGTAGCTAACACTAAGGAAGTTATGACCGAGTTCTCTACAGGAGTGAATGATCCTGGGTTAGGAGCAGCCATAACTTGTGTTAGCGACTTGGCTGAGAAAAAGTTTTCTATATTGTGGGATAAAATCAGTCTCCTAGAGTCTGCAATTAATACCCTAAGTAGTAACATTGTGGGTATGCTACCAACCAGAGCATAAAGGGAGGACACAAGGTTAGTGATGGACAGTCGTTTATCAGCTGACCAAGATGAGAATACTGCTAAAACAAATAAGAATAATTCCATTTCAAATAACAAGGGGAAAAATAGGTTGGATGCACCCTCTGTGGGTCCGAATGTGATAGTCTCTCAGGGCACACAGAAGGGACATGTAACAACTTTAGACAGAAATGATGGTGCGAGTGCTCTCACTGGGTGCCAGAGAATTAGCGAATTTAATGTTTCCTTAGCCCCTAATACTGAGACATTGCGTCTCCCCCCGGAATGATTTCCTTATGTTTTGATTTTGACAGGGGTCCCACCTCTGAGGGTTGGGCAGAAAGAATTGGATTGACTTAAGGAATAAAACTGTTGATTGGCTGACTAAACACAAGAACCTCCACCCATCTGATACTTATGAGATTTTAATGGTTCGCAGAGTAGGGTGGATAGGGCAATCTACTAAGAGTATAAGAGGTGATTGTATTGTGGTCAACTTCCGCAGGCCAAAGATGGTTCATCATCTTCTACAGTATTGTGATGCAACCTTTGCCCCTAAAACTGATATTAGTGCACTTCCTTTAGGATACTTTTATAAACCGGAAGGTGGGAATAAAGTTATTGGATTTCCACCGGTTATACAATCTAATAGGTTCCAAGCGCTGTCAGACTTGGATTCCCAGGACTGACAACTACTTAGAATTGGGCAGGATAAGACATGGATAATTACTTGTAAAGATTTGAGACCTAAATCTAACGATGGTGTAGCTGTAGCGATATCCATTGACGTTTTAATCACCCCTATGGAGACGGGAACTATAGCTAATGATAATATGGCCTCCGAGTCGCATACTGGTACTCGTGAAAGGAACCAGACAGCTAACCCCAATAGCATTCAGAATGCAAATGCACGCAGGAGCTTTGGAGGACTTTCAAAGGATATAGTAGATCTAAACATAGTGTATGCCGTGAAAGATCCATTAGTTTACCAGGGTGAGGAACTTATACTAAATGGTAATTTTGTCAATAATAATCTTGGTAATAATTGTGAGGAAGCCCCAAGTTCGGAAAATGGAAGTGAGAAGATAAATGGTGACCAAATTAGTGAAGAACGTAAAACCGAGATAAAGTTGACTTCATGGAATATTGCAGGGATTAAGAAAAATCAAAGGGATGCAATATGGCAGGATTATATTGGTCAGAGTGAAATAGTCATCCTCCAAGAAACCTGGGCAATAGAAACTCCCCATAAGATAGGGTTTAAAACTTTTAGTACTGCTGCTATCCCCTCAGTGAGAGGAAGGCCTTCGGGAGGCCTTGCCATTTGGTTAAAAATTACTTTGGGTGCTGACTTTACGCAAATTGATTCCCCTTGCCAAGATATATTGGGAATAAAGTTTTTAGCACCAGACAAAAGGGAAGTCTACATTTTTAATATATATAGTAGACCAAGCGTAGCAAGTAGAGAGGTTCAAGTCATCGAGCACCTGGATCAAATGCTAACTACGATTAACCAGAGTGCTCTGATAATCATTGGGGGTGATTTTAATCGCAAATTTGAACCAGTGGCTGGATTTGAAAACATTTTTGAAGATGAGGACTTGGCCAATAATATTCCAGTACTGGATAGTAGCCCAGTAGTTTTGTGAACATGCGCTGTAGCGCAGTTGCTGAGGCTGGTTTCAGCCCATGGTCTACGCGCCTGCAATGGGCGACTACCTTCTGACAGCCCAAATCTACCAACATTTATCCGGGGTAGTTCTAAAAGCTATATAGATTACATATTGGTTTCTATCCCTCTTTGGCCCAAGGTACAAGATCTAGTAGTTGAAGATAGAACAGAGAGTGATCATCATCCTTTATGTTTGACGCTCTCAGCTTCCCTTTTTCAGCCAAGTTATTTAAGGAGATGTGACCTTAGTCACAGTTCAATTGAGCCTTTACTATCGAATAATCGTAGAGCACTTAGATGGCCCTTGGTTCTGGGAAATGAAAAGATTATCAAAAAAATTTATGAAATTTACATAGAAATAGTCTCTCCACATATAAATTTGCCATTAACAGAGATACCAATCATGGAAATGCATGATAAATTGGTAGAGGGACTTGAACCAATATTAAGTAAGGCCCCAAAGCAATTAAACAAGGGAATATCTAATTCAGCTTTGCTAGAGAACCCATGGTATAATAAAGAATGCCGCAACGCAAAAAAGGATCTGATTCAGGCAACAAAGGATAAGGATATAGTAACCCTAAGAGAAAAAAGGATTCACTACAAGGGGGTATTAACCAAGGCAAAGAAAAGTTGGGACGATAATATTTGGTCTGAGCTGATAAAAGCATGTAAATCAAATGACCAAGTTACTTTTTGGCGTTTGTTATCTAAGGGTAACAAAAAAGGGAAATGTAACAAGGACCTTTTTCTCGATGCAAACACCTGGGTAATTCATTTCTCACAACTATACTCAACCGCTAATAATGATACCAACTTTAATTTTGAAGAATTTGCTATTCACCCAAGTGAGACCCCTCTACATTTTAGCTTAGCGGAAACAATAGTAGCAATAAATGCAATAAAACAAGGGAAGGCCCCTGGGCCAGATAAGATACCAGGTGACCTATGGAGGCATGAGAAGGAGGTTTGGGCTCCCTATGTTAATCTTTTGTGTAATGCAGTTGCATCGGGTGCACCGATTCCTGATACGTGGAGGGGTGCAGAGATTGCAACTATTTTTAAAAAGGGTAACCGCCACGACCCGTCGCATTATCGGCCGATTAGTTTAATTGATGTTTTACAAAAGATATATGCACGTCAAATTTTAAATAAATTGAGCAATTGGATCGGGGAGTATAATATTTTATCTAAGTACCAAGCAGGCTTTAGAGCCAAAACTAGCACAATCGACCAGGTTTTTAGATTTCTCTGTATAATTTGGAAGTATATTACAGTTAAGAAAGCCCATCTGTATATAGCCTTTGTAGACCTTAAGGCAGCCTTTGACCTCATACCCAGAAACCTCCTGTGGAAATCATTAAGAGATCAGGGTGTCCCAGGGGAAATTCTCGTGCAGATTATTAGGTTACACGAGGATAACTTTGCAAGGGTCAGATGGGGGCCAAATGGCGAACTTACTGATCGTATACAAGTAAACAGGGGGGTAAGGGAAGGATGTGTGCTGGCCCCTACCTTATTTTCGTTGTACGTTAATGATATCCCCGAATATCTCTTGGGCTGCGAGCATGACTCTCCCAAGTTGGGGGGGGTGCCAGTACCGGCACTTTTATTTGCCAACGATACAATTTTAATATCACAAACCCCCAAAGGTCTGCAAAGCTTACTTAATACTTTCGAAACCTACTGTGAAACAAAGGGCTTGGAAATTAACTCTACTAAAACAAAATATATGGCAGTTAATCCGCACAAATCTTTTTTAAAAAACTTAACTGTCAAAAACGAGAGGATAGAATATGTGCTAAATTTTAATTACTTAGGTATTACTCTAGATTCCAAAATGAACTGGAGACCACAGCTGGATAAAAGCAAAACAATATTAATTCAAAATTCAGTCCCAATAGTAAGGAAGCATGAGAGCAGTTTATCTAAAGCTGTTTCTCCTGCGTTGGAGTTATACAAATATAGGGTACAACCTGCTTGCCTTTATGGGGCTGAATTGTGGGGACATGTAATAAAGAACAGTTTCATGGTGTACGAGAATACATTTTTTAGGAAATTGCTAAGTTTACCAACACGCACACCCCTAACACCAGTAGTAATAGACTTAAACATCCGCCGCACTGACCAGCATGCGGTTTTGCGGCCACTATTGTTTTGGGTCCGTCTGTGGTCAACAGATGAACTTGTTCACTATAGAGAAGGCCTGGAGGAAATTTTTAGAATTAAAAATATCACAAGGTTACCATGGTTGAATCATATTCAGGATTGGTTTTATAAACTAGGACTAAAACAGTTTTGGGAGGAACCTCAGGGTTTGTCTTTGGGATCAAAAAAGCTGTTGAAACAGACTTTTTGGGCATTTACTCAAGATACTTTGTCCCAATGTCCGAAATTAGGTATTTTATCCACAAGGTTTCTCATAATAAAACCAAATGGTAGATTTGAGTCCTTTCTGGACGAAATACACCCACAACTTGCTAAATCCCTTTACCTTAAATTTCGCTACGGTATTCTGCAGATTAATGCAAATACTATGAAATGGGTACGTAGCGTAGGTGGTGCAAATAATGGTTGTTGTGATATCTGCCACACAGGCGCAAAAGAGAATGAATTGCATGTGCTATTCTTCTGTCCAGCCTATATTTATGCTAGGAGGAAGTGGATCAAACCCATCTGTCAACTTTTGGGTACCAGATCACGTAATGAGTCAGGAAGAATATTGCGAACAGACACATCACAAGCAATTGTATTTAGTGTAAGCAGATACCTTTTTAGTGTCGACCTAACAAGAAAGAGAATGGGACTGAAATTTTAGGTATCTTTAAAAACATGTGTGTGTTAATCAATTTATAACTAGATGTATAATTTTAGTTGGTCACCACGGAACCTTGTATATTTTGGAAAGGGTTACCAAATGCTCTTAACATAAAAAAAGCACTCCCCATATGAACTTGTGTTTTTAAAGTATTGTTAAAATTGCTTTTTTTTTTTTTTTTGTAATATGGTCGTGTTGACGGGATTTTATTTATATTTATTGTTTCTTTAAAATCTAAGAAAGGCCTTATTTTGGGATATTATTCCCAAAATAAATTGCGCACCGTCGGGCGGGTTAGCCTTTGAAGTATTGTTGTATGATGTTTTTATGTAATCTTTTATGGTTTTTTAAATCGAAATAAAGATTATTGAATTGAATTGAATTGAATTGAATAGGCAGAGCTCTGGGCTACCAGCCAAGGGGGATCTCCAAATCACCGTCCCATTAAAGTTCAGCAAAAACTCATGCCACATCAGGAGGTCCTCCATCAAACCTTTTCCTAGTCTGACCATGTGATGTTTCTTGCGCACCTTGGCCGTTGCCCTTGCTAGTTTCCTTGCGAAAACTCTGCCCGCTGGGATCACCCTTGCTGCGAAATTCAGCTTACCTAAGAGGCTCTGGATGACCCCCAGGGTGGCCTTGTCCTTGGCCAAGACAGCCTGAATATCCTGACACAAAGCCCGCACCTTCTCAGCCGGAAGTCTGGACACGCCCTCGACAGTGTCCAGCTCAATGCCCAGAAAAGTGAGAACCTGCGCCGGACCCATAGTCTTCCCAGGCGCCAAAGGAACCCCCAGGTGCCCCGCGAGTTCTTGGAAGCACCATAGTGCTTTGCTGCAATCCTGCGTTCCTGCTCCCCCAATGAAAAGGAAGTCGTCCAGGTAGTGCGTTACTCCCTCTAAACTGTATGACCACGTGAGTGCCCACTGTAAGAAGCAGCTAAAAGCCTCAAAATAGGCGCAGGACACAGCGCAACCCATAGGCATGCATTTGTCGAAGAAAAATTGTCCCTGCCACTTGAAGCCCAACAAGTAGTGACTCTCTGGGTGGACCGGCAGCAGGCGGAAGGCCGACTCAATGTCCGCCTTAGCCAACCAGGCCCCTTTTCCTGCTCTCCTAACCATGTCCACTGCTATGTCAAATGAACAGTACAAAACGGAACATGTTCTCTCTTCAAGCTAGTGGTTCACTGAATTGCCCTCCGGGTAAGACAGGTGGTGGATCAGACGGAAGGTCCCCGGATCTTTCTTGGGGACCACCCCCAGGGGAGAGACCAAAAAATTTGTAAGCAGGGGCTGATCGAATGGCCCTGCCACCCTCCCCAATGCTGCCTCCTTCATAAACTTGTCCTGCACCACTTTTGGAAGTTCTCTAGCTGACCTCAGGTTATCCACGTCTCTGCAACCTAGTGGGCCTCGATATGGTATCTTGAAGCCCTCAATGAATCTGCCAGGAGCATGCTGTCTTTTGTGTTGGGGTATGCCCTGAGCAGGGGAAGGAGGTTGTTAATGATGATTGGGGAGGGGCCCTTAGCAGTAGAAACCCTGACCGTGGGAGTGACAGATGAGGGGGCAGGATCTGGGCCCATGGTGTGAGGTGGAGATGAGTCAGGGTGGGGGGCGGTGACCCTGTTGCATCAATCCGGCTAACTGTCCTGTCTACTGGAAGGCGTGTGGGGGCCCTCTTGCTTGACACCCCATGACACTGCTGGGTGATTGGCCCCCCACTTACTGCAGCTATGTGCAAACTTGCACGCCTTTCCCCAGGAGCAGGACCCTGCATTGTACAATCTGCATGTGCCAGAATTAAATCGTTTGCCCCCCCTTTTTCTGTCCCCCGCCTCCCTGACCTCCACGATAGGGCTGCCTGAAGGGGCGTTTCCCTGACTGCCTCTGTCCCTTAAATTTGGCCTTCCCTTTCTGACTCTTGTTCGTGCTCTCCTTGGGGTCCGCGGTAAACTTCCCCATGTGTTCTATCCAGAGCTGGACTTCTTTTTGGTCCAATCCCAGCTCTGGACACATAGCCATTTTCTTTCGGAAATCTCGGTCATAATTGTACCACCCGATCCCCCCTGACTTTACTGCCTCATTGTGAATTGAACGGGAGTGCTGAAACAGCGCAGGACCCTGTTCCGGATATTTCTCCATAACCACTGCTGACAGAATTGAGAAAGCTTCCAACCAGTTCTCAATCGTTTTTTCTGGCCAGGCCTGGTATCTTACTTTCTTTTCATCATCCTTCCCCCCCATCTTCCTAGTATCCAGCCCATCCAAACCATGCATCAACAAGGTAAAAATGTCCACAAACTCCCGTCTCCAAATCCCTTCCTTGGCCACTAGTGGCACCTGCCAAGTCAGAGAGCAGCGTCCCAATACTAGGGGTGCAACTGTGATGAGCGGCAGCGGTGCTGCTATCGGTGCCGCTGTTTTGGCTTCCTCGATTGGTATGGTGGGCGTGCAGACATCTTGGGAGTTGACCAGCGGGGCCGCTAACCCGCCTGACACACTGGGACTGGGAGTGCCTGCTGACATTACCTGGGGGGGGGGTGCAGCCAACGGTTGCCCGCCAGCTGCTAGGCGGCTGCTGCCGGCCGCAGCGCTACTTGTGACCTGTGCTATTGTAGGCTGCAACTGATGCTCCTGTTGCGACCCAGGCGCTACTGCGGTGGCGGCTGACCCGGGAAGTTTCTGTACGCTTGCACTGCTGACCTGATTCCCCCAAACCTGCGAAATTGATGTTGCCCCCACTTCCCCCAGCTCAGGAGCCACAGGCATGGGTGGTGGCACAGTGTTACAAAAAGGTGATGTAAAGTTCGCCATAATGCGCAACATAGAGTCCATTATCTTACCCAATTTTTCAACGTTCTTGCCACTAGCTGCGGTAGGGTTCGAGGGGCATGCCGGTATAACCGCGGGCCCTGCTTCCTGAGGAGGGGAAGTTACTCTGACCTTCGGTGCCGGGGACTCTGACGGGAGCTCCCTGTTTGTGGGCCGGCAAGTTCGTTTGGGCCTTCCAGGTCCCAACTCGACTGGTCCTGCCAGGGAGGCACTAGGTATGTCCGCTACTACCTCAGAGTCCTCCTGCTCACGGGGGTTAAGGATTCCCTTTGCCCACTCCACTCCTTTAGCCTTTGCAATCTCCATAAAGTTCGCCCAGATTGCCTCCTGCGACGTGCCAGGTTGGGACTCCTCCACTGTGGTGATTTGGGAGAACTGGAGGGGGGGGGGGTCCTTGGCTATCCATGTCTCCGGAATGTCGTGCAGAAACCTCTATGCTGGTCCTGCAGGGATAGAGAATCATGAATAGATGTCCCCACGATGAGGGCAACGCCGCTGTGCTGTGGGATCCCATCACCCTGCTACCCCTGGCGCGGGTCCCAACCCCAGCGTTCACCAGTACTTACTTTGCCACTGGATTCACAGAACCTAGCCTGTTGAAGCGATTTCCGGCAATTCTGAAGAGAGATAAGTACTGGTTACGGGCGTGACAGGTTCGCACGCGCTGCTCCGGGCCCTTGAGCCTGGACCCCTTGCCCCCAGCTTCGCCCCCCCTTCTTTGCACGCAACTTGACTTACCCTACATGTCCTCGTCACTGGGTGCAATTGTGGGGATGGGTATCCGTGATTGCAGCCAAGGAACTCAATACTTGCTGCAAATAAAAGCGGGAGGTTAGGACACTAAGTTGCCTCCGTGGGATCAACACCCGCAGTACTGGACCGGGGGGAAGTGGGGAGGGGGATGGGTGGCGGTTAATGTTACCTATTTGCTAATCTGCCGTGAGCTGCTCGTGCCCGAAGCGACCGTCTACCTAGCGTCTGTTCCGCTTCCTGGAAAGAACAAAGGTTATCATGGCCATCCAATAACAATGAAGTACCAACAACCCAAACCCCTAGCCCCCCAGCTTTGTCTGGGACCGGCGCTATCCTACTTACTGCTTCTAAATTGCCTAAGTGGCCCGGTGGCCTCTCGTCAGTCCTTGCCGTTCGGGTGCGCGTGAGCCAACTCTGTTGATAACTCTGGGGATGAAAACGACAATGCAGTTTATTTCCACTAATGAGCATTTCTCCAGTAGCGCCCCCTATACTGGCGCACGCCAGCTGCACTGCGCTTGTGGCACCTGAGAGACTACAGCATTGATGGTCCCACCCGTGGCGCATGAGTAATGGTCTGATCCCCCAAATTCTCTGCCACCACTCATACCACCCCGCAAAGCATACTGAGCCAATTGCACCACTTGTGTTTGCCGCACCCCTACCCCCTCTCTTACCCGCTGAGCCGAAAAACTGCACTGTCCTACTTCTGCCTTACCGTTGCCTACGTGGCCCGGCGGCCGCTCGTTGGTCCTAGTAGGACGGGTGCGACTGAACCTTGTAGAAGTCTCTGAGGAGGCAAACGACAACACGTAAATATCTCTGGGGAGGCAGCAACGGTTCATACCCCACGCAAGATTTCCTTTTCCGAGCACCCCCGATTTGGCGCACGCAAGCTGCCCCGTGTTTGCAGCACCTGCGAGAGCAAGGCCCACCCCGCTGGGCGAAAGGACCTCCCGGCGGATGCCCTGTGTGGCGAGATGCGGCCTCGCACCATTGACCCCCGCCCTGCCGGTCGCCCCTTGCTGCCATGACTGTGGAGCTGGGCAGGAGAGCTAGAGCCCTTTGGGCCCACTGGCCAGGACCCTCTGGCTGACACCATTATACAAGACACAGCGCTTGGAGAACGGATCCATACCCTCGCCCTACGGGTGTATAAGAGCTGAAAGGCTGGAGAGCATGTATGCGAGCTGCCTTATAATTCATAGCCGAGCGGCCAACCGCCCTGCAAACCCGCTGTACCAAGAGCCAGTCGCTTCTCGCGCCGACCCGCTCACGACCCGTGTGTGCTGGTCGGCGGCAGGGTGCGACTCGAGCACGAACAACAATTCAACTGGCCCCAATCACACAGTTGCTGGGGTGGCGCACGGCAAGCTCGCAAGACTCCCGCTGTCACCCCAGCATTGCCGCGCGTAGCTGGGGCGAGCGGGCCCTGACCAGCGGCCCGGGGGGAGCCCGAATAACAATTCACATAGCCCCCCAATAACGCAGCTCCTGGGGGGTGCAAGGCCAGTCCGCAATCAGCGAATGGGCCCGGTCCCCATCTCAGCCCTCTTTCACCTAATGCAGTGGAGGCCTGTCTGTGATTGATCCAGCCCGCCACCCAGCATTAACCCAAGAACGAGGGAGGGGTAGGGGGGCGGGGAGAGGCCCTGACCCCTCCCTCAACCGACAATTCCCGTCCCGTTATGCGGGAACCTCAAGCCTCAACCGCGCGCCATGGGCAACATCACCCACATCGGTGGAGCAGCGCGCGACAGTGGGCCTCAACCCCGCTCACCCCTCAGCGTGTCCGAGAAAGGAGGAATGTGTCCAGCCTCCCCACCCCGACCGGGCACCAAGCGAAGCATCTTAGACTCCAGCTTCATCCCCGCGTCGAGCGCAACATAGGGGGCCGCTCCATGAATGCGTCTGCCCCACAAGCCACAGGAAATGCCCATTCCCCTCTGCACCACAACGGAAGACCGCCCGGGCAGGGGGAAAGGAACCCACAGCCTGGAGCACGCAGGACGGTGTGCCCAGCAGGCCCAAGTGCACCCCCCGCGTCTAGCAGTATACAATGCCCCCCACCCCGCCAAGCAGCACTGTCCCCCCGCCCCCCACTGGTGCTGGGCGCCCTCGTGCAACCCAGAGTACAAATTATTGATATGGAACATGTCCGTCTGGGGAAGCGCCTCGTTGGAGCGGCAGGGCGCATGTTCCACTGGCTTTATCTACCTAATGCCAAGAGGAACTACCGCTACTCTAAGGGGGGTGTGCGATCCGCTACCTTCCAGCCCGTCGCCACGCCCTCTGCTCCCGCAGGAGCCTTACCATGGAGGGAGGGGGGGGCCGAACCCCCAGTAAGAGCTTGGGAGAGGGCAGGCAAGCATCTTGAGGCACCCGCCACGTATTGATTTAACGGCCCATGCCTCGCTCCTGGGGCCCACATGGCGCCGCTTCGATGACCACATGCGGAAGGCCCGGGCCGTGGCCGGGCTGGGAAATGGAGAGAGGAGTTAACAACCTCCTCGCTCGCAGCTGAACGACCGGTCTGCGCAGCGGAAGGGCGGGAAGGTGAAATCCCCCTTTGCCTGCCCCCCCGTCCCAATCATTCGCCCCGATTACCAACAGGCACTGCCACAGCGGCTCTACTGAAAACCATGGGCAGAGAATTACCAACTGGGACGGGGATCCCACATGGGCCGTTGCCCGCGTGGTGGGGCCCGGGGGGGTTTGGGTCACGACTAACCTCACTTCCAACTCCGACCGACCACACGACACGAGTAGGGACACGGCAGCAATCCCACAGCACGACCAGCAAGACGGCGTGTCCGGCGCAAAGATGGTGCCAGAAAGGCAGGGGAAGCTATAAATACCCTCCCCCGACCCTCTAAGCGCCAGAAGTGACGCGTCTAGCGCGCCGTGCAGAGGGACTCCTCCCCGAGTCCCCAACTAGAAGGGTGATGGTTGTGTCTAATTGGCACTAAGGGGGCCGCCCTTTTAGGGTGGCCCACTGCGTGTGCCGCAGGCAGCTGCATTTCATTTGGTGCATGCTAAACTATCTGGAGTATTTCATTGCCTCCATCGGCAAAATGGTGGACCGCCACCCCTGCGCCACTGCGAGTCTGGCGCCAGACTCGTAATCTGGCCCTAAATCCTTACCTCCCTCTGTGCACTTTCCTAGTCGATATTTTGTCCCAAATATTATGGTCATGATATAGTGAACAGTCAATATTTTTAATTCGATATTCCCTACTGCCATTCGAGGAGGGCCATGCCAAAGTTTAAGGTTAACATTGATGAAGTGAATTATTTCCATTATTTCACTGTATGTACCATGGCCAGGAAAATCTTGCATGTACCCTCGTAGCTCTAGGTAGGGCATTTCTGATATTACAAGATGTAGTTATGTCTTGCTAATAATATTGTCAGTTTATTGGCCTAAGTCTTTTTGAAAATGGACGGTATTGTATTATTTAAGTTCTTGGAGTTTTATCCATGCTGACTTATTTTCACAGTGTGGCCTGTTAATCAATATTTGTAATTTCAGATATTTATGTTCTCAAGAACTCCAGTGCCATGATGCCATTTTGTTGTTTCTTTTATGCAGTTTTTAAATAAATAAATAAAACATAAATAAACAAACAACCATTCTCAAAGAGAGGGCATGCTAACCTGCCACGCAACTCAAAACTCACCACCCGTTCCACCTCAAAGTGCCATGGCAGAAGGAGAAATTCAAAGAGTGCTGCCCAGCCATGGAAGGGACATCAGGATAGCTCATGACTAGACCGGGTTATAGTCAATTTGAAGAAGACCAAGCACAGGACGTTGAGTTAATAGCCTAGACATAGATGCCCCTCTGTGATGGTAAGGTAGTGCATGGCTGGAAGGGGTGTTAACCAGGAGGCAACCTGCCCCGTGATTATATTTGTGGGTAACTTCCTAACATCGGGTGCTGCTGAGGGTTGTATAAACACAGAGGGACGTACACCTGCGGATTTTGTGAAAATCTAAGCAAACTTCACAAATTCTGTGCAGTGCTTTAACATTCACAACTGTTTTAATGACAGTGAAGAAAAAATGATCTAGGAAGAAGAAACGTGCACAATTGTCTTTTTGTAGACTTAAATTTAAGCAAAATATCTGCCTAAGTAATAACATTGCTGACCTCTGTAAATGATAACTATGCTGGTGTAATTAATTGAAATGTATACATTAACTATTTGATAAAATTGCAAATTTTTTCCTTTTTACAACAAAAATCAATTTGCAGAGTTTATTCAGCAAAATAATTTGGCGAAAAGAAGTTTGATAATTTATGTTTTTGATTAAATACTTAGTGAAAAATTCTACGCAATGACTTTTTTGCTAATTTCTGTTCAAACAACGATGTAATTAAAATAAATGCAACAAGTCAAGCTGTTGTTTCTCCCGAAGAAACGTTCTGCACACTTTTTCATCCCACAACAAAAAAAAATGCTCATGACGTTTGCAAGGCTTTAATAGAATTTGAACGTACATGGAAGGAAAGAGTGTAAAGCTCCCAGATACTTGTGCCTCTTTGACTGTCTCAGAGCTGCTTTGCTGAAGACCCATCACATGATAAACGCATGGCCCGATCTACTCTTCCTGTGTGCATGCGCTGTAGGTTCACCTCATATTGGCCTGAAGTAAAGCTGTTATTAGAGGTCCTTACTAGAGGTGCTCATGTGAGCTGGAATGGGTCACCTCTTCTCTTACCTGAAGAATTGTACATGGTCAG
The DNA here is from genome assembly GCA_963921515.1 of Calotriton arnoldi. Lineage (NCBI taxonomy): Eukaryota > Metazoa > Chordata > Amphibia > Caudata > Salamandridae > Calotriton > Calotriton arnoldi. The sequence continues at coordinate 299,294 of CAWUFW010004502.1, read as the reverse complement.
GTTGCACAAGCAGGTGTTCGCAGTATTATCTAAATACTCATCTGTGGCACATGGAGGGGACTGGGCCGAGGCTGCAGAGAAAGAGAGGGAAGGAGAGGGAGACAGAAAAGGTACACATTAGTGAAATCGCTCAGGCCCCTTATCCACCTCAAAGCCCTTCTTCAAGGTGCAAAGTGCAACAATCCATAAAGGAACCAACAACACTGTACCCCGCTCCGAGACTGCCCAGCACTCAGTTATATTTTTATAAAATATAATACATACGCAGGAACATAGGTTAAGAATGAAAGAAAGTCGCAGGATTGCAGCAAAAAGCCCCTCCTGCTGAACATCCTCCCACTGAGAAAAACTTAAGGGTACCTCGGAAAGGAGTGATGCTGTCCTTTTTCTCTGATATAGATGTATACAGAAATCAGAGGGGAGACGGTGAAAGCTCAAAGGGTTTTAAATCCTCACCTGTGCACAAAATGCTGACAGCAAGGACAAGATTCAGCCAGGCCTTCATCTTCCAATCTATGGTACTGTAGAAGCCTCTAGAAGATAAATTTAGCTGTTAGATCCTGTGTAGCCAGCAACGCATTGTGGTAGTGACCCTCACAAATGCAACTGCACAAATGACACACTTTGGGATCTCATGCACTTAGAAACTGTCTGCTCACTGGAACCAGGGACGGACTGGCTACCAGGCTTTTCTTAATAAACAATGCAAAACAAATGTTTAAAAGGGTACGCTTTAAAGCTATTTGTTTTGCATTGTTCATTTGAAGCGCCGGCAGCTCTCCAGCAACAAAATCAGCCCCCTCAGCAGTGAACCTGGACCCCACCGTGCCACCCCAGCAAAAAACGCCCAGTAGCCAGTCCGGCCCCGACTGGAACTGATAAGAACTTCTGGATTTGAAGAGTTTGCCTTAAATCCTCAGCTTTACACATCATTTGGGAGTAGAGACCCTCATACAGTATGTCCATCCCTAGAACACATTGTAGGACTGCATGCCCTTTAGTATTAGAAATGCAAATGAGGTCTGCTCCTGGAACCATTCCTTATAAGAACTACTGCATGTTTTGGGCATTGATCAGATATTCTCAACTCGCACCCTACTGGGATTCAGGTCTTTACCTGGTGAACCCATCCCCAGAACACATTGTAGGGTCACCCGTTCTCTAGGGATAGTGGTAAAAGAGCAGTCTGGTCATGGGATCTTACAAGAACTTCTGCATGTACACAGCTTGAAGGAGATCCTCCATGACCTGCATCCTGGTGGGGGGGGGGGATAAATATCCTCACATAGCGTCCGCACCCCAAGGATTGCATACATCTTAGAATTAGAGTTATATGAGCAGTCTACTTACAGAAACATATAAGAACGTCTGCTTCTTAAGAGCTAAGATCAGAGCACGCTACTTCAGCAGCTGCGCTTACGGCAGTGACACCAACTCACAAAAACCCTTTCATAAAAACTCTGCGTTCATGCAAAGACTCCGCTGGCAAACAGACTCCTTTCTCTTTGGAACTACTCACATCCTTCCTTTCTCCCAGCAGCTCCTGTGATGGCGTCCATGCAAGAACCAGCCACCGAGATCATGGCACCCGCTGAAGCATAGCACTTGTCGCATGAACCACAAGGTTCTAGACTCAACACTGTTCCCCTTAGGTGTGTACTGGCAAACCCTGTTTTTCAATTACTACACAGCATTGGTTTATTCTACTTGAGGTGCATGTGTAGCATGGTTTGTGTATTGGTGTACAGTATTGTTAGATCTGGCTTGTCCAGCGGGTTTATCCCCAGACTTTTTGCTTTTTGGCCACCTGTTTTGGACCCTGTTTTTGTTGGTTTTATGACTCTGGGCACTTTACCACTGCTGATCAGTGCTAAAGTGCATATGCTCTCCCTGTAAATTGTGTTTATGTATTGTTGATTCCATGACTGGCATATTTGATTTACTGGTAAGTCCCTAGTACAGTGCACTGTTTGTGCGCAGGACCTGAATATCAAATGCTGCTAGTAGGCCTGCAGCACTAATTGTGCCACCCACATGAGCAGCCTGTAAATGTAACTCAGACCTGCCACTGCAGTGTCTGCGTGCAGTTTGGTATTGCCATGTCGACCTGGAAAGTGCACCCACTTGCCAGGCCCTAACCTTCCCTTTTCTTACATGTGAGTCACCCCTAGGGTAGGCACAAGGTACCCCTGTTGGCAGGGTGCAGTGTATGTGAAAGGTAGGACATGCCCTGAAGTGTGTGGCATGTCCTGATAGTGAAATACTGCCAATTTCGTTTTTCACTATTTAAAGGCTATCTGTCTCATAGGATAGAATGGGAGTTTTATTTATAATATCTTATAAATATAACTTCCCCTTGGGACAAGATAGGAAGATAAAGTTTAATATGTCTGAACTCAGAATATAAAGATGCATCTTTTAGTAAGAATGATTTTTCCATTCTGTATTTGAAAATACCTCTTTTAGAAAGTGGGTATTTTCTTGCTGAGCCATCCTGTGTGCCTCTGCTGGATTTTGGATTGACTGTCTGGCTTTTGAATGACAGGGGCTGGGGATGTGCATTCTCTCAGATGGCCACCGGGGGTTGGGGGGTTGATGTGTGTCCTGCCTTTCCTAGATGAGTCAGGGCTGGGCTGAATAGACCTGGGCTGCATTTAGAGTAGGGGAAGGAGATTTCCTTCACACCTGAATGGGCCTGGTCTGCCTTGGACAATGCTGTCTCCACCTCCTGCCAGGCAGCTGCACCATCGAGGAGAGAACTGGTTTGGGCTGGGCAAAGAGCTTCTCTGCCACCAGAGAACAAAGGAATTTGTGCTATAAAAGGTGAGGCCCAGACCTCTGAACTTTAGATTACTGCTGAACTAAGGAACCTGCCAGGAAGAAGAACCGGGAAAGCTGGAGGAGGAGTACTGCCCCTGTGCTGTGTGCTGTTGGGGTTGGCCTGCAGTGGTTGTTTCTGTCTTAGGCAGGGAATGGACTGGACGGTGCTTTCATCATCCCGCTGTTAGAGTTTTCTCCAAGATCTTGAAGCAGAGCTTGCCTCCTGTTGGAAGTCTCAGGGATAGAAAAGACTTCAAAGATTACTTCTGGAATTCAAGAGGAACCTTTGCCAAGGAGAAGAGCTGGAGAAACTGAGGAGAAGTACTGCCCCTTTGCTGTTTGCTGTCTGGGGTTGGCCTGCAGTGGCTGTTTCTGCCAAGGAAAGGGCAAGGATTTTTCTGTGTGCTCTGTCCCCTGCTTGAGGAAGATCTCCAAGGACTTGAAGTAGAGCTTGCCTCCTGTTTTTGAAGTCTCAGGGATACAAAGATTTCACCCCCAGCTCCCCTGAACTTCCTTGCTGGGAGTTCTGACCTGCCAAGAGGAGCCTTCTGTTGTTCTGGGCCTCTGGAGGTTGTTCCTGCTATTGGGAGCTGGAAAAGCAACGCAACTAAGAGAAGCGCGATGCAACCGCACCTGTTTCCGATGCATCACTGAAGAAACCGACGCAGCACCTGTCCCAGCGGCTTGAGAAATAGCCACACGCTGCATCGTGTGCACCGATCTACGAAGTCCGAGATAACCACACTATTCTGACGCAGGCCCGGCTGTGTGGCTGCAAGAACCAACGCGTCGTGGGACCTCGACTGGAGAAACCGACGCATCCCCGATCCTCACGCATCACATCTGGGCGCCACGCCTGCAAGAACACCGGGGCCGCAGTAAGAAACTGATGCATCACTCCCCTGCACAGTAAGAAACCGATGCATCACCTCCCCTTCAATAAGGAACCGATGCATCACTGCCCCTGCGTGGCAGTAAGGCACTGACGCATCACCTCCACTGAAGTAAGGAACTGGCGCATCATCTTCCCTTAGCGTAAGGAATGGACGCATCACCATCCCTGCAACAGTTTTTTTTCGTGCACATGACGCATCCAAGGTACTTTGTATGAAACGTGTAGCATCTGCAATTTGATTTGAACAGAACTGTTTCTACATTTTGAAAGTCATATTTTTATTACTGTATTGTGAATTTTTGTCGTTTTGGTCTTGTTTGGTTTAGATAAAGATCACTTATTGTTCTAAACTGGTGTGGTGTCCATTTGTAGTGCTTTCACATTATTATTGTATGTGTGCACAAATGCTTTACACACTGCGTCTGAGATAGTCTGCTCGTGCCAAACTACCAAGGGGGTGAGAAGGGGTTATTTTGGAAGTGTATCCCCCTTACCCTGACTAGGAAGAAGGGTCCAAACTTGGACAAAGGTGCAAACCGTTGCCAACTAGAGACCCCCATTTCTAAAAAGTATGTTTACTTCCCTAATTGTACGTTGTATGGTTTGTGTGTTCACAGCTCACAGGAATTGACACCTGGTCCATAACCATACCAGTAGCGTAACGAAAATTGAGGGGGCCCCCCTGCAGGGTACGTGGAGGGGCCCCCACCGAACTCAATCTGGAGCTCTCCAGCCGAAGTGCGGTGCTGAGGGGGCCCCCTGGAGGTTGGGGCCCCCCCCCGCACCGCGGGGGCTGTAGCGGCCTGTGTTACGCCCCTGAACCATACAAAAAGAATACACAGTTCTACAGGGATTCATTGTGTGCTGTGTGGTAATACAAATATATATTCCTCAAGACATTTTCACATTCTGTGTAGTAATGTACCAAGGTTACAACATGCGCACCTTACAGAGATATAAATTCTGGACCAATTTATTGCTATTGTATCAAATACCCAGGTATATATACAGTCAATGTGTTGTATAAACATACAGAGTACTGTAAGTAAACCTGAGGCCCTCATTATGACTGACCCGGAAAATGGCCATGATTTGTCAATACTAGCTGTATCAGGAAATCTGGGGTTGGGGAAAACCCTCCTTAAAAATTAGGAGTTTCCCAGGAATTCATAATTTCGACTCTGATTGCCCTGTAAAATCCTCATTTTCTCCAGGATTGTCACCGGTTTCAGCAGCTTTCACTGTAGATCTCATAATTCTGATGGGGCCAGTAACTCCTCTTACCAACCCAATGGGAACTAAGGGGCCACTGTTAATGGTGGCCTCAGCCATGTATGTACCGGGGCAAGTGCACACGTCTACCACCCCCTCTCCCCCCTCCCCCAAAATCAGATAGCTCAGCTGCACGTATGAGGTGTCAGGAGGATGCTGGCCAAGGGCAATGAGGCACACATTATTAAAGGGCAGATGAGAGGATATTACGACCTGTAGGTATTAGAAGTTCTCTTATCCCTGGAGATCTGCCTACTTTGGGAGTGAGAATAATGAAATAGTACAAAGAGGGACCCATATCCACACTAAGCGTGGTACTGGACAAGGCTGCATCAGAGAGTGTGCCATGTATAAATTTACTGAAGTTCCCTCCTTGATCGATGTCACATAGTCCCTCTTCCAAATTAATGACAGGGTGGAAGGGATGGTAGCACTATTCCAGCGATGGAGGAGCAGACCAGAGAAATGGTGCCCATCTTGGTGGCCACCAGTTCCCTTCTATGATCACTTGGTGGCCAAAGATGATTGCCTGCGTCTATGTCAGGAAATGGCTGAACCTTTTCTACGAGTAACTGACAAGGAATGAAAGATGTTTGCGAGCCAGGCCTGAGACTCTGGAACCCACAAGGGCACTCAGCGCGTGCAAAAAATACTTGCTCGAAGGACATAATTGTGTGCTCACCATGAAGTTAACAACAGGTGTAGCTGGAAAGGGTTGAGCTGAGCATTGCACCAGCTTAGGAGTCCAGGAATATTTCTAGCTCCTGGACAACAGGACAGCTGTAAGGCTAGCACCGGTAACAGAAAACCTATTGAGAGAGTGCTATAGAGAGGCTTTCAGGGTGAAGACTGATACCTGTTTCCAAGATCAATTATGCCTCAGAAACCCAGACCTCCTTAACAAACACCTTGGAGCAGATTTACAAGCCCCTTGCGACACTTTTACGCCGCCGTTGCGTCACTTTTGTCCATGCTGCGTCAATACCCTGCGCCTGCTTGAAGCAGGCGTAAGGAGTGAAGCAGCATGTTAGGCATAGGGCGCCCCTGAGCATTGCTGGAGCCGCGTCGCACTTGCGACACGACTCCAGCAATGCGCCACCCTTACGCCACAGGATGCGACACGCATCGCCCTATCCTTGCCCCACGGTGCGCCGCATTGTAAATGCGACACATTTGTGGTGGCGCAGGGAGGGAATTGCGTGTCGCATCTGTTCGGGCGCATCCCTGCTGATTTGCAGAGATGCGCCAGAACTCGTAAATCTGCCCCCAATAGTTTAAATATTCCTCACTGCTCACTTTTCAGGACGTCTGTCTGCTACGACAGTCCCATGTCATGTAGACCAGGAAATAAGGACCAGTTACACTCCGGTTTTGGGCTCGGCGCCTGAATCTTTCTCTTATTCTTAAAATGAATAAACAGTGGCATTCCTTCTGGGGTGAACATAGATGACTACCCCTTTGTAGAGTAAATGTGGTTATGTAGCACTGATGGCCTTTCTATAGATCCCGCTCCTGTAGATAACACGCGATAGTCCTACTGGGAGGGAGGGTCTATGCACAGATGTGTCCCGAGAGGCCATTGGCATGCAATTGTAGAAATCTGGTTATAATAATAAGGCATGTTGCATTATGTGCATTGTTGCAAAGGTGGTTAATAAAGACAGGGGCCCGCAAGGAAGAGCGGACCTCAATCTCTACATTTACCTAGTGTCAGTAATGCGACCCCGTCCCTTAAAAAGACGGGTTTTCAGTGGAAATAAAAGCGGTATATAATATTGTGAAACGGACATGACGGGGCAAGCAGTGGTCCATAGGTTCTCTCACCGGCCTCCCACATCCCCAGGGTGTTGCACCCTGTCCTTCTGATTGGGGAGGGGGGTTGAACCATGCCGCCCAATCGGCTGCTTCCAATTTCACAGGCTTGCGGCGATTTTTCGCAGGCTTCTTGCCTTCCGTGTCCTAGCGGCCCCGCCCTCGGGAGGCGTTCACTTCATGGGTCCGGCTTTGCCTTCCCGTCCCACGACTTTAACACTTTGCCGCCTCCATTTTCTTGCAGTTTACAAACGATTACAAAGCTTACACTGCAAGTCACAGAAACATTTGTGCCTCTCAATGTGACTTTGATCGTTTGCATTTTTCATTTTCACCCCCGCATATCCTGCCACTTTGCTAAGTGATGGCTTTTCCGAGGTTAAAGAAAAGCTCTCAGCACTCTTTTTACACCCACATGGATTCTTGGCACTAAATGGAACGAGATAGGGCAACCCAGAAAAGAACTGCAATAAGAGTGTAAAAAACATGCACTTAACTTACAGGCACATGCATCAACCATTTTTGCGAGCGCAAACGGTGCGATTCGCAAAAATCGGCTGTTTGCGCCCGCAAAAATGGCATTTGCGATGCATCAAGGTTCAAGGCACTCGCAATTTGAGAATTCGCAATTAATTGCGAGTTCTCAAACTGCGATAGAATTTAAGGAATCGCATTTTGCGATTCCTTAAATGCAATGCAAGAACCACTTTGAAGTAGCGATTTCGCTCCTAGGGGGCCCAAATTACCATGAAGTTGAACTTGATGGTAATTTGCAAAAACTTTGAAAAATGCACTAAAGTGCATTTGTGCATTTTTCAAAGTTGTAGGTTACACACACACATGTCCTTGGGACATGTGTGTGCGCAACATTTGTGCACACCACAATTTCAGGGGTGCAACAGGGTGTCCTTTTGACACCCTTGCACCCTTGAAATTGCATGCGCAATTTGCGAGTACCAATTGGTACTCGCAAATTGCGCATGCAATTTCCCATTCATTTCTATGGGCCTAGAATGAATGGGAAGCCATTCCTTATTTGCGACTCGCAATTTGCGAGTCGCAAATAAGAAATGTGTAGGAATCGCTATTTTTATAGCGATTCCTACATGCATAGGCTTTTGCGAGTCCTTAATTGCGATTCCTTAATAATCGCAATTAAGGACTCGCGAAATCCTACCTTGATGCATGTGCCTGTATATCTCTTGGTGAAGGTGAGATGAGACAAGATGGAACGAGCTCAGCTAGGGAAGGTTATTCCACAGCGCCGAGGCCAGCACAGAGAGGGTGCATCCTCCCTTCTTGCTGCCTGTGGAAGTGGTGCACAGCCAGTGAAGAGTAGATAGCAGATCTAGGGGTACCCATAGCCACAAATAGAATGTTTGATAATTTAGGAGGGGGCTGTGATATCTGATGCTGGCTACCATACAGGGAACTTTAAGGTGAATCCTGCAGTGGACACGAAGCCACTGAACGCACTTAAAAGGAGAGTGGCAAAATCCACACGACACCAACCAAGCCAAAGTTCGGTGGTTGAGATCTGAATTATGCCCATGCACTGGGAAAGATGTTTTAAATGTTTCAATGGTATAATCTACTATTTACTGACCACTGTGGTTGCCGAAGACCTCTAGCAACGTGGAATGAAGCACAACAGGATCCTTCAGAGCAATTTCCAGTGGGGGAAAAAACGATGCCATCTGTGACCATTTGTGGAGCAAGCAGCAGATCGTAATCTCATTTAAAACCCTGATTATTCAATGTCGTAACAGGTTTGGAGAAGGACCCCCTGCCATGATGCGCTAAAACATTAGTTGCAGTGTCCGCCCTGCGGCACACAGACATAGCGTCAGCCTAGTCAGAGTTACGTTTGAACCAATTGTTAATAAAACAACCACAGATATCCAGGGCCGGCGCTAGGCATGGGCAGTGTGGGCAGCTGCCCAAGGCCCCGCGCTCAGCTCAATAACATGGGGCCCCGCTTTCACACTTTCACAGTCAGCTCACCTACTCCCCCAGGCCCCCTCCCGAACTCAATCACATTGCTAATGTATTTATGAGCGAGGTGTCTTGAACTCGCTGGTCAGGGCATGGTGGCATTCCTGGGTTTGAAAGGTGGGGGGAGGGTAAACAAGGGGTAGAGGACGTGAGAGCAGCAAAGTCAGCAATTATGTCGGCTCTCAGGGACAAGGGCGGGGCAGCACCTCTGTTTAAAACCTGTGGCGAAGAACTTGTCTGCCCTTTGTGTATTCCGTTTCCAGGCGACAGAAGCCTCTTTTGTTTCCACGACGAGCTGGACATTAACAGGTAAGGAGAGATTGATGAGGGGAGGAGGGAGCATCCAGCTCAGACTGGCACAGTAGGGCAGTGTTTAGTAAAGTGTCTCCCTACTGCTTTGAGGCACAGAGGAGGTGGTCCTTTTCCCCTGGGCCTCGAAGCACTGAATCAGGCTGCAAAGTTAGGTGTGGGGCCCCTTTCACTGGGACTTGAGCCATTATCTAGTGCTGCGAAGTCTAGGGCAGGTGGGTCTCACAGCTCTCCATCAGGCTGCAAGGTCCAAATGTGTGGCCCCCGTCGCAGGGCTTTGTAGCCATTATGTAGTGCTGGGAGGCCCAGGACAGGGGGAACCTGTCCTTGGCATCACAGCACTATACTTCTAGATCATTACATTTTATTTCCCAGAGAGACTAGCATGCTTGCTTCCCATCCTAGGCCACCAGTGAGAAATTTAGAGGGCTGTCTAGTAAATGCAGCTAAGTGCGTAAAAATTGATTACCACCCAATTTCCCCAGCAGGGAGCTCCGTGGCCCCTCTTATCTCGAATGAAGCAGATTGACTGCTTTGTGACACACTTTGAGTCCCTCACTTATGTCCGAGCGGCTGTGAATTTCTTGTCCATTTTATTACTTGTAGTGGATTTCATAGATACTGTTTTGACAGCCCATGATTGTGCTGCACCTGTGTCTTGTTTAACAGGGCAGGGATGGTGGGGTGTGGTGGAAGGCAGAAGGGAAGTACTGTGGCTAGACAATGCTTTAACACATAATCGTTCAGTACACCTCCAATCGGTCCCACTCTAATCCACGCCAATCCACCCCACCTCACCCCACACCAATCCGCCCAACTTAATCCAATCCACCCTAGACCAATCCAAACCACCCCACTGCACCACACTCCAATCCTCCCACCCCACATCCCAATCTGCCCCACTTCAATAGGCCCCAATACAATCCAGAACAATCTGCCCACTCCAATCTCCGCACTCCAATGTGGCCCACTCCAATCCAAAACAATTTGCCCCACTCTAATCTGCCCCACACCAATCGAAAACAATCTGCCCTACTTCATCTAAAAGAATCTGCCCCATTCCAATCTGCCACACTCCAATCCAAAACAATCTGCCCTACTTCATCTAAAACAATCTGCCCCATTCCAATCTGCCACACTCCAATCCACCACACTCCAATCTGCCACACTCCAATCTGCCACACTCCAATCCACCACACTCCAATCCACCACACTCCAATCCACCACACTCCATCCCAATTCACCCCACTCCAATCCACCGCAATCCACTCCAATCCACCCCACACCAATTTAATCCACCCCAAACCAGCCCAATCCAAACGACCCACTCCAATCCAATCCTCCTCACCTTAACCCATTCCAATCCATCCCACTCCCTCCCCAATCCATCCCACTCCATTCCAGTCCACCCCAATCCCCCAAAAATCTTCCCCAAAACAATCTGCCCCCTCCACTTCAAAACAATCTCACCCACTCAATCCAAAACAATTTGCTCCACCCCAATCCAAAACAATCTGCCCCACTCCAATCCAAAACAATTTGCCCCACTCCAATCCAAAACAATCTGCCCCACTCCAATCCAAAACAATTTGCCCCACTCCAATCCAAAACAATCTCACCCACTCAATCCAAAACAATTTGCCCCACCCCAATCCAAAGCAATCTGCCCCACTCCAATCTGCCCCGCTCCGACCCAAAAAAAATGTGCCCACTCAATCCAAAACAATTTGCCCCATTCCAATCCAAAATAATCTGCCCCACTCCAATCCAAAACAATCTGCCCCACTTCAATCCAAAACAGTCTGCCCGCTCCAACCCAAAACAATCTGCCTCACTCCAATCCAAAACCATGTGCTCCAATCCAATCAGCCCACTCCAATCCAAAACAATCTGCCCCATTCCAATCAGCACCAATCCAAAACAATCTTCCCCACTCCAATCTGCACTACTCCTGTCTGCCCCTCTCCAATCCAAAACAATCTGCCCCACTCCGTTCAACCCCACTCCAATACACTCCACCTCACCCCTATCCAATGCACCCCACTCCAATCCAATCCACCCCACTTCAATCCAATCCACCCAAATTGAATCAACCCCACTCTAATCCAAACCTCCGCACTCCAATCCAACCCACCCCAATTCAATCCAACCCACTCACCCCAATCCAACCCACCTCACCCCAATCCAGTTCACCCCACCCCAATCCAATTCACCTAAATCCAATCCACCCCACCCAATCCAATCCACACCACTGCAATTCTATCTACTCTACTCCAATCCACCCCACCCCAATCCAATTCACCCCAATCCAATTCACCCCAATCCATTCCACCCCACCTCACTACATTCCACCCCACTCTAGTCCAACCCCCTCCACTCCAGTCCACCCCACTCCTGTTCACTCCAATCCACCCCACCCCAATCCAGTCCTCCCTCCCCATTTTTATCCTCCCACTCCAGTCTAATCCACCACATTCAGTCCAGCCCACTCCAATCAACCCCACTCCACTGCAGTTCAATCCACTCCACTTTACTCCAATCCACCCAACTCTACCCCAATCCAATCCGCCACAGTTCCGACCACCCCACTTAGTCCAATCCCTCCAGCCCACCAAACTCTAATCCACCCCACCCCAAACCAATCTAATACACCCTACTCCAATCCACCTCACCCCATTTCAATCCATTCCACTCCAATCCACCCCACCCACCCAGTCCACCTCACTCCACTCACTCCAACTCTCTCTATCCCAATTCAACCCAATCCACCCCAAACCAATCCACCCACTACCTCAGTCCACCCAACCCACTCCACCCGATTCTACCCCACTCCAATCTACGACACTCCACTCTACTACTCTGAACTTGATAACACTGCACTCTACAACACTCTCTGCCACTGAACTCTACTCCCCTCTACTCAACTGTATGACACTCTACACCCCTATTCCACTCTACAACTACTACTCCAACAAATCCAGTCTATGACACTCTACTCCTACCACTCCACTCAAGGACACTCCATGCCACTCACTTTTAACCATGCTGAACAGTAGCCACACTGGTGTACAACACGGCAACTCAACATTGTCAAAGCCAGTATTTCTTCTAGGCGAGACCTATTGGCTTTGCCAATGCTTGTTAATGGTGATGTTATTCTGAGCTTTTGCCTATAATATTTAGCATGAAAAGAGGCACACAACACATTGGATATTAACACAGTGGTGAAACGCACAATACCCATGTGGTGGTGTGACAAAGGTATTTTTAGCTGTCATTTGAATTATCACGTACATATAAAGGTGTTTCATTCCACTTTTTCTAAGGAGTTACTATTGTACTATTTAATGACGCTCAGATAATGGATCTTGGAAGGACGATTGTGCCATGCATAGATTCAAACTGCTGATCTGCAGTTATACAGCCAGGGTGCAACTCACAAAACTATTCTGCTATCAACTGTGAACAAACTGAGGCCTTTGCTTGCCTCCTCTCCAGTCTTTGTTTGTCAACAGATTTACTATCCAATCCTAGGCCCCAATTATTAGCGTCAACACACAATGATAAAGGCCAGGCACGTATTTAGCCTTGTTTGTTGCATGTACTGAGCACAAATCCACTTTACGGAGAGATCAGAAAGAAGATGGACATTGTGCAAGGGGTTCCTATTGGCCTCAAATGTAAAGGTGCAGCCATAGTATGGCAATGATGCTCACTAACTCATTCCTTAATCCCCATCTTCAAACTTTGGTTTTGGTACATTGGCAAGATGGCAGCCATTTGGAGCTTTCCTTTTCAAAGGTTTATCCTTGAGAAACGTAATTTGCAGTGTTGCAAAAAGCATACGTTACTGTTATCCTGTTTAAGGATAAGTTAATCGTAGGCTGGACAGCCTGTTAAGTGAGCAATTAAATAGGTACACTTATGAAATTCTACATGAAAGATGAGAGGTCTGAACTTCCATGCCAACCTTATGTCAGCTAGCCTGCTCGAGGTTGCACATTGATCACAACAGAAATCACGTTACCCCACCAAGCAGCCTTATAGATTAATATTCAATGCTGTGTAACCCACAGCAGCAATTTGGAAGCATTTCTAATTCATTTTAATGGGATTTTAGCTTTTCAAGTGTGTCTTACTTGGTTGTGTCCAATTAAGATATTGTATGGTATTGTAGCATTTGTTTAGCGCTTACTACCCATATGTGAGGCACTGAAGCAGTTACCAACATAGATAGCAAGCTACAACATGTAGTTGGAAGTGTGTGGTTGGAAGGGTGCTGTGTTGTTTTGAGCATATTTGTAATGTTTTTTATGTCGTGCGTGATGGGCAACGAGGTACAGCTTACGTTATGGGAAGCAGCACCAGGGGATGAGATGGGTGAGGGTATGTGAGAGGGAGACTCACAAACTGTAATTATAATAACGAATTCCCAGCTTAGCCACAGTGATAGTGGAATGATGTGTGCCTTTACCCCAAAAAGGGTGATAATCACAGAAGGCCCAGTAATCCACATGGCGACATGTGCCTGGCAGCAAAGGCTTTCAATGAGTAAAAAGATGCCAAAATTGCTAGAACGGCAATTGGTGACATAAGCTGTAGCCATGCACTATTTTATTTATTTAGAGGCAGAGATATGGCCTAATGCTAAAAAAAAGTACACCTGATGAAGGAGGAAGGATGCCGAAGAGAAATCAAGGCTGACAACCTCAGCAGAAACAACACAAACTTTAAAACATCCAAATTCCACCTACTTCTACGGGCCCGAAGGAAGCCAACATTTTTAGCAGGACTTCACACAAGCCTCTCTCAAGCTGCAGAAGGCTGTCAAAAGCAGGCAATCACCAGTCGGACGGGTCTTATTCGGATTGTGGTTTAGACCCCAGCCACACTGGTACCTTGCACATGGAAAGGTGAGTGACAAAGCGCTTGATAGGTTTTTGCCCTGAGAGCACAAGAGCAAATTGTGCTGCCTAGTTTTGCCTTGCTGGCATCACCCCTCCATGAAAGCCCAATATTTTACTTGGAGTCCCAGGGACCCTTGTTCATTCTAGCTAACATGACGAAACATCCTCATGACCCTTAGGAATTTCCTCCCAGAAATGATCACCTTCATTATTAGTAGTGAATGACATAGGGTAAAAAAGACACAATTGAAGAAATAAGACTTACCCTGCTTCCATTATTTTGTCTAGGAGAGCATCATGGCACAGATTTGTATTTCTCAATTTTTTCAATCTTGGCACTGCTCTTCTCTGATCCAACAAGAGTATGCAGTTCCTTTTAAAGGCGGTGGAATAAGTGTGTAGGAATACCGTTTATCAGAGTGGGATTATGCTGCAATAGGAGCAAGTGCCCTCACACACCTATATGCGGGTCATGCTTCATCATCGGGCAAGCTCCTTGTCGGGCTAGCACTGCAATGCCCAACGGGCACCCACAAGGGGGCACTTTACCGGAGATCTTTTCATAGAACTGTTGGACCATTATATATAGTAAGGAGCTTATATGCTGGACCTAACGACTCCTGGTCCCCCCCATTTGATATAACTGTTCTTCTCTAACCTGAGAGCCTTGTGAAAAACACTTTTTGTGTGTCTCCACAAGTTAACTTTACTTCTAATCTCCAATGTCTTGAGTAATATCCTGATCGGCTCAGGGGATCGTCACCACCTAATCATTGAAGGAGAAGGTAAGTATAACTCTAGTTTTGTTACCTTGTATTATTTCCCTGTTAGTTATGAATGAGCTTTCTGATAACCTGTTATATGTATACTTTGTATTAGGATGTAGGCGAAACAGGGCACATTCTACCAATAACTTCCAGATGAGTACAGGACATAATACGAAGATGGCAATTTCTTTTTTTTCACATTCTTGCCCTACCCCATATTTTTCTCAAGTTGAACGACCACATAAAGTTGTGAATATATAGAAGAATAAGACTATCTTTTTGGAGCGATTGATGGATTTTCATCAGAATAATGCCATTCTGCCACTAACACTTTCAACTGGTCTGACACCAAATAAAAAAACCTTGGTATGAAAACCTCTTAAATCTGCAGCATACCTTTACTTTAAACACACAGATACTAAACTTTACGTAATTAATCAATACCAGGGAGCAACCCAATGAGAATAACCTAGAACTTTGAAGTTACTCTATTTATGTTTCACTGGAATTGTCTTTTTATGTACTTATCAATTTACTTATCTCCTCATTGTCAGATTGTAATGTTTCCTTTTATCTGCTTTTTATAAGAAATGTATATATTCCTCACATAGCTTACATCCCCTGTGAGGAGAATATAATCGTTCTGAACCCTAAATCCGAAAGCTTTTTTTCTACAGCACCCTGCTGTCCTTTTTTGTTCTAGTCTGATTTATGAAGCTCTCAAAAAGAATAAAAAAGGTATTTGTATCTGAATTCAACTTCATCTCTCTATACCATGTTGCATAGTTTTTACCAGGGATGCCATTCAATTTATTTTCTGCAATGCTCTCTAATTATTACTATGCACTAATTTGGTAACGCACAGTTAACTAGGAGTTAGACTAGCCATCTTTGTGAGACCTGCGTCTAGGTTTCCCATCCAATGTGACTGTGTAATCCACTTAATACAGTTTCAAAATAGACTATTTCATTTGGATATTTATCTTTTAATTCATGTTACTGATATCAACACTAGGTCTCTTCAGCAATGACAAAGATCAATAGTCTTGTGATGTCAGTGTTCTATGATGTCACTTCTTGTGATGTCACATGCAAATTAGCGGGGCCTCACATCTTCCCTTTCGCCCAGGGCCCCACAAGTCCTAGGACCGGCCGGCCCTGCGGATATCTCCGTACAACGCTGAAATCAACGAGCTGAGACACCAAGACACCGTCACGCGCCACCTATCCATAAAAGCACTCTGTGCACATCAGAGTAGATACTAAATGTGCCCAGAATACGACAGAATGCTTACTATATCCAGTCAGAAAATAGAACTGATAAATCAACACGGGTTCCCAAAGTATCCCCTTTCATATAAAGCATCAGGTAATGAGCCGCATCAGATAATGCACGAGATAATACATCCCATCTGATTACACATCAGCTAATGCATCACATCTGTGCATTCTCCTTGAACCTTTGTTGACGTTGTAAACATTTTCAATCTGCGCGCAAATAAAATTACAAATAAAGCCGATAAAAAGAAATGAATGACATCGGATAACATATCTCATCAGCTAATACATCTCATCATGTAGCGCATCCCATCAGATAACTATGGAAATACTACAAGATCCCCTCAGATAACACAATTGTTAACCCGTGAAGCCTCTCTCCATGACTAGTATTAATATTGTTTCTCACCGGAGAGTCTAGTTTTCTACTTTCTGTCTGGGTCTCTGGAAATCTTTGCAGAATGTTTCTTCAGGTCACTCCAAGAGTCTCTCCTTCTGCTCTGCGCTCTGCAGCCTTCTTGCTATTTTACAGCCCTGGAGAAGAGGCAGAGGAGAGAGATATCAGTCTGGAGGCGAGGGGCGTGGCTTGTGAAGTTCACCATCACTGGCTGCTGATAGAGGCAGTGGAATGTGACACTTGTACTTGGTGGTGACGCTCACCCCCCGAGGGTGCCAGAGCTCCACCGTACCCGTGACACAAGTAAGACGGGATCCCCAGTAGCTAATGGAGCGGACATGGTGCTGAGCATGCGGGCCACATGGTATAAATGAATACCTTGCTTACCTATGCTGGGCCTTTAGAAGTAATCCTCTAATGTCACCTATATTTATATGCCTCTACCCTATGAGAGGTATGTGTTGTAATCACAATGGTACATTCCTGTCTTATCTGTCTACCTCCCCCCCTTCCCCTCTTTCCCATTGTTATGGTCCACATTAACAGTATGTTGTTCTTGTGTGTATGTACAGTGTACACACACACACACAACACATTTCCATCCGAAGCCAGTACTCCCTGCCGCCATTACAGAGCAACGAAACACCACAACCCATATCTGTAACACATTTTGCAGTAATCCAGCACTGATCTGTAACAACAATTGTTACTCCAGTACCGAGACCGCTAACACACAGCTGTGCCTCACCAGTGCACCCATCTGCTGACCTGTTGACCCCATCAGCACTTGAGCAATGATCTGTATATCCCAGCAGTGACACCACTAATGCTCAAACCTGACTGCACCCGACCTCTCACGTGCAACACCACTTACCTCCCCAGCACTGACTTGCAGTCCAGCACCCTCCTCATCCGCCCCCGCTGCTACTCCACCTAATGGACCACTGAGGCGTATCTTCCCTTGTTGCCCCAGCACTGAAGCCACTAAGACTCAGTTGTGCCAATGCACATAACGGGTCAACCATTTACAGACATACAAATGCGTGATTTGTACCGTATTAATCATACACCTCTAGAACTTTGAAAATCAGGTTCCAGCCCTCACACTAGGAGGCAGACATTTCCATCTAGAGATATTAATGACACTGCCAGATGTATGAGTGACTCTTCCCAGGGCTTTAAGTAGGATGAAAAAACTAGGGGGGGCTCTCAAAGGGGCGTGGCCAGTGTAATTAAGGGCGTGGCTTAAAAACACAAGCTAAAAATCTGTGCTTAGCATAGTGTGCCGCCCGACTTGTATTTGGCTGTTTGTCATTGCATCCAGATGTATGATACAAGTAACATTACACCTATAAAAAGCCAAGACTATTGGCTTTGTCAGTGGTTGTTAGTTGCATAAGATAAATAAGCAGTAACTATGGCTTGTATATAATATACTGAAAAAGCTTCCATATAAAGCCCTGGTGACACCACGGCACTGTTGCTGCTCCCGAGTTTCAAAAAGAGCAGGGAAATCTTTAAAGGATTTCCCTTCTCCTACAACGCTCACCTGGCATGACGTGAGGGGAAGTGAGCGAGAAGTGAGCAGTGTGAGCATGCGCACATCGATGTGCCTGCTGTCACTGCAGTCCGAAAAAAACTGACCGCCTGTTCCAGGGCACAAAGCAGAGCCCGATAGAGACCCGTTTCAAGGCCCCCTTTAAAAAACTGCCGGTGCTCAGCACCGGTGAGACCCGGCCCACTTTAAGCCCTGACTCTTCCTTCGGAATGTGTACTAACTCCTTTGGTAACTGCACCAGTGAGGTAGAACTGAGGAAACTGATGGGCAGTCTGAGCGCAGAGAGAGAAGCTTAACAACACTTGTTAGATTCTATTTCTATATTAGAAGGTCCATCAGCTCATTACTCATATTGTGAGAAGAAATTCACAGGTTTTTTAAAAATGTGTTTAATTATTTCCCAAGAATAGAGCATATCCACAGATCGTACACAACAACAATACTCTGCAGCAGGGCTTTAAGTGGGAGAAAAAAAACTGGGGGTGCTCTAAAAGGGGCGTAGCACATCTCTTCAAGGGGTGTGGCCTATCCGAGTAGGGGCGTGGTCTAAATCAAGATAACTAGCATTGTGTGCTTAAGAAAATCATGAAGTCGCTTCCTTTCCATGAGTCAAAACGTCCACTAGACAAAACACCATCTCTCTCTACTAAGAACATTAATCCCTGGAGTTATCATGACATTTTTATTGTTGCCGAAAATTGTTGGAGGCCAGGAAGGAGACAGCAAGTGCTTTTAAAACCATATTATACTTGCAAACACGACGCCCCCACCTGAAGTCAGTGCCACCCGCGGTCCGTGCAGGTAACAGCGGTGGGGCCGGGTAAGGGGGGGGGGTTTCGAGGGATGATGCTGAAAGAAAATTAATTATTTAATTTTCCCTCGCCATCGTCCCTTGAAATCCCCCTTACTCGGCCCCTCTGCCCCACTGCTGTTAGCTGCATGGTTCGCGGGTGGTCAGCGCCTGGTGCGTTCGCACTGCCCTAGAGCCACCCTGCTCAAGGGTCCTTTGACCTCAGTGACAGAGTCACGTTCACTCTATGGTGTGCTGCTTCATAGGCCTGCCTGCAAGACTGGAGGTGAACTTCAGAATAAATTGTGGCGGACAGGCCTTCAAGGTTAACCCACACATGCCACTGCTAGGGTCCACCTGCTGGTGCTAAGACACCAGGGCTTTTAAGATCTTGCGGGGCCTTCTAAGGTCTAGCATGGGAATGTGCTCCCTCAGCGGGAGTGGTCTGGTGGATTGGTCATGAAGGCTGAAACTGGTTCCCCAGTTCCGAATTCAGCAGCTCTGACCACAGTGCCACATCCTCTCCCCCACTGAACACCATACTGCCACACTGAGAGAAACTTGCACTACCCTGACCCGCTATAAACACCTGGATGTGACTCAATTCAAATTACGCACTAGACAAGAGCAATATGCTGCCTAAAAAAAAATTAACATCATCCTAGAAAAAGCAAACTCCTAGAGAATGCAAGATTAAGTAAAGCACATGAAATGTAAGCAGGAACAACATGGTTACCTTTTTCTTTTTACACTCATTATTCAGAAATTAGTGAGTGCTTTTGCCTGAAAAGTTAAGGCCATGACTACAGGGCCCAGAAGGGACCCGTTTCAATGCCCATTGCTTATATCCTTACAAAATGTAAGCAGTATGGTTTAAAAAGACCACATTCGTGAACACACAGCAGCTGTACACATTTTGTTTTCCAATTCACCCATCAAGCAGGTATTTCAGTACCTCCAGGAATAGTGCACTTTCCCACCCAGGGAAAACAATGTTGTTCAAAGAGAGACGAGAAAACAAAAGTAGCGCTTCACTGGCAAACACTGTAAAGTGGCGCTAATGTGTTTAGGTGTGAATAAATCAATCTGGCCACCTTGCAACCACTCTGTTTTGCTTTAGCTAGTTACTTTTCATATTTTGAATGTTTTAGTTCTCTCCACCCCGAGGCTGCACTTAGAAATTGAAAAAAGTCAGAAAAAGAGGACGTTTCCAGCAAAAGTGTTTTTCTTTTTTGGATCCATTTCACAGGGGAGCAAATAAACGAAAGGAGGAAAGAGAAGGTAATACCTGCTTCTAAAAGTCTCGGTTTTCATCATCCCACGCTGGCACAACAAGGACGTTGCTCCTGCGCTGGAAAAAGAGAAGGTGACAAAGGTCCCACGCTGGCACCACCACGACGTTGCTCCTGCGCTGAAAGAGGAGAAGGGAAATCCTGAGAGAAAATGGCTCTCTTAAAGGGTTTCCCTTCCTCCAACAACACTCACCTGGCATGACGTCATGCCGTTGTGCCGTGGACGTCATGCCGTGACCTACACTACTCAGTGAGGAAACAGCTCTCACTGCAGTCCAGAAAAAAAATTAAAAAAAGAAAGGACTACCTTTGCCAGCCGCGAAAATAGAGCCCGATAGAGACCCGTTTCGAGGGCCCCCAAAAATAACTGCCGGTGCTCAGACCCGGACAGACCCGGCCCACTTAAAGCCCTGCTCTGCAGTGAAGGAGGGGAGCCAGGTACAATATCGTAGCTTAATATACATGACAACACATCAAAACAGCAACCTAATCACGTGCGGCTAACTGTGCTCCGGTTCCCTTCCTCCCACTGTAGTCTCCCAATCCTCATTAGTGTCCCACTCTAAGATCAGTGTGACCCTGCCCCTGTCACTTCAGATGGTCCATGCCCTGCCCACCCTCATCCCCCCTAAGTGTGCCTCTCCACACATCTGCAGGTATTAACCGTTTCAGCTTGGTGAGCAGTGTTCTCATGGTGTCTATCAATCCGCAATGGGTCCCAGACGCTTCACGGGGACGGTCATCCTAGTGTACTTCTACTTTCCCTAGCTAGGCATCCCATCTAAGCAGCGGGTCCTCCCCTTGTCCTCTATTCCGCAGCCTCCTGTGGACTGCCAGTTCAGCCGCAGCACATTTACTCAGTTCAGCACGTAATCATTGTAGCAACGGTGCCACAGGTGATTTCCACGCTATCGTTATACATCACTTTGCTAAAATCATTACTTAGGGGCTGATTACAATGTTGGGCGGTCGAGCCGCGCTCGCCGACCGCTGTTGCGTAGGTCAGGAGACTGCCCGACAATCAGTCGGCGGTCCGACCGCCCAATTACAATATGGTGGTGGTCAGAAAGTGCTTTTTTCCACTGCGGCTTGTGCTGCGGCATTAAGCCTAGAATTTTTCTGGTAATACTCCCTATGTCAAGAATGCACCATAATGGGTCTAGGGGAAACAAACGGCCTGTCACCTCCAACACTGTCTATGCGACCTGCTGCCAGAGGGAGATGGCACAACACATAACCATATCATATTCACAAAGTCTGCTTCCTCATTACACTGGGACACCTACTAGCTGCCTCCGGTTACATTTGCTTGATCCTCCTTGGTGTCAAATATGTATGATGCAAGAAATAAAACTTTATCAGACGAAACCATGCATTTTGAATCACATTCAGCCCGTTCTTCCACCACTCTCTCAATGCCATAGTCTCCCTTGCAGAATGACTCTGTAGTGCAGCGGAGAGATGAGTTATGGGCATGGAGCAATACCCCCTAGTTAATGTCACATCTAGTGGGGCCCCCAGTGGGGGGCGCTCCCTAACAGACTCCCAAGTCCTCCTCATCACACCTCTGAGGGCAGAGTAGAGGAGGAACTGCTCCTGTGACAGCCCATAGTCCTCTGTCATCTCCCCAAACGCATGCGTCTACTCATCGGTCATCACATCTGCCCATGTTCGAATCCCGACCTCCTCTCAGTCAAGTTGTTATGGGCCTAACATAGCCCATAACAACTTAAGTGAATGCTTGGAGGAGGAGGTTAAATGGATGACAGCATCCTGCCTAAAGCTGAACGGAGACAAGACGGAGCTTATGCTCCTAGGCAATGCTCCCAAGTACATTATGAATCCACTATGGCCATCTTGTCTTGGTCCTGCCCCAGTGCCCAAGGACACGATCAAGAGCCTGGGTATATGGCTGGATAACACCCTCAGCTTCAATCACCAAGCAACCAAACTCGCGGCCACTTGCTATGGTCTACTGAGGCTGCTTCGGAAGGTTCTCCCCTTACTTCCATTCCAGGCGAGACAGATCATGGTCCAGGGCCTTATTCTGTCACGCCTGGACTTCGGAAATGCCCTCTATCTGGGAGCCCCACAATCCACTCTGAATAAGCTTCAGGTCATTCAAAACTGCGCCGCTCGAACGCTTCTTCAGACTCCCCGTCGATCTCCTATCAGTCCTGGGCTTAGAAGCCTACATTGGCTCCCAGTCCGGGAGAGAATTAAATTCAAGGCCCTCTGTATCACCCACAGGGCCTTCTGGAAGACAGGCCCCGCCATAAATCAACCGCTGATCACTCCCTACCGGCCGATTAGACAGCTTAGGTCATCCTCCTCTCTTCTTGCCAAAGTACCCAGGATAAAAAGAACTAGATGTGGTGGCCGCTCGTTTTCGTACAACGCGGCCAAACTATGGAATGCTCTCCCCCCGCATCTGCGATCGGAGTCTAATATACTCTCATTCCGTAAGCTCCTCAAGACTTTTCTGTTTCAATAAACCCGGACAGCCCCAAGTGTCTTTCATGCCCGTATTGTCCGCAGCGCTAGGACGCCTAAGGGTAGCTATCGCGCTCAACAAATTGTCATTCATTCATTCAGTCTTGGGTCCTGTATGTCCCCCATGGAATTCAGATAAAATATAGAAAATTTTACGTCAAGCTATATAAATATAGAGTTGAAAATATCGGCATACAGAAATATTGTCTGCAAGAATATTGGTAGCAAGAATATCGATTTTAAGGTAAGTAATAACGGTTAAAAATATTAAAAGTGTAAATATTGATTACAAAAACATCTATGTTGTTAATATAGATGTTAAAAATATGGTTGTTAATAATATTGAGTTTTAATTATTGTTATCTATTTTACTATATATTTTAATTACACATGTTATACATTTTTTGTATAAATATTGGTAATTTTTTTTAACATAAATTGTAAATTTTTAGTAGTTTTTAAATTTAATGTAATAGTTTTTGGTCATTTTTAGTACCATAGGGGGTTGTGGGGTTTATAGGGGTACAGGGTAGAAAGTAAATTAATTATAATTAATAAATAATTAATTGTTATTCAATATTAATAATGTAATTTATAAATATTTATGTTATTTGTATAATTTTAGTTTTTAAGTTAAGCTTTAGGTACAGGTTGTGGGTTTTGTAGGGGTATAGGTTGGGAAGCAAATTAATTATAATTAGTACAACATTAATTTCCAATTATTATTAATTGTTTAATTGATAATTAATTATGATAATTGTATGATTATTTTTTTAAAGTTACGTTTCAGGTGTGGGTTGTGGGTTTTGTAAGGTATAGGTTGAAAAGTGAATTAATTATAATTAATTAATAATTATTTATTATTATAATTAACTAGTTAATTGATATTGTAAATTGTGTATTATATAAAAAAAAGGAGTGTGTTGTTGTTTTTGTATGGGTAAAGCGTGTGTAGGAAATCAAGAATAATAATTAAGGTTAGTTTATAATAAATATTTAATTGATAATTAATTATGTAAATTGTGTAATTAAGATATTGTCAAAGGTATATATTCAGCGTGAGTTGTTGCATTTGTTGGGGTAAAGTGTGGGAAGATAGTTTAAAACAATACATTTATTATTAGTTAATTACTTCTATTAATTGTTAAATTGATCATTACTAATGTATATTATATATGTAGTATTTTTAAATTTATATATTAGGTGTGGGTTGTTGGTTTTGCATGGATAAAGGGTGGGAAGGTAACTAAACCAAATTATTTCAATATTAGTTATTTATTATTATCATTTTAATTGATAATTAATTATGTAAAATGTGTGAATATTATAATTTAAAAAATACAGTTTAGGTGTGTGTTATGTAGTTTGTAGAGGTATAAGGTACAAGGGTATTTAAGTAATAAATTAAAAAATTGTTAATTTGTTTTAAAATCATGTTATTTATTATTGTCAGCGTTAATTGTGTTGTGCTTTTTTAATTGTAAATAATATTGTATGTATTGTTTGTTATTATTTTAAAAATATAGTATGTGATTTTAATTCTAATAATATTTGTATTAATTTATGATATGTCTTAAACAGTGTAATAAATATGTCATTTGTTTATTTTTTTTAAAGATATATAGAATTGTTATATTTCATTTTGTGTTGTTATTTAGTATAGTTTTGCAACTATTTTCTTTTTTTAAATGAATTAGTCTGCTTGTAATGTAGTACAGAGTGCAGAGGGAGTAGTGACCTTTACCCCTTTGCAATCCAACACTTTCCCTACTCTTGCACTGACTGGAGTGTGAATAGTAAATTTCACCCCTCTGTAATCCAACACTTTCCCTATTGTTGCACTAACTGGAGTGGAAATAGTAAATGTTACCCTTCCGCAATCCAACACTTTCGCTACCTTTGCACTGACTGGAGTGGGGATAGTAAATTTTACCCCTGGTTAATCCAACACTTTCCCTACTGCTGTACTGACTGGAGTGGGAATAGTAAATTCTACCCCTCCTGAGTCCAACGCTTTCCCTACTGTTGCAGAGATTGGAGTGGGAATAGTATATGTATTATTTGTAGAGTTTGATACTTCATTTTATTTTTAATCATGTTATTTATTATTGTGTGTGTTAATTGAGTTGTGCTTTTTAATTGTAAATAGCATTGTATGTATTGTTTGTTACTATTTTGAAAATATGGTATGGGATTTTAATTCTAATAATAAATGTATTAATTTATGATATGTATTATACATTGTAACAAATATGTAATTTGTTTATTTAAACAAAAGATATATATAATTTTTATATTTAAATATTTTTTTGTTATTTAGTAGAGTTTTGCAAATATATTTTTTTTTAAGGTGAATTAGCCTGTTTGTAATGTTGTACAGAGTGCAGTGGGAGTAGTAACTGTTACCCATTTGCAACCCAACACTTTCCTTACTCTTGCACTGGCTGGACTAAGAATAGTAAATTTTACCCCCCCACAACCCAACACTTTCCCTACTGTCGCATTGACTGGAGTGGGAATAGTACATTTTACCCTTGCGCAATCGAACACTTTCCCTATTGTTGCACTGACTGGAGTGGGAATAGTAAATTTTACCCTTCCGCAATCCAACACTTTCCCTACCGTTGCACTGGCTGAAGTGGGAATAGTAAATTTTACCCCTCTGTAATCCAACACTTTCCCTATTGTTGCACTGACTGGAGCGGGAATAGTCAATGTTACCCCTGCGCAATCCAACACTTTCCCTACTGTTGCACTGACAGGAGTGAGAATAGTCAATTTTACCCTTCTGGAATACGACACTTTCCCTACTGTTGCACTGACAGGAGTTGAAATAGTACATTTTACCCCTGTGTAATCCAACACTTTCCCTATTGTTGCACTGACTGAAGTGGGAATAGTATATTTTACCCTTCCTGAGTCCAATTCTTTCTCTACTGTTGCAGAAATTGGAGTGGGAAGAGTATATGTATTATTTGTAGAGTTTGATACTTTGGTTTATTTTTAATCATGTTATTTATTATTGTATGTGTTAATTGTGTTGTGCTTTTTAATTGTATGTATTGTTTGTTATCATTTTGAAAATATTATACGGGATTTTAATCCTAATAATATTTGTATTAATTTATGATATGTATTAAAAATTGTAATAAATATAAAATGTGTTTATTTTAAAAATTATATATAGCATTTTTATATTTAAATATTTTCTTTTTTTTAAGTGAATTAGTCTGTTTTAATGTTGTACAGAGTACAGTGGGAGGAGTAACTTTTACCCCTTTGCAATCCAACACTTTCCCTACTCTTGCACCGACTGGAGTGGGAATAGTAAATTTTATCCCGCCACAATCCAACACTTTCCCTACTGTTTCACTGACTGGAGTGGGAATAGTAAGTTTTACCCTTGTGCAATCCAACACTTTCCCTACCGTTGCACTGACTGGAGTGGGAATAGTAAATTTTACCCCTCTGTAATCCAACACTTTCCCTACTTTTGCACTGACTGAAGTGGGGATAGTAAATTTTATCCCTCCTCAATGCAACACTTTCCCTACTGTTGTACTGACTGGAGTGTGAATAGTAAATTTTACCCCTCCTGACTGAGTACAACGCTTTCCCAGCTGTTGCAGAAATTGGAATACGAATAGTATATGTATTATTTGTAGAGTATGATACTTCAGTTTATATTGTTTACATTTATATTATGTTTTTGTATATTTAAATGTACAATATTTATAATTATTAATGGTTTTAATATGTAATATATTTTTAGCAAAGTGTAATTTTTTTATGCTGTTGACTTTTTTAGTTGCCAATTAATTGGTACATTTTTAAAAATTTTCATGTTATTCGAGATATATATATATTCTCAAATGATTTGCACTAAGCATTTGCACTTTAGTTCCCCTATAATATGTGATAATGAAGTAATTGGTGGTTCGAGGCATTACGTTGGAACAATGCAGTACATAGATCACTGTGCAAGATAACTGTTGCCCAAAAGACCTTAGAAAGAGTAAGGAGCCCACAACCACACACTGGTAGAACCTTTCTGTACCTCCGCAAACAATACACACGAAGCATGGCATTGTCCAAACATTGTATTGGAAATAACAAGACAAATGCCTGGGTAGAGATACATTGTACATGGACATAATTGCATTGCAGTGTTAATAGTACTCTAAAAATGTGAGGCTTTTGTGGTAGTGGGGTTACGAATTTTCAATATCCTAGCCAGGCGCCCAAAAGGTATATAGAAAGAGGAAAAATAATCCCAATCATCCTTGATATCCAAATGAACTACTGTGGTACAATAAAGTTTTTGTTGAAGAATGTACAAATGTTGACATAACCATTCTGATGCAAGCAAAGAAAAGAAACACAAAAAATGAAAAATTGAGTTTAAAAATATATATGTCTGTATGAAATACATGTAAAAATTGAAAATGGCTTTTTAGACAGGTATAGTGCAAAAAAAATGAGAAACTAATGATAAAACAGAAAAAGAGAATAGACACATAGGAAGTATGTTGTCTATGTTTGTTATCATGTGATGACAGCAAGAGAGTTTAAAATGAAGTGGTGAATTATGGCTCAATGTGTGAGCAAGGCAGGGGATCCTGCCAAAACGTGTTACAGCCTGTAAATGAATAAATGATTACTGGACACTAACCTTCGGTTTGCTGTGTCGTCTTTCTGGCTGAGGAAGAGTTGGAGACCGGAAGTGGTAGAGTATATATATATATATATATGTGCATTGGAGTAATTGGATTCATGTTTGACGGCGTAGCCCGACGCTGGTACAGGACTGCACCACCTTGTCAATGTCAGCACGGTGCCGCCAGGACATTCACAGATGGCCCGTGCTGCCGCAGATTTCTACGTAAAGGGCCTATGTTTTGCTTGTGATTTGGGCGAGATATGGGACTGCATGGTTTGTAATTAATGAAACGTGACCAAAGAGCACCCATTGAAGGGTTTAATAATATGGACTGTGTTTTTTATGCCAACAGATATGTGCCTCTCGGATGTCCATTTGGAGATATAATGATTTTGAGATTGTGAACATTTACCATAATGCATCATTTTGGAGTCCGAGTGGTTGGCCTATCACAAGTGCCTTCGGCATAATTAAAAGGAACCAGTCATGTGATTAACGGTTTGCCGGCCATACCCCATGAGTAAGGATTTGCCGAAACGCGTCGGGGGGGTGGCACTCCTTGTTGTCACGTTCTGGCCGAATAAATTTGATGAAATATGCCTGCAGCTGAGTGCAGCCTTCTTTCTCCATGGGCAATGGAGGAATTGGATTCATATATATATATATATATATACATATAATAAATATAAATATATATATATATATATATATATATATATATATATATATATATATATATATTTGGTAGGTGAAAGTAGTCCTGGAAATTCCAGAAGAACACACAGCAGCACACCTGAGGACATCACATTAACCTTTATTGTACACGCAACAAACAATGCGTTTCGGCGAAGCCTTTCTCAAGTGATGCCATGTGCTCAATCGACTTTAGAAATACAATTTGAGGTTCATAGACAGTGAAAATACACTTCAATATTAGCGTGACATGTTTACACAGCTTGATAAATTAAGTAAACATTATGGCGACATATTATAATTTATGCTATCCAAATGGATGAATATATCCGCCCAGTAAAGTTGCAATTCATCATTCCTAGACAGTGAAAAAATACTACGTTCTCATAAAAGACTTAATCGATTTCAACAACTTCAATCAATTTCATGATTACTCTACTAAATGGTCCTCAATTATTTGTACTGTCTGAAATGAAATTTGAACTAAATACTATGGTCAGTACAAGATGCTATCCATCTTGTACTGACCTTGTATTCCCACAAATGTAATTGCTGGATTTCTCTGAACATTGTATACACCCTGTTATTCCCCAAATGATTCACTTCCTTCTACCCCATCTTATGTTTTTTTTTCCTTTGACTATTTCATACTTGTATACAACATGTTATCCCTGTAAAGAGCTCTGATACCCTAACGGGTCACGTTTGCGCTCTATAAAACACTAAATAAATAAATATAAATACAAATTTTGTGCAATTGACCGCCACATGTCTCAGAGATAGATTGGTAATGTACCTGTATGCACGGGGACAGAAAAGGTAATGTACCAGTATGCACGAAAACAAAAGGGATTTTTTTTGGATATACACTTATATGATTCATCACGTATAGTATATATACACTGTTGCATTTGCAACCTCTGTACCCCTCTCAACTTGATGAATACAGAATAAATAGTCCATCCACTGTTAAGACTTAAAACTTATTGCACGTGCGATAGTGTGCCCCCATGTTCCTGACAAGTTTATATCCATAGCAAATGTATCACTGTCATAGTCTGGACCATATCGTAATCACCCGGCATGATAGAGACACGATCACATGTATGTGCTCACAGAAAAAATAGTGATAGGAAAGGGTTATATTTATCGAGTGAGAGAGAAGTTTGTTTATGGTAAGGAAAATTGAGCAGTTATCGCCAAATATCCTGTCTCGCCTTTGAACAAGAATGTCAGCTGGGAATTATTTAGCTACAGCACCAATTCGGCTGTCATACCCAGCTGCCAACAAGAAAGAGAGTGGAAGTTAACAATTATCTTGCAGGATCATGTATGCACTGATCCAATTATCATAAAAATTTCATTTCTACTCTCGATAAATCCCCTTATTAAAAATTGAAAGTGAATAAGAACAGCCTCTAGCTGTGAATAAATTACATATCTACTCTGAAAGGAAGGCATTGGTTTTTGACAGGGATAATTATCCGTGTCCTATGTGTGTTGCCAATTCTTCTCCACTGTTAAGCCCATTAGGAATTTTTATGTTAAGCTCAATTATATATCTAGATTCCATGATCCGTAGTTGTTTTTCCCTGTCCCCACCCCTAGGGTGTGTCAGGATTCTGTCAATTCCAAAAAACTACCAAGTTGCTGTTGCTATGATGTTTTTCATAGAAGTGCCTGGCCACAAGATAACTGAAATCTAGATTAGTCACAGCTCTCATGTGTTGCAAGATTCTATTTTTCAGTTGTAACTTGGTACTTCCTATGTACCTGAGGCCGCAAGGACACTCCAATACATATACAACATAATCACTGGTGCATGTTATGAACTTGGTGATTTGTTTGGTCCTGTTCTCATGAGTTGTATACTTGCCTCAACTTTTGCTTTCTGCAGGCTTTGCATGTACTACATTTAACAAAGTCCTTGGGTGAGCATAACCAGGTATTAGTAACTGACTCCCCTTGATAACTACGCACTAGTCGGTCCCTTAAGGATTTGGGTTTTCTATAGGTGACCTGGGGCGATTTGTCAATGTGTTTCCCAATGACAGGGTCCGTTTCCAACAAGCCCCAATGGCATTTCATGATTCTTTTGATTGTATTTGATCTTTTATTATATGTGGTGATGATTCTGGGAGCAGTAACCTCCTCTTTCTTGTTATTTTTTTGTCAGAAAAATACATCATTTTGTGTGAGACCGCCAATTTTGTTTTTGGCTTCTGACACCACTTTCTTGCTATAACTGCGTTGTGCAAACCTCTCTTCCATGATTTTTTGCTCAATCCTGTACCCAGTCTCTGAACTGCAATTACGGCCACCTCCCCAGGGCTTTGCTCATAATGTGCGGGGGGCACGCTACCCCCCGCTGCCCCAGGGACCGCCACCTCCCCAGGGCATCCGTAATTATGTGCGGGGGGCTGTGCGGGCCCCCCCAAGCCCCGAGGACCGCCACCTCCCCGGGGCTTAAATATTAATAAAGAAAGTGTGGGGGGGCTCCTGCCTCTCCCCACACTGCCCTGTGGACCACCACCTCCCCGTGGCATTTGTAATTATGTGCGGGTGGCCTCACGGGCCCCCCAAGCCCTGGGGACCACCACCTCCCCGGGGCTTAAATATAAATTTAGAAAGTGTAGGGGGGGCTCCTGCCCCTCCCCACACTGCCCCGGAGACCACCACCTCCCCGGGCAAACTTTAATTACGGGTGGGGGTAAGTTGCAGACCCCCGGCCCCGGGGACCACCACCTCCCCGGGGCTTTTCACACGAAGGCAGGGGGGCCACGCAGCCCCGCTCCTGGAGCCCTCTATGGCCCTGGGGACCGCCACCCCCCAGGACCGGCTCCAGCAATGTCCCGGGGTGCCATACCCCGGGACATTGCCGTTTGCTATGGCAGGGCGGGAGCAGAATTGCTTTTGGACAAGGGAAGCTGCATGTCAGCAGCTCCCCTTGTCCAAAAGCAATGCCGGCTCCCGCAGGAGGCGGGGAGCCGGCAGGGACCATCTGGGCATTGGGGCTCCCCCCATGGTCTCCAACACTGAGGCCAGGCCCCGGGTCTCCTCATGATACACTTGGACCCTAAGGTGCTTCAAGGTGTCAAACTGCCAGGTTAGCCCTGTGTCTGGCAGCTCCTCTCTAGGAACATCTGATAGCAGTGTTGGAGGGAACAAGCAAGACTTTTCCCAATTAATACTAAGTCCTGACACACTCTCAGTCTTCTAATGTTTACATGACATACAGCAGCACAGTAGGGTCACTTTTCAAGTACACAAGCTCATCGTCAGCATACAGGGAAACCACCTGCGGCTGTCCCTGTATCATCAAACCCCACTGTGGTGCCCGGTCCTTCAAGTGACAATCAGTACACCTGATTCGCCCCCATGGTGATGAAAAATGGTTCCGAAATTATACCCCTGTATACATCCAGGCAACAGGACTAGTATTTAAAAGTGTCACCCACCTGAGGAAGAGTGGGCCCATACCCAGCTGCCACAGGACTGCTAATAGGGAAGGGTGCCAAAATTCTTTTCAAAGTCTAGCGATGCTACCCATCCCTCCCTGTATGTCTCGCCCAGTCCATGGTAAGAAAGAGTTGTCTAAGATTGAGGATAGTGTTCCTCCCTGGAATAAAATTATTCTGGTCCGGATGTACCAGTGCCCCCGCCACCTTCGTCAGTCTCGTAGCTAAAATCTTACCAAGTACCTTGTAATTGAGGTTGAGCAGTGATAGAGGATGATAGGACGTCGCGTTCAGGGGGTCATGGCCAGGTTAAGGAACCATGAATATGACTGCCCCCTCATAGATGGCGGAAGATGACCCTGGGCCAATGCCTCTTCCTCGTACACTTTCAACATTCTAGGTGCTAATGAAGCCTGGTAATAGGCATAGAACTCAAGTGGAAACCCATCGGTGCCCGGAACCTTTCCACGTGCCATGTGTGTTATCACATCTTTGACTTCTTCCAAAGACAGAAGACTATGTAGTTCATGCCTCTGCAGGGGATCAATTACAGGGATATGTATCCCTGCCAAATACATGTCAGCTGCATCCTCTGTTATCCTCACATTCTCCGCATAGAACCGCTTGTAGTACTCCTCAAAGGATGCATTACTTTCAGCCTATGAGTTCATTAAGTGCCCAGACCTCAAGCGGAGAGCCACAATCGGGAAGCTCGAGGATTCCATCCGGAGGTGCCAAGTCATTTGGCGACTGGCCTTGTCTCCCTGCTCGAGTTGCCTCTGGAGATCGGCTTAGAGTCAAAGTGAGATAGCCTGCTTAACAGTGCTCTGTAGTCTGTACGCAAGTCCCGCAACTCCTGGCTGTTAGTCTGGGCTATTATGCCCTCTCTCTCAAGTGCTCTGTTGTTATCTCCTGTTGCCAGTTCTTACGATGTGGGGCCGCACCAAATATATACTGTTTTCAAGCACAGCTCTCATAGGAATACCTTAAATGCATCCCATTCAATCAGGGTTCCTGAGGCAGTCTCCTTGTTATCTTGTAAAATAGCTCTCTTTGCCATCCCTTATTTGGGCAGTGAATCCTGCATAGTCCAGGGCAGGTGTAAGCAGTTACCAAGTGGGATATTCTGTCTGGTCCTACCCCACATGAATGATATCAGTAAGAGATTATGCTCTGATTTGGTGTGCCCCGAATATGCCGCTTGTGTGCCCTGTGGAATCAGATGTGGGGGAACCAAACATCATATCTAGTCTGGAGTGCAGTACAGGCACTGGTGAATAATGGAAGTAGTTCCTGTCCGCTGGGTATAACAACTTCCAAATGTCCCTCAGTTGCATATTGTGCGCCCATGTCCGTAGATGCTAGGAAACCATCCCTTAACACTTAACTTAACATATGAATGCATACCTCTCATGTTCCACATGAGCAATCTTTAGTAAGGCGGAGTCATATAGTGTTGGAAAGTGGATTATTGGTAGGGGCAAATGTAGGTCTGCCACTGGCAATAAGACCACTAACACATGATAGGACTCAGCATAGGTCTTAGAAAATTATTCCCATGCTCAACCCTTGGTAGCTTGGCTTCGAGCAGGCAGGCTTAACTTCAAAGACAGGTATGTAAAGCATTTAAAAACACCAATTCAGTAAATAAATAAGACACAATGCATAATAAAAATCCAACACCAATTTATAAAAATAGGAAATATTTTTATCTTTAAAATTACACCAAAACGACAAAAATCCAATATAGGGAACCGGAGATATGAATTTTTAAAGATTTATCACTTTATAGCACTTAGAAACATATAGCACCATATTCGGATATCTGGTCACGATAGACCGGCTCAAAGTCAAAGTTTCAGGCCGACCGCGATGGAGCCCTGAGCGGCTACCCCTCGCCGTAGGTCCCGGTCCCAGTTTTTACCTTCGGACTTAGAAACTTTTCTGGAGCTTTTTCTCGTGGGGTCCCTCGATGCTCTTCACCAGGCCGGATTTTGTGAGTGTTCGCCTGCCTCGGATTTCTTCTACTCCCGGTCAAACTCTGGAAGTCGGACCTATGGAGCTTTCAGCGGGACGAACCTGGATGGCTTGGCCGGCTCGCGGTTGAAAGCAGGCGGCTTGGCTGGCCAGGTTGAGTCGGTCCCCCCTATGGAGCTTTTTTTCAAAGTTGCTCCAAAGTTCTCCAAACTTCTGGAACTTCTTCCTGAAGTTCCCCAAAGGGTTCCAAAGTGTCTCAAACTCACTCCAAGGGTCTGGGAGCTCCAAGATGGTCCTTGAAAGTTGAGGACTTCAGTTCCCACAATCCACTTGGACAAAACCCTTACAAATCCACTGGTAGTTCTCCAGGTTGAGGATCCTTGGTGGTGATGTTCCAGGTGAGCTCTGTTAACTTGTAGCTTGCAGGGAGTCCACTCTTTAGTTCTTTTACAGCAAGGTAACCCACAGGACTGTAGTTTCAGCTGGTGCAGTCTTCAGAGGGCAGGCCTTAGAATTTGCACCCCAACTTCTCAGCATGGCAACATCTTGCTTTCTTAAGTTTCAAGCAGCAGATCTGAGAGACTCTGCCCCTCTCAGATACTTATTCCAAGTTCTCTGGGTCAAGCAGGAGGTCACTCCTGACCAATGGGAGCAGGGCAACTCCCCAAGGATATGACCACATCCTGTAGAGTGTGGCATTATTTTGTCCCAGAGTGCACCAAATCTTCCAAATTCATAATGGCTGATTTTCCAGCAGGGATGTAAGAGCTGGCTAAACACAGCCCTAGGATGGCTACTTTCCATAGACTCTCCCCCTTGCATCTGCTCATTCTTGCCTTAATCCTAGCTCTGGGTCAAAAGAGTAGAGTTGTAAATGACACTTCCCTTTGAAGACCATGGTTTCCGACTCCTCCCCCTGCTCTGGCATTCCTGTGTAGCAGCACACTGCCCTCCCAGCAGAGCTGGTTAACCCCAGGGGCTCTTTATCACCTCTTCAAGGCAGCCTGGCTAATCCACTTAACTCTGACCAATCAGGACAGACCACTGGAAGGCTGAATCTGGACTTACAAACAAGAAAGTCTTATAACTTCTTGTCTGTACATTTTAGGAGAAATTCAACAATATGATATTGTTGGATTCATCACTACCATTCTGGGAAGTCTTTGAATGGAAGTTCTATCATTCTCCTATCAGGAGTTATTAGTTAATAACTTCTTGCCATGTTAACCTATGTGGCATGGGATTTGCAATGGGAAAAATGACTTGGGCCATTTTTCCAGCACTAGGGCTTATAAAAACATATTTTATAAGTAATTCGCTTATATCTACAGGACCCCCATCCCATGGGACTACTAGGGGAGACTTTAGGGGCTCTGAATCTGTAGAAATATCGCAGATCCTCCCTCCACAGTGCTCCTAGCATCAAAGTCGAATTTGGGCAGCACTTTATCACAATGTGGGGAGTGAAATGTGAAATTTCACTTAACCCAGGGCATATAAAACTCATTTTATAAGGGCCCACCTTATAAATACCTGACCCCCCACCCCTGGGACACCTAGGGGAGACCCTGGGGGTGCCTAATATGCCAAAACATTGTAGGTTATCCATTTTTACGTGCCCCAAACATCAAAGTCGAGTTTGGGCACAATTTACTTTTTAAAAGCAGTCCTGCCACCCAGGGCTGCTTTTAAACTGACCTCAGGCTTCAGCAGTGCACACATGCAAGTGCAGAAAAAGCTGCTGGCCTCTAAACTGCCATGCCCTATTTATACTAGGGACTGATAGGTAGTTTCAATCCCCCTGCCCTATTATGTACTAGGGTCTTATAGGGTAGGGCATGCCAATCACAGGGGTACCCCAACCCATAGTGTACCCTAGTGTATGTAGGTGTTTTCACTGTATTCTAAATGTGTCTCTTTCAGCATAGCACTGGCCCTGGTCCTGGTTAGGCAGAGCTCAGGGTCAGTCAGAGTCAGTTACCACCAGTACCATTCAGTAAAAAGTTGGGGGGTGCCCAGGGCACAGGATGACTTTGCAACAAATAGGATCTATCCATTTATGTTCCCTGCGCCGTCCGGTATGTAGAGTGTGAGCTACCTGTTCCAACTGCACACCCACATGAGCAAATAAAAAATGTCCTCTGATCTCCCCTCCCCAGGCCTTCACACAACCATGCAGTGATCGGCCACAAACCATGCAAAACAAAGTAAACAGTAGAAACAGTCCAGTGGATTATGAGGGGCAGTGCTTGGCCTTACATTAATAACACTCAAAGTAGTCCTTGAGCAACCCAATGCCATAACAAGTGTATGTCCATTTCTACCCCTTCATCCCGTTCGAGCACCCCCGACAGTGCCATACAAACTAAGAGCCAGTAGTGCTCTCTGCTCCTGAACCTTAGTATAACCATTAAAGCAAGATTCAATTAGTCATTGTTAGAAATGGGGGTCTCTAGTTGGCAGAGGTAGGTACCTTTGTCCAAGTAGGGACCCTTCTTCCTTGTCAGGGTAAAGGGGATACACTTCTAAAATAACCCCGGCTCATGCCCTTGGTAGCTTGGCACGAGCAGGCAGGCGTATCTCAGAGGCAGTGTGAAATCATTTGTGCGCACATACAGTAATACAGTGAAAACATTACAAATGGACACCACACCAGTATAGAAAAATAAGTAATCTTTATCTAAACCAAACAAGACAAAAACTACAAAAATCCACAATACAGTGATAAAAATATGACTTTCAAAAGGTAGAAATAGTTCTGTTCAAAGCAAATTGCAGATGTGACACTTTTCACACATAGTACCTTGGATGTGTCATGCGCACAAGCAAAAACTGTTGCAGGGAAGGTGATACGTCGGTTCCTTACATCCAGGGAAGGTGATGCGTCAGTTCCTTACTTCAGGGGAGGTGATGCGTTGGTGCCTTATTGCCACACAGGGGCGGTGATGCGTCGGTTCCTTACTGAAGGGGAGGTGATGCATTGGTTTCTTACTGTGGCCCCAGCGCTCTTGCAGGCGTGGCGCCCAGATGTGATGTGTGAGGATCGGGGATGCGTCGGTTTCTCCAGCCGTGGTTCCACGATGCGTTGGTTCTTGCAGCCACACAGCCGGGCCTGCGTCAGAATTGGTACGGTGATCTTGGACTTCATAGATCGGTGCACTCGATTGCGGTGTGCAGTGATTTCGCAAGACACGGGCAGGCGCTGCGTCGGTTTCTTCAGCGATGCGTCGGAAACAGGTTCTGTTGCGCTTCTCTTAGTTGTGTTGCTTTTCCAGCTCCCTACAGCAGGAACAACCTCCAGAGGTCCAGAACAGCAGCAGGCACCTCTTGGCAGGTCAGAACTCCCAGCAAGGAAGTTCAGGGGAGCTGGAGGTGAAGTCTTTGTATCCCTGAGACTTCAAAAACAGGAGGCAAGCTCTACTTCAAGTCCTTGGAGATCTTCCTCAAGCAGGGGACACAGCATACAGCAAAATCATTGTTCTTTCCTTGGCAGAAACAGCCACTGCAGGCCAACCCCAGACTGCACACAGCAAAGGGGCAGTACTTCTCCTCAGTTTCTCCAGCTCTTCTCCTTGGCAAAGGTTCCTCTTGAATCCCAGAAGTAATCTTTGAAGTCTTTTCTATCCCTGAGACTTCCAACAGGAGGCAAGCTTTGCTTCAAGATCTTGGAGAAAAGGGGCGTGGCTTCACCACCGAATATAATGGACGCCGGATAGAACAGCTCCGGTGTGCCCCCGGCCCTACCCCGTAATCCGCCACACAAATCCGAAATTGAATCCATAGCCGGACCAGTAGAAATAACGTGGACAACGGCAAAGAAAAATTGAGCTGCTACACCCTGTGGCTCGGAAGATGCACATCGGTGCAGATTGCGGCCTTTCAGAGACCGGGAGCCGGGACCTTGCACAGTTGGCAGGCTGGGTCCTCTGACGTTGTGGGACCATCTCCCTGGTAACGCGGGGCCGGGGACTGCTGCCGGCCCTCTCAATAAGCCGGCGGGACGCAAATGATTGTCGCTTTGAGGCGGGACCTGGCGGATTGAGGAAAGGCCCATGAGAGCTGAACAGTGCGGGCGCGGCACCGGGCCGATCCCGGCAAGTGCCGAGCGGCTAATGCAGTAAGTCAATAATTGGCAGAGCTAAATATTGAACATCTGGGTGTGGATCCAGCCCCCGGAGTGCAGTGCTGCAACACTGACCGGACCAGCTAATATTGGGACCGCCACGACAGGTCAGAGGCCGGAGGAGCGAGACATACCTCTGGGTGAAGGAGAAGTGGTGGAACACTCCGGAAGATCCATGATTGCTTTAAAGCCCTGATGACACCGCGCTCTGAGATCCTTTGGCCTGAGTGAGTGTAACCTCCATGCTAGACGGGCGCAGTCTTAGGGTGCATTTTAATACCTTCGCTCTCTGTCTATCCTGGGGAGTTACGTACAAGCAGCGGCACTGGGCGTCCTAGGCCTATTGGTGTTTGGCTGGTTGGGCCCATATAGTCCCGGTTACTTGGAGCACGTCCGGCCTGGAAGCATTGCATGGTAACACCACGGTGCAGCTATTTACACACCTTGGGCCCGCATTCGATACCACGAAGATGCAAAGGAGGGTAAAGCAGACCCTCGTACATAGTTCCCGCCTATATAGCTTGTAGAGGACCGGCATCTGCAATATACCTGGTGTGCAGGGTGAAATACCTTCACGTACTGTAACGCTACAGGCAGGGAAGAATAAGGAGTCAAGGGGCAGGGACTGGGTGCAGTGACCCGGGAGTGTCGAGATGTCGGGAGCTAAGGGTCTTAAAGGCTCGCAACAGACGAAACTAGATAAATTCACACTATCGAAACCAACTGACCCTGAACATACTGTTAAAGGCAAAATGGCGGTGGGACCAGAACAGGATGACCAAGACCCGACATTGAAGGACATCATGGATGCCATTTCAGGCATGCGTACTTCCCTAGAGCATAGAATGGATTCCATCATGACTGAGGTTACGCTGATAAGAGCAGACCTACAGAAAATGGAGGAGAAAGTAAGACACATGGAAACAATCACTACGGACCTTATGGGGGACGCAAAACAAATGCACCAGTACATCAAGGACTTGCAAGCTTTTCGGAAGCTGGCAGAAGAAAAGCTGAACGATTATGAAGGTCGCACTAGGAGAAATAACATACGAATATTTGGAGTCCCTGAACGAACGGAGGGTCCCGCGGCGGACCTTTTTGTTGCAGATCTAATACTCAATCACCTGCAACCCAAGGGACTTTCCAAGTTCTTTGTAGTCGAAAGGGCGCATAGAGTTCCTGGAGGACGACCGAAACCCGGAGCGCCCCCTGTCCAATGCTGGCTAAGATCCTGAACTTTAGGGATAGAGACAACATATTGCATACTGCCCGAGTGGCCTCTCCCCTAAAGTATGAAAATATGCGAGATTTCCTTCTTTCCAGACTTCACTTTAAATGTCCAAAGGCTACGTAGATCATTTCTTGACATCAAGAAGCGGCTAAGGGAAAGAGGACTCAAATATGCAATGCTCTTGCCTGCAAAACTCCGAATCGAAGCTGAAGGTAGAGCCTGGTTTTTTGATACTCCAGAAGCAGCTACAGACTGGTTGGAGGGTTGGGGACCAGCAAAAGACCACAATGCTCGAAGGGATTCAACGTTGGGCCAAATGGAACGATCGCTGCAGTCGAAGCGATGAAACCGCCATTTGCTGAACAGGAATAATTGAACGTGGTTGATGTCTGTTCCTGAGTGCCGGCAAAAAACGAGTTGATGGACGGTGCTCTGGAAGATCACGCTAAGGGGCCGATTCCGATCTCGGCCGGTAGGGCTCCGAATAGGATTCGGCTTTACCGGATCCGATTCGGAGCCCTGTTTCCCGACCGAACCGTACGCGGGTCCGGCCGGCGAGTACGATGCGAGTCGCCGACCGACTCGTCCGGGCGACCCGACCGCTCCGACCGACTCGTACCCGGATCGTACCGCTCCGACCGACTCGCTCGGACCCGATTCGCACCGCGCAATGGAGACGTTTTCCGGCCGGGTAAGTACGATGCGCACCTCGACCGCTCCGACCGACTCGCGCCGTCCGACTCGAACTCGCTGTCGGAGCCGTACTTTGGGGGTCCGTGTCGGACCCCTGTACACGTACCCGTGCGAGGCGCACACAGGGGGACCCATGGGTCCCCCTACCTGTGCGTGTACGCCGCGAAGCGCTCGCGGCGTACTCGCTGTAGAGGCGCCCTTGTCCGCCTCGCACCCATTGAGGCAATGGGAGCCCGCGTACGCGTTGTACGACCGGCTCCCATTGAGTTCAATGGGAGTCCGACCGACTCGTGTCCGGTGGCATACGAATGCATCGGACTCGTTCGGTCGGACTGCACGGGTCCGATTCGGTCGGAAATCTCTCCGGGTCCGGCTCGGTCGGAGAGATTTCCGGCCCGAATCGGAATCGACCCCTAAGTGTCTAACTATTCATGATGACTTTTATGCTGGTCTCTATGTGGCCAAATGTTTGTTTAATAAGGGGTATGGGTTGGGGTGGTGGAGATCCTCCCCCGCTATATATTCTACTTTTAGTCTACAGTTAAGGGCGTCAGGCGCTCTTCATTGTTGGTTCATGGGCAGTTTGAAGCCCAGAGTGCAGGGGAGCAGGGAGAGGGGTAGTTGGGTTGGGATTGGGTTGTTTCATGTTTTATTAGAAAGTGTGACACTGAGTGATGCAGAGATTGAGAGGGAATCAATCGGACATGACCATGGGAGCGGGAATGCACTGGGATAAAAGTCTTAAGATCGTATCTTGGAATGTTAATGGCCTAGGGAACAAATTAAAATGTGGCATCGTACTACAGTATATCAAGAGACAGGCCCTGGACGCTGTGCTGCTCCAGGAAACGCACCTTATTGGCAATACATGTAAGGCTGTGGGCAGATGGGGTTACCAACTGGTGGTTCACTCGGGTTTCACCACAGGTTCCCGGGGGGTGGGGATCATGATTAGGAACTCCTTCCCGATGTCATTTGACTGTACTTGGGCAGACGTGATGGACAGATATGTGGTTGTGTCAGGGCAGTGGGAGGGAAAACCACTCACAATAGTTGCAGTATACGTCCCCCCAGGGCTGCAGGGACAGACATTCAGAGATTTAGGTAATATCATGCTCTCCTTCCCAGAGGGCTGCCTTGTGGTGGGAGGAGACTTCAACTCTGTTGCGTCTGGAACGCTTGACCGGTGTCCTCCTCATGACACATGCCCCTCGCAAAGATGGCTTCTCGATTTTCTAGATGCAATGGGACTGGCTGACGCATGGAGGGTGTACCACCCTGGGCGTGTACAACACACCTTTCACTCAGGGGCACATAACAGCTTATCCCTTATAGATTACATACTCAGCCCGGGGGCACAAATAGGGAATATACAGGAAATTAGACACCTTGCCAGAGGCATATCAGACCACTCACCAATATGGGCCAGGGTGACCCTGGGTGAGATGCGGGTGGGCAGAATAGCACCGATCAACCCTTGGTACCTTCGGAATCCAGTGGTTAAAGGGAAACTGTCGGCGGCCATCGAGCATTACTTTCTGGAGAATGAAAAATCAGTGAAGTCGGCTCAAACGCTTTGGGAGGCCTTCAAAACAGTGGTAAGGGGGCAGGCTATTTCCCTGATTACCGGGGTGTGTAAGGAAAAGGACAAAGAATTAGTTAGGCTAGCAGACAAAATTCTCCTCATTGAAGAGGAAGCATCAGGACCATTGCAACAGGATAGGCTCCACTCAATGCATCTCAAAAGAGAGGAATATAAAACCATCGCTACTGACATGGCCAAAACACTGAGCAGGGGCAAGGCAGTTAGACTGTATGAGTTGGGGGACAAGGCTGGGAAATTGTTGGCCTGGCTAGATAAAAAAGAACTAGCAAATTGATTGGTAACCGAACTAACGACAGAGTCAGAAATTACTTTAGTAGACCCGCAAGAGATTGACAATCAATTCGCCAATTACTATCTTGCCACTTACCAATCAAGTACCTCCTTTCAAGAAGGGGACTCTAAGGCCCTGCTCTTAGACATAACATTCCCCACTTTGACTACAGAAGATATGGACCTGCTCGACAGTGCCTTCACTAATGATGAGGTGGCACAGGCAATAAGAAGCCTTCAATCTGGAAAGGCACTGGGCCCTAACAGGCTGCCAATCGAGCTATATAAGTTGAAGCTAGACATAGTTGCGCCATACCTGAGAGACATGTTTGAGGAAAGCTGTAGCTTGGGTGTGCTCCCTCGGAATCAGAGGGTGGCCACACTGGTTTCTATACATAAAGCCGGTAAACCCCAAAACAGGTGTTCTTCGTATAGGCCTGTGTTGCGCGGGCAAAGGATCAGAGGCGACACCAGGGTGTGATAAAGAAGGTTTAATGGGTATGGACAGGTGTTTCTTTCTGGTTGACAATGTTCGGGTCACGTAGGATCCCGGGATGGGTGTACGGGCAGGGCTCCGCTCCACTCGTATTGATTCCCTTCTTGACAGGCGCCGAGTCCTCGGGGATATCGTGGCCATGGATCGGGAACATAGAAGAAAGAAATATGGGGGGTAAGGGATCGGTTCCTTACGTGTGCAGTGATAGGGAAGGGTTGTGATGGGACACCAACTCACTCGTGTATTTTATCACTCATTAGGGCATGCTCGAGTGCAGGGTGATACCGCATACCCACTAACACAATGGAAGCAAAGGAGAAGGGACCCGCAGTTCTAAGGGGGTACGCTATCCCGCCTCCCGTACCAACCCGTGAAGCGTTTGCGTACCTCTGAGAGCCACGCACCTCCTGATGCGTGGCTGGGCGATCCGTGGGGTTGTTGGCCTCCTGGCACCTTTCCGTCTCCCGCTGGTCCTGCTCCTCGCTCCGCCTGCTCTCCCGGCAATCCGCTTCTCGCTCCGTACAAGGCTGGAACCGCTTTCCACCCCGTCTCCGTCCTGTCGCCGGTGTTAACACACACCTTCTTCCGGGTCACCGGCGTCCTTATGGGTCCAGGGAGTGTGACGTCATGGGGCGGAGTTTCGTTCTCTAGGAGCCCCCACCCCGTCTCGTCGTCTTCCACAAAATCCTCCAGGGCGGAAGGAATTCTGGGACTTGTAGTCCAGGAGTCCTGCCGGGAAGAAATAAGAGGTGGAGAGGCGGGACTTACGGTCCACCATTCAATACTGTCCACATTTTGTACCCCGGACGGGCCCACCTCGTTACAGCCTGTTTCACTGCTGAATGCCGAGCCCAAGATATTGGCAAAGCTACTGGTGGGTTGTCTGGTCCGGGTAATAAACAAACTAGTATACCCAGATCAATCGGGCTTCATGCCACACAGAAACACGGCACTTAACTTGAGGAGGCTTTGGGACGATAAGGTTTTATCAGAGAGGATGCAGTGGTGGCATCATTGGATGCCGCAATGGCCTTCAACTCCATTGAATGGCCCTACCTCTTTGCAGTGTTGCGTAAGATGGGATTCGGACCAAACTTCGTCAAATGGGTGCGCCTGTTATATTCAGAACCCCTGGCACAAGTAGTCGTCACTTATAAAAAATCAGAGGTATTCGCACTTGGTCGCGGGACTAGACAGGGATGCTCACTGTCCCCTTTGCTCTTTGCATTGACCCTGGAGCCCCTGGCAGTGTGGATTCGCAGAGACCCCATTATTCTGGGCCTGAAATGGGCTGATAATTGGGAGGACTGCATCGCCCTTTACGCAGATGACATCTTGCTGTATTTGGCATCCCCCAAAGCATCACTCTATAGAGTTCTCAATATATTTACAAATTTCGGCAAATATTCCGGATATACAATCAACTGGAGTAAATCCCTGATATATGTCATTAGTGGTGGGTATCATTCCTTGCCCAGGGATTGCCCTGTGCAGGTGGCAAAAGACGGATTTCAGTACCTTGGAATCTATATAACAATGGACCCTAGGGCTAGTTACGAGCGAAATTTACTTCCCCCGCAACAGCGACTGAAACGAGACGTGGGAAACTGGAAAAATCTTCCAATATCGTTATTGGGAAGAGCTGCATTATTTAAAAAGATGTCATTACCGTGTTTCCTATATGCCCTTCAGAACTTCCCAAACCCGGTTCCAGTGAGGTACTTTAAAGAGGTGGAAAGTATCCAGAGAGAATTGCTCTGGGATGGACAACCCCGCATATCATTCCCGAAACTGGT
The DNA here is from genome assembly GCA_963921515.1 of Calotriton arnoldi. Lineage (NCBI taxonomy): Eukaryota > Metazoa > Chordata > Amphibia > Caudata > Salamandridae > Calotriton > Calotriton arnoldi. Next base: position 255,703 of record CAWUFW010004502.1, on the reverse strand, counting down.
GCGGAGCTGATATGATGGGGGAATCGGACACCCTGACATTAAAAAATACTATTGGGAGGCCCATTAGGCCGCTATCAATCACTGTACATATTGTCATTGGGATGACCCGGGCTATATGATGGACAAATGGCTTTTACCAGAGGGAAACTTTAATATGGCTCTTTACTCTAAACCCACAAAATTTTCTCTGACAGGGCCGACCGGGCATTCAGTACAGTTGAGGCATGCTGCCAATAGAAGTATGGTTTGGGTGCAGAAAATTACACAGGCCGCTCCCCTGTGGGATTCGGAGCAGCTGGGCACCCTGAATAAAATGAAGGGATTCGATAGATAAGACATGATAAGGATTTCAATGGTAGGTGACCAATGGAAAGGGGGAGGGGTAATACCACTTGCTACCCTACAACAGGAATATGAGATAGCTGACACAGAACATTTTTGCTACCTGCAAGTGTGACACGCATTGACATCACAGATACCAAGGGGAGGGTCTTTGCCTGAGGCCTCACCCCTTGAGGACAGACGTCTGGATGGCTATATGCAAACAAAAGCGGTATCCCTAACATATAAAAAACTGATTAATAACGCCCCAGACCTCTTGGGAACTGTTCGTGGACCCTGGGAGAGGGATGTTTCAGAGCTGGACGAGGACGAGTGGCAGGAAGCATTGGCCTCCCCTCGAGAGGTCGCGATCTCCGCTCGACTGCGATTGGTCCAATTAAAGATCCTCCATAGAATATACATCACGGGACCGACATTAGTTAGGATGGGTAAAACGGATGACTCGGGGTGTCGGAGACGTTGTGACCGGGAGGGTACATTCATGCATGTATTATGGGAGTGTGTACACTTTCAGAGATACTGGGCAGGAGTCCACCTTTGCTTCAGGGAGGTCCTCGAGGCGCAAATGGAAATTGATGCCAAACGATGCCTATTAAACATCTGGGAACCCACAGACCTGAATAGCAAGGATAAAATATGGGTGACACTGGGCCTGATGGTAGCTAAAAGAAATGTGGCCAGAATGTGGGGCGCAAATGTGGCACCTACATTGGTGGCCTGAAAAACTGACATGGACTGGTGCATGATGAGGGAAAAAACAGTTTTTATTGCAAGTGGCTGCCCGAAAAAATGGTCGCAAATATGGGGCAAGTGGAATGACTATTGTGGCAATACCTGTGTCCCACCAACTGTTCCCTCTCTTTCCGCTCTTAATACGCCATAAATAATGTAACACAGGACCACCAAGTATTGAAAGATGTAATTGATTTCTGTATGTATAATGTGTGCTAAACCAGAATCTATTCCATTGATTGTAAGATATAGACGTTGCATCACTGTTATTAATAAAACAATTAAGAAAGAAAAAAACATCTTGGAGAAAACTCTAACAGCAGGATGATGAAAGCACCGCCCAGTCTTTTCCCTGCCCAAGACAGAAACAACCACTGCAGGCCAACCCCAACAGCACACAGCACAGGGGCAGTACTCCTCCTCCAGCTTTCCCGGTTCTTCTTCCTGGCAGGTTCCTTAGTTCAGCAGTAATCTAAAGTTCAGGGGTCTGGGCCCCACATTTTATAGCACAAATTCCTTTGTTCTCTGGTGGCAGAAAAGCTCTTTGCCCAGCCAAAACCAGTTCTGTCCTCTTTGGTGCAGCTGCCTGGCAGGAGGTGGAGTCAGCATTGTTCAAGGCAGACCAGGCCCATTCAGGTGTAAAAGAAATCTCCTCCCCCTACTCTAAATGCAGCCCAGGTCTATTCAGCCCAGCCCTGACTCATCTAGGAAAGGAAAGGCAGGATACACATCAACCCCCCCCCCACATGGCCGTCTGAGAGAATACACTCCCTAGCCCCTGCCATTCAAAAGCCAGACAGTCAATCCACAAACCAACAGAGGCACACAGGATGGCTAAGCAAAAAAATGCCCACTTTCTAAAAGTGGTATTTTCAAACACACAATATAAAAATCACCTTTACTAAAAGATGCATTTTTATATTCTGAGTTCAGGCATACTAAACTCCAGATTTCTATCTTGTCCCAATGGGAAGTTATATTTATAAGATGTTATAAATAAACTCCCATCCTATCCTATGGGACAGATAGCCTTTCAATAGTGAAAACGAAAATGGCAGTATTTCACTATCAGGACATTCCACACACATCAGGGCATGTCCTACCTTTCACATATACTGCACCCTTCCCACAGGGGTACCTTGGGCCTACCTTAGGGGTGACTCACATGTAAGAAAAGGGAAGGGTAGGGCCTGGCAAGTGGGTGCACTTGCCAGGCCGACATGGTAGTACCACACTGCGCACAGACACTGTGGTGGCAGGTCTGAGTTACATTTACAGGCTGCTCATGTGGGTGGCACAATCAGTGCTGCAGGCCCATTAGCAGTATTTGATTTACAGGCCCTGGGCACACACAGTGCACTGTACTAGGGACTTACCAGTAAATCATAGAATAACCAATCCATCATAACAATTTACAGAGAAAGCATATGCACTTTAGCACTGATTAGCAGTGGTAAAGTGCTCAGAATCATGAAACCAACAAAAATAGGTCAGAAACAGAAGGCCAAAAAGCAAAAGGCCTGGGGATAAACCCACTGGACAAGCCAGGTCAAACAGTCATAGAAGATCGGCTGTCATCAGGGTGACCAGGAAACCTCCCAGTAGGGCCTCTGGCACCTCACAGGGAAGGGAGCCACACAGCAATGGTGTTCCAGTCCCACCCTGGCCACCAGATCTGGTGCCTAGGGAGCCAGTCCTTTCCAGCTCTGCCACCACTTGAGTCCGTTCCTGAGCCGCTTGTTCCCTGGTTGGGTGGGCCTGTGACCTATGTGCCATCCATGCCTGTTCTGTACTGTCTACCATCCCCCATTGATCTCCAGCTGGTCTGCAGGAGGGTGCTCTCCTCTGGACACCAGCCACTCCCAAGCCTCCTGTGCTGACTGGAAGATGAATGATCTGTCCCCCTCAAGGACTTCAAACTTGATGGAACATCAGGGAATATTTAAGTTCCATTTGTTGTAATCATTGCTTCACATAGTAGTACGAGGCTGAGCATTTCTGGACCTCTGCCTGGGTGGATATCCAGCTGCCAAGGATCTTTGGCATGGGCAATCTGCAGGATATTGTCCTGGTTACAAAAATTAAAACGTCTTGCTACTACTGGGCCGGAGGCATTCCAGGGAGGGGAGTGCCTAGCTGGCACTCAGAGAGCCCTCTCCACGGAGAAGAAGATGGTCGTCTAGCCCCCAACACTATCTGTGTCAGCCACAGTCCCATGTAAAGGTCCATGCTCAGTCCCTCCACTTTCTCTGGTAAACCCACTACACGGATGTAATTGCGGTGTGACTAGTCATCCATATCATCCGGCCATCGACACAGCATTTGTACTTCCCGCTGGAGTGGCAGAACCTGTATTTGTGTCGTCAAGACTGCAGGATGCAATTCCGACATTGTTGTTTCTTGTGCAACCACCTTCTCCTAGTGTTTATTATGTTCATCCTGTGCCCCATATCAAAGATCAGTGGTTCTAACTTAAGTTCCAGCGTCATCCTCAGACTTTGCACAGCAGTAAGGAGTTTTGCAAATTTTATGTTAGTGTTGTGCACTGCATGTTCCTCACTGAGGGGCGCCCCAGTCTGTGAGGTATGTATCTCATTAGAAAGGGGGGGGCTTGGAGGGCCTCACCAGTTTTTTTATCTGTTTGTTGTACCATCATGATGTGCCCAGTGGCCTCCAGGTGGCAGAAGGTTTACCCGGCCCTATCTCTGCTTCATGCCACACCCACATGGCCACAGTCAGCAGCTGTCATTTGGTGACCAGCGTGCCAGCACTACTAGTGAGCCTCTTTGTGACGGGCGCACCCAGGGTAACAGTCCTCCAACAGGCAATGCCTCCTGTGATTCTGCAGCTGTTGTGAGATTGATCAGGGAACATACACAGTCACATCCATCTCACCCGAGCTGACAAAGTCACACATGTTCACCTCAATATGGGCCATGCCAACGCCACTATCAGGCATAACCAAAGCCCCCAAAGGCATGGGTGACAGGTTCTCACTTGCAAGTCCAAAATGATCCAGGAAGTGCATCCACAGTTACAGGAGCCTGCCACAGCCCATTCGCCTCCAGGAGCCCACAGCTGAACCCTCTGAAAGTGCAATCATCTTTCTGTGTGATCCGGCCCAGCCCAGGTCTCCTCAGGCCAAAATAACATGCCCTCGCCAGTAGTCCAGGGTTGTAGAGAATGGGGTCAAAGGAGCCCCTAGACCCATGAAGTCTCAAGGCATGGGCCAAGAGGGGTCCACTGCAGTCTTACAGGCAATCACAGGAGGCCCAGTATTTTCCGCAAGAGCCCAGGCGCCAAGCCAGCTCAGGAGAGTCTGCGCCCACCACAGTAGGCCCACTGCAGAGAAGTAGCCTCACTTTCCAGACCCTTCACAGGCCCAAAATCCACTACTGGGGCCTAAAGTCAGAAGAAGTCTTCTCACACCACTCCAGAGTTTACAGGAGCTCCTCCACTCCACTCCACTCCCTGCACAAGCTCAGGCCTCATTTCACTAGGGCCGGCAGCACCCCATCGCAGTAAGCCTCACCTCACAGTCCCTGTTGTCGCTCAGGCCCTGGCAGGCCAGCCGTCCATGGAGCCAGGCCAATGCTGCAGAGAGGCTTCTGTACCTCAGCTGGCGGTCCCCCGAGTCTTCCTGCTGCTGATCAGAGCATCAATAGTAAGTCCTCCAGGGCCCGGCAAGGTTTGTTGAGGCCTGAGCGATCCAGCAGTGTCGCACGTGTGCTGCCTCCACACCGCTACCAGCGGGGGATGGGGAGCTGGTCACCGCAATGCTTCATAGCTGCTGTAAGGGAGCGGACTACAGGCAATCAGTATGGCCTGGGAATTGTCGCTCTTCTATGCTTAAGCTCACTGCAGCCTCCAGTAAACCCCAGATCGGGCCCCGGGTCTTCCGTGGTGCTCAGTGCGGTCATTCATGTATTGGATGCCATGCAAGTGTGCCATCTAGTCCTCAGGCGTGTACTCCTTTAGCACCCCCACATCCTTCAGGTACGTTTCTCCTCCTAGATTGCAATGGATTGGGGGAAAGGACTACCCCGTTAAGCCAGGATGAAGGTGGCTCTGGTACGGAAATCGCTTTTACACGACAGCTCCTGCCACCATGTTGGCCACTCCCCCCAAGAAATTCACTGTTAATACATCCAATTGTATGTTGATTTAATTCTTATTTATAGACCCACAGCAATCCATATGTTATGTGTATGTGTAAAGCACACTATCACCCACGAGGGTATCCTGGCACTGAGCAGGTGTGTGTGCCTACTAGCCCTGCTTATGGTAGGTTGGCTAATTGAATAGCCAGCTCTTCAGCTTCTTGTGGAATTCAAGAAGAGAGGATGAGGCTCTGATGTGGAGTGGGAGGCCGTTCCATGCTTTAAGAGCAATGTAAGAGAGTACCTGTCTTGCTGATCTGGTTTTGTGTATGGGTGGGATGCATGCAAGTGATAGTCCTGTGAAGCAGAGTTGTCTGGGTATTTGGTGCTAGGGGATGCAGCTGTTCAGGTAGGTGGGACCTGAGTAGTGTAGTGCCTTGAATGTTTTAAGGAGACTCTAGTAGACTATATCTCTGCTCGTGTGTTGAAACTGGCTAACTTTAACATTATAGGCAAATTTAATTTGCACTTTGAGCTGATTGAAGGCAGATACATACATAATCTTACCAAATGATTTGGAAGCCATTCAACTGATTCAATTAGTGAAAGACCCCATTCTTGCTGTGGAGCATCTATTTGAGCCCGTCTTTTTCAACTTACCCATCCTTCAAGTATCCAACCCACTTCCAGTGGTGTGGTCAGATCGCTTTATGGCCCCAATTTAATTTGAACATTCCAAGTGCCTCAGGCTTTGCTGTAGCCAAACCGGTTACCGGAAGGCGATGGCACAAACTTGACATTGAGAAATTTGACAACCATATTCAGGCTAACACTCCTCAATTTGTCTCGAACATTGAGGCACTTATGTTGAAGTGGAAGGTTTGGTTAACCTCTGCTTTGGATGCGTAAAACAAAAACATAAGGGAGTGCCGCAATTGTTCAACAATTTTAGTATAGAGATTTCTCTCTTAGTTTTTATCTGGTGTACACTAGTTCAATGTTGTCAATATCCATGCATTCTTCTTCAGGTTCGAAATAACAAGTGAGCCATAGTGTATAGTTTCCCCCCAATTTTTTTTTTATTCTTCAAAACATCAGTGACTCAGCACGGCCTCAAAGAGCCATATAGTCCAAGCAGATTAATATCTACACCCCATTGGGTTCTGTAAGCTACGACCGGATATCACAACGCGCTGCTAATGTCCAACATCTTCCTCGAAGGATATTAAGCTGCTTGGACTATATGGCCATTTGTTATTCTCATATGAAACCTATAAGGAATAAAACAAGCATGCAAACTCTGATGAAGTCCTCTTTGAGGAGGAAACGCATCCAAGAAAAACCAAGTGCTAGAATCCTTGCAGAATGGGTTTAGACCCTCCCACAGTACTAAATCTGCTCTCTTTATGGTGACTGAGGCATTGCATCTAGCAGCAGATGAAGGTGGCTCGAATGTGCTTATTCTTTTAGATTTAAACACCGCTTATGATACGGTGTCCTCTAAGGTGCTGTTATCGCGACTTCATGATATTGGGGTTTGGGGCAAGGCATGGGCTTGGTTCTCCTTGTTTTTAAGAGATCGATCCTTTCAAATGATATCACACCCTTTTTCATCTCCTAAGAGCACTCTAGAAGATGGCATCCCTTAAGGCTCAACCGTGTGTCCCACCCTCTTCAATATCTATGTTAGGCCAATGGCGAATGTGGTGAAATCTTTTGGGAAATCTTTGGTATCCTTTGCAGATATTACTCAGCTTACCTTTCCTCTGTCTGTGGAGTCTATGGAGGGCGCTCTCAATATTCAGAATTGTATGACCTCTCTTGCTGATTGGATGCATTCTAATTGTCTGAACTTGAATGCTAATAGAACAATAATTCTCTTGTTAGAGAAGCATTCTCAGGTTTGGGGACATTGCTGGTGGCCGAGGGTGTTTGGATCACCTACCAAGCCCAAATCTGTTGTAAAAAATTGGATTTCTGGTTCGATGATGCTTTGTCGTTTAAGCCACAAGTCAAGGCACTCTCAGAAACTTGTTTTGGTACTCCTAGAAGTCTCAAATCGATTCTTGGCTTTTTCCACCCTCAGGGTCGTTGAATGATTATACAGTCTTTAATCATCTCGCAATTTGACTATTGCAATATTCTCTACTTGGGCGCCACCAGACATGTAAAAAATAGGTTGCAAATTGCAGATTACCTTTTCATCTGCCTAAATATAGCACTGTTTCTAAGTGGCTTCAAAAACTTCATTATTTCAGAAACCATCAACCAGTAATTACCACCAGCAGTATATATGATCTCCACTGGGGTGACTTAGTGGGTAGCATCATCAGAATAGGGAGAGTCTCTTAGAACAATCCAACAAGAGGTATCTACAACCTGTCGTTGGCAATGCCCTTGATGCATTTGCTCAGTGTTGACAAAGGCAACAAAATCTTTAGATCCTGACTCCAACTTTAAATGGACATTATTGAGGAACACTAATTGCAACACACAGACATCATTTACATGTTCACATGCCTCTGCCACCGGAAATACATAGCGATACAAAAGGGGATGATGGACGGAACGCTTGAGCCAATCAAACACTCACCCCCAGTCAACTGATCTGGGTTTAATCCATCATCATTCTTTAGCTCACTCCACCACCCCAGTTCAGACATGGCCATATGCAAATCAGTCTGACCCTGTGCCTCATGGGAACAGTCCAGCCCGAACTGCCAAGCCATGTCTTCCCTGGACCGGAAACAAGCATCCTAGGACCGGTTTCTGGCATTCCAGCCGTCATCAGCCAGGCTTGCTTGAATCCAGTGGCAAAGTGAGCAAGGGACCCACGTCTGGGCATACCCCCGCCAACTTAGGGCGAACAAAGCGATACAAAGGGGATGATGGACGGAACGCTTGAGCCAATCAAACACTCACCCCCAGTCAACTGATCTGGGTTTAATCCATCATCATTCTTTAGCTCACTCCACCACCCCAGTTCAGACATGGCCATATGCAAATCAGTCTGACCCTGTGCCTCATGGGAACAGTCCAGCCCGAACTGCCAAGCCATGTCTTCCCTGGACCGGAAACAAGCATCCTAGGACCGGTTTCTGGCATTCCAGCCGTCATCAGCCAGGCTTGCTTGAATCCAGTGGCAAAGTGAGCAAGGGACCCACGTCTGGGCATACCCCCGCCAACTTAGGGCGAACAAAGCGATACAAAAGGGGATGATGGATGGAACGCTTGAGCCAATCAAACACTCACCCCCAGTCAACTGATCTGGGTTTAATCCATCATCATTCTTTAGCTCACTCCACCACCCCAGTTCAGACATGGCCATATGCAAATCAGTCTGACCCTGTGCCTCATGGGAACAGTCCAGCCCGAACTGCCAAGCCATGTCTTCCCTGGACCGGAAACAAGCATCCTAGGACCGGTTTCTGGCATTCCAGCCGTCATCCGCCAGGCTTGCTTGAATCCAGTGGCAAAGTGAGCAAGGGACCCACGTCTGGGCATACCCCCGCCAACTTAGGGCGAACAAAGCGATACAAAAGGGGATGATGGACGGAACGCTTGAGCCAATCAAACACTCACCCCCAGTCAACTGATCTGGGTTTAATCCATCATCATTCTTTAGCTCACTCCACCACCCCAGTTCAGACATGGCCATATGCAAATCAGTCTGACCCTGTGCCTCATGGGAACAGTCCAGCCCGAACTGCCAAGCCATGTCTTCCCTGGACCGGAAACAAGCATCCTAGGACCGGTTTCTGGCATTCCAGCCGTCATCAGCCAGGCTTGCTTGAATCCAGTGGCAAAGTGAGCAAGGGACCCACGTCTGGGCATACCCCGCCAACTTAGGGCGAACAAAGCGATACAAAAGGGGATGATGGACGGAACGCTTGAGCCAATCAAACACTCACCCCCAGTCAACTGATCTGGGTTTAATCCATCATCATTCTTTAGCTCACTCCACCACCCCAGTTCAGACATGGCCATATGCAAATCAGTCTGACCCTGTGCCTCATGGGAACAGTCCAGCCCGAACTGCCAAGCCATGTCTTCCCTGGACCGGAAACAAGCATCCTAGGACCGGTTTCTGGCATTCCAGCCGTCATCAGCCAGGCTTGCTTGAATCCAGTGGCAAAGTGAGCAAGGGACCCACGTCTGGGCATACCCCGCCAACTTAGGGCGAACAAAGCGATACAAAGGGGATGATGGACGGAACGCTTGAGCCAATCAAACACTCACCCCAGTCAACTGATCTGGGTTTAATCCATCATCATTCTTTAGCTCACTCCACCTCCCCAGTTCAGACATGGCCATATGCAAATCAGTCTGACCCTGTGCCTCATGGGAACAGTCCAGCCCGAACTGCCAAGCCATGTCTTCCCTGGACCGGAAACAAGCATCCTAGGACCGGTTTCTGGCATTCCAGCCGTCATCAGCCAGGCTTGCTTGAATCCAGTGGCAAAGTGAGCAAGGGACCCACGTCTGGGCATACCCCGCCAACTTAGGGCGAACAAAGCGATACAAAAGGAAATACATAGGCAAGATGTGTAGAAAAATCAGTACCCACACAGGGGAACACTGCAGCAACATCAGGCACAGAAAAATAATGATACGTATGAGTAATCGCTTTCTCATGAAAAAACACTCAGAAAATGAAATGGAATGGGTAGTCCTAGAGACACTTAATCACACCAATAAGAATGCAGAAAGATCTCTTTTCCAATAAGAACAGCAGTGGATTTATCATCTAAAAACTATCCACACTGGTTTGAATGATGACATTCTGTTGCTGGCACTGAACCTATAATAACAGTTATGTCACACACACTGGTTCATCCCAACGAAACCCAGGAACAACTACTGAAGGCCACACCTTGTTGAAATGTACTTAGATATCAACTAGGTTTTATAACATCCACCAACTACGAAGAACACAGTGCTCGTATGTATGAATATACATATATATTTTGGCTTCATTAAGATGGCGGTCGGACTTTCGTCCGACCGCTATCCTGTCGGGAACGGGACCGCCTGACTAGCTGTCCTCGGTCCTGCCATCGTTATTATGATGCGACCGCCTTCAAGGCGGTCACAATGTGTATATTTTGTATTGCGGCATGTGCTGCAGGCTGCAGCACACACCTGCAATACAAAAAAAGACATTTCAAACTTCCATGCACTATGTGGCAGGCACCATGCAGCGCCTGCCACATGGTACAGGAATGTTTAGGGGGGCACCATAGGTGCCCCCCAAGGCTCATGACAGAGGTCCATGTGGAAAGGGGGGCCCGCTAAGGGCCCCTATGTCACTTTCCACCTGCCTTTTCATGGCGGGTTAACTGCCATGAAATGGCCGGCAGAAACTGACATCGTAATCCCTATGGTGGTGCCTGAGCAGGCACTGCCACCATAGTAGGGATTACAGTCCGTCCGACGGGCCCCTTAAGCCCGTTGGATTAGTGTTGGACATTCTCTCCACCCGCCGACCATCCGACCACCATCTTAATGTGGCGGGCTGTCTTGCATGGTCCGATGGCGGTGGGACCACCACCGACGGCCTGACGGTGGCGGTCCCACCACCATCGTAATGAGGCCCTAAGTACCAGTCGTCGTCTAACAATGTCCCATATAAACTGAACAGAGACATGTAATCACACAAGAACCTTGATTAAGAACATTTTTCTACTCCAAGCAATGCTACCATGCCCCTAAAAATTTCCAACATGCACCATGTCAACTTCTATATACATAGCACTTTTACTTGATCTTTTATCTCGAAATGCACAATCACGAAATTCGCTAAGATGATCTCCATCCACATCATTGTCTTTTTTCCACACAATGAGGTCTGTTTTCAAGCCCCACAAGCCTCTTTCCATATTTGCAACAATACACCTGGAAATAATAATTACTAATTTTCGAATTAGCCTCAACTTATTCATACGAAGGCCAGACTCCAGATCCAACATTCAGAATGGGGAGGATGCAATAGGCATACTGGCCATAGGATCTCACGGGATCACATTAGGGGCGATTGTCAAACAATGGTCATTTGACCACTTCGTTACTGTAGATCTCCAACATATTAATTTTTTAACCAAGGGGAGTGCAAATGCTAATCTTCTGTGCAAATACCCTTTTCATAGCAAACTCGTGTTAACTTGTCTATAGTATGCTTTGGGGCAACTGTAACCAAAAGTAGAACCGCTCCCTTTTTACTGCGTGTATGCTGCAGAACTTGTAGCACCAAACAAGATAGACTTCTGCATAAGTGGTTTGTAAACCCGCAATGTCCTTTGGACCTCTTATATTAACTCCCCCCATTTGTATCCCATAGTATGAGGCGCAAGATGAGAAATAACTTGCTCAATGTTTACAATGTTAGTTCCCTAACTCTCTTATGTTATCTTTAAGACAAACGTTCCACCATGGCATACTCTTGCCATGCTTGTTGTTAACCTTTGTACATAAAAATCTACGGCATTCTCCACTACTGTGACTACTCAACAGGAAGCTGTTCTTTAACTACCCATATATTTCCCACAGGTTAATGGCGAGACCCTTTTTTTTTTTATAAACAAATTTGATTAAATTTAAGCCATCGAAAGTGGCAAAGATGGACACGTGGCACACATATAGATAGCAAAGCATGTGATAAAGCATCTTGACTATAGACGTCGAGAACACTCAAATAGCATATCACATAAAGCATAGGTGACATCCAAAAAGTCATATCAATAGCATTCACAGACGTGGGCCCAACCATTTCCCCCACACCCGTCCATGTTTCTGGGGTTAGCCCCTGGCCTCGAATACCACGGCTCCTACTGCGCACACCAATCCACGCCCCCTCCTCCAGCACGAGAGGGTCGGGCGAAGGGGACATCCAACGTGCAGCGATGTTGCACTTTGCTGCCAGAAGAGCTGTGCCTAGGAATGCTTTTTTGGCTCTCGTGCCACCAGATCCCTCAAACACACCAAGGAGTCTCAGCAGGGAAACCTCCCACCCAACGATATCCGTCAACTCCTGGATCACCCCAGCCCAGTACTGAAACATCATTTGACATGTCCACACCATATGGTAAAAATCTGCTGGGTCAATGCCACAACGAGGACAAACGGAAGTAGGACGGGTACCTGCGCAACATAGGTGGGTCGGAGCAAGACACCCAAAGTGTAAATTGTATGTTTGGACCAGTCTTAAGCAGGAGGAGATAGTAAGTTCATGGGGGGCCTTCAGGGTGTCCCGCAATCCTCTTCATCCATGGGGTACAACCAACTTTCCAAACAAGCCCCAAGGTGGTCCAGGGAATCAGGGGAATTGATTACAAGAGTGCGATAGATATTGGCGATTTCCCCTCAGCGTTGGTGTCCCATTAGAAGTTTCACTTCCAGGGGTTTACATTTAAAGAAGGCTTCAAGTGACTGGGTATGAACATGGAGAGCGTGTCGGAGTTGAAGATAGTTATAGAACTGGGTGTGCCCCAGGGTATATGTATGTTGCAAGTCGTGGAAGGAGCGTATATGCTGTCCTGATCACACATCACCCAGTTGTGTGATACCAATAATGTCCCAGAATAGCTGACACCTAGGACCACTAACAACCGTGTTCGCACATCACCTGTGTATAATGCAATGCAGTTCTGGTGGCCAACACCCCAGACCCAGCCAGAATATTGGGGGTCTGTATGTATGAGTTGGGCCAAAGGTACTATGTCCAAGGCAAAGAGGAGGAGGGACAGGGGGCATCCCTGCCTGGTCCCTCTCTCTAGGGAAAGACATCCGATAAGACCCCATTGACATAAACCCATGCTGTAGGGTTGGAGTAAAGGACATGGCTCATGCTCCGAAAACGTGGTCCAAAGCTGACACGAACCATCACTAATTGAAGATAGCTCCAGTCCACCGCATCGAAGGCCTTCTCAAAGTCAATAAAGAGCAGTGTTAGATTCTGTGGCAATCGATGACGGTGGGTCTGAGCCACATGAAGCTGACAAACACAATGCTGTGTGCTCCTGGTGAAGAAGTAGGGGCAAATGGTCTGAGATCCTGTGCCGCGAAATTTTAATTTGAGTCAGTAGTAGGCCTGGGTGGTGAACTCTGCTCCATTCACAAAGTTTGTGGAGTTTTATGCACTCAGCGCTCTGCGGATGCAGAAAGCTCCACTCTGCATAGTGCAGTGGAGTTTTTTCTCCGCTCGCGCTCGCCAACGGTAAGTTGGTGAGCGCGAGATGCCACTTGGGTAGAATTTCCCGAGCAGCAGGAAGATCAGTTGCACTCTGCTGCTTGCGGAACTCCGCAGAGTTTTTTTGCCACTTCGCTGAATTCAATTGAACTCCACGAACTAGGCTCAGGTCTAGTCAGTAGCTGGCAGTTGGGAGCAGGTAGTAAAATAAGGTCAATCCGGGAATGAGTATGGTGAGCTGCGGACGTGTGAGTGAATTGACAAAGCATAGGGTGCCAATACCTCCAAGCATCACAGAGGCCTAGAGTATTGATCCAGTCAGTGAATCAGCGAGCCCCGATATATCTGGAGGTGGTAGGGGCTCCTGAACTGTCCAGGTCGGTGTCCAATACTGCATTAAAGTCTCCCCCTAATACTGTAAGTTCTGTGGGAGATGTAAGAGACGTTGCGAGAGGTTGCAGAGACAAGTAGGTGAGGAGGCGGGCCGTACATATATGCTCACTAAGACAACCACTTGTCCCTCTATGTTACCTTCAAGAGCTACAAAGCACCCCTGCGGATACGGTGTTACTCGTGAAACCACAAAAGGAAAGGAACGATGCAAAAGGATATCCACCCCTCTCACTCCCTGGGAGTACCCCGCATAAAAGACTCTATTGTAGCCTTTATAGGCCAGGAAAGGACAGCGTTCTCCCAGAAGATGAGTCTCTTGGAGCAGCAGCACCTCAGGGTGATGTCAGTGGGCAAAGGTGAATACTGCCGCCTGGTTCACCCTGTCCAGTAGACCATTAACATTCCACAATAAAACCCAGAAATGCACGTGAACAGGGGTTGAGAGGGATGGTAAGCATGAGAACACCCAAGGAAAGGGCCCATTGTACAAGATAATATGATAAACCCTGCAGTGGTAATATGCTACGAGTGGATACTGCCCTGAGAGTAGAGTCACGATCGGTGTAAACCTGTGTGCCAAGACCTAAAAGGGAGGAAAAAAGATAAACAAGTACATAGTATATAAAACCATGGTAGAAAACCAACATCTGGCAAAGCAATCCCAGCCCCCACAACTCCCACCCCTCCCCACACTTCTACCTTAGAAGCACATGTCGCCCTAAAAAAATGTATGGTAAGGACAGCAAAATACATAACATTAGGAAAAAGAAAAAAAAAACTTCAAGGAGCTGTGGAACCCCAACCTAGAAAAGACATTGTGAGGACAGTATTTGCCATTTTCCATCTAAAAGAACGCCTATGGAACAACTAAGCAGTTGGTCAGATAAGTATTGTTAGGGTAATGAGCAAGACAGTACAGGGTACATGGATTCGTGTGATCATGAAAATAGAGGCTCAATCAAATCACAGGACTGTCGGAGAGATCAGAGTCCAAGCACAGAGCTGCCAGATCAGTGAACGGCAGGGCCCCCGGTCTGCCATCCTCCAACCCAGAAGCAGGGCTCATGGCAGGTCCAGACGGTGGCATTGGTTGTGATCGCAGGGAGCGGTTAGATGAGGTCAACTGAGCAGGTCTGTGTCTCTTTCGGGACTGGGTGAGTGGTCTGCAGGGTTTAGGTGGTGACTGTGTGTAGTAGAGTAGGATCTGCCTCTTATGTTGCCCCCACTTTTTTTCTGATGTTTACACTGGTTTCTGGCTATAGTCAGGCTGGGACCCTGCCAATTAGGGCCCCAGCCTATCTGTTCTCTCTAAACGATTTGGAGTGCACTCTAGGTGCACTAGTGATTGGATACTGTGGTACCTTATGAGTCCCTAGTATATGGTACCTTAGGTGCCAAGGGCATAGGTACTTCACAGGCCTACCAGGGGCTGAAGCATGTATTATGCAACCCCGGGGAAGCAGACTAAATCTGACACCACAGGCCTGCTACTGCAGCCTGGGTGAGGTGGTGCTAGCACCCCTCACTGAGATATAGGTTCCCTATATCTCTCCTGCACACACATTTAAACCTATCAGTCACCCCTAAGTCAGGCCCTATCAATCCTGAGGGCACTGTGCTTGGTTTCTATGTGAGGGGGTGCCTCTGCCTGAGCATGGCCCCTCTGCAGCTCTCAGAGTCCATTCTCTGGTGCTGTTTGTGAATGCGGTCAAACCATATACTCTTAAGTGCATTATATCCTCGCAGTAAATGCTAACTTTGGAATGGCAGCATCAAAACATGTCGTGTTTGGTGTCAAACATCTTGGAATACTACCCCCCCGCCAGTTCTGGCGGCGGGGGTAGCATTCCACCCTTCTAGAGGGATAGGCATGTACCTACTGTGGAAACACGGTAGAATCCTGAAGAGCCCTGGCATCACAAAATGGATGCCACCAGTCACAGACACTGGGCTGCCCTCCTGCTGATGACCGAAACTCGCAGTGGAGGAAGCCCAACAATAGGCATCCTGTCACAGGGAGGTGTAACCACCTCCCAGACAGGGTTTAGTGTATTGGGGCTGGGTGGGTGCACTCTTAGAGTGCTTTGAAGTCCTGCACTGGGGGAGCAGAAGGCTCCTCTGTGCATACACCAGTTCAAACTGGCTCAGGGGCTACCTGCCCCTGCTCTGGCATGAAACTGGACAAAGGGAAGTGGGTGTAACCACCCACTCCCCTGACCCTCCCATAGGTGGGGTCTTAGAGCTAGTCCCTCCCTCCCTTTTTAGTATAAGGTAGGGAACCCTTGAACTTGAAAGTTAGATATCCCTGGATGACGCTCTGAAGAAGGATCCTGGACCTTCGACGTTCCACTACCTCTGGAAGACTGAAGAATCTCCCTTGGAGTCAAGGAGTGACTCCCCTGCTTGGCAGGCACCAAAAACTACAATGACGGTCGCAAACTATGCCGCTCCCGCCGGAGCCCGAGGTCCCTGCAGCAAAAGATGAGGATTTCCTGACTTCTCCAAAGCCATCGTGAGTCCCCAGTGAAGCTGAGGCAAGTGGACCCCGCGAGTGATGAGGAACCGCAGTCCCTGGGTACCATGCACTATTGTCGAATGCAACCCCTTCATGACGCTCTACAAACTTGTGCTTTGGATCACGTGTGGTGCCAGCCTCCAGCAGGAATCCCTCCGAAGATCAGAGGCTACCCTGTCCCGAGTGACCGTGGGCCCCTGTTGAGGGAATCCTCCCAAGGCGTCTTTGCGATCCCTTGCCAGCTGGCTTGTGGGTCCCCTGAAGTCTTTTCTACCAAACCAAAGGGCTCCCCTGGTTGCTCCAGGCCTGCTCTAACTTACTGTCACTGGTTGAGTTCCACAGACCTTGCTGGTCTGCACCATTGAATTTTTATCTTCTCCATGAGACTTGCTGCTACCATGGCTTGTTGGCTCCAATTGAGTTGCCGACACCGCAGTCAGCTGCAGACTTTGTGGGACACACAGAATCCAGCTCCTTGTTGTCATCAACGCCTCCTGGACCTCGTGGTCAAAGAGTCAAGACACCCATGAATGACCTGAATCTGTCGACGATGGTGGGCATTCATCTTCCTTGCCCCGAGTCACTGCCAAGTGGCTTTGAACACTGTCCCCTCTGCTTTCAGGTCTTCCATCTTCTGAATCCAGGCTTGGATTCCAACGGACACTTCTCCGGACTTCACAAGCATCAAGTCTTCATTGTCTTCCATTGAAAACGAAGCCGCAACCCGACACCAAAGGACACCTATGCACCCGGATTCCCTGGGTGAGGTAACTCCAGAACTACGGTGCTCCTGTGGGTGTTGGCCCTAGAGCTACTTACCCTGTAAGTGACTTGCTTGTAGGTTCTCCCGAAGTGCCCTAAAACTCTTAATTTCCAACCGCGACTTGCCCCATTGAAGTCAACGGCGATCCGCGCCTGTGTTTACTCACTGCACGCGTCCCCCGTGGGTCCTTTACTTACCTGCCTTGGGTGGTTTCGTGAGGCCCCAGCACTTCTGAAGGCCCCAGGCCTTGTCCCTTTGCAAGTCGTTGTTCCTATGTCTCTTTTTTAGTATATGGTCTGGTACGCCCCTAGGGCCCCAGCCATATTTGTGCTTAATTTATTGTGAAACGTTGATTTATGCATATGTTCCTGACTTCTAATCTCACAAGAGATTAGTAGAGAGTTGTTTAGTAATAAATACATATATATTTGATATATATACCTGTGTGGTGTCTTTTCGTTTGGTGATTCAAGAGATTGTGTGGTAAAACATGCTGCTTTACATTCCTCCAAGACTTAGCCTGAAGGCTGCTCTCCACAGCTACCACTAGGATAGCTTTCTATAAAGGTTGTCTTAAACCTATCTACATAAGAGTCGAATTGTACTGGTGCAAGGTGTCCACTTTAACTAGTGAACAGCATATACCAGGCCAACTTCTCACATTGGTGGGCAGCGTGTGGGATTCCAGCTTGCTATTGTTTTACCAGAAAATCTCTATTTGAATTACTAACTGAAAACCACTATAGGTACTTAAGGTACATATAAAGTCAAGCTTAGTATCAATAAGTTCTACTGAACTTAGAGCTGTGTGCCAAGGGATAGCACACCCTTTCTACAGCTCAAGCTAGTATCAGTAGGCCACAAACTAGTGTAGGTAGTACAACACTGCACAACACTAGAATGTCTGCCAAGGGTGGACCCAGTGGATCCACTCAGCCTCAGTATAAGGACATGACTTTCTTTGACTTGAAAGCCATGTGTGCTGAAAGGCACCTGAGGCTAGGACAGAGTCCCTCCACACTACACTTGATAGATCTGCTGACAGCAGATGATCTTAGATTAGCTCTAGGAGCTAATGGGTCTGAATCAGTGGGTGGATCAATTACAGTGTCTGGGTCAGATGATGAAAATCAGGATTACCAAGACTCTGTGATTACACGGCCAGGTCCCCAGGCGCCTGAGAAGGACAGAGGAATTCTCCCTAAGAGAACTGACAATGTGGAGGAGAGGCCTAGGTCCCTTTCTAGGGAATCTGACCACTCCTATCACTCTAGCAGAGAAGCTGTCCAGCAGAGGAACTCCTACTTTCCAAGAAGAGAGACCTCCTCTGATAGAATGTACAAACTGCTGCAGTATGAGGAAGCAAGACCTGCCCTCAAAACCAGACAGTTGGCATTAGATAAGGAAGCCCTGGAGCTCCAGAGAGCTTCTAGAAAAGAGGGGTTAGAACCCCCTGGTGGCAGCAACAGTGTCCCTAGAGGTAGAGAATATATTCCAGACCATAGGAACCTGAGTAAGGATGTTCCCCCCTACCAGAATGGGGATGATATCCACAAGTGGATAACTGCTATGGAAAGGGCCTGTAAAGTACAGCAGGTCCCCCAAAAGCAGTGGGCAGCAATCTTGTGGCTCTCCTTTTCAGATAAAGGTAGAGACAAGCTCCTCACTGTTAGAGAAGAGGATGCTGATGATTATGAAGTCCTGAAGAGTGCACTGATAGATGGGTTTGGCTAAACCACTGAGCAGTACAGGTTAAAGTTCAGAGACACCCAGAAGGCACAGACTCAGGACTGGACTGACTTTGTTGATTGTGCAACCAAGGCTCTGGAGGGTTGGCTGGTTGGCAGTAGGGTCACTGATTTCAAGGGATTGTATAATCTAATCATGAGAGAACAGATCCTTAATAATGGCCAGAACCAGTTGTTGCATCAATACCTGGTGGACTCAGATCTGACCTCTCCCCAAGAATTGGGAAAGAAGGCAAACAAGTGGGTCAGAACCAGGGTGAGGCAGAAAAACCAGAACCAAGGGGGTGACATCAAGAAGCAGGATTCTAAGGGCTCTGAGAAAGGTGGGGATAAGTCAAAAGACCAGAAGTCTTCACAAGGGCCCCAAAAATCTGCATCTGGTGGGGAGTCACAATCCAACAAGGGAAAAGGCCAAAAGAAGCCCTGGTGCAAATTCTGTAAACAGAAAGGGCACTGGACTTCTGATTGTAACAAGTCCAAAGACCAAACCACCACCACTCCTGCCCCTAAGGCAACTGTTCCCCCTAGTCCAGCTACTGGTGGAGGTGGTACTCAGAATAAGGGTGTAGTAGGGTTGACTCTGGGTTCTGAAGTGGACTCTGACCTAGTCAGAGTACCCACTCAGGCAATGCTGATTTGTGATGGAGACCTTGATATGTCCTTCCTAGTAAGCCCCAGTAATCTGGGCAAATACAAACAGCAGCCTGTAATAAATGGCAAACAGGCTTTGGCATTTAGGGACACAGGTGCTAGTGTCACCATGGTGGCAGAGGATCTTGTGGACCCTGGACAGATCATCCTGGGCGAAATGTACCAGGTGATCAATGCAAGCAATGTCAGGACCAACCATAGTCTGGCAGTTGTGAATTTCTCCTGGGGAGGAGTAACTGGCCTCAAGAAGGTTGTAGTCAGTGCAGACCTCCCTGTAGAATGTCTATTGGGCAATGATCTAGAAACTTCAGCCTGGTCTGAAGTAGAGTTATGGACTCATGCTGAGATGTTAGGCATCCCTGCAAAGGTATTTGCTGTGACCAGGTCACAGGCCAAAATGCATAACACTGAACCAGCTCTGGATCCTGAAACAATGGACCAGATGCTTCCCAAGAAGAGGAGCAGTAGGGTTAAGGCAATGCCTTCCCCTCTGTCTTAGATCACTGATTCCCCTCTTGAGGGAGGAGGAGCAGATCCTGAAGAAGGAACTGCCCGAGAGGGACTTGAGCCTGATCAGGTTGAGTTCTTGGGGGCAGGGGGCCCTTCTAGGGAAGATATGAGTAAGGAGCAACAGTGCTGCCCCTCTATTGAACCCCTCAGGCAGCAGGCTGCTGCTGAGGCTGCTGGGAGTGCTAGTGGGTCCCATAGAGTTTATTGGGATGAGGGACTCCTATATTCTGAGGGTAGAGACCCAGCCCCTGGAGCCACCAGGAGGTTGGTAATACCTCAGAAGTTTAGGGGGTTCCTCTTGACCCTAGCACATGACATCCCTTTAGCAGGTCACTTGGGCCAAAACAAGACCTGGGACGGGCTTGTTCCACATTTTCATTGGCCACATATGTCAGAGGACACAAAGGAGTTTTGTCGCTCCTGTGTCACATGCCAAGCCAGTGGCAAGGCAGGTGACACCACAAAGGCCCCCCTGATACCACTACCTGTGGTGGGGGTACCCTTTGAAAGGGTAGGGATTGACATTGTTGGTCCCCTTGACCCTCAAACTACATCTGGGCACAGATTTATCCTGGTGTTAGTGGATTATGCCACCAGGTACCCAGAGGCAATTCCCCTGAGGACCACCACAGCCCCTGTGGTGGCAAGAGCACTCATTGGAGTTTTCTCCAGAGTGGGTTTCCCAAAGGAGGTCATCTCTGACGGAGGTACAAACTTCATGTCAGGATATCTGAAAGCAATGTGGAAGGAGTGTGGTGTAACTTATAAGTTCACCACCCCCTATCACCCACAATGCAATGGGTTAGTTGAATGTTTCAACAAAACCCTGAAAGGAATGATTAAGGGTCTCCCAGAGAAGCTTAGGCGGAAATGGGACCTTCTTCTTCCCTGCCTGTTGTTTGCATACAGAGAGGTTCCACAGAAGGGGGTTGGTTACAGCCCATTTGAGCTTCTGTTTGGGCATCCTGTAAGAGGTCCATTATGTTTGGTAAAAGAGGGCTGGGAGTTACCTCTCAAACCCCCCAAACAGGATGTGATGGACTATGTACTTGGTCTCCGCTCCCAGATTGCCGAATACATGAAAAAGGCAACCAAAAACCTGGAGGCCAGCCAAGATTTACAAAAAGCTTGGCATGACCAAAAGGCTGTGCTGACTGTGTACCAGCCAGGACAGAAAGTGTGGGTGTTGGAGCCTGTGGCCCCAGCAGCCCTCCAAGACAAATGGAGTGGCCCCCATACAATAGTTGAACAAAAGGGAGAAGTCACCTATCTGGTGAATCTTGGAACTCCCAGGAGCCCCCTGAGGGTGCTCCATGTCAACAGATTAAAGCCATATGTTGACAGGGCTGACATGGGCTTGCTCATGGCAACTGATGAGGACCAGGAGGAGGAGAGTGACCCACTTCCTGACCTGCTCTCACAGAACCCTGATGATGGGTCAGTAGATGGTGTTGCTTTGGCAAGCAGCCTCACTGACCATCAGCAAACTGAGTGCAGACAATTTCTGCAACAGTACAGACATATGTTTAGCCTGACCCCCAGTCAGACTACCTGGTGCACCCATGAGGTGGACACTGGAGACAGTCTGCCTGTCAAGAGTAAGATCTACAGGCAACCTGACCATGTCAGGGACTGTATCAGGACTGAAGTCCAGAAAATGTTGGAGCTAGGTGTGATTGAGCCTTCAGATAGCCCCTGGGCTAGTCCAGTAGTCCTAGTACCCAAGCCTCATACCCAGGGTGGTAAGAAAGAAATGAGGTTTTGTGTAGACTACAGAGGCCTCAATGCAGTCACCAGGACTGATGCCTATCCCATACCAAGGGCAGATGAGCTGATTGATACTTTGGCCTCAGCCAAATATCTAAGTACATTTGACCTAACAGCTGGCTACTGGCAGATCAGGTTAGCTGATGATGCAAAAGCCAAAACAGCATTTTCGACCCCTGGTGGGCACTACCACTTTGTGGTGATGCCCTTTGGATTGAAAAATGCACCTGCCACTTTTCAGAGGTTGGTGAATAAAGTTCTGGCAGGGATGGAAACGTATTGCTCAGCTTATCTAGATGATATTGCTGTCTTTAGTTCCTCCTGGCAGGATCACCTGGTCCACCTCAGAAATGTTTTAGAGGCTCTGCAGAAAGAAGGCCTCACTATCAAGGCCACCAAGTGCCAGATAGGGCAGAGTCAGGTTGTGTACCTGGGCAACCTTGTGGGTGGAGGCCAGGTTCAGCCTTTACAGAGCAAAATCCAAACCATCATGGAATGGGTTGCTCCAACCACCCAGACACAGGTGAGAGCCTTCTTAGGCCTGACTGGGTACTATAGGAGGTTTGTGAAGGGATATGGATCTATAGTGACCCCCTTGAATGACCTAACCTCAAAGAAAATGCCAAAAAAGATTCAGTGGACAGCTAGCTGTCAAAAGGCATTTGAAGACCTAAAGCAGGCCATGTGCACTGCCCCCATCTTACAGAGTCCAGACTACACCAACAAGTTCATTGTCCAAACAGATGCTTCTGAGCTGGGTGTGGGAGCTATACTGTCTCAACTGAATGATGAAGGTCAAGACCAGCCAGTAGCTTTCATTAGCAGAAGGCTGACCCCTAGAGAGAAACGTTGGTCCGCTATAGAAAGGGAGGCCTTTGCTGTGGTGTGGGCCCTGAAGAAGCTGAGGCCATACTTGTTTGGCACTCGCTTCATAGTTCAGACTGACCACATGCCCCTCCTATGGCTTAAACAGATGAAAGGTGAAAACCCAAAACTTTTGAGGTGGTCCATTTCCCTACAGGGGATGGACTATACAGTGGAACATAGGCATGGGACCCAACATGCCAATGCAGATGGACTCTCAAGGTATATCCACTTAGTTCACGAAGACTCAACTGGTCAAGGTTAGTTTAGTGTCCCTGCATTTGGGGGGGGTTGTGTAGGAGAGTAGGATCTGCCTCTTATGTTGCCCCCACTTTTTTTCTGATGTTTACACTGGTTTCTGGCTATAGTCAGGCTGGGACCCTGCCAATTAGGGCCCCAGCCTCTCTGTTCTCTCTAAACGATTTGGAGTGCACTCTAGGTGCACTAGTGATTGGATACTGTGGTACCTTATGAGTCCCTAGTATAGGGTACCTTAGGTGCCAAGGGCATAGGTACTTCACAGGCCTACCAGGGGCTGAAGCATGTATTATGCCACCCCTGGGAAGCAGACAAAATCTGACACCACAGTCCTGCTACTGCAGCCTGGGTGGGGTGGTGCTAGCACCCCTCACTGAGATATAGGTTCCCTATATCTCTCCTGCACACACATTTAAACCTATCAGTCACCCCTAAGGCAGGCCCTATCAATCCTGAGGGCAGGGTGCTTGGTTTCTATGTGAGGGGGTACGTCTGCCTGAGCAGGGCCCCTCTGCAGCTCTCAGAGTCCATTCTCTGGTGCTGTTTGTGAATGCGGTCAAACCATATACTCTTAAGTGCATTATATCCTCGCGGTAAATGCTAACTTTGGAATGGCTGCATCAAAACATGTCGTGTTTGGTGTCAAACATCTTGGAATAATACCCCCCTGCCAGTTCTGGTGGCGGGGGTAGCATTCCACCCTTCTAGAGGGATAGACATGTACCTACTGTGGAAACACGGTAGAATCCTGAAGAGCCCTGGCATCACAAAATGGATGCCACCAGTCACAGACACTGGGCTGCCCTCCTGCTGATGACCGAAACTCGCAGTGGAGGAAGCCCAACAATAGGCATCCTGTCACAGGGAGGTGTAACCACCTCCCAGACAGGGTTTAGTGTATTGGGGCTGGGTGGGTGAACTCTTAGAGTGCTTTGAAGTCCTGCACTGGGGGAGCAGAAGGCTCCTCTGTGCATACACCAGTTCAAACCGGCTCAGGGGCTACCTGCCCCTGCTCTGGCGTGAAACTGGACAAAGGGAAGTGGGTGTAACCACCCACTCCCTTGACCCTCCCATAGGTGGGGTCTTAGAGCTAGTCCCTCCCTCCCTTTTTAGTATAAGGTAGGGAACCCTTGAACTTGAAAGTTAGATATTCCTGGATGATGCTCTGAAGAAGAATCCTGGACCTTCGATGTTCCACTACCTCTGGAAGACTGAAGAATCTCCCTTGGAGTCAAGGAGTGACTCCCCTGCTTGGCAGGCACCAAAAACTACAACAACGGTCACAAACTACGCCACTCCCGCTGGAGCCCGAGGTCCCTGCAGCCCAAGATAAGGATTTCCTGACTTCTCTAAGGCCATCGTGAGTCCCCAGCGAAGCTGAGGCAAGTGGACCCCACGAGTGACGAGGAACCACAGTCCCTGGGTACCGTGCACTATTGTCAAGTGCAACCCTTTCACGACATTCTACGAACTTGTGCTTTGGACCACGTGTGGTGCCAGCCTCCAGCAGAAATCCCTCTGAAGATCAGAGGCCTACCCTGTCCCGAGTGACCGTGGGCCCCTGTTGAAGGAATCCTCCTGAGGCACCTTTGCGATACCTTGCCAGCTGGCTTGTTGGTCCCCTGAAGACTTTTCTACCAAACAAAAGGGCTCCCCTGATTGCTCCAGGCCTGCCCTGACTTACCCTAGCTGGGTGACTTCCACAGACCTTGCTGGTCTGCACCATTGAATTGTTATCTTCTCCACGAGACTTGCTGCTACCAAGACTTGTTGGCTCCAATTGAGTCGTTGACACTGCAGTCAGCTGCAGACTTTGTGGGACACACAGAATCCAGCTCCTGGTTGTCATCAATGCCTCCTGGACCTTGTGGTCGAAGAGTCAAGACACCCGTGAATGACCTGAATCTGTCGACGACGGTGGGCATTCATCTTCCTTGCCCCGAGTCACTGCCAAGTGGCTTTGAACACTGTCCCCTCTGCTTTCAGGTCTTCCATCTTCTGAATCCAGGCTTGGATTCCAACGGACACTTCTCCGGACTTCACAAGCAGCAAGTCTTCATTGTCTTCCATTGAAAACGACGCCGCGACCCGACACCAAAGGACACCTATGCACCCGGCTTCCCTGGGTGAGGTAACTCCAGCACTACGGTGCTCCTGTGGGTGTTGGCCCTAGAACTACTTACCCTGTAAGTGACTTGCTTGTAGGTTCTCCCGAAGTGCCCTAAAACTCTTAATTTCCAACCGCGACTTGCCCCATTGAAGTCAACGGCGATCTGCGCCTGTGTTTACTCACTGCACGCGTCCCCCGTGGGTCCTTTACTTACCTGCCTTGGGTGGTTTTGTGAGGCCCCAGCACTTCTGAAGGCCCCAGGCCTTGTCCCTTTGCAAGTCGTTGTTCCTATGTCTCTTTTTTAGTATATGGTCTGGTACGCCCCTAGGGCCCCAGCCATATTTGTGCTTAATTTATTGTGAAACGTTGATTTATGCATATGTTCCTGACTTCTAATCTCACAAGAGATTAGTAGAGAGTTGTTTAGTAATAAATACATATATATTTGATATATATACCTGTGTGGTGTCTTTTCATTTGGTGATTCAAGAGATTGTGTGGTAAAACAAGCTGCTTTACATTCCTCCAAGACTTAGCCTGAAGGCTGCTCTCCACAGCTACCACTAGGATAGCTTTCTATAAAGGTTGTCTTAAACCTATCTACCATAAGAGTCGAATTGTACTGGTGCAAGGTGTCCACTTTAACTAGTGAACAGCATATACCAGGCCAACTTCTCACACTGTGAGTTGGGGACAGTCCCCCGGTGAGGTGCAGGGAGGCAACAGGATTGTGTAGCAGACAATCCTCAGTAAGCCACTGCCACGCTGACTCCAGAGAATCTAAGACGTGTGACTTGTTAGGATGAATGGAGCAAAACCAAAGGGGATGATGGACAGAGTGTTGAACATTGCAAGCACTCACCCCCAGTCAACTGATCTGGGTTTAATCCATCATCATTCTTTAGCTCACTCCGCCACCCCAGTTCAGACATGGCCATATGCAAATCAGTCTGACCCTGTGCCTCATGGGAACAGTCCAGCCCGAACTGTCAAGCCATGTCTTCCCTGGACCGGAAACAAGCATCCTGGGACTGGTTTCTGGCTTACAGCCGTCATCAGCCAGGCTATCTTGAATCCAGTGGCAAAGTGAGCAAGGGACCCACGTCTGGCCATACCCTGCCAACTTAGGGCGAACACAGCAAAACCAAAGGGGATGATGGACGGAGTGTTGAACATTGCAAGCACTCACCCCCAGTCAACTGATCTGGGTTTAATCCATCATCATTCTTTAGCTCACTCCGCCACCCTAGTTCAGACATGGCCATATGCAAATCAGTCTGACCCTGTGCCTCATGGGAACAGTCCAGCCCGAACTGCCAAGCCATGTCTTCCCTGGACCGGAAACAACCATCCTGGGAACGGTTTCTGGCTTACAGCCGTCATCAGCCAGGCTATCTTGAATCCAGTGGCAAAGTGAGCAAGGGACCCACGTCTGGGCATACCCTGCCAACTTAGGGCGAACACAGCAAAACCAAAGGGGATGATGGACGGAGTGTTGAACATTGCAAGCACTCACCCCCAGTCAACTGATCTGGGTTTAATCCATCATCATTCTTTAGCTCACTCCGCCACCCCAGTTCAGACATGGCCATATGCAAATCAGTCTGACCCTGTGCCTCATGGGAACAGTCCAGCCCGAACTGCCAAGCCATGTCTTCCCTGGACCGGAAACAAGCATCCTGGGACCGGTTTCTGGCTTACAGCCATCATCAGCCAGGCTATCTTGAATCCAGTGGCAAAGTGAGCAAGGGACCCACGTCTGGGCATACCCTGCCAACTTAGGGCGAACACAGCAAAACCAAAGGGGATGATGGACGGAGTGTTGAACATTGCAAGCACTCACCCCCAGTCAACTGATCTGGGTTTAATCCATCATCATTCTTTAGCTCACTCCGCCACCCCAGTTCAGACATGGCCATATGCAAATCAGTCTGACCCTGTGCCTCATGGAAACAGTCCAGCCCGAACTGCCAAGCCATGTCTTCCCTGGACCGGAAACAAGCATCCTGGGACCGGTTTCTGGCTTACAGCCGTCATCAGCCAGGCTATCTTGAATCCAGTGGCAAAGTGAGCAAGGGACCCACGTCTGGGCATACCCTGCCAACTTAGGGCGAACACAGCAAAACCAAAGGGGATGATGGACGGAGTGTTGAACATTGCAAGCACTCACCCCCAGTCAACTGATCTGGGTTTAATCCATCATCATTCTTTAGCTCACTCCGCCACCCCAGTTCAGACATGGCCATATGCAAATCAGTCTGACCCTGTGCCTCATGGGAACAGTCCAGCCCGAACTGCCAAGCCATGTCTTCCCTGGACCGGAAACAAGCATCCTTGGTATGCCCAGACGTGGGTCCCGTGCTCTCCATGCCACTGGAATCATGCTTGTTTCCAGTCCAGGGAGGACCTGGCTTGGCAGTTCGGGCTGGACTGTTCCCATGAGGCACAGGGTCAAGACTGATTTGCATATGGCTGGGTCCAAACTGGAATGGCATGGTGAGCAAAAAACGATGGATTTAGGCCCAGATCTCTGTACTGGGGTGAATGTATGACATTGTTCTGCATTCTGTCCATCAACTGTTGTTTTTGCATTTGTCACCCCGAGTGGGACGGGTATGCCCAGACGTGGGTCCCGTGCTCTCCATGCCACTGGAATCAAACTATCCTGGCTGAAGAGGGGTGAAACCCCGAAACCGGTCCTAGGATGCTTGTTTCCAGTCCAGGGAGGACCTGGCTTGGCAGTTCGGGCTCGACTGTTCCCATGAGGCACAGGGTCAAGACTGATTTGCATATGGCTGGGTCCAAACTGGAATGGCATGGTGAGCAAAAAACGATGGATTTAGGCCCAGATCTCTGTACTGGGGTGAATGTATGACATTGTTCTGCATTCTGTCCATCAACTGTTGTTTTTGCATTTGTCACCCGAGTGGGACGGGTATGCCCAGACGTGGGTCCCGTGCTCTCCATGCCACTGGAATCAAGCTATCCTGGCTGAAGAGGGGTGGAACCCCGAAACCGGTCCTAGGATGCTTGTTTCCAGTCCAGGGAGGACCTGGCTTGGCAGTTCGGGCTGGACTGTTCCCATGAGGCACAGGGTCAAGACTGATTTGCATATGGCTGGGTCCAAACTGGAATGGCATGGTGAGCAAAAAAACGATGGATTTAGGCCCAGATCTCTGTACTGGGGTGAATGTATGACATTGTTCTGCATTCTGTCCATCAACTGTTGTTTTTGCATTTGTTAGGATGAATGACAGCCGGTATTGTAGCCCCATAGCTCTCAGCTTCTCTTTAGCTTCCAGATAAGAACACCTCCATTGTTGCACCTCACGTGTGTAATCAGGGAAGAGGAGAACTTTGACATCTCCACAGCGGAGGTCAGATTGAAGCCAGGTCTCTCTGAGAATCACATCCCTGTCCCTATAGTTCAAAATATGAGCTTTAATTGGTCGGGGTGAATCACCGAGAGGTGGTCTAGGAGCCAAAGCTCGGTGAGCCTGTTCAATAGCGAACCATGAGGCGAAGCAATCACTAGACATCCAGGATTTAATCCAGTGTTCCATGAAGTCTGCCATAGAATGGGCGGGTTTATCCTTGTCCATGGTTATCAGCTGAAAAGGGGGAGGGATAAGCAGTATTCTTGGTCCAGGTTCTCACTGCATTAGGAGTTGTCAGGGCCACACCTCAGGAGGGCCCAAACCAGACAAGGTCAGAGTTCTAGTCGTTACTGCGAGGAAGGGGGGCCAGAGGTCAGCAGGGGAGGAGCCCAGAACATAGTACGAGGAGACCTTGGGACATTCATTGGACAGCCACTAGACTGTATCATTCACAACAGGCTCACCAAGCAGGCCTCTCACTGGTGAAGGCACTGACCCGGCAGGTGAATAGGGGAGGGGCCCCAGCCCACAGTATGAGGAGGAGCAATTCAGTATCCTATGGGACCCTACCTGCTGCTTGCACAGTCTTCATGGGTGGACAGCACAAAGAGGCCGGCACAGGACCCCTCTCACAAATGCTCCAGAAGCATCACGGAAATCAGTAGGTCACAGTCCCTCTGGGCTCCTACCACAGTTCCAGAAATGGCTATGCCACCAACTGCAGCATGGGATCGCTGCCAGTCTGCACCCCGATCCCAGGGTGGGCAAGTTGGTGGTGAGGCACGGGGGAATACAGGGCCGCTGCCACACCCCAGTTCCCTGCGGAAGCCCCTCCCAGGTTTGAATTATTTCACAACAATGGGCCCATATACATGTTCATCCACACTCCCTGGGCGCTCCGCTGGGGGTCAAGTTTTATAATTCACTTCAGTTCTGATTAGTTATGTCCCTATAACCACAAACCAGGTTAAATTGACATTTTTTCAATGCCTAACTAATCTTCACGAATCAACACTCTTCTTCTGGTCGATGGACCATTAGTTGAGTTAATTGATGGTGATATTAACAGCTTCTTAACTAATGCACAGCTCTTAGTGAAATAACCACAGACTCTGAATAAGATTTATAAGCTTTATCTAATTTTTCAGTCATAAATTTGAACGCTCATTTATTACAGATTCGCAGTGCAAATCCCATCATTCTTTAATGAGAGAGAGAGAGAGATTTCATTTAGCAAAGTACATTCAATTACACAACCTCATTCAACAAAACTCAAATACATAAGAGTGAATAGATGTAGAGACAAAAGGCACATATCAACATACATTTGCAAAGAAATATGCAAATCTGAGATAGAATGTCATTTACCTAATAAGAGGATAACCGGAAAACCAACCCCCTGGCCAAAGGACTGGTGGAGGTCCCCTGACTTAGAATCAGGAGACAAAGACTAAAGAACAGGATCAGGACAAGACCAATACTTACTAGACTCTTCTGCAACCCGACGCACCAGGGAGATTCCCTCTCTCACACTCTCTCCCTCCTCGATATTCTTCCACAATCTTCGAATCTAATCAGGCTGTCGTTTGGATCTGAATCTTCCCAAACTGCTCTCGCCTCTCCCTCTCTATGATGCTCTCTCCTGATGCAGCATACCCGTCTCTCTTTCAGCGTCGATGAGCGATCGATCAAACTATCTCCAATCCTCAATTCCCCTTCTCGACTAAAAAATTTACTCTAGTTATAGTCTTTATTTCTACATGTCCCACCCTCAAGAGTTGCAATTTTTACTAAAATACGGAATGTGATTGGACGGGGGTAGGGGAGTCTCCATCACATCATGCTGATATATTCATTTTTTACCAAGATCTTTATTGTTAACTAGCCCTTCCCCTTTAGCTCATTCATATTGTCCTCTTCCCATGCATAAATTGTTGCCATTCACAATAATTTATTCAATACAGACTACATAGACGAATGATACATGTCTTCTTTTTCTCAGGTCTTCTGTCCTTGGTTCTTGGCAGTCATTCAGCTCTTTCGGTCACCGGGTCACATCTTGGACTCTCTGAGCATGCGTGATCTCTAGTTGTCCATCGCCATTTTCTTTGTCTGTCAAGCTCTCAGTAGGCCCGAATGCACACTATTAATAAAGGAATCATAAACAGATGTTATTTTCTTATACATATAATTCTCACTGTTCACCACCCACTTCTACTCTATCCCATGTTGTTATTATCTCTTTTAGGCAAAAGCGTTAACAACAGCAGCCTTCTTTAAATTCAAGCGAGCAGATGCCAGGCACGCAGTACCATAAGACCACGTTTCAGTTTTTCTTGCGCATGCTCGAGGTTTTCCCTCTCAAAGCGAGTTAGTCACGTTATTTCTACGTAGTTCAGTTTCACACATGCGCAACGCGTTTTTTGCAAATTAAAGCGGGTTTTGGTCGCATTGCTTTTTATTCTCCATTAGTTTAACCCCTTCCATACGCGGCCGATTTTCGCCCTGTGCGAGGCGTTTCATTAAGCGGACGGGTTCATGACGAGCTCAGCTCGTCATGCGCACACGAGCACTGCGCAGCATGACGAGCTGAGCTCGTCCTGAGCATGGAAGGGGTTAAGCATGCGTAAGCTTCTCTCCCCACGTGTCGGTGTCTGGTGTATATTAGTTTCGTCTTATATACAGTTTTAACGATTAGTAAAAGTTAATGGAGGATTTCTTCGAGCGAGTTTCATTTTCTCGAATCCTTGCTCCATCAATCCCCCCTCTGATGGCATTTTTGAGCATTCATAAAAATACCCATCATTACTAAGTGCCAACTTTCATTCATTAAGCTTTAGTGTCTTCCTCTTTTTCTATTAATTCTTCAGGTTTCTTTTTCATGTCAAATTGTTTCATCTTATCATATAAACTTCCTTTCATTTCTTCTAGTTCAATCTCTTCCCTTTTTCTCTTTCTTCCCATTCTCTTATTCTTTATTTCTGCCAACATTCTTTCTCTTGTTTTACTCTTGCAACATCTATATGTCAACATTATTATCATAACTATTATTGCTATTGAAATTACAGGTATTAGGATCTTCCCTAATAGACTATTCCCTAAAGTGGAAAACCAACTACCTATAGTGGAAATACTTTTACTAAGTCTTTCCCAGACATCGTCAACCTCTAGTTGGGTCAAATCTTCATGAATCTTTGTAATGTCCTTAATATATCCCTCAATGCCTTTACTTTTGTCAGGGATATATGTACAGCAATGTTGGACTTTCAACATGCCACAGACTCCGCCCTCTTTTGCCAATAATTTATCAAGAGCAAGTCTCTTTTGCAAAACCATAGATCTGATTGCAACCATTTTGGTATTAATCATTAAGAATCCCCCAGCAGTATCTGTTGACAGACGATCAGCTATTGTTGACAACTTTCGTATCTTATGTGAATTCAGTATGACCCCAACTGTCGGTATCAGTGCTCCAAAAATATCACCTACTACTTCTGAAAAGCTTGTTCTTTTAGTTGGTTTTAGTCCTTGACTTACTACATCCATTTCATTGTTCTTAGTAATGTGATATACTTTAGAAAATACTATTTCAATATAACAACTACCATACCATCTTGTGGGCAACCAATAATAGGCATTTTTACCACACAAGTAATAAATCCCTGGAAAAACAGGATCAGTTCCACCTTTTAATCCCCATACCCCCATTATTAGGAAGGTATGTTCACATTCACTAGAACCAATGAAAATGTTGTTATAGTCCGTTTTTAGTCTATGCAGACAGAATTTCCCCATTTTCGACAAATCTAGGAGCATTGCAGCATGAGTCACGCCTTTCTTATAGTCCCCTACCTTATTAGCCCATGGAGGTACATTTGACTTCTGTTCAACAGCCTTCCTTTGGAAATCCTGCATTCTTTCCTCTACTAAATTTAGAAAATCTTTTCTTTGTCACGTAAAATACATGTTAGATTGTTCTTATGAGCATATGTTATGTCTATTGGGTTTGTTGTTAAGAAGAACTCACCCATGAATTCTGCCTCTTTAGCACTAAGTACTGGGTTTAGGTTTCTTCGAATAGGGATTTCTGAAAATACTAAATCCATATTCGAATAATAATACTGCAACTTGCCTGTTACATAGAACAAACTGGACACAACACTACATGACACACCATAGGTTAAATGAAGATGGTGATATGTCACCCCCTCCGAGACAGACAAAGGTAATTTCATACAAACATAACAATCACTCACATCCATTGTATCTACGTATTCATAAAGAAGTTTAGTAAATACATTTAATGACGAATCACTATTTGATTTGTCATGATGATACATGCTCTCATCCATTTGTTCTAATTTTGTGGTGGTTGTTCTTTTAGTAACCGCATTCACTCGATCACTTGTATTAGTGTTATTTCTGTTATTATTTACCAACAAAATATGTATTACAACAAATAGCAACAACCACATTAACATTAGTGTTAAAACACTGCACAAACAACATTTAAGACATTTTCGTTTAAAAGTAGATTTCGAATGTTCAGTCACTTTCGTTTCTGCCATTTTTAGTGTTCTAAATTGATCAATATCTAAATTATTTTCTCTAAATTCTAAAAAATTTCTAAAAAATATAAAATTTTTGTGTGCTGCCACACTTCAAAAGCTTTCTGTCTTTGTTCCCCTTTGTCTTTATTCTCTTTTTCTTCTTTGGTTTCTTTGATTATTTTCTTTATATATTTGTCTATTTCCACTCTTTGTGTCAAAGTCTTTTTTTCTTCTTTTCTTTAAGGTGGTCTCAGTTTGCTTTCATCAATTCCTTCAATAGCAACACCTTCTTGTTCTTCATTCAGATCAAGATTCTCAAAGTCCTCGAGAATGATATATGTCCATTCAGGAGCTTTATATTTTCTATTCGGAACTCTCACTCTTGTTGATTTTCGTAAAGATTTTCTTCTTGGATGTTCTTCTTCAGTTTGACTTGATATTTTGGTTACTTGTTCTAATTCTTTCCCTGTTTTTCTTTTCAAAACATATCTCAGTCCTTTTACTCCACTTGGCCAGTGATCACCTTTTCTGATTCTCTTTGTTTGTACTGGCTTTTCACCTTCTTCGCCAATTTCTAACGTTCTTTTGTTCTCTTTTTCTTTTAACTGAGCTTGTTCTGGACTTTCTCATCTTTTTCTTTCTGTTGTTTGATTTTGTTCGGATCTTTAAATCCTTCTTTTTCTAATTCTGATTGAGCTTGATCTGAATCTTCTGTAGTAGATTCTTCTGTTGACTGATTTTGTTCTGCACCTGTCAGTTCTTCTTTTTCTTCTTCTGATTGAGCTTGATCTGGATCTTCTGTTTCAGTTCGTTCTGGTCTCTCAATCTCTTGCTCTTCTTCGATGTCTACAACAGCCTCTTGAGACCCAGTAACTGGTGCCCACCCTACTTGACTTGTACTTGGTTGTTCATCATCAATACGTTCTTCAGAGTCTGTTTCTCTGATTTCTTCGACTTCACAACTTTCAGCTTCTGGTTCTTTTCTTTGTTCTACCAGTTGCTGCTCTTGTCGTTCAGGCGGACTTGGGACTCTTTTGGTATGACTGGCATGGATCCAGTTTGGGAAGCCAGCACACTTCACTGCTGTTGTTGTGACCAATATAATTTGATGAGGTCCTTTCCACCTGGTTTCTAAGCACGATTTTCTCGTGTGCTTCTTTATCACAACCCAGTCTCCTGGACTCAAATCATGAGCTTGATTCGGCTGTGTTGTGGTTGCATCTTCTCCAACCTGGTGAGACACAGAACGCACCAGATCAGCTAGTCCTTTACAATAGTCCAACACTAGATCATCAGTTATTGTCATAAGTTTGCTTCCAGGTACAAATGCTTGTCTCATTGCCTTCCCATAAGAATTTCATGAGGACTCAAGCCTGTCCTTCTGTCAGGGATGCTTCTAAGGCTCATTAATACAAGGGGCAAAGCATCAGGCCATTTCAGCGAAGTGGATGCACACACCTTCCTTAACCTGGATTTTATTGTACCATTTAGCTGCTCAACCACTCCAAATGCTTCTGGTAGATAGGCACAATGTAGTTTCTGCTCAACTTTGAAAGCTGTACAAATTAATCAAATTATCTCATTGTTAAAATGAGGTCCTCTATCTGATTCCAAAGTGACTGGAAATCTAAATCTGGGAATGAGTTCTCTCAACAGTAGTTTGGCTACTGTGAGACTGTCATTCCTCCTCGTTGGATAAGCTTCCACCCAACGAGAAAACAGACACACAATGACAAGGACATACTTCAGACCATTGCACGGCGGCAACTCTATGAAGTCAAGCTGCAGTCTTGTAAATGGTCCCTCTGCCTTTCCGATTTTTCCCCAACTGACAAACGTTTTTCTACCTGGGTTCTGTTGTTGACATGTCAAGCATCGTAGGCAGAGACTCTCTGCAATGAGCCTAAACTTGGGATTGTACCATGTCTGCCTGAAGTGTCTAATCATGGCATCCCTCCCAATGTGTATAGCTCCATGATATACTGTTGCCATTTGTAATAACAAACGGTCTGGCATTATCGGTCTTCCATCTGGACACACCCATACTTCATCATCTGTTCTTCTTGTGCAACCTGTGTTGATCCAGAATTCTTTTTCTTTTACATCTGCCTCATCCTGTAACTGTCTAACTTCATCCCATGTTTCAAAAGCAGAGAAAAACATTAGTTGGCAATTGGTAACTTATTTTTCCAACCCTCTGTTTAAAGCCATTGTATTTCAAGCACAAAATTGTGCAACCTGGTCAGCATATTTGTTGCCTTGTGTCACATAATCATTTCCTGACTTAAGTGCGGCACATTTGACCACTGCAATTTCTTTTGGCAATTGTATTGCTTCCAATAGTTCTTTGACATTTTTACTATTCCTGATAGGACAACCTGAAGAAGTCAGAAATCCCCTTTGCATCCATAATTGGCCAAAATCATGCACAACCCCAAAACCATATTGACTATCCGTGAATATGGTTATTCTCAATTTTTTCCAATTTTGCATGCTTTTGTTAAAGCTATCAATTCGGCTATCTGTGCAGACTTGACTCGTCTTAAACAGGATGCTTCTAGAATAGCAGATACAGTACACACAGCATAGGCAGAACTCAGTTCTCCATCTTGTTTTCGCAAGCATGATCCATCAACAAACAATACATAGTCTGATTCTTTTAATGGGACATCAAAAATATCCGGCCTGGGCTTTGTACACATTTCTGTCACATCCAAGCAATCATGATCAGCCTCCTCTTTTATTTCCTCACAATATGGATCTGGCAGCAAGGTTGCTGGATACACTGCGGTGCATCTTATTACACTTACATTTTCAGCACCAAGGATCACTCTTTCATACTTAGTCAGCCGATTAGGGGTCAAGTGCTGAGTACGAGTCCTTGTTAAAAGGATCTCGACTGAATGTGGCACATGCACCTTTAGAGGATGTCCCATCACAATTGATTCACTGTGCTCCAGACTCACATAGGTAGCAGCTACTGCTTTTAAGCAGCCAGGCAATGCCGCAGCCACTGGATCCAGAGTGGCAGAAAAATATGCCACTGGTAAGCGTGACAATCCATGTCTTTGGGTCAACACTGAGAGTGCACATCCTTCTCTCTCACAACAGAACAACACAAATTCTTTCGTATAATCAGGCATTCCTAACGCTGGTGCTTGACACAAATAATCCCTCAATTTAATGAATGCATCCTCACTTTCATCATCCCATTCAATCGGATCCATCACATCCTTTCGTGTCAATCTTAATAAAGGTTTTAAAAGCAATGAAAATACTAATCCACTGTCGACAATATCCAATCACTCCCAAGAACATTCGTACTTCTTTCTTAGTTTTAGGCAGACTCATTTGTCGAATCACTTTTATTCTCTCTGGTGTCACTTTCCTGACTCCTTTTTCTATCTTGTGTCCCAAATATTTGACTTCTTGTTAGCAAAACTGTAATTTTTCTGGTGACACCTTGTGCCCACCTTCTGCCAAATAGTTCAGTAAGGCAATTGTGTCAGTAACACAAGCCTCTCGTGTCTTTGATGCCACAAATAGGTCATCAATGTATTGTACCAAAACTGAATTTCCTGGCACAACCAATGTTTCCAAACACTTTTTTAAGATCTGATTGAAAATTGAGGGACTCTCTGTGTACCCTTGAGGAACCCGACACCATGCCAAAACACGGTCTCCGAACCGGAATGCGAAGAGATATTGGCTTTCCTGGTGTAACGGGATCGAAAAGAATGTTTGGCACAAATCAATCACTGTGTACCAATGTGCATCACAAGGTATTTGATAAAGGATCACTGCTGGATTTGGTACTACTGGACAACAGGGTGCTACTATCGTATTAATTTTCCTTAAATCTTGCACTATTCTATACTTGCCACTAGGCTTTTTAAGCCCCATGATTGGCGAATTACAAGGACTGCCCATTATCTCTCTCAAAATACCTTGTTCAATCATTTGATCAATTACTGGAGCAACTCCAGCTTTTACTTCAGAACTCATTCTGTTTTGGGGTGTGTTCGGATAATTTGCACCTTCTTTTACCATTATTTTAATTGGATCTACATTTGCCATCAGACCAATTTCTTTTCCTGTAAAATCCCACACGTCTGATTTCACTGTGTTTTTCAGTTCATCAGGCAAACTATCTTCAGTAAGAAGTGAAAACATCTCATCCACTTCTGTTCCTTGTTTGCTAGCATCATTTTGAAAGCTATATCTTCATCAGGTGTTTGGAAAGCAATACTATCAGGCGTACAATAGATGGTGCAGTTCATTTTGCACAACAAATCCCTCCCTAACAAATTCACTGGACTTGAATCACAAACCACAAACCGATGCATGTCTTTGAAATTCCCAATATTCACTTCTATTGGTTTAGTGAGTGGGGTTTATATTTGCTTATTTGTGACTCCTACAACTTGGATAGTTTCTCCCGAGAGGGGTAGGTTTGGAATTTCTGCTGCTCTCACAGTAGAACGGGTAGCTCCAATATCCACTAGAAAAGTAATGTCATTACCTTCCACTTTTCCCTCAACAAATGGACCTGACTGATCTACCACCAAGGATGCGCCAACCACTCATTCGTCCTCCCCCCTCAGGCACCGTCATTGAGAAACATCTGAATCACTCTCATTACTTTGCATCCAATATTGTTGAATCGTTTGTATATTCTTACCACTCTCGCCACGAAATCCAGTGTTCACACTGTATCTCTGCACCTGAGCGTTCACATGGTTGGTTATAGGGGCTTGTGGCACCTGTAATTGCGGAGTAACTACCTGTTGCTGTTGCTGCTGGTTCACAACCACCTCATTCTGCATCTGTGGATTTAAATTTTGATTTACCCCATTACTCTGTTGAACATTTCTACACTCATTCTTCCAATGTCCATGCTTTCTGCACGCATGACAAGGAAACTTCTTTTTCGCTTCTTCTCTACTCATTCGTCCTTTTACTTTATTTCCATTCGATCCTTGACTATTCTGATTTTGATCGCTCATCTGATTATCATTTTGAGAACCAGAATGTATGTTCTGCTAGCTTCACTTGTGCCCACATCATCTTTTCTTTCAGTTTCTTGTGTTTTGCATCAATATCATCACTACAATACTTCGCATACTTCAATATCATCAATGAGCTTACTCTGCCAGCAAAGCATATGCTGCTGAATCATCTGACTAATTTCTGATCTCAGTCCATACACAAACCTATACACAAAATGTCCCATATCCTTGTCACCAATATTTTCAAATCCACTATACTGCTTGAATACTTGAAACAGGCTTTCGTAGTACTCGTGTACTGTCTCTTTTGGTTCTTGAGTTGTTCTATCTATCTTAACCCAATCTGTTTCTTTTGGAGGAATTTTCCCTTTCAAGAAAGTAATCACCTGATGATACTTTTTCATCACTTCATCTGAAGGCGCACCTGTCCTTGCATCTCTGGGATACTCTTCAGTTGGCCAATCAATAGTAATTTTACATTTTGTCCACAAATCAGTTGGTACCACTATGTCAAACAAGCCATCCAAATCCTTTCATAATACCTTTGAAATTTTCACAAATCTTTCTACCTGCTTGTACCATTCTATTGGTTTCTCTCTCAATCTAGGAAAATCATTTGTAAAAGACAAAATATCCTGTCTCGACCAAGGAACATGAACATATCCTTCACTGGGAACTTCTCTCATTGGACACACTTTTTCAACCTGTTCTCTCTCTCTTAATGGGAATGCAGATGTTTCCTTTGTAGCTACCTCATCCCTTTATCTTGTCCATCTACCTCTCCATCGGTCTACATCTCCCCATTTCTTCAAAATATACATTAATTCTTTTATCTGGAATCTCCTTCCTGACGTATTCAAACTTTCTAAATCCTTCTCAGTAAATTCTGCTCTATATGGTTTCTGCAATATTTTCGACATTTCTACGTCTATTCCAAATTCTGAAGCCACTTCTACTATCCTCTCATGAAGATTCTTTGCTTTCCAAGTTATACTTTTGCACAAAAACAACAATTCATCATCTCCATATGAACCTTATCTGTCTGAGCTTATAGCACCAATAATCATTTCTTCTAAATCCACTTTTAACTTGCCTACATCCATATTTGATGTTTGGGGTTTTTTCTTGTCTAATCCTTTTGCCCACTCCTCTAGGTCTTCTGGTGAAAATCTTTTTGAGTTCCCTGCTACTGGAGTGACATTTTGTTCTTTTCTTCTTGTATTTACTGGTGTAACTCTCTTCGGGGTCTCAGTCACTGTTTCAAGATTAGGGAGATCTAGTAACAACATTTTTGAATCACACTCACTAATTTGATCTTCTAACATTTCTACCTCTTTCCTAGTATTTTTCTGTGGAACTGTCACTGTTTGTAATCTCGGGGTATCTCGTTTATCACCATACAATGGAATAACAGGACCAATCGTTACTGGTACTGTCAGGGCTTCAGCAGTCAACCCTAACTGAGTTATTTTCTGAATTATCTCTTCTTTTGTTTTATTCAACGCATCCCGTTCTTTTTCCTGTAATGCT
This sequence comes from Calotriton arnoldi, assembly GCA_963921515.1. Classification (NCBI taxonomy): domain Eukaryota; kingdom Metazoa; phylum Chordata; class Amphibia; order Caudata; family Salamandridae; genus Calotriton; species Calotriton arnoldi. The sequence continues at coordinate 216,299 of CAWUFW010004502.1, read as the reverse complement.
CGGGTGACTGTTGGATCATATAAAACTTGTGGAACTAACGGAATTCCAATCATTGGTGCACTTGGAGTTGGGTCTCTAGCATTTTCTTGATAAGGTGGAGGTCTTTTAACTAACAGGTCTTCTAATAACTCATCATCAGATTCTTCACATCCTGTTCCTATGTGTTTCACTTTTTCTTTACACTTATTCCCTGCTTGATCCTCAGCTATCAACACTGGATACAAGCCTTCCGTTACTACAGCTCTTCTCCATTTTTTCATCTGATCTCCTTGATTGTCAAACGGATATCTAGGTAAAAATCTTCTATTTATTCTTCTACCCCCTCTGTATTTCTCTCGTTCAAATGCCTCAACTTCCCATTCCTCCAAAGCTTCATACTGCGTTAACCTAGGACTTGGTGCTAATGAATTCATCCGATTTCTCAAATTCTGAAGAATCCTTACATTAAACGTACCATGTTCAGGAAAAGCTAAAACATCATCACCTTTCATATACTCTTCCCAATTTTCCAACCAAACACAAGTATGATATCCTCGTTCCAACATCATAAAGGAAGCAGGCGTGTTAGGGGGTGGCATAAGAATTCCTTCTCTGGTTACTACACGCTTATCCTTTTTAAAGAAATTTTTGATTTTATTAATCAACTTCATTCTTCCGATCCCTGTGACTAATTATTGTTAGCAAGCTATAACTAGAAACTCTTCCGTATTCTTACGTATCCTGTTTCCCAACACTCGTCCTATACCAGCGCGACTCACACCAACAGTCCAATCAGGGCTCACTACGTATTCTCTTCCGCCACCAATACCAGCGGGGTTTTTGTCTACCAGCCAATCAGAGCTTTCAACACACCCACTTTGTCTGACCAATGCCAGCGCGGCTCTTTGTGACGTCAGTACAACGCCTGCTACTGACCCTCCCTTTACAATCTGCACTTGTTTCAAGCCCGCTGTCTCAACCAATACCAGCGCGGCTCTTTGTGATGTCAGTATTACTCCTACTACTGACCCTTCCTTCACAAGGTAATACAACAATTTTTCTTTCTAGTTTTCTTTACAATTTTCTGTTAGTCACAACTTAAAAACACCGCTACTCTGTCTGCCCCACTAGTTCAAAGATAGTTTATTCACTTGCTTCAAAAACAAAATTACTTCCTTACACTGCGAGTAAAAACCATTGTTTACCCTTCACTTAAGCTCGGGGAGGACCTATTACTCCTCTAGGGATACTCCCCCTTGGGGAAGGCCAAAATTTCACAAGTGGACCCTTCGCTATCATTCACACTCTACTCTTATACGATATAGTCCCTAATATAACACCTACAGCCCTCCGTAGCTTTTATGTATTATGACGACAGACGAGTAACCTTCTGCAGTGTGATTTCCTTACCACACTCTTCTAAATTCCATTCCCGGGATTCCCAGGTATCTCTGTACCTGTGCTTCCAGACAACATAAAACGAGACACTAACTCTTTGTGTTAAATATATAGTCACAATTAATAATCAATAATTAATAATCACCAAAGTAATCAATAACAACCATAACTCTCCTACCAAAAAACTGATCCAGCGGAACCAGGTTTGAATTATTTCACAACAATGGGCCCATATACATGTTCATCCACACTCCCTGGGCGCTCCGCTGGGGGTCAAGTTTTATAATTCACTTAAGTTCTGATTAGTTATTTCCCTGTAACCACAAACCAGGTTAAATTGACATTTTTTCCAATGCCTAACTAATCTTCACAAATCAACACTCTTCTTCTGGTCGATGGACCATTAGTTGAGTTAGTTGATGGTGATATTAACAGCTTATAAGTAATGCACAGCTCTTAGTGAAATGACCACAGACTCTGAATAAGATTTATGAGCTTTATCTAATTTTTCAGTCATAAATTTGAATGCTCATTTATTACAGATTCACAGTGCAAATCCCATCATTCTTTAATGAGAGAGAAAGAGAGATTTCATTTAGCAAAGTACATTCAATTACACAACCTCATTCAACAAAACTCAAATGCATAAGAGTGAATAGATGTAGAGACAAAAGGCACATATCAACATACATTTGCAAAGAAATATGCAAATCTGAGATAGAATGTCATTTACCTACTAAGAGGATAACCGGAAAACCAACCCCCTGGCCAAAGGACTGGTGGAGGTCCCCTGACTTAGAATCAGGAGACAAAGACTAAAGAACAAGATCAGGACAAGACCAATACTTACTAGACTCTTCTGCAACCCAACGCACCAGGGTGATTCCCTCTCTCACACTCTCTCCCTCCTCGATATTCTTCCGTAATCTTCGAATCTAATCAGGCTGGCGTTTGGATATGAATCTTCCCAGACTGCTCTCGCCTCTCCCTCTCTATGATGCTCTCTCCTGATGCAGCATACCTGTCTCTCTTTCAGCATCGACGAGCGATCGATCAATATATCTCCAATCCTCAATTCCCCTTCTCGACTAAAAAACTTACTCTAGTTATAGTCTTTATTTCTACATGTCCCACCCTCAAGAGTTGCAATTTTTACTAAAATACGGAATATGATTGGACGGGGTACGGGAGTCTCCATCACATCATGCTGATATATTCATTTTTTACCCAGACCTTTATTGTTAACTAGCCCGTCCCCTTTAGCTCATTCATATTGTCCTCTACCCATGCATAAATTTTTGCCATTCACAATAATTTATTCAATACAGACTGCATAGACGAATGATACATGTCTTCTTTTTCTCAGGTCTTCTGTCCTTGGTTCTTGGCAGTCATTCAGCTCTTTCGGTCACCGGGTCACATCTTGGACTCTCTGAGCATGCGCGATCTCTAGTTGTCCATCGCCATTTTCTTTTTCTGTCAAGCTCTTAGCAGGCCCGAATGCACACTATTAATAATGGAATCATAAACAGATGTTATTTTCTTATACATATAATTCTCACTGTTCACCACCCACTTCTACTCTATCCCATGTTGTTATTATCTCTTTTAGGCAAAAGCGCTAACAACAGCAGCCTTCTTTAAATTCAAGCGAGCAGATGCCAGGCACGCGGTACCTCAAGACTACGTTTCAGTTTTTCTTGCGCATGTGCGAGGTTTTCCCTCTCAAAGCAAGTTAGTCACGTTATTTCTACGTTTAGCACATGCGCAAAGCGTTTTTTGAAAATTAAAGCGGGTTTTGGGCGCGTTGCTCTTTATTCTCCATTAGTTTAAGCATGCGTAAGCTTCTCTCCCCATGTGTCGGTGTCTGGTGTATATTAGTTTCGTCTTATCTACAGTTTTAACGATTAGTAAAAGTTAATGGAGGATGTCTTCGAGCAAGTTTCATTTTCTCGAATCCTTGCTCCATCAGTATCATTCACAACAGGCACACAAGTAGGCCTCTCACTGGAGAAGGCACTGACCTGGCAGGTGAATAGGGGAGGGGCCCCGGCCCACAGTATGAGGAGGAGTAATTCAGTATCCTCTGGGACCCTACCTGCTGCTTGCACAGTCTTCAGGGGTGGGCAGCACAAAGAGGCCGGCAAAGGACCCCTCTCACAAATGCTCCAGAAGCACCACGGGAATCAGTAGGTCACAGTCCCTCTGGGCTCCTACCAGAGTTCCAGAAATGGCTATGCCACCAACTGCAGCATGGGATCGCTGCCAGTCTGAACCCCGATCCCAGGGTGGGCAAGTTGGTGGTGAGGGCATGGGGAAATACAGGGCCGCTGCCACACCCCAGTTCCCTGCTGGCCCCAGCTGCCACCGCCCTTAGGCCTCGTCCAGGGACTCGGGCCCCAAACAAGGGAAGCGGCAGGGCCAACAGGGAAAGCAGCAGGCTCAAAAGTCCTCAAAGGGGTGGCATGGGCAGCCCCAACAATAGCACAAGCGGGCCCCTGGCATCAGCCTCGCCAACTCCCGGAAGTCACAATCCTCAGGGGAAGGAGTCTCCGAGAGGCAAGTACCGGCCCCCTAGTCAGCAGGTCAGGCAGGTCCTCGGACACCAAGAGACTGTCGCCGCTTGAGACCCCATGGTCCATTCAAGGGTGGCGTACGCAGCAGGATCTTTTTCACATTGCACTTCAGGCCTGGGGGAGATGGCAAGCTGGAGAGGTAGGCAACAATTCTGGGACGTGCAATAATGGACTGGGCCACAAACGGAGAGTGGCACCACAGAGGTTGGGTGTGGCAGGCCCGAAGGTCCTCAACGGAGGGGCGCCTCACCTTGGATGAAGGCGCCGGTCATGTAGCTCGGTTTGCCCCAGCAGCACTTGAAGGAGGCACCGCCAGCAGATGATCTTCGCAGGTGCCAGTACCACCCCACCAACAGGAGCTGGGCGCCACCTTACCGCTGCAGCAGAGTCACCCCCCTGGGGTTGATAACCTCAATGGCAGCCAAGCATCCAGGGAGGTCCTCCTCCAACCACTCCGGCACACCCACGACAGTCGAGGGTCACCATCCATACCAGAGTCCACGATCACACACCACCAGGACGCAGTGTCGGCCCCACAGCTCCAGCAGGCTCCCAGCACGGTAAGAAGGGCTGCAATCAGTCTAAAAGTAGCTGCTCCCTAGGCGTGGTGTAGAAAAATGACAGGCCAGTGCTAGATGTCAACTGCAGGTCTGGATCTATGTTGGATAACAGGGTTCAGAGCGGAGCCGCCTCAAGAAGCATCCGCCATGTTAGCCGTCTTGGCCACGCCCCCCTTATGAGACCCTTAATCCTCATCCACTACCTATGAGGCAGTAGTTCTCCTGCCACAAGGTATTTACAAATTTATTACAATAGTATTTTTCAGTGCAAACACAAATTTTGAGGTACAAAAGTAAACAGACCAAGAGCCGCATAGCTACTCACCTTTGGAGAGCTGTTTTCTTTCAAAGCAGTGCTCAACCAACATATTGCAGTGCATGCACACAGATGAAAAAAACGACATGGCGAGCGGACTCCGAATTCCATAACAATCCGCTTTTGATAACACTCCAGGGGCACACCCAACCCTATGTGAATTTTAGAAACTCCCCTTGTCCTCACGAGACATAAGGAAAACACTACAGTTCTGGAATACACTGTTTTTAATTTGATTTTCACTGGCTTTATTGAACATTTGCAAGGACCTTTATGTGGATTCATCGGCCAATGAGCTGCATCCCTTACAGAGACCAAGTAATTGCTTGATTACCCAACAGGAGAAAGTAGCTCTAGTGCAGTTCCAGAAAACAATCTGCACTATCTGTGTATCTGAATGCAATGAATGTAGCAACAATTAAGGATTAGATGGAGATTGGCACTGATCATGAAATGATGTTTTTTCGCTTTATGTATTTACAACCTGTTGTCTCCCTCCAATTGCAGGTGGAAACCACGCCTGTATATATAAAAAGCTTCTGTTACACAAAAATAACAAAGTTGCGTAAGTTAGTGCACCCACCCGCACAAAATACCAACCAATAACTTCACAAGGGATAGGTCCTCATGAAGGCCATAGATCCATAGGGAAACAAGTGGGCGAAACATGTCGACCTCTTACAAGTGATGCTAAGGACTGGTAATGTGTCCGAACCATATCACCCTATCTATTTTTTAACCTTACCCCTTTTTCATATTAAAATTATTTTTGAGGCATAGGAGGTAACTTTATTCCAAGTGCACAGATCCCACCAATACCTTTTTCTAGACTCTCCTCCTCCTGACGGAGGGGTTGCATACCTGGAGAAGCGAGTACCAAGGTGCGGAACCCGATGATGATGCTACCCACTAAGTCACCGCAGTGAAGATCATATATACCGCTGGTGGTAATTACTGGTTGAGGGTTTCCAAGGTAACACTTGTGGAACTATGGCATTAAGACTGGTGCAGTTCACTCTTTTTTATTTATGACTGTTTGCAGCATAGGTTCTTACTGTGTTGGCTCTTTGATGTATAACCTTGGACAGTAGGCTAGCACTGGGACGCCCCGTTCTGGGGCAGCTTTCTGCTTTATAAGGCAGTATAACGTAACATGTGTGTGAGGAGTTTGAATTGAGCGTTTACGTATCGGGAGCCATTGTAGTTCCCTGAGGTATGGTGTGATGTGAGTTCTGTGTGGGAGGTTGAGAATAAATCTTGTTTGTCGATTTCTGGATGGTTTGTTGTCTTCTAGTGAAATATTTGGTGATCCCGGCCTAGAGGGTGTTTGCATAGTCCAACTTGCTGGTGACTATGGTGTGAGTGACAGTTTTTCTAGTGTTGCTTGGGAGCCATTTAAAGATCTTCCTCAGCATCTTCAGGGTGTGGAAGCAGGATGCAGTGACAGCATTGACTTGTTTGATCATGTCCAGTTTGCTGTTGATGAATATTCTGAGGTTCTTGGCGTGGGTTTAGAGTGTGGGCAGAGTTCAGCTGGCCACCAGTGAGAGTCCCTTGGTCAGCTGTTTTTGATAAAGTCCACTACTTCTGTGGTGTTGAGCTTCAGATATTTGGCTTTCACCTAGTTAGTGATGTGGGTCATGAAGATGGTGAACTTGTTTCTTATGTTGTGGGTCTTGTCTGAGAGGGGGAGTATGAGTTGCATGTCTTCTGCATAGGAAAAGCATGCGTGACCTTTACCACAGGGACCGTGTTTATGTTGAAGAGGGTGGGGGATGAGCGATGAGCTTTGATACACTCACCAGAAGAGTTTGCGGGCTTCTGAGGAGTAAGGTGCCATGCTGGCAGCTTGTGTTCTATCTGTTAAGAAGGTGCAGATCCAGGGGAGAGCAGGTCCTTGGATGCCTATCTTATGCAGGCACCTGATGTGAATAGGGTAAGAGACTGTTTCAAATGCTGTGGAGAGGTCCAGGAGAATGAGGACTGTTGTGTCTCCTCTGTCAAGAATCGTGTGGATATCATCTGTGGTGGTGATGAGTGCTGTATCTGTGCTGTGGTTGGGCCTAAATGAATCCAGACTGCATGGCATTGAGGAGTTGCTGGTTGCTGAGCTAGTTAGTGAGGCGTCAATTGATTAGTTTCTCTAAGACCTATGCCGGATATGATATGAGAAAGATGGAAATGTAGTTGGAAAGCATGGCTGGGTCAGCAGATGGTTTCTAAAGCAGGGGCATGAAGGCGGCATTTTTCCAGGTGTCCGGGAATGTGTATGAGTCAATGGAGGCATTGAGGATGGGCGTTAGTACGTTGCTGATCGGTAGGAATCCTTTGGTGCAAGTGTGGTGGGGCAAGAGTCAGATGGAGCCCAAATGGATGGTCTTCATGGAAGCAACGATTTTGATGGTGGTGATGGCAGGCCACAAAGTCAGGGATTGTTCATTGGCCCTCATGGGAAGTTGAGTTCCAATGGTGACGGGGTCTGGTTGAGGGTAGAATTGCTGTATATGGAGGTGATTTTGTTGCAGGAGAATTCTGAGAGCTCTTGGCAAAGGTCTCTCTTGCAAAGAAATTCTTGTATCTGTTGTTAGTGCTGGCAATGAAGCGATCTGCGAGAGCTGTGTTCTATGTGTTCCGTATATGCTGGTGGTAGGATCTTAGGGCTGATTTGAAGATGTCTTTATCAGCAGTGCCTCAACGTTTGTCCATTTGCACTCCAATTTCATGCAATGTTGATTCTTCAGCCTGAGTTCCTCTATGTACCAGCTGACCTGTGGGCGGGCTCTTGAACATTGATTGCGCTTGAGGGGAGCCAGGGTGTCGGCTCATGTTGTCATGCAGCTGTTGAAGTTTTTGATGGCTTTCAGCAAGTTGATGGTGAGCTTTATATTTCATTTTCATTTCATTCTAAAAATTGTATTTAAACATTCGTCGGACAACCACAACCAACATGTGTTTCAAGGAATCCCTCTTTCTCAAGTCTTGCAATGCATTTAGTGGAAATTCATTTCCAGTTCTAGGATGTATTAACAATGTATTTCTCAATTTGGTTGACCCAGCCTCGATGTCAACAACTGTTTTGCTTATATTATCAGTTTCTTTTTAAGTTTCATTAGTTGCCCTAATACTGGTATCAGGAACGTGCAGTGCGACCTCCTGATGGTCTGCCCCTATTTGAGGAGTTATGGGAGGAATTTCTTCCCATGAAAACATAAGAGGAAAAAAATAATTTCAATTTCCTATTGACCCTAGCCATGTGGAATATGATGCTAGCTGTAACCCCCAGAAGTGATGTATGCCTTAGCTTGGTTATGATTCACAAAAAAATGTAAATCTAGGCAAATCATAGGTGTGCATCAGTGCCTGTGTGGAATTTGTTTTGGGGAAAAACAGGTCCATAGAAATAAGCTACTTTAGGGGCCATATATAAAAGTATTTTTACCCTCAGATGTACATGTATGGATGAAAATACATCCATTCACAAACTTTAATCCGATGTTTTCCATCCTTTCCAGTTGCTAGAGTAACTCCCCTTCTGTTATGGTAACCAGAATGGACCATCTCCAGATTTGGTGGGGTGTATCAGAATGGCTTTCTCCATACCGAAAAAAAAAATATATATATAGTGTGAATTTTCTCCGTGGGCTCCATTCCCCTTGTGTTCTACACTATCAATCAGTCAATCAGGAATTAATAAAGCACACGGCTACTCCAGGAGTGACCCGGCACTGAAGGTTTCTATAAACATATTCGCACACAATAGATTATCACTGAAAGACTGTATTAAATAACCAGATTTTAAAAGCACACGTAAAGCAGTTTTCCTCCCACAAAGCTCACAGGTCTGTAGTAAGGGCATTCCATGCCAGCGCAGCAAGGTAGGAGCACTCAAAACCCAATTTTTTCCGCTTAACTCTCAGTACAAGGGCAAACCCAGACTCAGAAGAATGGAGGGTTTTTTCTGAATGGTAATTGATGATCCTTGCGGAAAGATAGTTAGGGCCCGTCCATTAGAAGGCTCTGTGGGTCAGAACTAATATTTTAAACTGAATTCTCCCCTTCATAGGGAGATAGTGTAGCTCCTTTCAATATGGAAGAATAGAACTTTGCCTAGGGATTTTTAATAGCATCCTCACCACAGCATTTTGAACTACCTGTCACCTCCACAGCAAATAAGCAGGGAGGCCCAAACATAGTGCTTTAGCATAGCCCAAACATAAGGTTATGAGAGAATGTATCTCCGTTTTTTGCACCTAAAAAGGGAGCAGATACAAGAAATTCTTTAAAGACTTTAAGAGGACAAAGCAGGAACCTACCACAGTCGTCACCTGTGGGCCTAAAGATAGCAGTCAGTCGACCCTAACCCCTAAATTTCGGGCTACCGTAGCTGGAGGGGGAGCTGGGGTGATACAACTTGGCCAGCACTCCCTATCCCAAATAGGTGGCAGCAAGTCAAGTAACAAATTCTTAGTTTTGCTGGCATTGCATTGTAAATTGCTAGCCTTCATCCACTGAAAAATGGCTGTCATGTAGTTCTTAAACATCCTAGATGCTTTGGGTGAGTTGTTGTTCATGGTAAGGAGAAGCTGTGTGTCAGCTGCACATGACATTATCTAAACCTTAAAAACTCAACTAAGGAAGTCAAAGAAGCCGTGTAAATATTAAAAAGAGTAGAACTCAAGGCAGAGCCTTATGGGGCTACAAACTTGGTTACTTTAGAGTCAGATGCAAATGTGCCATTCAAACAGATTGACATCTGTCAGCAAAAAAGGATCTGATCCATGCCAGAGTGAAACTTTTGATTCTGATATTTTCCAAAGCTATGTAGAATTCAGTCCAGTTGGAATAGGAGTCCTTGGTAAATGTCACATGACATTATCATTCGTACACTTTGAAGAATGTATGTGATTATCAAAGAAGTTGCAAATCTGCACATATACCTAGGTGCATTTTTATGAGTGGAAATGCACTTCTTTTGAAGTTAAATGGTCCTATAGTATGATTACAGAAAGCCTGATTCACAAATCCCTTTCACACTCTTCAGTGTAATATAAATGTTGAATAAGCACCAACTGTGCATGTAAAATTCAGACCCTGATTCACAAAGCCAACGTCTGGGGATTTTTAGGTACAGAACTTCCTCAATATATGCAGATGTTTTAACAGTCTTAAGAGGGTGTTCCCCAGGGAGTGTGAGGGGAGTGGGCAACGCAAATTTCCACTGCCTTACTCTCACACTTACTTATTACTTGCACATCTAATCTTACACCTCAATGAAGAAGGCTTAAGTAAAGAAGTAACTGTGGAATTGAGCGATGCACTACATTTTTGCATGTGGTGCAGGGAAAGCAAAATCTTGAAATTAAAAACTTAGGGGGTCATTCTGATGGTAGTCGGACCACACCCAACAGCTCATTGGATGCTGCAAAATGTTTTTGCTGTGTTGCTCATGTATTGTTCTATGTAAATTAGCATTCGCGGCACCATTTTCTGTTTGGCCGCAATTTTGAGCCATGATTGGAATTAATTTCTCTTTCTGAAAAAGCAGCTTTGGTAAGTTTCATTTCTGCAAGGTTGGGCCTTGCTTTGCTAATGAATACACTGTTCTTATTAGCGCATACCTTTCCCACTAGATAGAGGCCTTCTCCCACTAGTCTAGCAGTAGGCACGAACGGAACGACCTTGAGTAAGAGATAGTGTGTGCCCGGTCTCAGGATCAAAACTTACCCTTCTGTACTTCTTTGTGTAGCTGCATCAGCCTGGAAAATTCCATTCTGGGCGTGCCTTTGTTGGTTCTGAAGTGTACATAATGTATCTCCATGTTTGCTGATGTCAGTTCGTCTGCAGCAATCCTAAGAGACTGGGAAGACTGGGCTCCACTCGAGTGTATCTGAATTAATATATTTGGTTTGTATTCTCTACTGTCTGACCGACTCTTCATTTGTATGGAAGGCTGAGAGGTGGTCGCGAGTGACCCAGGTGACCCTAATCGAGTCACTTCCTTCACCGCTTCCATTACGGTGCTGGTCCGACGAGAGTCCAACCGGAATCATAATGATGCCCTTAGGTTTTTTGTAGAGAAAGAAAATGAAAGTAAACATTAACTGTGAAATGTTACAATAACAAAAACTGCAGTTTTTCTGTAAGGAGCACAATTGACACATGCGTCCTTCAGTAGAAATATGATAGCTATAGTTTGTCACAGTGTACTGGTTGTTTTGCAAAACGTATATATATATTGAATTATTCACAAATCATAGCAATATACCTATACCTGCTGGCAATTGGGACTTTTTGTGAATCAGGCTGAAGGTAATATAGGTACACACTCAGGAGCATATTTAAAAAGAAATTTTGGACCATTTAAATTCGTATTCCTACAGTTCTGTTGAACATACTCCTACATGATTTTATGCATTGGCCCAAAACATCTAAAATTAATCAAAATGTGGATATTGAGAACATATTCACATACAATTAGTACAAACCAAAAGAGCTGTGCTGGTTCACTGACACAATATCGACCCCCATAACATTGACCTACACAAATATCGAGACACTAATATGGTCTGCAAAAATATCAACTTCCTATACTTACCATTAAAAATACAAAAATATCGAAAAAGAATTGTATAAAAAAAAAATCGACACAAAAATATCGAGCACAAAAATCTCGTAAACATAAATATCATTACATTTAAATAAACATAAAAATTATTTAAAAAATCGACATCAACATTATTAACAACATAAACATCACTTAAATATAATTTATTTTTAACCAAAACATTAAGGGGCCAATTATGTTGTCGGCCGGAGAGCCTCCGACTGCTAGTCGGTTTGCGGTCCGACCAACCGATTACGATGTCGGCGGTTGGAACGTAAATCGGCCGGTCATTCCAACTTGGTTCCGACCGGCTCTCGGGGTCTTCCAGTTGGTTGGAACCGACACAGAAAGGCTGTTGTAAAGTGACTTTGGGGGCCCCTAGCAGGGCTCCCTTTCCTCCGCGGACTGCAGTTGGTGGTCGAGGGGGTACCCAGGGTACCCCCCCTGTAAAACCCTGTACTGTGGCAGGCAACATGGGGTGCCTGCCACAGGGTGCAGGGTTTTACACACACACACATTTCTCTATATGAGCCTGTATTATGGCCGCTTTACGACAGTGATATAAGCTCCCATAGAGAACAGTGGGAATCCGACTGAACAGTGTTCGGTTGCATTGTAATCAGGCGGTCAAAAATGCCAACCTCAGGTTGGTCGTCCCGAGTATGAGACGGTGTCGGTCGGAGGCAAGTCCGACCAACATCCTAATGAGCTCCTAAATACACACATTTAAAAATATATAAAAACATATGAATAAATACCACAATTAAAGTAATACATTTCAATCAAAAAAATAGATATAAATATATATTAACAATTATAAAATATATATAATTAACAAATAACCAAACAACTTCAATATTTAAATACATATTCATGAAAAAATATAACAACTAACATTTATCACTATTACAAATAACCAAACATGTATTAAATATATTTAATTACAATACAACATATAAAAACAAATATATTATTCCATAAATATAATATGAAATAAAATATAACCTTAAGTAAATATATTCAATGTTTACCAAATTAACATATAACTGCCAAAATAATTAAATAGACGATATAACAACCATTAAAATAAAAGCATAAACAACCAAAAACCAATACAAAGCTTCAACTAATTAAAACAACACTATAAAAGAAGCCAATTAATTAACCAAAAATTACATCACAACCTGCAAATATTGGAGAAGGATGAAACTTTGCCAGATTAAAGCCCCAACACAGGACCTTGAAATGAACCACATCAAACAACTCAAATTCAAAGTAAATACAATACATACAAAATGTACATATTCTCCTAACTAAACTTAAAATAATTAAAACATGTAAAATTCATAAATAAATGCATTTCCATTTTTTTCCTATTTTACAGACTAAACAAACCAGTTTACACACCTTACCAAAAATCAACACTGCAAAGAAATACACTGTGCAGCATTCTACCAATAAAAGATTAGGGGGTTGATTATGAGACTGGCAGTCTTGCGAACGGCAGACTCACAGTGGTGCAGCAGTGGTGGTTCACCATTGTGCCAATTATGACTTCCAAAGTCGTACCAGCGGTAGACTGATGGCTGCGCCAGGGAATGGTGGCACAGCAGCACCACAACGCAATTTGCTGAGCAGGAACTGGCGCAGTTCCGCTCAGCATATTACAAGTTCTTGCACTGCCAGCCTTTTCATGGCGGAGCCCCACCATGAAAAGGCTAGTGGTGCAAGAACAAAAGGGGCATTACAGGGCCTCAATGGCCCCCACCATGGGGATACATTCAGGGGGGTCCAACATGTACCCCCTGTCTGTATTCCCACAAAGTTTCAGCACAGCATGGATGTCAGCGTTCATGCCGTGCTGGGACTTTTTTGCCATTCCCATTGTGGTGCCTGTTTTCCAGGCACTGCCATGGGAAAGGCAAAGGAACACTGGCAGTATTACACACTTTTAACTCGTAATACTGCCGGAGGTCCTTGTGCGGCTTTGACGCAGCGGAGCTGGCGTAGAGCCGGCGCCATTGCACCAAAGGGGCCGATTCCGATCTCGGCCGGTAGCGCACCGAATCGGATTCGGCTTAACCGGATCCGATTCGGAGCCCTCTTTCCCGACCGATTCGAAAGCGCGTCCGGCCGAGCAAGTACGATGCGAGCGCACGCGAAATCGCCGACCGACTTGTTTACGGGTCCGAACCGCTCCGACCGACTGGCACGGACTCGCCTCGCACTGCGCGATGGAGACGTTCCCCTGCCGGGCAAGTACGATGCGCACCGCGAGCAGTCAGATCGACTCGCGCCGTCCGGCTCCAAACAGCTGTCGGAGCCGGACTTTGGGGGTCCGTGTCGGACCCCCCTGTAAACGTAGCCGTGCGAGTCGCACACAGGGGGGACCCATGGGCCCCCCCTACTTGTGCGTGTATGGCGCGTGCGCATCGACGCGTACCCCGTGTAGGGGGCGCCCTTGTTCGCCTTGCACCCATTGAGGCAATGGGAGCCCGCGTACGCGTTGTACGACCGGCTCCCATTGACTTCAATGGGAGTCCGACCGACTCGAGTCCGAGTGCATGCGTGCGCATCGTACTCGTTCGGTCGGACTGCCAGGGTCCGATTCGGTCGGAAATCTCTCCGGGTCCGGCTCGGATGGAGAGTTTTCCGACCCGAATCGGAATCGGCCCCAAAGTCGTAATCGGGCCCTAAGAATAAAAGAAAATGTATCAAACATATAAATCAGCATAACCATTGATCATTTTTAAACCTTAGCTAAATCAACTGATAAGCAAAACTAACAAAATAAAACTAATTAACATTTACACCTTTGTTTTCTACTACAGGCTGCAACAGTTCCGATCAAAAAACTACGTTGAAGAAACCAACTAATCTACCAAAAATAGTAAGTAAGTATTTTAAATATACTTCAAAATAAAACCAACTAAACATCACCTCACCTGAAAAAATTAAAACATATTAAATTTCCAGCATAATAATAATTATAATTTTCTACCCAACAGACAACAAAAACAACATTAAAGCAGAAGAGAACAACAAAGAACTTCAGAGAAAAATTGAAAATGACAAAAACAACATATATGTAAGTATTAATAAAAAAAAGTAATATAACATCAAAATGTTTACATTGCATTATTAATTTTATGTATATAGATATATATATATAAATTCAATAACTGCCTACTGGCGATTGCCAGTAGGTAATATATATATATATATATATTCACTGAAAAAACCATAGGTTTCAGACACGTTATAGTTAGAAATTAGCATTTAAAAAACCTTTGAAATTCACTGAAAAAACCATAGGTTTTAGGGACAGTTATAGTTAGTTGGACATTTCACTCGTACAAAACCATAGAAATTCCCCCGTTATAGTTAGTTCAGCTAACTATAACTCGCGCCCCCGCAATGCACTGCTGATGACGTCACATATTACAACACTCATGACATGGTCAGTGACATCACTGATGACATCACTGATGACATCTCAAATGACATCACTGATGACATCATCCATGTGATAATTTCATGCATCTTCTCACACCCTAATATAACTTTTGATACACCCACTCTAAATTACAGACTGCAATTCTCAAAACCATAGACACTCCAACACCAAAAACTACATACCCACTCACTGATTCTTAGGTCTACACACACATCCACTCACTCACCCGTACAGTCACTCATACTTAGTCACTCAGTACAGGACTATCATATGCACTCATACACCTATATAAACACTCACACACCGCCACTCATCCATAGAGGTACTCACACACCTAGTCAGTCATGCAAAAAACTTAATCACACACCCATTTACTCACCTATACAGTTATACACACACCAGCTCACTTACTCATACAAATACTAGCACATTCTTACGCTCTTATACAATCACTGATACAAGTACACACTCATCCATACAGCCACTCTCACAATCACACACTCTCACTTATAGCCATTTATATACTCCAACACACATATATACTGCCTTTCACATATGTAGTTACTCACACATGTACCACTGAGATATACATTCAATCACTAACACACCCATACACACACTCACCCACCCATACAGTCCATCACAGATGCACTCTTGAAACCATGCACCCAGTGAATCACCAACTCACACATCTATGCACAGAGTCACACACACCCCACCCACACAAACACTCAGGCACCCATACAGATACTCAGACAATCAATCAATAACCCATGTAGACACTCATGTAGCTATTCAGAAAGCCATGCAGCCGCTTACAAACCAACAGACAGACGGATACAGACATTCACACAGTTTAGTCACTAACCCATGCATTCAGTAAGATACATTTAATCACTCACTTGTAGAGTCAGTCACTCACGTACTAAATCATCCATTCAGACACTTATACACCCACTCATTCTTCAATACGCCTTTCCCTATATATATTAAACATATTTAAACTTTACAGAAACACACAGTCACTGGATGATGTCATCAGTGATGTCATCAGTGATGTCATTTGAGATGTCATCAGTGATGTCATCAGTGATGTCACTGACCATGTCATGGGTTAGTGACTAAACTGTGTGAATGTCTGTATCCGTCTGTCTGTTGGTGTGTTAGTGATTGAATGTATATCTCAGTGGTACATGTGTGAGTAACTACATATGTGAAAGGCAGTATATATGTGTGTTGGAGTATATAAATGGCTATAAGTGAGAGTGTGTGATTGTGAGAGTGGCTGTATGGATGAGTGTGTACTTGTATCAGTGATTGTATAAGAGCGTAAGAATGTGCTAGTATTTGTATGAGTAAGTGAGCTGGTGTGTGTATAACTGTATAGGTGAGTAAATGGGTGTGTGATTAAGTTTTTGCATGACTGACTAGGTGTGTGAGTACCTCTATGGATGAGTGGCGGTGTGTGAGTGTTTATATAGGTGTATGAGTGCATATGATAGTCCTGTACTGAGTGACTAAGTATGAGTGACTGTACGGGTGAGTGAGTGGATGTGTGTGTAGACCTAAGAATCAGTGAGTGGGTATGTAGTTTTTGGTGTTGGAGTGTCTATGGTTTTGAGAATTGCAGTCTGTAATTTAGAGTGGGTGTATCAAAAGTTATATTAGGGTGTGAGAAGATGCATGAAATTATCACATGGATGATGTCATCAGTGATGTCATTTGAGATGTCATCAGTGATGTCATCAGTGATGTCACTGACCATGTCATGAGTGTTGTAATATGTGACGTCATCAGCAGTGCATTGCGGGGCGCGAGTTATAGTTAGCTGAACTAACTATAACGGGGAATTTCTATGGTTTTATGCGAGTGAAATGTCCAACTAACTATAACTGTCCCTAAAACCTATGGTTTTTTCAGTGAATTTCAAAGGTTTTTTAAATGCTAATTTCTAACTATAACGTGTCTGAAAACCTATGGTTTTTTCAGTGAATTTCAAAGGTTTTTCAAAAGCTAATATTTAAGTGTCATAATAGTTATAGTTATGTTTCTTGTACTGAATTTCTTTAGTTTTTTATATTTATTTGTAAATATATTATTTATTAAACAATATTGTATATTTTTGTGTATTTTGCACAAAAAAAAAAATTAATAAATTAAAAAGTAAAATATAGTATAATTTTTTTCTGTTATATTTTTATTTTAAGATATTTGTATTGTTTAATTTTTAAAAAAAAATGTTTTTTTGGAATCGCGCACCGAAAGCGTACCGAACGCGGCGCATACGCGTACCCCAGCCACCTATTTAAGGAAGTCGTAAAGGATCCGCGTATGGTATGCGACGGGTGCGTGTTTCTAAACCCGTAACATACGTATATTGCGTGTGTACGCGTTTCCTAAGCGACCGGTACGCGATTCCTGCTCCGGCTTATACGCGACACATACAAATTACCATACACGACGCTTGCGCGGTGGCAGGCCCCGCGTGACGTCAAATACGTGCCCGGGCGCGCTGGGTGCGCGACTCCTTATTTCTCCGTAAAATTTTTGATAGCTCCTACCACTAATTTATATTCTCCCCGGGGACCCCATCCCCCGGGGCCTATACATAATAATGGAGACCGTGAGGGGAGCCCCAATGCCCCCACGGTCCCGCCGGCTCCCGCGTCCTTCGAGAGCCGGCATTGCTTTTCCTCATGGGGAGCTGCTGACATGCAGCTCCCCGTGTGGAAAAGCAATTTGCTTAGATATTGGAAGAGAGAGCAGGTTTCCTGCTCTCTCTTCCAAAATCCAAAGCAGTTTGCAATGACAGGACGGGAGCCGCGAGGCTCCGTCCCTGTCATTGCAAACAGCAGTGTCCCGGGGGTAGGCACCCCGGGACACTGCAGGAGCCGGCCCTGGGGGTGGCGGTCCCCAGGGCCATCAAGGGCTCCAGGAGGGGGCCGCGCGGCCCCCCTCCCTTAAATTGCACAGCCCCGGGGAGGTGGTGGTCCCCGGGGCGTGTGGGGGGGCTCAAGCCCTCCCACACAGGATTTATTTATTTTTTTTAAAAAGAAGCCCTGGGGAGGTGGTGGCTGCGGGAGGGCCGAGTGCCCTCCCGCACCATTTTAAAATGAAAGCCCCGGGGGGTGGCGGTCCCCGGGGCTTGGGGGGCCCTTTGAGGCCCCCCATACATAAATTTAACCCCCACCATGCCCCCAGGACTTGGGCCACCCGGGGGCAAATACAATCGAAGCACGGGAGAGCGTGCTTCGATTTTTTTATCGGCAGGATCCGCGCACCCTGAGCGCATCCTGCCGATTTTTAAAAAAATGCTTTTTTCTGCCCAGGGGGTCCTTATGGGACCCCTGAGCAGACCTAGGGGTCAGGGTGTTTCTACCCTGCCCCTTTGTGCGCTTTGCGCACTTGTTTCTGTCCCTCGGTTCTACCGAGGGACAAAATGGCTGCCAACATTTCCTGAATCGGAATGTTGACAGCCAGCTGACAACCAATTAACATGCAGCTCGTGATCGGGACGGTGCGCGCAGGGTGCGCTCAGGGTGCGCGGATCCTCCGTGCCCATAGATATATATGTACTTTTACTTTTGATTTTCTCAGCAACTACTGAACGGATTTACACCATTTAACAAAAAGGGTTCTTTCTGAACTAAGAACTACCTCTTTGCCAAATTTGGTGTAATTCCGTTCAGCAGTTCGAGCTGTAGCCGTGTCTAAAGTTTCCTATGGAAAAATGAATGGGGAAAACGCGTTTTGGGACCCCCTTTTTCTCGGCCCCCGCTTGACGAATCACCCCGAGACTTTCAGGGTAGGAGCGGACCGGAGCGCCCCACAAAGTTTGAAAATTTTGCGAAGATACGTCAACTGGCAAGAGAGTTATTTCAAATAGAATGTCGCGGATTTCCTATGGAAAATAGGTTCTAACTATAACTATCTACTGGCGACCGCCAGTAGATAATATATATATATATATATTACCTACTGGCAGCCGCCAATAGGCAGTAATTGTTAGGACCTAGTTTCCATAGGAAAAGCGTTTTGATTTGCCAATATCTTTAGCGTCGTTTGACGAATCTTCGCGAAATTTTCAAAACTAATGGTGCGGTCAGGTCAGCTGCTGTGCTGAAATTTGTGGGGTGATTCGTCAGACGGGGGCCCAGAAAAAGGGGGGATCCCAAAACGCGTTTTCTCTATGTTAATTTCCATAGGATACTTTAGACACGGCGACAGCCCGACCTGCTGAACGGATTTACACCAAATTTGGCAAAAAGGTAGCTTTTGGTTCAGGAACACTCTTTTTGTTAAATGGTGTAGATCCGTTCAGTAGTTCCTGAGAAATGTAAACATTTCTAAAATATACAAATAGGAACGCGGAGGATCCGCGAACCCTCCCGATTTCGTGCCTGAGATCTGATTGACTGCCAACACTTCAAACCAGGAAGTGTTGGCAGCCATCTTGTGACTCGGTTGAACCGAGTCACAAGAAAAAGGTTAAAAAACAAGAAAAGGGGGCAGAGTAGAAACACCCTGACCCCCTAGGCCTGTTCAGGGGGTCGCACAAGGACCCCCAGGGCCCCAAAAAGTATTTTTTGTTTTAAAAATTTAGTCGTAATTCACGGTGGATCCGTGAATCCAGCTGAAAATTTTTAAAAAAGGAAGCGCGGCCCCCCGCGCCTCATTTCCTTTAAGCCCCCAGGTGGGCCACGTCCCAGGGGTAATGATAGAAATAGATGCAGGGCCAGCGCGGGCCCCCGAATACCCAGGGACCACCACCTCCCCGGGGCTTATAGATTGAATGGGGAGCCCCCCAAAGCCCTAGGATTCACCACCTCCCCAGGAATTGAGAAAGATGTGTTGGGGGATCCAGCCCCACACGGAACCCCGGGGACCACCACCTCCCTGGATATGTTAAAAAATTAGCCCCAGGGACCACCACCTCCCTGGGGCTATTTGAAAGATGGGAGGGGGGCCACACGGCCCCCCTCCTGGATCCATAAATGGCCCTGGGGCCTGCCACCCTCCACGGCTGGCTCCAGGAATGTCCTGGGGTGCCCACCCCTGGGACATTGCATTTTGCTAAGGCATGGTGGGAGCACTGCTCCCACCATGCCATAGCATTAAATGCTTTGCTTCATGGAAGCGAGAGCATTGAAAAATGCTCTCGCTTCCATGAAGCGAAGCAGAATTGCTTTTGGGCAGAGGGAGCTGCATGTTTGCAGTTCCCTCTGCCCAAAAACAATGCTGGCTCTCGCAGGAGCAAAAAGAACAGAATGCAGAACAATGTCATATATTCACCCCATTACAGAGATCTGGCCCTAAATCCATTGTTTTTTTGTTCCCCATGCCATTCCAGTTTGAACCCAGCCACATGCAAATCAGTCTTGACCCTGCTCCCTATGGGAACAATCCAGCCTGAACTGCCAGGCCAGGTCCTCCCTGGACTGGAAACAAGCATCCTGGGACCAGTTTTGGGGTAAAACCCCTCATCAGCCAGGCTAGCTTGACTCCAGTGGCATGGAGAGCACAGGACCCACGTCTGGGCATACCCATCCCACTCGGGGTGACAAATGCAAAAAGAACAATTGATGGACAGAATGCAGAACAATGTCATACATTCACCCCAGTACAGAGATCTGGGCCTAAATCCATCGTTTTTTTTGCTCCCCATGCCATTCCATTTTGAACCTAGCCATATGCTAAACAGTCTTGACCTTGCTCCTCATGGTAACAGTCCAGCCCAAACTGCCAGGTCAGGTCCTCCCTGGACTGGAAACAAGCATCCAGGAGGAAGGGAGCCGGCAGGGACTGCAGGGGCCTTGTGGCTCCCCAACAACTTGGCCAAGCCCCGGGGGATGGGGTTCCCAGTGGCCGAAAATGGCCCCGGAGGGGTGTCGCACTGCCCCCTCCCTTATATAAACTTATTTATTTGTATTCGGGATTTGTAACTCACGTGCCTACTCAAAGAGTGTCCCGGCGTGAGCCTGGAGGAAGGAAAGGCAGGAGGGGACAGCTAGATGAAGAGAAAGGTCTTGAGCCTTTTTCTTAAAAAAAATAAATGGCCTGGCCTCAGGGGATGGGGACACTGGGGCTGAAAATGGCCTGAGGAGGGGGGCCACATGGCCCCCTTCCCCTTTTGAATAAAAAATATAAACATAGGCCTAGCCCTGAGGGATGGGTTCCCCAGGGCCGAAACTGGCCTTGGGAGGGGGCCGCGCGGCCCCCTCCCTTTTTATTTTAATAATAAAAATAAAATGAGTGAGGCCCCTGGGGATGGGGTCCCCTGGGCCCAAAAGGGTAAAGGAAAGGTGGCCACACAGCCCCCCTTTTTAAAATAAAAGAAACAAACAAAGCCAGCAGCTCAACAAAGGCCCGCCCCCTTTCTCCACTACTCTGCAGATGCGCCTCCTGGCATGCTGTTGGTTGGGGGATGAAGTCCCCTTTGCTCCTGAGGGCCCTTAGTGGCCAACTAGCCCACCTGTTACCTCCTGTAAGCCCCATACAGTGGGATTGCTGAGAGGTAGTCAGAGGCCACGCCCCTTTTTCCACAACTCTGCAAATGCACCTCTTGGCACACTGCTGGTGGGGTGATGAGGTTCCCTTGCATCCTGAGGGCCTCAGAACTAAAGTGGACTTCATCTGCCAAGCAGCAGCGCACCAGGAGACACGTTTGCAGAGCGGTGGAGTAAGGGGGCATGGCCTCGGACCACCTCTCAGCAATCCAGCTGTGTGGGGCTTACTAGAGATAACAGTAGGGATAGTTGGCCCCCAGGGACCCTCAAGAGGCAAGGGGAGTTCATCCCCCAACCCAGAGCGTGCCAGGAGGCACGTTTGCAGAGTAGTGGAGAAAGGGGGTGTGGTCTGGAGCCACCTCTCAGCAATCCGACTGTGTGGGGCTTACTGGAGGTATCAGGTGGGCTAGTTGGCCCCTAAGGACCCTCTGGAGGCAAGAGGATTTCAATCCCCATCCAAGAGCGCACCAGGGAGCGCGTTTGCAGACTAGTGGGCAAAGGGGGCATGGCCCGCTATGAGAACTTATCAGTGCTGCTGTGTGAGACTTACTGGAGGTAATAGGAGGGGTGGTTGGCCCCCAAGGTCCTTGGGGGTCAACTACCCCTCCTGTTACCTCCAGTAAGTCCCACACAGTGGGATTGCTAAGAGGTCTTCGGAGGCCACGCCCCTCCCTTTTTCCACCACTCTGCAAATGCGCCTCCTGGCATACTACTGGTTGGGGGATGAAGCCCACTTTACTCCAGAGGGAACTTGGGGGCCAAGAAACCCTCCTGGTAGCTCCTGTAAGTTCTATGCAGCAGAATTCATGAGAGCTGGTTGAAGGCCCAGCCCCTTATCTCCATCACTCTGCAAACGTGACTGCTAGTTAAAAAACCTTAGAAATTCACTGAAAAAAACAAAGGTTTCAGGAACGTTATAATTAGGCTGATGTTTCACTTGTACAAAACCTGTGAAATTCAGCCATTAAAGTTAGCTGAGCTAACTATAACTCGCGCCCACGTCACATATTACATCACTCATGACATGGTCGGTGACATCACTGATGACATCACTGATGACATCTCAAATGACAGCACTGATGACATCATTCACTTTAATGTCTGATGCACCTACTCACACCCCAATATAACCTTTCATACACCCACTCCAAATTTCAGACTACCATTCTCAAAACCATAGACACAACAATACCAATTAACTACATACCCACTCACTGATTCATAGGTCTACACACACACATCCACTCACTCACCCATACAGCCACTCATTCACCCAGTCATTCACCAATACAGGCATTGATATATCCACTCATACACCACCACTCACCCATAGAGTGACTCACACACCTAGTACCCAAAGAGTCAATCACACTGCTACTTACTCACCTATACAGTTATACACACACCAACTCAATTATTCATACAGATATTAACACATAATTACTCTCTTATACAATCACTGACACAAGCGCACACTCATCCATACAGCCACTCTTGCAAGCACTCACTAACACATACAGTCACTTATATACTCCAACACTGACATATACTTACTTTGACATATGCAGTTACTCACCCATATACCACTGAGACCTCCATTTCACTCACTGACACAGCCATACGCACAGTCACTCACCCATACAGCCCCTCACAGATACACTTATGAACCCATATGCCCAGTGAATCACTCACTCACACATCCATGCAGGGAGTCACACACCCCCTCACCCACCCACACCGACACTCAGGCACCCATACAGGTCCTCAGACAACCAATCAATAACCCATATAGATACTCATGTACGACTTACCAACTCATGCAGCCACTTACACACCAACTGACAGACTGATACAGACAGTCACACAGATTAGTCCTCACCCATACATTCACAGACACATATAATCACCCACTTATACAGTCAGTCACGCACCCACTGAATCATCCATACAGACACTCATATACCCACTTATTCTTCAATACACCATGGCGTTTATATAATATATAGATATATATATATATACATATCATCTACTGACTTCTATTATTCTATTTGAAATAACTTTGGCGCCGGTTGACGAATCTTCGCGAAATTTTCAAACTTGTTGGGGCGCTCCGGTCCGCTCCTATCCTGAAAGTCTCGGGGTGATTCGTCAAGCGGAGGCCGAGAAAAAAGGGGGGTCCCAAAACGTGTTTTCCCCATTCATTTTTCCATAGGAACCGTTAGTCGCAGCTACAGCCCAAACTGCTGAACGGAATTACACCAAATTTGGCAAAAAGGTAGCCCTTGCTTCAGAGTCGTGCCTTTTGCTTAAATGGTGTAAATCCGTTCAGTAGTTCCTGAGAAAATCAAAAGTAAAATCACATATATATCTATGGCCGCGTAGGGTCTGCGTACCCTCCCGATCACGAGCTGTATGCTAATTGGCTGTCAACACTCCAAACCAGGAAGTGTTGGCAGCCATCTTGTGCCTCAGTAGAACCGAGGCACAAGAAAGCAGTAAAACAATCGCGAACAATGCAAAAAGGGGGAGGGTAGAAACACCCTGACCCTCTAGGCCTGCTCAGGGGTCCCACAAGGACCCACAGGGCCCCCAAAAATGTTTACAAAAAAAAGAAAAAAAATCAGCAAACACGCGCTGGGTGCACGTATCCAGCCGATAAAAAAAAAATCGAAGCGCGGTCTCCCGCGCTTCGATGCTATTTGGCCCCCGGGTGGGCCAAGTCCCGGGGGCATGTGGGTTTTTTAAGTTTTATGTGTGGGGGGCCTCTAAGGCTCCCCCAAGCCCCAGGGACCGCCACCCCCGGGGCTTTAAAAAAATAATGGTGCGGGAGGGCTCTCGGCCCTCCCGCAGCCCCGGGGACCGCCACCCCCCGGGGCTTCTTTTTTTAAAAATAAATTAACCTGTGTGGGGAGGCTCGTGCCCCCCCACATGCCCCAGGGACTGCCACCTCCCCAGGGCAATAAATATTTCAATATGGGGTCCGTTACGGACCCCCGAGCCCCGGGGACCACCACCTCCCCGGGGCATTGCCAATGGAGGGAGGGGGGCAGCCACCAGTAAATCCCCATAATAATTATGCTCAGGTGGACCACCTGAAGCAATGCTTCCTGGGACTGGTGGTTCAGTAAAACCCAAGTGGGTCGCCGCCGGCACTCACATTCAAAAATGTCTTCAAAAGGATTGCCGATGTTCGCGCCGGCACCCCTGCATATAACAGGCACCTCCTGTTCCACAGTTAGCTGCCCCAATACAGCAGCCGCGGACCCGCAAGTGTTTCGCGGTGGTGCATCCCGCGACCAGGCAATCCTTTTTAAGACATTTTTGAATGTGAGTGCCGGCGGCGACCCACTTGGGTTTTACTGAACCACCAGTCCCAGGAAGCATTGCTTCAGGTGGTTCACCTGAGCGTTATTATTATGGGGATGTACTGGTGGTTGCCGCTTGCCGGCACGTCACATGGTCTGCCACTGAAGAGGGCGTTGGCCCGAAACCCGTCTGGCAGGTAAACCAGAAAAGGAGTTTGTTCATGGCGTGTGCCCTTGCTTTGGCGTAATTTCCACCTGGGAGTGCATCCCACCTAGAGGCAACTCTTTCTTTGTATTTTGTACAGCGGCCTGCCTGGTTGTGGGATTGCACCACCGCGAAACACTTGCGGGTCCGCGGCTGCTTTATTGGGGCAGCTAACTGTGGAACAGGAGGTGCCTGTTATATGCAGGGGTGCCGGCGCGAACATCGGCAATCCTTTTTAAGACATTTTTTAATGTGAGTGCCGGCGGCGATCCACTTGGGTTTTACTGAACCACCAGTCCCAGGAAGCATTGCTTCAGGTGGTTCACCTGAGCGTTATTATTATGGGGATTTACTGGTGGTTGCCGCATGCCGGCACGTCACATGGTCTGCCACTGAAGAGGGCGTTGGCCCGAAACGCGTCTGGCAGGTAAACCAGAAAAGGAGTTTGTTCATGGCGTGTGCCCTTGCTTTGGCGTAATTTCCACCTGGGAGTGCATCCCACCTAGAGGCAACTCTTTTTTTGTATATATATATATATATATATATATATATATATATATATATATATATATATATATATATATATATATATATATATACTGTGAGTGTTTCTAAATAGTTTATGTTATATATATATATATATATATGTGTGTATATATATATATATATATATGTGTGTATATATATATATATTACCTACTGGCAGTCGCCAGTAAGTAGTTGTAGTTACAACCTAGTTTCCATAGGAAAAGCATTTTTTTATTTGCTAATAACTTTGGCGTTAGTTGATGAATCTTTGCGAAATTCTCCAAATAAAAAGTCTATCCAGGTCAGCTCCTATCCTGAAAGTGTGGGGGTGATTCGTCAAGGGGGTGCTGAGAAAAAAGGGGTGTCCCAAAACGCGTTTTCCCCATGTTAATTTCCATAGGAAATTTTGCGACGAGCTACAGCCCGAACTGCTAAACGGAATTACCCCAAATTTGGCAGAAAGGTAGAGCTTGGTTCAGAAAGCAACCTTTTTTTAAATGGTGTAAATCCGTTCAGTAGTTTTTGAGAAATTCAAAGATAAGAGTCAAAAAATCAATTTCCCGTACGAGACACCAAACCCTAAGATGCTGGAAGAATGGTCCTTAAATTCCGCACTTAGTTCACGGCGGATGCTTGAAATACTTATTAAATACGCCTGGAGCGATCGAGAAATATTGATCATACAGATCAAAGAAATACAAGAGGAATTGAAAACAATTATGGATGAGGACAATCTCAATAAAAATTTGACAGCAATGAAGGAACGCCTCAACAAACACGAAGAGGACATAAAAGCCCGTAAGCAAAGGAAACTTAACAGAGACTACGGAGATTATGAGAATGGAAGGATACTCACCTTCAGTAGAAAATACGATCATCTCTACAAAGATAACACTCTACATGAAGAAACTTCAACAACAGTCACTGAAAGTGGAACCTCGGAGGTATCTACAGCCAGTGAGAGCGAGTCTGATGTATCAAGGGGCAACACCTCAGGAGAAGAGAGAGTGGGGCGCCCAGTTACTTTTTTAGATGAATACCGGACATTACGCAAAGGACGGACTATATTGCAAGACACCCCAGCCCCGAAGACGAGGGCACAAAGAGGGAGAGGACAAGGCAGAGGACGAGGAGAAGGAAGAACAGACGAAACGAGTCCAACAGCAATGGCAGAAGAGGCAGAGGAAGGGGCCGCATGGGAAATACCAAAACACGCTCCAAAAAAAACAAATAATGGATGACACTATGGTGAATAATACTATCATTAACTTATCTAAAAGAAAACTCAATGACATTGAGAAACGCACATTGTGTTTGGGGTTGTCTTTTTGTCCTACTTCCTCTTTTAATTATGTTGATGCCAGGATTGACCTTTTTAAATATGTAAGAAAGTTGAAACTCAAAAAGTGGCATATGCTGAGACAGCACAGACCTAGAGGGAATATAGCTGGGGAGGTTACCCCCACCACTGAATTGTGTATAGGTGACATGGAAATTCTCACAACCATGCTTGAGTTACAACAGGACATGGGTTGTGGGGCCTCTAACATTGAAGAGACACAGGTCTTAGAGGAGCTGGGGATTAGGGGCGACACAGCAGCATGTACGGACTTTAGACCCTGCTCCACTTTTTTGCCAATGCTGCCCCATGATAACATAGATACGTTCCATGAGGCTGTCACTAAGGCCCTGACGGACTTTCGACACAAGTCGTTTAACAAAAATAAACACAATACTAATCTTACCACTAAACAACGGCAGATTCTTAAATCTCTGTCTGAGGACAAGGACATTGTCATACGCCCAGCTGACAAGGGGGGCAATGTGGTTGTCCTGGACAGAGAACAATGCCTTAGGGAAGCATTGCGACAATTGAGTGACACTTCTTCTTACATACCTATTACCAGGGAGATGTATAATAAAAGCATCATCTCCATATGGGACAGCCTGACTAATTGGAAGGATAAGGGGATCCTGGAATGGGAGGAATTCTGCTACCTGAAAAAAGACCATCCCATACTGCCTGTCTTATACCTTTTGCCGAAAATACATAAGGACCCTGTTACACCTCCAGGTCGTCCTATAGTTTCTTCCATAGGTAGTGCATCTGAACATGTATCCAAGTATGTTGACCATTTTTTGAGAGAGTATGTTACCGAACTTCCCAGTTACATTAGAGACACTAAGGATTTTCTGGGCAAGGTAGAAAACATTGAATGGAAATCAGATTTCCTTCTAATCACACTAGGTGTACACTCACTCTATACCATTATAGATCACCAACAGGGTATAGCAGCGTGTGCACATTTCCTCAAAAAAAGACAGGCCAAATACTTGGAACACACTCGCATGATTTTGGATATGACGGAATTCTGTTTGATGAACAACATCTTCCTCTTTGATGGGGTCCTATATAAACAAACGACTGGGACTGCGATGGGTTCAGGCTTCGCGCCCAGTTTTGCGAATCTGTTTATGGGCCTCTGGGAGGAAGAGATTTTCAATGGTACTAACTACATACATAACCTGGACAGGGTTAAAATATGGTACAGATACATTGATGACCTTTTCATTGTCTGGAAGGGCTTGGAAACGGAAGCTGTTGAATTTGTGGCAGATCTCAATAAGAACAACCGCAATATACTACTCTCTAGTAATATCAGTAGTACTAGTGCAGTATACCTGGATGTATTTTTGGAGATCAGGGATAATACCATACACACCTCTCTGTTCCGGAAAAGCACAGCAGGTAACAGCATTCTTCATGCCCTCAGTAGTCACCCTGATTCCTTGAAGTGGAGTATTCCATATGGTGAACTACTGAGGGCAAAAAGAAACTGCAACAGTGAGGAAGCTTACATTCTGGAGAGTAACAATATGATTGAGAGATTCAGGATCAGAGGCTATCCTACATGGGTCTTGAAGAAAGCAATCAATAGAGCTAATGGCGTGAACAGAACCCACACTCTTGCAGAGAGGGAGTCTACAGACAGGGAATCAAAAGAAAATGCCACTAGGGTCATTTTGACCTATAACACAGATTCTGAAAGCATCAGGCGCATTCTAGCCCAGAATTGGAATACACTCAGATGTGATGGCAGCATAGAGGGCAGTATTCCAGCAAGACCTAACATCGCCTATAGACGGGGCAGGAACATCAGGGACATGTTGGTCCATAGTGACATCACTGTACAACAAGAAGTGGGGACACATAACCTTAAAGGGTTTTTTCCGTGCGGGCACTGCAAAGCGTGTATCAACAGCAATTTCCGCAAAGAATTTGTGCTGAATAGGCATACGAAAATTATCACCCAGTTCCTCACTTGTAGTACAACCTTTGTTGTCTATGCCATAGAATGTCCATGTAAACTGCACTACATTGGAAGTACCACACTTATGGCGAAAAAGAGGATTCTAGAACATAAGCGTGCAATCACCAACAGAGATCCCAAATACCCAGTAGCACGTCATTTCGAGGAAAAACATTTTTCAGATTCCTCCCTCATGAAGTACTTCATCATAGAGCAGATCCGGCCAGGATATAGAGGTGGTGATAGAGTACTCAGACTCAGACAGAGGGAGTCTAGATACATTGTGGATTTACAAACTAGGACTCCAGGGGGGCTCAATCAGGACGAAGAACTTGCAATCCACCTTAAAAGTCAATAGACTGTGTGCATATACGTCTACTGTAGAATCTGATGTATAATTTGATTGTGCTAGTCATGGGTTATCTGAGTATTTCTGACTAAAGCTTGGCTGTAATCCTAATCACTGAGTTTAGTATATCTTGTTTTCTGCTTGGTTGTTTATGTGGTAATTTCTTGCCACCACAGCTCAGGATCCCCCATGAATCAAAGCATTAGAAATTAACGATTTTAATGTCACTCTGGCACTATGGTGCCTTGGTATGATATTTTAGTATTCACTTTTCATTGTTTTTCTGTTTTCTTTGTTTCTTTGTAGGAGGGAAGGAAGGGGCCCAATTTATACACGGGTCACCTAACCTTCTCTTCGTTATCACTTGGGACAACATGGTATCGACACATCAGCATCAGTTTGAAATATCTGTGAGGACAGTTGCCAGTCGGTGGTAAAGTGGACAGATTTGTTTTGTGATGTCATTTTGCAATATGATTGTTAATTCCATATATACTCAATTTTTTGTGGTACGAGCATTGATTTAAATATGTACCTAGTTATGCACTTACAGAAGGTCATTTGTAAAAATAGGGTACTTTGCAACTTATTTGTTCTGACCTTGTCGGTGCAGATCTTACGTGTAAGCCCTTAGAAAATGTCTATTTCAGTACATGAGTGCATTTGACAAGTAATAACTCTCTCTAACATAACATACCCGGTAAGGCACTTTTTGAGGGTCATTTAATCGAATAGGGCACTTTGCAACTTATTTATTGTGACCTTGTTGGTGCAGATCTCAGATGTGAGCCCTGTGAGCCCTGTGATTATGTTTAGTATTGGGACACGATTACTCCCTGGTATGATAATGCACTGTGCGAATCATTGTGTTAGGTTTTCTTTGCACTTACATCTAATTAGGCAGAGGAAGAACCTCATGTAGGGTCTGTAATATGTTCCAGAGCTGCATTGTATCAGTTTGAATCTCGAACTGATCCCGACATATGTAATTTAAAAAGCATTGTCTATGACGTTTTATTTACAATTTACTTTATTGTATAATGTGCAATATTTATTTGCTCGATGGAATTTTCATTTGTAAATTACATTAGAATTTCTATTTTACTTTTTTACTTTACCACTACGTGATGGCCGCCACTTCTGGCTATTTCCCTTTTGTACTTTACCACTATGTGATGGCCGCCACTTCTGGCTTCCAAGTTGGTTTGTCCTCTTTTCATTTCCATGACCGCCATTCTGATGTTATTTAACACTTTTTCATTTTGTTGCACTTTATTCACGTGAGCAAGGCTGCGGATGCAGTCGAAACGCGTCGTGATTAAAACTTGGTTATTACACCGTATCGGTTTGTGTGGCTGTATTTCCTGAGAGCGCATTTACTTTGGATTTATTTTGATATATATATATATATATATATATATATATATATATATATATATATATATATATTCACAACACTGATCCCCCAAAGGGAGCTTCTCACCGCACTCACAACTCCGTGCTTCTCTATGCAGTTCCAATAAATTCCATCCACTTAATGCAGTTCAAGGGTGTTTATTCATAGCCTGCCAACACACCCCTACGCGTTTCAGTCTCCACCGAGACCTTGTTCACGGGAAAAAACGACAAAACAAAGCGGCATTCTGGCATATTTAAACCATATGACATCATTTCCTGTGTGTGACTGCATTGCATTTTGGTAATTGTAGTCATACTACTTTGGCGCTTCGAACATTATCGTTAAAGGTTTTTGAACTACATATTTTATATAAAAAACAGTTAGTAATAATGAATTTCATACAGTGCATCATTGTATTTGCATAAGATTCCTTTAGCTCATCATACAGTGACTCTGAACATAGCGCTCTGGTTATGTTCCACATTATTCCTGCTATAACTATAATTATAACCAACTATTCCTGTGCACACCATTTGCCTTATAGGTTTAAAACACGAAGATTTTTTCACTCTTCCCTTGAGATTACCCAAAACTAATTGAACTCAACTCTTTATGGGGTTGTGCAGATCTTACACCAATTATTTCACTTCATGAATGGGAATCGAACCCCTGGTTTGAAAGCTGAACCTCAAATGTACTAGTACGCTGCGCTATCTAATCAATACTGCCCTCCAGTGGGTAAAGTCTATATAGCCAGGTATCACTTATGGCTCAAGTTTAATCAATTAACATTGCCATCGTCATTGGCTGTATTCTACAAACCATTATTATCTCGGCATGATTGTTATTGTAAAATGATACCTTCAAAGGGAAGAGTTCCCACCCTTGGCGATCTTCCATTTATATAGAGAGCACACCGTTAGCATAAATTACACTTAAAGAGCGTAATCCCCTGCCCTTCTCAATGGGTTAAGTCACTCCCCGACATGACACCAATGCATGCAATTCCATCAGTCCGAATCCAGCCCTCCAGTGGGCCTACACCTCTCAAGGACCATCTCATATATGTCCGTTTTCTTTCAAATTTCTAATCACTTTACACCTGGATCAATTCTACATCATCTAGCGTCTCTAAGACCGACCATTTCAATCCTGGTTATCAACGGAGCCCCATTACCCTTACACAGTTTCTTTCTTGGGCAAATTAAATTTCATTACCATCTAACTGCCTATTAAAATACAATTCAGGGAAACTAAAATGAATGACAATTATTGTGCATAATATAATGTCAGCTGATACATTCAGTCTATCAACCTAATCAGTAATATCTCATAATGTCCATCATAAATGAGAATGTAACTCCTCGTCTTGGTTGAGCCCTCTCGGGTTAGAGTTCGAAAATTCAATATGTGTCTAGATTCCTTTTGACGCAGTATTTTTATAATGATCTGTATGTGAACAAAATTGTAAAATGGTTGCGATACATTGATGACCTGATTATTATTTGGGATGGATCACAGCAAGAATTTGCAGAATACTTCGCCATCATCAACAATACAGAGACAGGTCTTAAATTTACTTACACCATCAGTGATAACAAAGTGATTTTCTTGGATACAGTAGTTTATATCGACAAGAGTGAAGTCCATACTACACTACACCGTAAAGAAACTGCCACTAATGCTGTTCTCCATGCTGAAAGTTGCCACCAATCAAGCCTAATCAACAACATACCGTATGGTGAATTCTTAAGGGCAAGAAGGATTTGCTCACAAGAAATAGAGTGGCAAAAAAACAGCAAATTAATAGCTGAAAGATTTAGAAGAAGAAATTACAATAAAAAACTTATCTGGGCATGCCAACAAAAAACAGCAAACTTAGCCCGTTCAGAATTGATTAAGGAAAAACAACCTTCTGTGAACAGTGATGTGACCGCACAAGAAATAAGGCTGATAACCACATATTCTACAGAAAATAAACAAATTCAACACATATTACGAAAAAATTGGAACATTCTCAAATTAGATTCCACTGTTGCTAAGATTGTGGGAGATGCTCCCAGTGTGACATTCCGCAGAGCTTCCAACTTAAAAGATCAATTGATGCACAGCCATTTCATAAAAAGAAATAAACAGGTGACCTGGTTGAAACCAATGGGATTTTACAAATGTACAAATTGCAAAGTTTGCGTTATAGCTAAAAACACAAAAGAGATTGAAATGGCCAACAAAAAGTCTGGAAGATTAAACAACTAATCAACTGCAAAAGCCAATTTGTAATTTACATGGTGGAATGTCCCTGCCCTCTCCGATATGTGGGTAGCACAATATGTGACTTAAAGAAAAGAATATTGGAACATGTCAGGGCAATAATCAACACTGACAGGAGTAATGCCATAGCCAAACATATGGAGAAAGAACATGATGGGAAATGGAAACTGCTGACATTTTTTGCTGTGGAACAAGTGGAACAACAGGCACGTGGTGGAGACAGAGAAAAAATACTGCGTCAAAAGGAATCTAGACACATATTGAATTTTCGAACTCTAACCCCGAGAGGGCTCAACCAAGACGAGGAGTTACATTCTCATTTATGATGGACATTATGAGATATTACTGATTAGGTTGATAGACTGAATGTATCAGCTGACATTATATTATGCACAATAATTGTCATTCATTTTAGTTTCCCTGAATTGTATTTTAATAGGCAGTTAGATGGTAATGAAATTTAATTTGCCCAAGAAAGAAACTGTGTAAGGGTAATGGGGCTCCGTTGATAACCATGATTGAAATGGTCGGTCTTAGAGACGCTAGATGATGTAGAATTGATCCAGGTGTAAAGTGATTAGAAATTTGAAAGAAAACGGACATAAATGAGATAGTCCTTGAGAGGTGTAGGCCCACTGGAGGGCTGGATTCGGACTGATGGAATTGCATGCATTGGTGTCATGTCGGGGAGTGACTTAACCCATTGAGAAGGGCAGGGGATTACGCTCTTTAAGTGTAATTTATGCTAACGGTGTGCTCTCTATATAAATGGAAGATCGCCAAGGGTGGGAACT
Source organism: Calotriton arnoldi (assembly GCA_963921515.1). Classification (NCBI taxonomy): domain Eukaryota; kingdom Metazoa; phylum Chordata; class Amphibia; order Caudata; family Salamandridae; genus Calotriton; species Calotriton arnoldi. The sequence continues at coordinate 182,738 of CAWUFW010004502.1, read as the reverse complement.
CTTCCCTTTGAAGGTATCATTTTACAATAACAATCATGCCGAGATAATAATGGTTTGTAGAATACAGCCAATGACGATGGCAATGTTAATTGATTAAACTTGAGCCATAAGTGATACCTGGCTATATAGACTTTACCCACTGGAGGGCAGTATTGATTAGATAGCGCAGCGTACTAGTACACTTGAGGTTAAGCTTTCAAACCAGGGGTTCGATTCCCATTCATGAAGTGAAATAATTGGTGTAAGATCTGCACAACCCCATAAAGAGTTGAGTTCAATTAGTTTTGGGTAATCTCAAGGGAAGAGTGAAAAATCTTCAGTGTTTTAAACCTATAAGGCAAATGGTGTGCACAGGAATAGTTGATTATAATTATAGTTATAGCAGGAATAATGTGGAACATAACCAGAGCGCTATGTTCAGAGTCACTGTATGATGAGCTAAAGGAATCTTATGCAAATACAATGATGCACTGTATGAAATTCATTATTACTAACTGTTTTTTATATAAAATATGTAGTTCAAAAACCTTTAACGACAATGTTCGAAGCGCCAAAGTAGTATGACTACAATTACCAAAATGCAATGCAGTCACACACAGGAAATGATGTCATATGGTTTAAATATGCCAGAATGCCGCTTTGTTTTGTCGTTTTTTCCCCGTGAACAAGGTCTCGGTGGAGACTGAAACGCGTAGGGGTGTGTTGGTAGGCTATGAATAAACACCCTTGAACTGCATTAAGTGGATGGAATTTATTGGAACTGCATAGAGAAGCACGGAGTTGTGAGTGCGGTGAGAAGCTCCCTTTGGGGGATCAGTGTTGTGAATATTGGAAACGGCTTGGTCCTGCCGTACTCGTCACGCACCACCATAGAAGCGCCCTTTGGCCAGGAAAATGGGACCATGCGGAAAGGAATATATATATATATATATATATATATATATATATTACCTACTGGCGGTCGCCAGTAAGTAGTTGTAGTTACAACCTAGTTTCCATAGGAAAAGCATTTTTTTATTTGCTAATAACTTTGGCGTTAGTTGATGAATCTTTGCGAAATTCTCCAAATAAAAAGTCTATCCAGGTCAGCTCCTATCCTGAAAGTGTGGGGGTGATTCGTCAAGGGGGTGCTGAGAAAAAAGGGGGGTCCCAAAACGCGTTTTTCCCCATGTTAATTTCCATAGGAAATTTTGTGACGAGCTACAGCCCGAACTGCTAAACGGAATTACCCCAAATTTGGCAGAAAGGTAGAGCTTGGTTCAGAAAGCAAACTTTTTTAAATGGTGTAAATCCGTTCAGTAGTTTTTGAGAAATTCAAAAAATAAGAGTCAAAAAATCAATTTCCCATAGGAAAATTTGTGCAAGGCTACAGCTGAAACTACTGAACGGAATTACTCCAAATTTGGCACAAAGGTAGTGCGTGGGTCAGAAAGCGACCTTTTTTTAAATGGTGTAAATCCGTGCAGTAGTTGCTGAGAAATTAGAAAAATAAAAGTTTCGATATCTGGGCGGAGCCTAAGTCCAGTGCACGAGCTTCACTGTGATTGGCTGCCAACACTTCAAACCAGGAAGTGTTGGCAGCCATCTTGTGGCTCAGTAGAAGCGAGTCGCTAGAAAACAGAGAAACAAAGGTAGAAAAGAAGAGAAGGGGGCAGGGTAGAAACAACCTGACCCCCTAGGCCTGCTCAGAGAGTCCCAGAAGGACCCCTAGGGCCCCAAATTTTTTTTTTTTAAATCGGCGCAATTTGCGCTGGGGACGCGGGTTCCCGTATTTTATTTTAATGAGACCCCGGGGTGGGCTAGGTTCCGGGGGCATTTCTTAAAAAATAATAGTGGGGGCTCGCTGGGGCTGTGGGGGCTCGCTGGGGTCCCCGCAGTCTCGGGGCTTCACTCATGTTGGGAGGGGGTTTGCGCGGCCCCCTGGAGCCCTCCATCTGCTTATAACTTTTGCGTCGTTTGACGATTCTTTACGAAATTTTTCAAAAAGTTTCTCTTTTTTGATCAGCTCCTATCTTGAAAGTTTAGGCGTGATTGGTCAAGGGGGGGCTGAGAAAAAAGGGGGGTGTCAAACATATTTTCTCAATGCATTTTCCATAGGAAACGTTAGACAAGGCTACAGGTCAAACTGCTGAACGGAATTACACCAAATTTGGCAGGGAGGAAGGTCTTGGTCTAGAAAGCGCAGTTTTGTAGAAACGGTGTAAATCTGTTCAGTAGTTTTTGAGATATTAAAGGGAAAAAATATATATATATATCTGGTCGGTGCCTAACTCCCGAGCACGAGCTTGCCTCTTATTGGCTGCTAACACTTCAAAGCAGGAAGTGTCCTCTGATTGGCTGCTAACACTTCAAACCAGGCACTGTTAGCAGCCATCTTGTGCCTCGCATCGAGTGAAAATATAAAGGAAAGGTTCCGGGGCAATTTAATATAGCGGAGCTCTGTGTAATGATGATTTGGACACAGTGAAGGTTTAAGATTTATTAACAATAAAGGAGAAACAGGTGAGCGACAGGCAGCACGACTTCCACTCCAGGACACCAGTAGGAAGAGAACCCTTTCACACTCCCTGTGCCCAACATGACCACTTCGCAGCTATGCCTTTAGAAGCCAGTCCGTCGGCTCGCAGCTGTCTACCTTTGCGAGCTAGTACGCTGCTGTGCCTCTACCTCTGTGAGCTACTACGCTGCTGTTCCTTTGGGAGCGGACGGCTCGTAGTTCTGCCTCTGTGAGTCAAGCGGATGGGCCGCCGTTGTCTCTCTGCGAGCCTGGGTACGAACTGTTCATAAGTGACACTATATGAGCATTGAAAAGCCATTTTGTGATGCAGTCCGTCAGCTGGCATCTGTCTGAGGCATTTCTGAAAACATACCGGAGCTCTTTCTGTGAGAGATAGCCCTTTCACGCTGCATCTCCCCACATTAGCAGGTAACGCACCCTCTTCCCACATCACCAGCATACCCCCAACAACCTTCTTGGGCCCGGAAGTGTCCCTCTACGAACTATTAATAAAAAGATGCTTGTGAGGTTGGAGAAATAAGAATCTTAGGGGCTCATTACGATGGCGGGCGGAAGCACAACCGCCGTGCTGGCGGATGCAAAAACCACCAGTTACCGCCGGCACGCAGCAGTCCACACGCCCGTCCAATTACGATGCGTAAAGTAGGCCAAACACCGCCGGCAAGCCAGCAACACCGTCCGCCATCAAAGTGCGCCCGTACACGTAGCGGCGCAGCCTAACTGACACACACCATCCGACGAAACACGTCCCGCCCGGCGTATAAATTACGATGCCGCAAACAAACGGCTCCCACGGCTAAGAGACACCGCACGACGAAACCGAAGCGGTAACACGGACGCAGAGCACGGACAACGAAGAAGCGGCATCCCCGAGCATGAATCCAGCACTGCAGGCCCTCCCCATGCTTCTGCTGATGCACCACCAAGGACGCAACGTACCGCGGAGACGCAGGTAGGCACACACACAACAAGTGCATGCAAACAGCGCACACAGTGCAAGGGCGGAAAAAGCGGACAACCCCCACCAGCGCGTGTACACTACACATCCACCATCGCATCCACATATGACACACAGGCCAAATCCTAACATCGCGGAACACATGTGTACACACCACCTGGGACTAGGAACCAACCACCCCGTCACGGCCACAAAGCGCCGATGACGCCGCCACACATGCGCACAACGCAGAGGTCAACCGCAGCGCCATGCATGCGTCGCACACAGACACAGGGACACAACCAAGCAGCACACACATCAGCCCCACCCCGAACGCACATGACACGTGACAGGCCTGCCACAGACATGTCCCCAACGCCCAAATCACGGACAACACCCAACGCCACACAACCGACGCACACATGTCAGTGAAGTCACGCAACAGCAGGACACACCCCAGTGTAACAAACATGGCGTAGCACACAGCGGCGGCAACACCAACTAGGAGAAGCAGGGCCCCTTCGGGAAGAGGAACGCCAGTACCACACTGAAACACCCATACCACCCTGCACATATGAACAAGACATATAAAACGGAACACCAAAGAGCACGGGGACCGACAACAGGTGGCCCAAGAATAACATTCACACACAAGGCCCAACGCAGAGCGGAAAGGCAGCCTGCCGCCCACACAAGGGAGAGCAGACAGCACTGAATGACCTTCCATTCCAACACCGAAACCACAGCCCTACGACAGAAGCCGGTGAATACAGCCATTGTCCAAGAATAGACCAACACAGGCATGCCGAGGAGACCGACCACAGGGCAGATAGCGCATATCACAGAAGCACACAACGGACGGGGAAGAAAGAAGAAAACACTCCCCCATGTCGGCCACATGCAAGTTAATTGGAAGGAGTCACACAGCACTGACCTTGAACTGTCTGAGAAGCATGTGGGAAGAGGGCCCGTGTCCTCCAAACAAGCAAACAGAACACAAGTCCTGTCTCCCTACGACTACACAGAGCTCACAGCAACCTCGGAGCGTGCACATTGCAGACTGCACACACAGCCGGAGCACGCCACCACAACGCACCGCTGCGAAATGGCAACCGCAACACACCTACCCAACTACGACGAACAGCTCAAGCTGTACAAAACCAACCTGTTCCATACATTGGGATGCGATCTCCTGTCCCTGCTGAACGTAAGTTACCGACTGACTTACCGCATCACATTGTTCAGCTGCGTCATGCCCGTCTTCTACTGTCGGAGGTGTACCTACCAGCATCCCGTCGAGATATGCCTCTCCAACCCGGCATGTCTGAAGGCGGACCTGCTACCACTACTCCTCCCTCTGGACGCACACGACAGGGCCTGCTCTGCCTATGGGGGCATGGCGTATGTGGCCAACATCGCACCCGCACTGAAATGGGACCACTGTGCCTCCACACGACGGATCATCGAGAACAGCTACATCGAATGTCACCCAGCATGCCCCATCATGGTCCTCCAAGGGACAACTTACGAACAACACCTTGACAGCCACCATCCGCTACATTGGCTGGCAAACATGTACACCACCAATGACATGGAAGCCCTGCTGGACGGCATCGCATACCTGACAACCTGTCAATTCGTCGGACCACAACGCAGGTTCCCCGAGTGACCTATGATGTCCAACCCCGCACCCATGCTTAGCTTCCGCACGGACTGGCCAGTCACCACCACAACAGCCATACCAAACGACCGGCAACTGTAACCACACCATCAACGACATCGCCATGACATCGGATATGACCGGGACATGCACACTGTTCCCCATCACATCCAGGAACACCGCATGCATCGTGGGAGGCAGTGGCATGGGCTCTGTGTATCGCACCCACATGGACGGAACTGCACGAACCACCAGGACACGACATGGATCCAGCGCCCATGGACACACACACCGCTCAGTGGACATGAATAGGTCGCCTGGAGTCTGTGGGTGCTGCACCCTCCCACCCCCGCCCCGGGAATCCCATACCAGGACCTTTGCATGGACGACAAGTGCATACAACAACAACACGACCCCAGTGACTGTGACATGTCCAGTAACCACCACAGTGCAACAACAAGTGGCACGCCGCTGCATGCACGCAAGCACATGCCCTGATGTCATCTCACATGCACGCATGCATGAGGAACAACCGCAGCAAACCTGTCACATGGAACTGAGATGGACTGTGCCCATGATGCCAAGCGGTCTGGTAGGCTACATGTATACCGTCTGTGTCAAAGTCCGCAGCTCCGCAGCTATACGTAAATGTACATTAGCACAGCCTTGGCCAAGCAGATGTAACCCCACACCCTATCCCATTTGTTATCATGCTCAGTATATCCTCAACATGTATTCCGCTGCCAGTAGTGTCCACTATACTGCATCACAGAGGACAGAAGACTCAATATAATGTTTGAAACCAGAACTGTCTCCGCTGACTCATTTCACAAGTACGAATGAGAGAGGATGAGAGTATGTGAAGTACACGGCAGTCGTGACATGACCATGTAGTCCACTGGTATTGGATGTCAACGCAAATGAGTAGCACTACTGTGGAAGACACACATGTGTCGTGTGAAGTCGTATGGACGCAGTGCTCAGGTGGGTGGGTGCGACGGGTAGATGCGCACATGCCAAGTTGGAGCACGCCGTGTTGGGAGGGGTCATGAACAGTACACCACCGCTTCCCTGGGCATTGTGAGAGGACACCTGTCGGGAGGGAGTGAACACGTGTGTGCACAGCAGCCGGGCACACGTACAAAGCGGTACCAGGCGCACCTCAGCCCACCCTCTGTGGACAAGCTGGATCCTGTTGTGCGCCCGCCATGCCCCTTGACAAGGCACACACAGCCCCAGTCGACCAGGTGTAACCCCAACATAGTCAATCCGCACAGGCGATACAGGGCACGGGATGGCAGTGGAGCATGGTGTGTGAGAGGTCTCCTCGCGCTCCTCCTGGTCATATCACGCAGGCAATAGAACCTCAACGTCTAGCATGGCACAAGTCACATGGAAGTGTAGGGGGACGCACCACAGCACGAGCAGCACTGACGTCACGGGAGGTGGCTCGCACCATCCCATCCATTGCCCATCATACCAACCACGCCACATGCCATTGCGACTAAGTGCAAGCGCGTGCGCCACCACCCCCGAGCCCTCCCCAGAGAGGCCAAAGAGTGAATGTGTGGGCCATCAGCCGCAGACGGACGCGGCCTGGCCGCAAGGGCAGCCACAGCCACTGGGTGTCGCAGGTGGCGGATCCGGAAGGCGAAGACTGTGATGCATAGTCCATGCAGGCCGGGTCTCCATTTGGGGCACCACGCAGGTGGACGGCGTCCCGCCACACATCATACCCTGAGACAGCCCACTCGTGCAACTGGACCCACACATACACTCCTTGCCCTCTCTGGTGCGAGCTTGGGGCTGCCTGTGCAGGCGCTAGCCTCGCAGGTGAGCATGCATATTGGGGGAGCGAGGGGAGGACATGAGGGCTGGGGCGAAGATGACTGTATCACTGTCAGTAAGTACAAGGGATGACCCAGATGTGGAAAGGAAGAGACGTGTCCCGTGTGTACTGCAACTAGTCGCCAATCCAACTACCCCCCATGTCCGGAATGTAAGCCCGCACCTAGGCCCGCCCATCCGCCACATCGAACATACCACCAGCACGACAACCTTCCCATTCGAAACACTGACTGGGGGTGGCGACCAGTGTACAATCATGTGTAGCCTACCCACGCGTACATGTGGGCCCTCCATGATCCATGTCACCTGCGGCAAAGTCATGACATGCGCAATGAGGGAAGTGAGGAGAGCTGTCCGCCCCACGCGCAGAAGGTGCATCAGCTCCACAGACCCAGCAGCGAGTCCAGCAGGGGTCACATGTGCAGGGGCAGCTGTGCCTGGTGTGAAGGCACATGCATATAGACAGCACATCGACCAATGTGTAGTCTGCCCACATCTACAGTCCATCATCATGCGGACATAGGAATTGAACACAGGGCAACACATCTTCAGTTGGTGCACCCACCGTGACCAACAATGCGCAATCATCGACGTACCCGCCCTGTGCATGGCCCCCCACCCAACGGAGGCACATCCAGTGCCACCATCCCACACACACAAGCCTTCCACGGAACATGCTGTGTCCAATGGTCAGTACAGAGTCAGCGCCCATCTGGTGGATCCTGAACAGGAGACACATGCACACACATGCCAGCTCCCACTATGTACGTCTGCCACCTGGCACGTGCAATGTAACCTCTCACCTGTGACGTGTGACTGCAAGCACACAGCCGTCTTGGCATGGGGCTGTCAATGTGGACACCTGTCAATGTTTCGGGAGGTGTGATCCGTACAGTGCTGTACATAGGGTGCAGTGCTGACACCTACTACTGTCTCATATCCCCTCGTGCCACAGGTCCCACTTGTTTTGGCCACTCAGCCCGTGCCCACATCGTCGTTGTCGTGTGCCATACTCATCCAGCCGCGGAAGCAGTTCCATGCTCAGCAGACATTCATGTTGCCGTGGCGTTGCCGCTTGACGGATATGCAGTCAGTCCCCATCAGCACGCCCCGCAAGTCATTGGGGCCTAGATCCCCATGTGCATGCACATGGCAGTGGTATGTCTCACTAGCCATTGCCATTGTTGGGAGACCTGTGTAAGTGTATTGTGGCCGTGCCGTCCCAGCTTGACAGCTGGGCTGTGGCTCATGTGCTTGCTCAGTCATGTCAGTGATGTGTATGCGAAATTGCTATGTGTCGTGTTGCTTTGACATGTGTCCTCTGCCATTGTCCCTAGGCGGAGACCGAACATTGACCGCCCATACCAATTGCTGGCGGACATGGACGATACAGAGGTTATTAGGAAGTTTCGGCTGGACAGGCCAACCCTGCATCGACTGTGTGCCATGTTAGAACCCCATCTCCGTCCCCGCAGGGTGTATCCGACTGCTGTCACCCCCACGGCTAAGGTGATGGCCGCCATGCATTTCTTCGCCACTGGGTCATTCCAGCACACAGTGGGCATTGGAGGAGGGATGTCCCAGCCCATGTTCAGCAAGGTGCTGAGGGATGTACTGGCAGCCATGATGCTGTACCGAAACAGGGACATCCGCTACCCCAGGGCTCGTGAATTGGCGGCAGTGAAGGGTGCATTCTATGCCCTTGGCAGAATCCCACACGTCGTTGGAGCCATTGACTGCACACATGTCGGCCTTGTTCCACCACAGGCCACTGAGCACCTGTACCGCAACAGGAAGCACACGCACTCCCTGAATGTGCAAGTGGTGTGCCTTGTGGACATGGTGATCACCCACGTGTGTGCAAAGTTCCCAGGCTCGGCCCATGACGCACACATAATGCGCAACAGCATCTTGCCACGACTGATGTCCAATATGCAACAGGATCGTGCCTGTATTGTCGGTGAGTATGTGGAGTGGTGTAGCGTGCTGGTTGTGCGATGCTGTCCCCTGTCCAGTTGGAATTGCAACGGTTCTCTGTGTCCCTCACACCCAGGTGACTCTGCGTATCCGAATGGGGCATGGCTGCTCAGTCCATTGAGGAATCCTCGCACCCCAGCAGACGATCGCTACAATGAGGCACATGGGAGGACCAGACGTGTGGTCGAGCGTACCTTTGGCCTCCTCAAGTCCAGGTTCAGGTGCCTGGACCGCACCGGGGTGCGCTGGCGTACTCCCCACAGAAGGTGTGCCAGATAGTGGTGGCGTGCTGCATGCTGCACAATCTGGCCATTCGGAAGCAGATCCCCCTCATCGTGGATGACGGAGATCAACCAGGGCCCCAGCCCGCAGACCAGGACAGCTCGAGTGAGGAGGACAGCGGAGAGGAGGAAGCTGGTAATGTGCGGCAGCAGCTCATCGCCCGCTACTTCACTTGACGGTGAGTGTCCATGTACGACGGCTGATGTGGCTGTATCTGTGCAGGTGTGTGTGTGCTGTGTCAGGGTGGCCGTTTGTTCACTGCGTGCTGTGTGTCAACACTCCATGGCCAGGGTAGTATGCCACTGTTGGTGGCTGTGGCATTGTGCCCTATTGCTCTGTGCGATGTGTGTACATTGCTTGTAGTTGTTGACATGTACTGTGTGATGGGTGTGTGACACACTCATTGAATGTGCTCCTGTTCTGTCTCCCACCCCTAGGTCCCTACAGGCCCTCCGGATTCAATTGCCATGCCACGCATCAGGTGCCTTTCCGCCCAAGGTGGCCGTTGTATTCCGTACAAATAAAACACAGGGCACAAACAGCAGTTGGTGAAAAAGGTGCATTTATTACGAATCTGTGACATGTGATTGTGTGTAAGGTGATGACAAAAGTGGTGCGTGCAGTGACAATGAGCTGTCGGTCATGGCTGCGTGATGATCAGGGTGTACCCACTGGTTCTATGTCCATAGTCCAACACACACATGCCATCCAGATGGCTGTGTGGAGTGGGATCGTAGTCCAAGTCAATGCAGTGGCTGGTCAAGGAAGGCTGGCGGAAGGCTGGCTGGCTGCCTCACTTGCGTTTGGAGCGTGCGAAGTCCTCCCGGGAGATCTGTTTCCACTTCGGACGGCCCCTTCCACGTTTGCGAGGGGGTGCCTGCTTGCGACATGCTGGTGGTTGAGGTGTGCTCACTGGCTGTGGACGCAGGGGAACTGGACACTGCTGCTCCACCCTGCGCCCTGGCAGGTGGTGGCGGAGGTGGAGCTGCTGTCCCTGGCTGTGACCTCACCGCCACCACCAGCTGTCCCATGAGGTCCACGATTTGGCCCATACGGGCGTCCATGGACCTCAGCACCCCCAGCACCTCACGCGTGTCTGAAGCAGACCGGACCCATTGTCCTTGGGCCTCTTCATAGGCCCCAAGGACTCTGGCCATTTGAGGCAGGGCATGGCTCCCAGGGGAGGCTGGCGTTTCCCTGACCCTGCTCCTCCTACCAGTCCTGCTGCCACCGGCCTGCCCACTAGCCACATTGCTCACCACGGTCCTCGCTGTGGCTCCCAGGGTGGATCCAGTCGGCCGGGCCACCACCTGCGCTGGGGCTGGTGCCAGCGAAGACGTGGCGGTGGTGGCGGCGGTGGTGGTCGGTGCGGCGATGGTGGCGGTTGCGGCAGTGGTAGTGGCCACAATGACCGTGGGTGTGGCCGCAACGACAGTGGCAGCAGGGGGCTGGGAATGTTCAGCAGCCCTGGATGATGGGTTGGTGGGTAGGAGGGGTCCTGGGGAGCGGCTGGGCCCTGCCACACCAGATGGGCCTGCTTGGTGGTCCGTGTCCGAAGAGGAGGACAGATCCTCCAGATCCGTGTGTCCTCGTTGGGGGCTTGTAGGCTGGCTGTGCTGGCTGCTGGCTCCATCCCCAGCATCCAGCAGTTCGTCACCTGTGGAGAGAATGAGATTTGTTATTGTGTTGCACCTGGCGAAGTATGTATTTGTCGTCTGACATTGACAGTTCGTGCAATCTCGTACATGGGTTTCCCGGAGGCGTGTGTGTGGCTGTAGCATCTGTAGTTGTGTGTGCTTGGCAATGGGACTGTGTGCTGTGCACATGTGGCATGGGACGGATTGGCCATGCCGATGGGTGTGTTGCTGTGCCCCTACTTATTGTGACTCTGGTGTATGCGGGCTCCTGGCCCATCCTGGGTCTGGTTTGTACTTTGCTTTTGGTGTTCAGATGGGACGCTTAGGAACGCATATGGCAACATGGGGGCCATGCCCCAGATTCGCATTTGGGAGGGGATATGCTTTTGGGGTTCAAATGGAACGCTTAGGAACGCATATGGCAACATGGGGGCCATGCCCCAGATTCGCATTTGGGAGGGGATATGCTTTTGGGGTACATGCTGTGAGCCATGGGTGCCGAACGTGACATGTGTTGTGGCAGCATGACAGTGCATGGTTTGAGGTGTGTGCATGCTTGACATGGCCTGCATATTTGCTGTCTGTTGTGATTACTGGACATGGCATTGGACGCATCGTTATGAGTGAGTGATAGTTGTGTGCCAGCCAACGTATTGCAGTTGTCCCATCTCCTTGGTGTGCGTGCTGCCCTGTGCCATGTGCATCACTGCAGTGCTCGGGGGGTGTGGCCCATGTTGTGTGTTGTTGCTCACAGTGTGTTGTGCGCTTAATTGACTTCTGGCACATGGTTGGTCATGGGCATGTATCTTAGCGTGACTGCTGTATGTGTGGCAGCTGTGCGGATGACATGCCTTTCATGAGACTGGGGCTGACGGATGGGATGGATGGTGTGTTGTATGTGCATGGTGTGTCTGTGAGTTTGATGGGTTCAGTGGTGTTCGTGTGCATTTATGTTGTTCCGCTCTGTTGCGTCTAGTGTTGTTTGTCTTACATAGGCGTAGTTGTGGGGTGTGTGGTTGACAGGCAGTAGGGGCTACATGGACAGGACTTCAATGGTGTTTCGGTTGTGTGTGATGAGTTGCACAGTGGCTGCCGTGTGGGACTATATTCAGTGTGGCTTGTGCATGCAGACGTGGCTCCTTGGGTGTTGCTATGTCTGTGATGGGTCATGTGGGGTGTGAGTCTGTTGTTCATGTCCGTGTGCACATTGTTCACTTGTTCGTGACGGTGGGCGGTGCTGCGTGTTCGTCTGCTACGTGACATGCCCCATGTGTTGGTCGTGTTATGGTCCTCATGCCTCCAGTAATCCAGCCCTGTCCAGTTTCCCACCTGCAAGTTGTTCGTGCGTGCACTGTACTGGATGCCACATGGCTCTAAGCGGGGGGTGCTCCATGTTGCAGGTCTGTGGGGGTGGGGGGGTGTTGTGGGTCGTGGGGGTGGCTGGACACCCACTGACACCGATTGCTGTGGACCGTGATGTCTGCCTTTCGGCTGTCGTTGTGCACTGCGGTGGCTGACACGTGGCTGTGGGGTGTGGGGGATGCTCCTCCTTGCTGTGCTGTGGGACTGGGGCCTGGTGTGTGTTGTACTTGGGCTGTCCACCCTCCCACCCACTGCACTTTGTGTTCCTGCCACTTACCTGTTACTTGTCGGTTAGTGCAGCTGTGGCGGACACATGGGTGTGGTGGGTGCTCGTTGTGGCGCTTCTGGCATATTTGGGGACCTGTTGGTGGTTACGTGGCTGGCTGAGTGTACACATGTCCCCACGCATCTTACAGTTGTTTGGTTTGGGCTGTGTGTGGTGGTGTCTGTTGCATGTATGTGTGATGTGTTGTGTATTGTGTGCTGGACATGGGGGTGTTTGTCCCTGGGAGCTGTGGCATGGTAGTTGCGCATGTGAGTACATAGCGGTGTGCTGGTATACATTAGTTTGTACTTACCAGCCTCCACTCCCCCTGCTAATCCGGCGAGGATCTCCGGATGTATTACGACTCGCACCTTCTCCTCCCACGCTTTGAAGGTCTTAAAGAGCGCGGGATTCCCTCCGCCAGTGACGGCAGCCAGCTCTCTGTTTTTGCCCTCCTTCTTCTTGACCAGGCTCTTTACGTCATTCCAACGTTTGTTAATTTCTACTCTGTTCCTGGGCAGGGTCCCGACTGCATTGACCTGGTCTACGATCCGGTTCCACATTCTGTTTCTGGTGGCTAGTGGTGTGTGCTGGACCATGTTCCCATAGATTTGTGGGTACACCTTGATGATCTCATCGACCATGACCGTCAGCTCCATGGGCGTGAACTTGGGCATTCTTTGTGGTGCCATGGTGTTTGTGGTGCTGGTGCGGTGTGTGTTGTGTAATGTGCAGGGGGTTTGTGGTGCCGGTGTTTGGTGGTGGTGGTGGTGGTGGTGGTGTTTGGTGGTGGTGGTGGTGGTGGTGGTGGTTGTGATGTGTGCGTTTCTGTGGTGTGCTGCTGTCCTTGCTGTGTCACTGTGTCCTCTCCTCTCCTCTCTGGTTTGCAATGTAGCAAGGGGTTGTGGTCTGTGGGAGTGCTGCTTTTGTACTCACCTATGTGGGTGTGTCCTCATGGTCTGTTGTTTTCAGGTGTGTTGTGTCTGGGGTTCTGGCCTTTGTATTTTTTGTTTGTCCGGGGGGTGTTTTCGGGATGTGTACTGTGCTTGTGTATTTGTGCGTGCCTTGCTGTGTGGACTTGTTGGCCATGTTGTGTGCTATTGGTTTTGTGTGCGGATGGTTTCTGTGCAGGTACGTTGGCGCCATGGCTTCTGCCGTGTCGATTCTCATCGGCGTTGTTTGCGCTGGCGGGCGGTATATTTGTGGTTTTTCCGCGCTCATGTCGGTGCGATCGTAATTTCACGTGCGGTGTGTCGGCCGTGAGGGCGGGCGGTTTTGTGTTGTCGTGCGTGTTTCCGTCCGTGGCGGGCGGTTTGACTCCGACTCGGACGTTGGCGGGCGGTATTTTGTGTGCTTTTTCCGCCGATGGCGGTTTTCGGTTTGTGTAATCGTAATGGCGTGGTCGGTGTTCAGGCGGTGTGTGCGGGCGGATTTTTGCCGCTTCCATGCCTGGCGGATTTATTTACGCCGGGTATCGTAATGGGCCCCTAAGTATGGTAATTTTGTAATTAATTTTAGCTGTGTGTTGTGGTGTTTATAGGTATAAATGGTGGGAATGATGGGAAGTAATTTATTTTTTATTGATGAATTATTAATTATTTGTTAATTATTTTAGATTAGTTGATTAGTAATAATTAATTGTAATTGTGTAAATAATTTTAGGTGTGTGTTGTGGCTATTATAGTGTTAAAGAATGTGTATTCAATGAATGGTTATTATCTTTTTTTAATTATAATATATTTCAAATTTATTATTAATTATGTTAATTATGGAAATACATTTTAAGAAAAATGTTGATGTCTTTTTTTATTGGTGTGCCGTTATAGGGTAGGAAATAAAATAAATACATTTATGTTTTAAATAATTTGTTTGTGAATATTTGTTTCTTTTAAATAAATATTGTTTATAAATGTATTTACTATTTTTTTAATATCATATTTGTAGGTTTTTATTATATGTAATTAACATTATAATATGTGTTCTTTTTATATGTTTAATATATTTAATGGTATATTTTTAAAATATTGTTTATTCATTTTTAAGAATATACATATTTTTTTAATTGTTGAAATATTATTAGTAATTTTTGTTTTTCTGCTAACCAATACTTTCCCTACTGTTGCACTCACTGGAGTGGGAATAGTAATTTTTACCCTTCCGCTATCCAGCACTTTCCCTACTGTTTCACTCACTGGCGTGGGAATAGTAATTTTTACCCCTCCGCTATCCAATATTTTCCCTACTGTTGCACTCACTGGAGTGGGAATAGTAAATTTTTCCCTCCGCTATCCAATACCTTTCCTACTGTTGCACTCACTGGAGTGGGAATAGTAAGTTTTACCCCTCCGCTATCCAATACTTTCCCTACTGTTGCACTCTTTGAAGTGGGAATAGTAATTTTACCTTTCCGCTATCCAGCAGTTTCCCTACTTTTGCACTCACTAGAGTGGGAATAGTAATTTTTACTCTTCCTCTATCCAGCACTTTCCCTACTGTTGCACTCACTGGAGTGGTATTAGTAATTTTTACCCCTCCGCTATCCAATATGTTCCCTACTGTTGCACTCACTGGAGTGGGAATAGTAATTTTTACCCTCAGCTATCCAATACTTTTCCTTCTGTTGCACTCACTGGAGTGGGAATAGTAATTTTTACCACTTCCCTATCCAGCACTTTCCCTACTGTTGCACTCACTGGAGTGGGAATAGTAATTTTTACCCCTCCGCTATCCAACATTTTCCCTACTGTATATTTATTGTGTTGCGAAATGTACTTTTTATTTTTGTTTTAATAGTTTAATGTTTTAATTAATTATAGGATTTTTTTTTTTTTAATTATTGATATATATATATATTTTATTTTTAAATAATTTAAAAGTCTAAAAATTATATGAAGATAATAGTTAATGAATTATTTTAAAGTAAATATATGTATATGTATAAATTATTATGTTTGTGTGTTTATATTTTTTAAATTAAGTTTATTTTTATATTTAGTTAAAATGTATATTAAATGTAAATTATGTTGTTGAAGATAATATTCATATTTTATATTTTTAATATATATTATTTTTTTGTTTATATTTTTAATTCAATATATTTTACATCTATTTTTTTAAGTTCGATATTTTTGATTCAATATTTTTGTACTTACCTATTTAAGTATAGGGAGTCAATATTTTTACTATCTATATTTTTACTTCGATATTTTTACTATCTATATTTTTACTATCGATATTCTATCAGTGAACCCTAAAGTGCAAGTGCAAAAACTGTGAGCAATGGAATAATATCCTTTATGTACTTGTGGTCATACATGTATGTTTCAGCGGAAATACCTGCATAGGAAATCTATTTCACTCAATATTATAGTACTGGTTTCTAAAGTGCAATTGCAAAAGATGTAAACCAGATTTAACTCTCAAAGTGCAAATGCAAAAATTATTTTGGTCATTTTTTCTAAAGTGCAAGTGCCTGAACTGTAAACAATGTGATTATATTCTTCCTAGTCTCAAGATCATGCTTATTAGTTTCAGCAAAATTACATCGTTGAGATAAAGTTATGATCTCAATGCCCAAGATGTATAACTCATATTTCTACATGGTACCCATTGACCGTTAAGTGCATATAAGTGCAAAAAGTGCATAATAATAAAAAATGTACAGAAGCAATATGTCACAAAATTAATGAAGATGCCACTATTTCCCAAAGAACATTCAACAATAAGGACAATTTCTCATAAATGTAAATATCAACCCATAATGATATATCAGCACAGTTATAAATACTGTGCTGATTGACTCATTTAATCTCAAATCCCAAACCTCTGAAAACTTGTGCACTAATGTAAGTAGGAATCCAATTTATACAAAGAACATAAAACAACCCATTATAAATGCACATGTAGTTGAGCATCAGTATTATGACCCCTTTGAGTCTCAGTTCCCAAGACAATTATGATTCGTGATTCTTATTTTCTTAACTCTTTCTCTTGATCTTCACCTCTTGGATGGGCATGTATATGTTTAGTTCCAGAATGTCTAAAGGTGTCAAGGGACTGATTATGATACCTCTCAAAATGACAAGCCATAGGGTAATTTTTATCTTTATTAGCAATTGCTTTCACATGTTAGAGTGTCCTGATTTTTAACTTATTAATTGTGCTTCCTACATATAGTTTGTTTCATCCACACTTCAGAACATAAATAATGTAATCTGTGTTGCAGGATATTCTATCATTAATTGTTATAGTTTGTCCCTCAAATGTCTGATAATCCTTGCAATTTACTCCATACCTGGACGCTTTGCAGGAATCACATTTTCTAAAGCCTCTGGTGTTTACGGATTACCAATTATTTTGTTCTGTCGTGGAAAAATGGCTATATGTTAAAATATCTCCCAATGATCTTGCTTTTTTGGATGTTATTCTTGGGCCCATCTCTACAATATCTTTGAGGTGGTCATCTTTCTTTAAAATATGCCAATTCCTGATACTGAATTGTGCTGGATTGTATTCCAAAAATAGCCTCTTTTGCGAGTTATCTTTTTTATTCTTACTGTATCCTGTGAGTATAGCAACTTTTCTCTAGTTTTATCAGCTGCTCTCCTTTTTGCATCCTCTAGGACACCCCTGGGATAATCTCTCGTGCTGAAGCTTGTTATCTTACTAGCGATCTCTTTCTTATACAATTCATCAGTTGAGCAAATATTCCTAACTCTCAACATTCGACTGTAAGGAATGCTCCACTTCAATGTGCCTGGATGACCATAATTGGTGTGCAATAAAGAATTAGTTGCAGTGGGTTTCCTATGTATCACCATTGTTTATTGCTCATTAATCACAGTTAGTTCCACATCAAGGAAGTCACAATGAATTCGACTTTGCGTGCTCATCAATTGTAAATTAAAATTATTACAATTAAGCTTTTCCAAAAATATATCCAATTCTATTGCATTGCCTTCCCAGAGAATAAACAGATCATCTATAAAACGGGTCCATAGAGCAACCTTCTGAATGAATTTATCATTTTTATCGGCCCAGGCCACCTCCTTCTTGCACCACCCGATGAATACATTCACGTAGGTGGGGGCAAAAGAGGTGCCCATTACCGTTCCCTGCTGCTGCAAATAATATTTGCCATCAAATATAAAAATATTATGGGTAAGGCAGTACCTTAGCATCTCCAGTAGCATCCGAGTATGATCAAGCCAATCTATTGGTCGATTTCTCAGGAAATACTCAATTGTTCGGATTCCTTCATCATGACCAATGTAAGTATATATAATGATGTTACATCCAGTGTAACCATTATGTAATCCTGCTTCCATGGTATATGATTCAATTGTTTCAATCTGTTGAGTCACTTAGATATGATGGTAAGTTGACAACATATTATTGTAAAAACAAATCCAAATAGCATGAGCTATTCTCTAACAAGGATCCAATAGAACTCACAATAGGTGGATTTTGTATGTCTTATGTATCTTAACCTAAGAAGTGCCACGGGCCGATCTAATCGGCCCTGTGTTAAAAGCGAAGGTGCTCAGGCCGATCAGATCGGCCCAGGAGCTAACACTCATTTATGAGTAGTTTCTTTCCTGCTATACCTCTTGGCAATGAAAACTGGCCTCTAACGCCAATCTGGAACACCTCCCTGTTTCTTTACATAGCTGTAGTTGGCAGAATTCCGACCCACTCACAGAGATTTCCTCACTTAAACATAATGGAGAAATCTTGTTCTCGGGATGTAAATCAGCGTCTACTGAAAGCTGCACTGGCCCTTGTTTACCAGTAGAGGGCGCAGACAGCCGAGAGACATTGCTGTAATCTGCCGAAAGCCCCAGAGACAGTGCAGCAAGTGTGCGCGCTCGAGGTGTCCACCGCTGCTGGCCTTGATCTGAAAACAACAAGAAACCAGTGCAGGTATGGCTCACCAAATAGCACCAATGAATTAGGTACTGTGGCGAGTTTATCTCAAATTTATCAATCACTTGAATTGTAAAATGTTGAAGTGCCACGATCCGATCTAGTCAGCCCCAGCCTCCGGTTTACTCTTTCCCCATTATAGTATTCCTTGGTACATTACACAATTATCGAGCTTTTGAAAAAAAAGGAAAGGAGTTTTAAATCGACATAATCTGTGTTATGTTCCAGGCAGATGAGGTACGTACCAGGTGACAGCCTGGAGAAAGTTAGAGAGACGATACACGACCGGCTGCAAAGGAGGCAAGGTTACACCATAATAAATGTAAAAAAAGTTTCCTTATTTTGCAATATCTGCATGCTGTTTTTAGATGCCCATCGTTATGCTACAATACTTTGCAAAAGCTATGACGGTAAATAACTGGGCCTGTAACAGGCATTCACACAATCGAGGAAGCAATGAAGGAGGCTGGTTGGCTTTTAGCACGTGTTTTACTTATCTGAAGGACTCCGCTGCTGTGAATGATCCGTGACTAGTGTGTATCTCACATACCCTCAGGAAAGAAAATTGCTGTCAGCTACCCTTTAAAAAAAAACATAAATGGCAGCATGCACTTTGTAAAGGAACTACAGGCAGGGGTGGAGAGGGTGGGTGGGGACAACAACATGATCTGCTTTTTTAAACTTATTGTTTAATATGGCGCGAACTGTACCCGAATGGATTGGTGCGCTTTACATGAGCACCAGTTACATTACGCTTGCACACATTCATTTTTTGGTAGGCACTGGGAAATTGTGATTAGTCCAGGAGCCAACGCCGAGACTCGAATCCCAGCTCCAAAGTCGGCAGAGAGGTAAGCAAAATGCAAGAAATGAAATTGCTGGTATGGCAACAAAAACATGTTGATGTAGATTTAATTTCTTGTACTTCGTCACTGCGCTTACCTCTCTGCTGACTTTGGAGCTCTAACCCCAGCATTATTCACGTTATTATGTTGAAAGTAAAGACTTTCAAATTGTACTTCACAAACCAAAATATGTAAAATGGGGCACTTGAAAATATCAGTGAACATATTTTCTGTATATTCTTCAGCTCACCTGGTCGGGTGGGGTGAGTCTTTTCTCTACGTTTTAAGGCATGGGCAAAGTGGGCTCTGGCCCAGGGCCCCAGCCTTTCAGGGGCCCCCGTGATAGAGCCAGCTCTGTTCTGTAGAGTCTTGCCCCAAAGACCTTGAATAGTATTTAAACAGATGGTTTTAAATACCGTTTTCTTTACATTTATTTTTAGTGTGTGTAATTTGTGAGAAATATTACAGACATTTTGAAAAAAATGTGTTTATGTTTCAAGCAACATCCATCCAAAAAGTTTCTTTTAGATCAAAGCAGGACCTCACATATGAGAAATGCGAGGTTGTCACAGAGATTATTTGCAGTAATATTAGCGAGCTGCTGCTGTGTTACAATTTTGAAAACGCGTCACTATTCAGTCATATTAAATGTAAACACATTTAAAATTTGCACCATTGTGCCTGTGCACTGCCAGTGGCCTGGCCAAAGAGGGCATGAAAGGGCTGAAATTGGGTCATAAATTCAAAGCTGTTCTGATCAGAGGCCCCCATAATATGATTGGCTCAGGGCCCCAAAAATCCTTAAGATGTCCCTGACCTAATTTTCTGTAAGAACAGCTCAACGAAATTTCGTAGCATTTTCCTTCAAAAACATTGCAGGTGTATTTGTAACGTGCAATTTTTTCAATATGTGTGTTTGCTGGGCTGGCCAGTTCAGCCCATAATCTGAAAATCGGCGTCAGCTAAGTGTGTACCAACCAGAAGCATGTGTCTGAGTAAAAAAAAGCTGCTTTCATAAAATGAACAATTATACAAGAAATGTGCAGAGAGAGGCTGGGACTGAGGGGCAATAATAAATGGTTGCACGTTTGTACGTGTGACTATGGCTGCAAATGTGATTTTGGAACAAATTGGCAGCTTGCAGTCAGACGACAACTCCGAGCACCGGCTCGGGGTGGGGATGCATAAACTCTTTAGCTTTATGCAGCTATTGGCTACTGAAGTCTGCCCTGCAAGTGGTGTAAGTCCCAGAGACAGTGCAGCATGTGGTCTCAGCAGATCATGACTTTTGCTCACTTCCCACACACACCCTGCGTCTGTACTACTAGGCATTTATTGTGCTGTGGAAAGTTTTTCAAGCCACTGCAGTAGGCATGGGCCAGGTGAGCCGTTACCTTGGGCGCAGTGCCAGGCATCACCAAGGGATGTCACACACCAAAGGTAAGGTGAGCGCAACGTCAGAGAGGATGGGTCTGAAGTGGAGCAGCGACATTGCACCAGATGGTAGCTGTAAAGATAGGCACCCTGTATGCTAAGGTACGTACTTGTATGACTCCCACTGGGAAAGCCCCAGAGGCC
Organism: Calotriton arnoldi; assembly: GCA_963921515.1. Lineage (NCBI taxonomy): Eukaryota > Metazoa > Chordata > Amphibia > Caudata > Salamandridae > Calotriton > Calotriton arnoldi. The sequence continues at coordinate 161,904 of CAWUFW010004502.1, read as the reverse complement.
GAGAACACGCTCGTTTTTATTTTCTAAAATGTCTTAGTACCAGGCCACGCTTATATGGCTGGGTGTGGAGCATATGTGGCACAAAATGCAGTGGGAAATTGGTAGCCACCCATTTCCCAGCTGGTGCCTGTAGAAATGCCGTTCCCAGCAGGTCTGTCCTCTCAGGGGCACCACTCTAGGCCACTGCATGTACTATGGACTAGCCAAACCTTAAAGGCAGATCAGCAGCAGCGCTTGTCAGGTCTTCAGTACATTTCCACCAATATTCATAAAGAATTAAAGTGCTGCAGCAGGGTCCTACTACACCCTCCTCTCTCCAGAGAGTCTGTCACCTGAAACTGCCAGTGCTGAAGAACATCAGGCTTTTTAATCCATTTGGGTCTGAACAACACACACGCTCCTCCCTCTCCTCCTCTTTATGTACCTACAGTATGACCCCAGGGTGTGGTGGCCCCCCCTGTTCTAGAAGAACTGCTTTATGGAAGCTGCTTTATTATAAAGAGATGCAACTATCCCTCCTAGCAGAGTTGTTTTACATTATTTCAATACTGTCCAAAGGAGTTGTGAAAAGGTTTAGGTGAATATAAAGACTGGTGGTGGATGTAACATGATGTGCAGGCATAACAAAAAAAGATTCAGCTGCATAACATTTACATTTTTCTGATCTTTTTGGTATAGACATATTTATAAATATCAAGCTAGTGTGGTAGGAGCCCCCAGTTTGTTTCCTGGCTATTGTTAGTCTGGGCTCTCTGCTTCAAGAAAGCAGACTGATAGATCATGCCTATGTTCTGAGAGAGTGCCAGTGGCATGAGTGTCAGTGGAGAGGGCATCCCAATGCAGTTGGATTAATGGTCAGGGGGATCAGAACCTTGGCGGGACACATGATGCTTCCTTGACTGTGATAAAGTAAAGGCTGCCTCGGCATAAGTAGAGGTTGGGAACATGAAATGTAAGGAGTAGTGGCAGATTGGAGAGGGCTTTGCTATCCTGGCCCCAAAAACATGGTTAATACCTTGCATTGTGAAATGTTTTCCGGAAAGAACCAACCAGTCGATTGGAGTGGTTAGTGAACGATGAGGTAGGTTATATAATATGCATAATATGGCAAAATTGATAATTTTATTGAGGGAGTGATGTGTTTTGGGAAAGAGCTCACAGCAGGTGCTTGAAGCATTCTAATATTCCCCTAACATATTTTCTGCATCAGGTATAATGTATGGAGGGTGGGCGTTCCCCTGCAAAAACCTTGTAGAAGTGGCGTATATACCACTCCTACGACTTGACTGTGTAACAATCCTTACGCCTGCGTCAAGCAGGCGTATGGAGTGATGCAGGGCTTTTCACATGGGACTCGTGTAATGACACATTACTGGAGGTGCATTAGGTATCCGACACTCCAGCAATGCGTCATTATTGCGCCAAATAGTACGACAGGATTCCTGACGTATCTGTTTAGTCCTTGATACATGGAGCTCTGTAGTGTAAATACATCACATCCATAGTGTCGCAAGGATTTCGCAATTAAAAGTGACGCATTGCTGTTTTTAACCAGCGATGTGCCACTTTTCATAAATGAGGCATTGTGAGAGTATTTGAGTATTCAAATGTGTTGCTTTATATGTACTGATTGGTGATAGTTAGACTGTGTTGCTCTCTGTGGGTATGCATATGGATATTAGGTGTCTGTGATGTTGGTCATGTCTGAGGTAATCGTCTTTGTGCTTTTGGATGTATGAGGGTGCCTCTGGATGTTTGTATAGCTAACTGTGGCTGTGTGTCAGTTTTGATTCCGAAGAGGAAGTAGTACACTGTATATCGAGTGTGAGGAGGTGTCTGAGATCTTAGTGTCTTCAGGGCGATTGGGGTGCTATTTAGCTGTTTAAGGAGTGTGGTGGGAATGTTTATACCAGGCTGTTGGGTGTGATTGTTGGTGTTTGGAGGGAATTGTAAGAGTCTCTGAAATGTTATTTGCTGAAGCAGATTGAATGTTTGGCAGAGTAGTTTTGAGGATTCTTGGTGGTGTTGGTAGAGTGCCTGTGGATATTCTGAGGGTGATTGAGTGCTTGTTGAGGGTCTCTGGGTGCCTTGGGGATGTACACACGCAATGCAGGTTCTTGAGTGGCATTAGAAGGTTATGTGGGTACATTATGAGGATATCTAGGGAGCATTGTGGGTGTCCAGGGAAGTGTTAATGGTGCCTTGTTGCATTTTGAGTGTTAGGATTTTAGGGGACCTGGAGTCTTGGCTTATGAGGGTTATTTGTTTGAGCTTTTGAGGCACTCTCACTGTGCCTTCTTTCTGTATTCTGGCAGATTCTAGGAGGTGACCCGAGGTGCTGCCCACACTAGTGATGTGCATCAAAGGCTGACTTTGGCCTGGAAAGTTTTCAGATCTTCAGCGAGCTCTAACAAGTCTCTCACTATGGCCCTGCTTCCATCTTACACCAACCGCGGTCTTCAGGCGCTTCTCTACCCTGTGCTCCACACTGAGCAGCTCTCACTGTTTCCTTCCCACGGTCAGCTGAATCAGTGTCCTGGGGTGGAAGCAAATGGCAATGGCTTTAAGGTGCAAAGGCTCTACCACCTTCACGATTTCTGCTTGTAAGTCAGTGAATCAGTGCCCGAACACCTCTGCTGGCTGTGGGGACTCCTCTGACATGGCAATGGCCCTAATGGTGCTCGTGGCCCCTTCCTGGTGTACATGGGTCACAGATAATGATGGCTCTGATGTGTTGCGGGAGGTCATTCCACATCTTGGGTGCAATGTAGGAGATTGAGTGACCTCCTATTTTGCTTTAGCAGATACGGGGAATGTGTGCGTGTGAGGCAGAGCGTAGGTTTCTGGTGGGTTGGTGAAAGTGTATGCAGCTGTTCAGGTATTCTGGTCCTGCATTGTGTAGGGCATTGTATGTGTGCGTGAGAAGTTTGAACTGACTGCATTTGTGAATGGGGAGCGATTGCAGCTTCCTTAGGTGCGTGTGATGGGGGAGGTCGAGTATGAGTCTTGCAGCAGTGTCGTGGATGGTCTGGAGACTGTGTAGGAGTTGTTTGGAGATTCCGGCATAGAGAGTGTTGCCGTCGTACAGCTTGCTAGCGGTGAGTGCTTGTGTGACGGTCTTCCCATTCAGCCATAGTTATGTATGCACACAGACCTGGCAGGGAATTACTTTCTGTGCTGACAGCAGCTCAGTAGAGACTGCTGTCAGCCTGGCAAAGGCTTTTTTGCATGTACATTAAAAAGAGAGAATAGGACAGTCAGGTGGGGAGACTGAACCCCCCACCTCCCACAAGAAGGTAACAGACGGTTAACAGTAAAGACTGGCAGGACAAAAAACGTTTTTACATTTTTTAAAAATACTTGTGGTGCAAGGGAAGGTTGTTGCCAATGGTGGTGGGGTGCTAGGTACGATTCTCATGTTTATAGGGTGGGAAGAACGGCTAGAGTTTGGCGAAGGTAGACCGCAGAATACAAGGGAAATAAATGTGCAATCCACAGGATTGGGGTAGTGGTGCTATGTGTCAAACTCTCCCTCATGATTCATCTACTACTGTGCACCTGATCCATGGTCTCAACTATTCAGCATTAGAGAGACTTGGGGTTGTCAAACACCACATACAATTTTAGAGGGGTATCTGTCATTAAAGTCCAGTATTTAACTTTGGTTTTCCAATTGATATAAACAACTTGCTCTCCACTCTTATTGTCTATGATCCCACTTGAAGCCCCTTGGTGGAAAGGAACCCTGATATTGACATCGGCCAGTCTATACTGCTACTACTCAAATGCAACCCATCACAGCTTATGACAACACAAGGTGACTAGCAGGTATATTTTAATGCATGTCGGCGGTCCAAGTTTTAGGTCCAGTTTATGAGCTGAGGAAGGCCTGACTTGGTCCCGGCACTCGGGTTCTGTGACCCAAAAGCCTTACATAAGTGAGAGTTGTTACCAAGACACACTGGATCAGGTACTGTGATTGCAACATAGTTTTGCTCTTTGTAGGAGCTCAGCAGCAGATAAAGTAGCGTATACTGATAAAGGCCTTCCCTCCTCAAGATGTGTGTGTGCTGGGTTGGCCAGCTCAGTCCATAATCTGCACATTGTTGTTCGTTTGTTGAATCCTTAGTAAAAACTGATTGCATATCCATTTTAGAACTGCAAGCCTGATTTCATGAGAGCAACCACCATTTAAAACCATCTTAATCAATAATAAACGCTTGTATTTGTTACTCTGATCGCAATCGGGTTGTTATTTGCAGTACTTGCCTCAAATGGGAATACTGGCAGCTTGCATTCACAGGCAGCAGCATGAGCCCTGAGCACCGTTTGGGGGCGGGAAGTATAGACCCTTCAGCTTTTGCCTATTGGTTACTGTAGTCCTCCTTACAGTGGTGTAAGCCCCAGAGACAGTGCAGCACGTGACCTCGGCAGATCATGGCTTTTGCTCGGGTCCCACACACACCCTGCATTCTGTACTACCAGGTATTTATTGTACTGTTCATCCTTGCTACTTGAGTGTAAGTGTATAGCCTTTTCTTGATAATGTTATATTTCTTTTTCTTATGAATGTTTGGGAGCAATTTATGGGCTATCTGGCATGCGTTGATGCCTGATTATTGTGAGTGTGGGTGTCTGTTGGTATTCGTGTAGGTCTGTGTGTGTCTATGTATGTGTATATATATATTCACTAAAAAGCAAAGGTTAGAGGGACATTATAGTTAGGTTCAGTTTTACACACATATTACCATAGAAATTCAGCTGTTATAGTTAGAGTTATTTCAAGTAACTATAGCTAGTGCCCTAAGGTAACTAAAACTCGCACCCTTGCCATGCACAGTTTTCTCATCAATAATGCTACTGCAAATGTTACAGTAATATTATCAATGATGTCATACAAGAAGTCATGAGTGATGTAATATCTTATGAGGTCATGGGACTTCAGAATATATAAGCATAACATGAGCATGGGGGTGCATCAGTTGCATTGTAAATGTGTCTGAGTGTATTGTCAGTGTCTGGGAGAGAGGTGAGTTTGTGGGGGGTGATGAGTGACATGTAAGGCATTTGGGTTTTGTTTGATTTTACTGGAATGATTTCCAAGGATGTAACTTCTGCATTGCTCTGTGCTCATGATATGAAAAGCTGCTCCCCACCAGACTTAAAAGGGATCTACTGTGCTCCAAAGTAATGCGCTAGATGTCTTCTTTTATTTCAGTTAGTCCTTACACTCGAAGGTGCCTAATAGGGGTAGAGCCCCACATACCTCAACAACCACAGAAACTCCCACACACTTATCAGAAACCTCCACTCAGCCACACTCCTACTCGCACACACACCTGCATATACAGAAGCAGATCTGGCAGTCATGCCTTCTTCCTCCCTCATAAAGCCTGGAATGATCTGCCCCTGCACATCAGAGCCACCTCCTCAGTTCTTGAATTCCACAAGAAACTGAAGACCTGACTCTTCACCTAGCCCCTACTCTGGCCTAAACATTTCCTGCTTCAGCACCGGGATACTCTTCCGGAATAACATGACATAACAAGGATATCTGATATCCTCCATGGGCATCTGACTTTGTGCCCCCAGCTACATGGCTTGTTTGGTGAACCTGATGCAAGCATTGGTCTCTTGGTATCTTGTTGTATGTGAAATTGTCAGATGGGTTCTTAGTCTAGAGGGCAGGGTCCTGTTCTGTGACTATCTTTTGATCTTCTTTTGGATAAACAATGAGCTTAGCCTTGCATGACCTTACAGACAGTGCAGAGTAAATAGAACTGCTCTACTCAGCATAAGAAATAGCAGTCTAATTTAACAGAAAAGGATACAGAGAAGCATACTGTGTTGACTGACAAGTGGGTGGATAGAAACCAGGGGCAAGTCAGTCACATTTGATGTGGGGGTGAGAGAGGGTGCCCTATGTCTTTTGGGTAGTGATTTGATTGCCCTTGGTTAGCACTACATGGTTTTGATAATATCAACCATGTTCTGCATGAGAGTTTCTGATGGGATGCTTTGCCTCTGAAAGTGCTACTTACTATCCAGCTCTGCGTGGTAAGAGGGTGAGTATGAAACTAATGAATGGGTGTGATTTGGAGACATGTGACTAGTAGTACTTAATCATTAAATAATGTTTTTTCTTCATATGGTGGAAACTGTACTCACGAGAACACTTTGATGGTGTCTGTGATGAAGGTGAAGAAGATGAACAATCACGTCACGCTGACAAGACTGTTGGATGTTGCGAAAGAAACATCATTCAGGTAAGTCGGTGACTAGAAGGTATACCAAATCTGTGGGCCTCCTGTGAAGCATCTTGGTATACGCTCTAGGAATCCGGATCTAGTTCTTACTCTTTCAACAAGAGGAGCATAGGGTCAGGTTATAGACATACTCTTTTTTTCCTCCTAGGTGGACCATGAACTTTAACAATCGTCAGCTACACATGTTTAGCCTAGGGACAGCTTGTAGGTTTATGGCAGCTTGCCTTGAGCTGATGCCCTCACTGAGGTGTTTTTGCTGCCAACAGAGCGACAGCACCACTTTGTATAGTTGGTTCAAGGCAACCTGCCTCTCGTTTTGTATCTCCTTGCTCTGCCATGAATGTTTAGGACAGGTTGTAGGCACACACTGTGAGAAGTTGGCCTGGTATATGCTGTTCACTAATTAAAGTGGACACCTTGCACCAGGGCAAATCGACTCTTATGGTAGATAGGTTTAAGACAACCTTTTAAAGAAAGCTATCCTAGTGGTAGCTGTGGAGAGCAGCCTTCAGGCTAAGTCTTGAAGGAATGTAAAGCAGCTTGTTTTACCATATAATCTCTTGAATCACCAAATGAAAAGACACCACACAGGTATATATATCAAATATATATGTATTTATTTCTAAATAACTCTCTACTAATCTCTTTATGAGATTAGAAGACAAACATATGCACAAATCAACGTTTCACAATAAGTTAAGCACAAAATATGGCTGGGGCCCTAGGGGCGTACCAGACCATATACTAAAAAGGGACTTAGCAACAACGACTTGCAGGGGGACAAGGCCTAGGGCCTTCAGAAGTGCTGGGGCCTCACGAAACAACCCAAGGCAGGTAAGTAAAGGACCCACGGGGGACGCGTGCAGTGTGGATACACAGGCGCGGATCGCCGTTAACTTCAATGGGGCAAGTCGCGGTTGGAAATTAAGAGTTCTAGGAGACTTCGGGAGAACCTACAAGCAAGTCACTTACAGGGTAAGTAGTTCTAGGGCCCACACCCACAGGAGCACCGTAGTGCTGGAGTTACCTCACCCAGGGAAGCCGGGTGCATAGGTGTCCTTTGGTGTCGGGTCGCGGCGTCGTTTTCAATGGCGAACAAAGAAGACTTGCTGCTTGCGGGAGCTGAAGAAGTGTCCGGTGGAATCCAAGCCTGGATTCTGAAGAAGGATGACCTGAAAGCAGAGGGGACAGTGTTCAAAGTCACTTGGCAGTGACTCGGGGCAAGGAAGATGGATGCCCACCGTCATCGGTTGATTCAGGTCGGTTGCGGGTGCCTTGACTCTTCAGCCACGAGGTCCAGGAGGCGTTGACGACGACCAGGAGCTGGATTCTGTGTGTCCCACGAAGTCTGCAGCTTACTGCGGTGTCGGCAACTCGATTGGAGCCAACAAGCCTTGGCAACATCAAGTCTCGGGGAGATGAAGAAAAGTCGATGGCACAGACCAGCAAGGTCTGAGGGACTCACCCAGCGAAGGTAAGTCAGGGCAGGCCTGGAGCAACCAGGGGAGCCCTTTGGTTTCTTTAAGAAGTCTTCTGGGGACCCACGAGCTGGCTGGCAAGGGATCGCGAAGACACCTCGGGCGGAATCACTCAACAGGGGCCCACGGTCACTCGGGACGGTGTAGGCCTCTGATCTTCAGAGGGATTCCTGCTAGAGGTCGGAACCACACGTGGTCCAAAGCACAAGTTCGTGGAACGTTGTGAAGGGGTTGCACTCGACAATAGTGCACGGTACACAGGGGTCGCGGTTTCTCGTCACTCGTGGGGTCCACTTGCCTCAGCTTCGCTGGGGACTCACGATGGCCTTGGAGAAGTCAAGAAATCCACTTCTTGGGCTGCAGGGACTTCGGACTCCGGCGGGAGCGGCGTAGTTTGCGACTGTCGTTGTCATTTTTGGTGCCTGCCAAGCAGGGGAGTCACTCCTTGACTCCAAGGGAGATTCTTCTGTCTTCCAAAGGTAGTGGAACGTCGAAGGGCCAGGATTCTTCTGTAGAGCGTCGTCCAGGGGTTATCTAACTAGCAAGTTCAAGGGTTCCCCTTCTTATACTGAAAAGAGGGGATGGACTAGCTCTATGACCCCACCTATGGGAGGGTCAAGGGAGGGGGTGGCTACACCCACTTCCCTTTGTCCAGTTTCGCGCCAGAGCAGGGGCAGGTAGCCCCTGAGCCGGTTTGAACTGGCATATGCAAAGAGGAGCCTTCTGCTCCCCCAGTGCAGGACTTCAAAGCACTCTAAGAGTGCACCCACCCAGCCCCAATACACTAAACCCTGTCTGGGAGGTGGTTACACCTCCCTGTGACAGGATGCCTATTGTTGGGCTTCCTCCACTGCGAGTTTCGGTCATCAGCAGGAGGGCAGCCCAGTGTCTGTGACTGGTGGCATCCATTTTGTGATGCCAGGGCTCTTTAGGATTCTACCGCGTTTCCACAGCAGGTACATGTCTTATCCCTCTAAAAGGGTGGAATGCTACCCCCGCCGCCAAGATTGGCGGGGGTAGTATTCCAAGATGTTTGACACCAAACACGACATGTTTTGATGCAGCCATTCCAAAGTTAGCATTTACCGCGAGGATATAATGCACTTAATAGTATATGGTTTAACCGCATCCACAAACAGCACCAGAGAATAGACTCTGAGAGCTGCAGAGGGGCCCTGCTCAGGCAGAGGCACCCCCTCACATAGAAGCCAAGCACCCTGCCCTCAGGATTGATAGGGCCTGCCTTAGGGGTGACTGATAGGTTTATATGTGTGTGCAGGAGAGATATAGGAAACCTATATCTCAGTGAGGGGTGCTAGCACCACCTCACCCAGGCTGCAGTAGCAGACCTGTGGTGTCAGATTTAGACTGCTTCCCAGGGGTGGCATAATACATGCTGCAGCCCCTGGTAGGCCTGTGCAGTACCTATGCCCTTGGTACCTAAGGTACCATATACTAGGGACTCATAAGGCACCACAGTATCCAATCACTAGTGCACCTAGAGTGCACTCCATGTCGTTTAGAGAGAGCAGATAGACTGGGGCCCTGAATAGCAGGGTCCCAGTCCAACTAAGTCATAAACCAGCAAAACACCAGGAAAAAGGGGGGCAACAATATAGTCAGATTCCACCTTCCTACATAACCCCCCCAAACGAAAGGAGATAAGGCTAACCTTGACCAGTTGAGCCTTTATTGATTAAGTGGTCATATAAGGAAGCACCTGCACTAGCATGGTTGCCCCCTGTCTTATGGTCCACTAAGCAATCCCTCACCCTAAGGGTATGAGAGGGTCTCCACCATGGGGAATCACTACCTCTGGTGTGCTTTGGTAAAGTACAAGGCTGGTGGGGTGTCTGAGTAGGGAAGTGAGGCCCTAGGAAGGTTGGCCTCAGCTTCCTCAGATCACTGGTCACCATGTATGCCTGTCTTTCCATGACTGAGTTGCACTTTGCTCTAAGGGTCAACCTTTGACTGCCTACAGCTGGGGGTTGGGTCCCTTTGGATGGAACACTGGAGGGACATGGCATGTTTGGAACCTTTTGGTCCCAGGTTTGCCCTTGCCTAACAGAGTCCTTCTGGGGGAGGTCCCTACATAAAGGTATGGGGGATCCCTCAGTGGGTTGAGGAATTTTCACCTGGCTAGGGCTACTAGACTGGGTGCCTAATCTGCTGATGGGGGGGTTCCTCCGGACAGGGGGCCCTGGGGGGTCCACTGACCTCCCTGACCTCTGCAGCCCTGGGCTGACTGAGGCAGGGTAGAGAGGGGCAGTTTACCTGCTCCAGACTGGGTACCACCTTGGAAGGGTCCTCTGCCATCAGGGGTGGGGTCAGGCCAGGCCTGACTACCTCTGTGGCAGTTCCTTCACTAGGGGAGGGTCAGTTCCCTGAGGAGGCTGACCCTTACCTACTGTCTGGAGGGAAGAAGACTTTTCTTCAACCCTTGTGCTCTCTTCTGGGGGAGAGTGGGCCATTCTTCCAGGCTCCATCTCTCCAAAATCTTGGGCTGGGGCTGTGGCCATCACAGCCCCACTAACCTTTACAGGGACACCCAACATCCTCAGATGGGTTTGGTGTTCAATTTCAGCCCAGGCTGAAATTTCCAGATCATTGCCCATCAGGCAATCTACAGGTAAGGTTGGGGACACTGCCACTCTTTTTGGGCCTGTGACCCCCTCCCAGGTGAGATTGACTATGGCCATGGGGTGATCTGTTCTGACACCATCAATGTTGGTCACCTGGTATTTAAACTCAGGTAAAAGCTGGTGAGGGGGACTAGTTTCCCTGCCACCATGGTGACACTAGCCCCTGTGTCCCTAAATGCCACAGCTTTCTGACCATTAATTATTGGCTCCAGTCTGTACCTGCCCAATGCTGTGGGACCCATGGTAAAGGTGGCAAATCCTATACCACCATCAGAGTCTGAGGAGTCTGTTGAGGGGGTCCTGTCTAAACTAGGGCCCACCTCTGTTCCTCTTGCAAAAGCACCTAACTTTTTGGGTGCACTACTCCCAACTGGAGGATTACTACTGGTAGTACCAGGAGGGGTGGTAGTAGTTGTTGGAGGAACATTTTCTTTATTGCCAATCCTGGGACAACTGGGATCAGATTTCCAGTGCCCAGGCTTTTTACAGACATGGCAATAGGGTTTCTTTTCAGGAGAGGAAGGAGTTTGGGACCCACCTCCAGAAGAGGACTTTTGGGGCCCTGTAGTGGACTTATCCTTAGATTTATCCCCACCTTTCTCTTGGGACTTGGTAGAATCTTTCTTGTGGTCACCACCCTGATTCTTAGGCCTTACTCTGGTTCTGACCCATTTGTCTGCCTTCTTTCCCAATTCTTGGGGAGAGGTCAGATCAGAGTCCACCAGGTACTGGTGTAAAAGCTGGTTTTGACAATTATTAAGGATCTGTTCTCTCATCATTAGATTATAAAATCCTTTGAAATCAGTAACCCTACTGCCAACCAGCCAACCCTCCAGAGCCTTGGATGCACAATCTACAAAGTCTGTCCAGTCCTGAGTCTGTGCCTTCTGGGTATCTCTGAACTTCAACCTGTACTGCTCAGTGGTTAAGCCAAACCCATCTATCAGTGCACTCTTCAGGACCTCATAATCATCAGCATCCTCCTCTCTAACAGTGAGGAGCTTGTCTCTTCCTTTATCTGAAAAGGAGAGCCACAAGATTGCTGCCCACTGCTTTTGGGGGACCTGCTGTACTCTACAGGCCCTCTCCATAGCAGTTATCCACTTGTGGATATCATCCCCACTCTGGTAGGGAGGAACAACCTTGCTCAGGTTCCTATGGTCAGGAATATATTCTCTGCCTCTAGGGACACTGTTGCTGCCACCAGGGGGTTCTAACCCCTCTTTTCTAGAAGCTCTCTGGATCTCCAGGGCTTCCTATCCAGTGCCAACTGCTTGGTTCTGAGGGCCACTTTGGCTTCCTCATACTGGAGCAGTTTGCACCTTCTCTCAGAGGAGGTCTCTCTTAAGGAAAAGTATGAGCTCCTCTGCTGGACAAATTCTCTGCCAGAGTGATAAGAGTGGTCAGATTCCCTGGAAGGGGATCTGTGCCTCTCCTCCTCTCTGTCAGTTCTCTTAGGGAGAATTCCTCTGTCCTTTTCAGGCCCCTTGAAGCCTGGCCCTTCAATCACAGAGTCTTGGTCATTCTGATTTTCATCATCTGACCCAGATACTATGACTGACCCACCAACTGATTCAAACCCTTTAGCTCCTAGAGCCAATCTAAGGTCATCTGCTGTCAGCAGATCTATCAGGTGTAGTGTTGAGGGACTCTGTCCTAGCCTCAGGTGTCTGTCAACACACATGGCTCTCAAGTCAGAGAAAGCCATGTCCTTATACTGAGGCTGAGTGGATCCACTGGGTCCACCCTTTAAGGACATTCTAGTGTTGTGCAGTGTTGTACTACCTACACTAGTTTGTGGCCTACTGATCCTAGCTTGAGCTGTGGAAAGGGTGTGCTATCCCTTGGCACACAGCTCTAAGTTCAGTAGAACTTATTGATACTAAGCTTGACTTTATATGTACCTTGAGTACCTATAATGGTTTTCAGTTAGTAATTCAAATAGAGATTTTCTGGTAAAACAATGGCAAGCTGGAATCCCACACGCTGCCCACCAATGTGAGAAGTTGGCCTGGTATATGCTGTTCACTAATTAAAGTGGACACCTTGCACCAGGGCAAATCGACTCTTATGGTAGATAGGTTTAAGACAACCTTTTAAAGAAAGCTATCCTAGTGGTAGCTGTGGAGAGCAGCCTTCAGGCTAAGTCTTGAAGGAATGTAAAGCAGCTTGTTTTACCATATAATCTCTTGAATCACCAAATGAAAAGACACCACACAGGTATATATATCAAATATATATGTATTTATTTCTAAATAACTCTCTACTAATCTCTTTATGAGATTAGAAGACAAACATATGCACAAATCAACGTTTCACAATAAGTTAAGCACAAAATATGGCTGGGGCCCTAGGGGCGTACCAGACCATATACTAAAAAAGGGACTTAGCAACAACGACTTGCAGGGGGACAAGGCCTAGGGCCTTCAGAAGTGCTGGGGCCTCACGAAACAACCCAAGGCAGGTAAGTAAAGGACCCACGGGGGACGCGTGCAGTGTGGATACACAGGCGCGGATCGCCGTTAACTTCAATGGGGCAAGTCGCGGTTGGAAATTAAGAGTTCTAGGAGACTTCGGGAGAACCTACAAGCAAGTCACTTACAGGGTAAGTAGTTCTAGGGCCCACACCCACAGGAGCACCGTAGTGCTGGAGTTACCTCACCCAGGGAAGCCGGGTGCATAGGTGTCCTTTGGTGTCGGGTCGCGGCGTCGTTTTCAATGGCGAACAAAGAAGACTTGCTGCTTGCGGGAGCTGAAGAAGTGTCCGGTGGAATCCAAGCCTGGATTCTGAAGAAGGATGACCTGAAAGCAGAGGGGACAGTGTTCAAAGTCACTTGGCAGTGACTCGGGGCAAGGAAGATGGATGCCCACCGTCGTTGGTTGATTCAGGTCGGTTGTGGGTGCCTTGACTCTTCAGCCACGAGGTCCAGGAGGCGTCGACGACGACCAGGAGCTGGATTCTGTGTGTCCCACGAAGGATGCAGCTTACTGCGGTGTCGGCAACTCGATTGGAGCCAACAAGCCTTGGCAACAGCAAGTCTCGGGGAGATGAAGAAAAGTCGATGGCACAGACCAGCAAGATCTGAGGGACTCACTCAGCGAGGGTAAGTCAGGGCAGGCCTGTAGCAACCAGGGGAGCTCTTTGGTTTCTTTAAGAAGTCTTCTGGGGACCCACGAGCCGGCTGGCAAGGGATCGCGAAGACACCTTGGGCGGAATCACTCAACAGGGGCCCACGGTCACTCGGGATGGTGTAGGCCTCTGATCTTCGGAGGGATTCCTGCTAGAGGTCGGGACCACACGTGGTCCAAAGCAAAAGTTCGTGGAACGTTGTGAAGGGGTTGCACTCGACAATAGTGCACGGTACCCAGGGGTCGCGGTTCCTCGTCACTCGTGGGGTCCACTTGCCTCAGCTTCGCTGGGGACTCACGATGGCCTTGGCAAAGTCAGGAAATTCACTTCTTGGGCTGTAGGGACTTCGGACTCCGGCGGGAGCGGCGTAGTTTGCGACCGTCATTGTCGTTTTTGGTGCCTGCCAAGCAGGGGAGTCACTCCTTGACTCCAAGGGAGATTCTTCTGTCTTCCAAAGGTAGTGGAACGTCGAAGGGCCAGGATTCTTCTGTAGAGCGTCGTCCAGGGGTTATCTAACTAGCAAGTTCAAGGGTTCCCCTTCTTATACTGAAAAGAGGGGATGGACTAGCTCTATGACCCCACCTATGGGAGGGTCAAGGGAGGGGTGGCTACACCCACTTCCCTTTGTCCAGTTTCGCACCAGAGCAGGGGCAGGTAGCCCCTGAGCCGGTTTGAACTGGCATATGCACAGAGGAGCCTTCTGCTCCCCCAGTGCAGGACTTCAAAGCACTCTAAGAGTGCACCCACCCAGCCCCAATACACTAAACCCTGTCTGGGAGGTGGTTACACCTCCCTGTGACAGGATGCCTATTGTTGGGCTTCCTCCACTGCGAGTTTCGGTCATCAGCAGGAGGGCAGCCCAGTGTCTGTGACTGGTGGCATCCATTTTGTGATGCCAGGGCTCTTTAGGATTCTACCGCGTTTCCACAGTACATGTCTTATCCCTCTAGAAGGGTGGAATGCTACCCCCGCCGCCAAGATTGGCGGGGGGTAGTATTCCAAGATGTTTGACACCAAACACGACATGTTTTGATGCAGCCATTCCAAAGTTAGCATTTACCGCGAGGATATAATGCACTTAATAGTATATGGTTTAACCGCATCCACAAACAGCACCAGAGAATAGACTCTGAGAGCTGCAGAGGGGCCCTGCTCAGGCAGAGGCACCCCCTCACATAGAAGCCAAGCACCCTGCCCTCAGGATTGATAGGGCCTGCCTTAGGGGTGACTGATAGGTTTATATGTGTGTGCAGGAGAGATATAGGAAACCTATATCTCAGTGAGGGGTGCTAGCACCACCTCACCCAGGCTGCAGTAGCAGGCCTGTGGTGTCAGATTTAGACTGCTTCCCAGGGGTGGCATAATACATGCTGCAGCCCCTGGTAGGCCTGTGCAGTACCTATGCCCTTGGTACCTAAGGTACCATATACTAGGGACTCATAAGGCACCACAGTATCCAATCACTAGTGCACCTAGAGTGCACTCCATGTCGTTTAGAGAGAGCAGATAGACTGGGGCCCTGAATAGCAGGGTCCCAGTCCAACTAAGTCATAAACCAGCAAAACACCAGGAAAAAAGTGGGGGCAACCATATAGTCAGATTCCACCTTCCTACACACACTCTCTCTTTTTTCCCTCTAGGTGGACCAGGTCTTCAACAACCGTCAAGTACACATGTTTAGCCTAGGGACAGCTTGTAGGTTTATGGCAGCTTGCCTTGAGCTAATGCCCTCACTGAGGTGTTTTTTCTGCCAAAAGAGCCACAGCACCACTTTGTATAGTTGGTTCAAGGCAACCTGCCTCTCGTTTTGTATCTCCTTGCTCTGCCATGAATGTTTAGTACAGGGACAGGTTGTAGGCACACACTCTCTCTTTTTTCCCTCTAGGTGGACCAGGTCTTCAACAACCGTCAAGTGCACATGTTTAGCCTAGGGACAGCTTGTAGGTTTATGGCAGCTTGCCTTGTGCTAATGCCCTCACTGAGTTGCTTTTGGTGGAAGGAGACCCACAGCACCACTTTGTACAGTTGGTTCAAGGCAACTTCCGTCTCCTTTGGTTTCTCCTGGCTGTACCAACAATGTTTAGTAAAGGGTCAGATTATAGGCACACTCTCTCTCTTTTTCCCTCTAGGTGGACCGGGTCTTCAACAACCGTCAAGTACACATGTTTAGCCTAGGGACAGCTTGTAGGTTTATGGCAGCTTGCCTTGAGCTAATGCCCTCACTGAGGTGTGTTTGCTGCCGAAAGAGCCACAGCACCACTTTGTATAGTTGGTTCAAGGCAACCTGCCTCTCGGTTTGTATCTCCTTGCTCTGCCATGAATGTTTAGTACAGGGACAGATTGTAGGCACACACTCTCTCTTTTTTCCCTCTAGGTGGACCAGGTCTTCAACAACTGTCAAGTACACATGTTTAGCCTAGGGACAGCTTGTAGGTTTATGGCAGCTTGCCAGATGCTAATGCCCTCACTGAGGTGTGTTTGCTGCCAGCAGATCTTCAGCACCACTTTGTACAGTTGGTTCAAGGCAAACTCGCTCCTGTTTTGTCTCTCCTGGCTCTGCCAAGAATGTTTTTTTAACATATCTTTATAGAAATTTTACAACATATATTCCAATCATATATTCATAGCACTTCTTAAGGATGTAATCAATATCCTAAACTGTTATCCCCAGTATGAGATATGACCCCACATGCATGCCCGGCTGGTGGTACCACAGGGTTTCAACATGTGTCCATGGGTTACTGATTCTGCCTGTCTGATGTATTTATACAGGTACCTTAATGTCAGTGATTTATTAACACTGTGTGTAAAATACCTCTAAGGGAGTTTCCAGGATACTAGGAAACTGTATAAGGTGTTTTGCCATTTTGCAGTGCTCCACATGTGTCTAAGATAGGAACTATTGCAGTGGCCATTCAGCAAAACAAAAAAAAGGGTAAACTTATAACAACAAACAATCCTATCAGTGGTAATTCTGGGCCGTATAGTGGGTTCCCAGCTGTTTGTCATATAAATCGCTTCCAACACTCCAGGCCCACAGGCAACAGAATCTCCAGCCACAGGAGGTCAGCCTTTCAAGCCAGAAGCTTCTCTAGTAATACTTCTTGAGGAGTAAATCTACCCGTCAGGCCCGTTTCCTCCCAGCAGGAACCAGCCAGCCCCTGTGCCACCCACTGTAATTGTGCGGACAAATAATAAAACTCAAAGTAAGGGGCTCCCAAGCCCCCGTCAATGGGAGAGCATTAAAGAGTCTCCATTGGCACCCTGTGTCGACCACCATTCCACACCACCCCCCAAGATATGCTGCCAGGCCATGCTGGTCTAAAGAGTCTGGTCGTCAATATAAGGATTCATAGTATACTTGGAATGCCATATTAATTTCACCAGGGGCACAGACTGGGGTATTGTCATCCAAACTGATTTGGGTGATGGGCGACCCTCGGGACTCAGGTCTAATGAGCCATGCCAACAACTACCAGATCTACCCTCCTCGTCATGCGCCCACGCTATGTATTCTTTATAGGCATGGCACCATAAACGCTCCATTGTTTCGTTAGAGTTCCCTGGCCTCCCTGAGTTGGGTTTGTACATGTTTATCTGGCCACATAACATTGTCCATTTTACGCAAACCGGTGTAAAAGCACAGTAGGTCCACTTGTTATTATTGCACCGGTTAGGCCCCTTCGCGTCTTTTGCGCGTCGTTCCAGGACGCACATTCTCTCTGAGAGGTCCCCTACATTAGGGTTCAGTGCCTTCTGTTCTAGCTGTAACTCACTCAGAGAATTTTCAACGTGTCCATCTGATCTGCTAGTTTGCTGTGTTCTGCCCAGATCAATCCCAACCTCAACAGCACTGATCTCCTGCTGGAGTGTTAGCTTGGTATCCATGATGGCAGCCAGCACCTTGTCGAAGTGAAGTTGCATAGAAGGCTCCGGTGTATCATGGATGTCCGTAACCAGCACTGCGGGTGGGACTCCTCAGAACTGGGCTGCATTGTTGGCTGTTTAGACCTTATCTAACCCATAGTAGCTCTGTCACAAGTTTTTGTAGTTATAGAAGTAGGCTCAGGGTCGGCAGTAGTGTTCTCCACTAGGCAAGGAGAGTTTTATTTCCTTCTAGGTAAAGGGCACTGAGTCAGGCCAGCAAGGGAGCAGACCTCCACTAACTCAGTGGTACAGCTTTGTACAATAATGGGGAGTAAGGGGGAGGGCACCGGACCCACATAATCAGACCCTTGCCTATGCACCACAGTATAGTAGAGTGCCTCTCACTCATTTTTACACCAGGGAGCAGTTAAAGCCATTGGTCCATTGTAAGAAATTCCCATCTCCGTGGGCACCCGTGACTGCAATGCTCTGTTTCTGTTTAGCAGGCAGATCAGGGCATCCCTCCATTGATCTCGGGCACCTTCTGTAGTCAAAGTTCCTCACTGCACAACAGTGGGTAGTCTGGTTGAGCACAGCAGTAAGAGAATAGCCACCTCCAGCAGAAATCCTCAGTTACATTCAAACACGCAGGCCCGTCCCTGTAGACCCTCAGTGTTGTCCTATGGAATCTGGTCTTCACTACCACGAAGGCAGCATCGCCCCGAGGGTCACCTCCCACAAGCAACAGGTCCCAGGTGTGTACCGTCCATCCATCAGTCCTGCCACATGACTCTCCTTCAGCCTCCCGGTCTAGGTCTGCCCCTCTCAGATACCTCTCCGTATATGATGTAGGGCAGTGGTGCAAATTCTAAGAGATATCTCACCTCGGTGGGCTCCAGTCAGGCCGCAGTATCAGGTCTAAATGCATATTCTGGCATTCCAAGGAGTAGAATGGGCTTTATAAAAGTCACGGACACATGTATAAGATTTCAATATGGTGTGCAGTCAGACGTTCTGCGTGTTTTAATTTAATTTGCAGGAATGGAATGACAGGCCACCTGTTGTCTCAATTGCATAGCCAGTAGTCTTCACAGCATTTCACTTCTTTTGTAATGCAGAAAGCTTGCATATATGGTGGTCAGGGAGACCAGTAAGGTACTGACAAGGAGATAGGTCTCATTCATTAGTGAGATTGAAAGGTCAGTGTTTTATGAATCCTGATCATCAAGTTGCTGCACCCCTTTCATCATGTTATGTAGATTTCGACTACAATCATGACTTGTCTCTGGACAGAAGAGGCCTATGCTGGTTTTTCTATTTGTTCCCAGTGGACCATTGCCTTGTTACTTCTCCCAGCTACTTCAGATCATCTGTGTGGATGAAGTGCCTCCATTTCCTCAATTATGTGAGGATCAGATGCACATGTTGGTGTCGGAGGAAACAAGCGACTATCTAAACGTAGTCCTACCATACTTGTCATGTGTCTTAAATGGATCCTGTTAGCCTGTTGGAACTCTAGGGGAGGCTCAAACGTGAAGTTTGTGAGACTTTGTATGAAATGGGTAAGTAAGGCTAGCATGTCAATACCTTCCTGGTTCACGGGCACTCAGGAAAGCATAGGTTGTCTCTATGATGTCTGTCTTTGAGCGCCACAATCTATTTTAGCATATACCAATGACTATGATGATTTAGTAGGAGAACTCACATCCTCAATTTCATTATGCATCACAAAGAGGAGATGGACTCTGTTTTGTAAAGTCTGGAGGCCATATGGTCAAAAAGTAGGTTGAGCTAAATCCAGCTCTATCTGCACCATTTATCTCCAGGACATCCATGCTGCAGCATGGGCTTCCCAAGCTCCCTATGGAGCTGCAGCCTCCAATTTTTCAATTTTGCTATGCAAAGGTACAATTGTGACTGAAGCGGGATCAAACTTCATTGTCGGCTGCCTACGCACTCAAAGTGGTGGACCCATCTACACATTTTCTCCCGTGTGAAACCCTGTTTCTCTGGCCATGCTGTGAAAAAGAGGACTCATTCTCGTGCCCTACTTTATGCAGCTGAAAGTGCATTGCTTACTAAGAACCAAGTTCTGACTTCTTTTGTGTTCGCCTTTTCAGTATTGTAAGGGGGTTCAAAGGTGCAGGCCTTCTGTGGTTGCGTTCAGGCTATGCCATGAGGCTACACCAGACTCCATCCGGAGATGCCTCTGACTCTATGTACACATTTACAACCAAATTAAACTCTTACAGGCCTGCCATTTCACAATTTTACTAGGGAAAAGGACAGGTGAGATTGGAGTAGGGTTAAGACTCCAGTGTTGTTCACCTGTGCAACCATTTATACATTTATTTTTCCTTTCATTAAATGTGTTTTTCGTAGAAGAGCTGGAATCAGTATCATAATCACAGATACCATGCCCCAAAACAGATTATTTACCCATGTGCTTTGTTTCTTTCTGCTGAAAATATATCTCATTTGGCAGAGTTTGACTTCATTTGTAACTTGGGACCCATTCAAGTAAAAGGTACTCAAAAACTATTTACACATACTATCCTACAGGTTTGAACTATAAAGAATAAACAAAAAAAGAATAAACATTTTTTTTACTTTTACATTTTTATATATTTTTTGCTTTTTATATTTTTTTTATAACCGTTACTACTCAACCTACAACTACTTCAAATAAACTGCAAACACTGAAATATTTAAATTAGTAATATAGTAATGATAATGTAAAATATTGTGATAGTTATTAAGAAAAATGTAAGGCAACAAAAAGCTAGTTTAGTTCCTCCTGAACACTAGGAGAGGGATGACAGTGACTTAACTGGGGATAACATTGCTCATGAACACCAAGTTCACAGGCAGGACACCAGTGGCGGGACCTTTTTCTCCCCCCAGACTGACTCCTGTCAGAGCACACAGCACAGTCTCTCTCTTTTCGCCCAGGCAACAGCGCAAAGCCGTGCTCCTCACTACAAAGAGAAAGTAGTGGTGTTATAGATATTTGTTCTTGAGAGACACCATCCTGCCGTAGACAAAGTGCCTCTACAAGACTCACTATAAAACTGTGGCGACTCTGAACATTGCATGGATCAGTATTCAATTTATACAATTCGTAAGCATTCATGATCGACACATCAATCAGATTACGCCAAACCTTGGACCAGTATCTGTGTGTTGATCTCTCTGCTGCGAATTCGTATATTTTGCGGTCGCTTACATCAACCCCACCCATTCCTTTATTGTAGTCTAGAATGACTTGAGGTTTGATGATTGACTTCCCAGACCTTGTCTGTACAGTCACATCATCTGCTAGGCTAGAGGTGGACAGCAGTAGAACAGGCTTGCGTTGGCTTTTCTTTTCTCTAAAGGCGCATGCCAATACCCCTTTCTTTCTCATATACTTAGACATTTCTGCCTGCAATTTGGCCCTTGCAATCTCTGGAGGCAGCCCTTTAGAGTTTGCCCGCACTGTGCCTGTTAATAGAGTTTTGTTCTCAAGTAGCTGCTCCGCTAGACTGACACTTGTGTAATAGTTGTCAGTCATTAGATGATACCCTTTACCTAGTAAATCACACGAGCGGAGAAGACTCATTACCTTGTTGAACACAAACCCCTTTTCTGTTCCTATTGTTTTATCCTTCCCAGAATATAAATCTACATGAAGGACATAACTGTTACTGCTGTCACATACCTCAAATTTCTTAATGCCAAACCTAGCATGCCTTTTATTAGGCATGTATTGAATGTAAGCCACCCTATTTTTCATGCCAATCATTGATTCGTCAATACAAATCACCTGATGTGGCACATAGTACCGCTTGAAAGCATGGTTTAGTGAATCAAGCACTGGCCTAATCTTATGCCACGGGTCATAACCTTCAACTCCCCTCACCTTTGCAGTGGCATTGTCATTTATGTGAAGCATTCTTGTGACAATAAGGTATTGCCACAATGGCATGACTTGCCCAAAGAAAGGTGTGGCCTGAGAAGGGTGTGACAAATCCCAGTAATGTTTCACATTACGTTTCTTTATGAGGCCCATGTTAATAGATAAACCAATCCATTTTTTCAAGAGGCCTACAGTCAAGCCCCCATTCATCTATCGGCGTAGCCGTGAATGGGGATGCTCACTGATCCAGTTTGCCATTTTGTCCAGCAAATCTCTTGCATACTTGTTTGTTTCACGAACTATGTGTACAAGCAGTTCCATAGTTAAAAACAATTGCAAATATGCAACTGGGGGGGAATTTCGTGGTGGAACTTTCCGGACTCCTGGATTCCTCACAGTAAACTCAATACCATAATTGTTGTTATCATTGCCTGGTGCAATTTCATCCCAGACAGTCTCATACATATCTTCTTGAGATAATTCTTCTTCTTCTCCACTCTCACCAAAGTCCTCATCACCTACACTCTCTTCCCCACTGCTGGACTCCTGCCCCTCCCCAGAATCCACCTCAATGTCACTGTCACCCTCTGAATAAATATCTGGAGCTTCATCCAAAAATTTGAACAAAGATTCCTCTGTGTCAATCTTAAATCGTTTGGTGTTCATGTTCTTAATTTGAAAAAAAGCACAGGTGAAAAAATTAGCACCCTCCCTCACAAGCCTTAGTTGTGTAACTTCTGTGAGGTAAAAATCATTAACCAACACTTCCTACACCCAAAAAATTGGTGAGGACTATGGTTAATGTAAAAAAAAAAAACACACAGATAAACAATCCAAACCCTCCTTCACACTGCCCAATTTTTACTAATAATAATTAAAAAATGAATCCTAACACACCCTATATATTCACAAAAAAAGAATCTGTAGCATTGAAAAAACAAAACAATTATAGATTAGTAATTCTCTCACAAGCTCTTAAAAACCCAACCACTCTCCAGCACACCCAAATCCCTGTCAGAGAAATTTCTGTCAGCGAGGGGGCTAATGTATCTTTTTGGCTGCTCATGGCAGGAGTATGCTGACAGAGAAGAAGGACAAGCAGACACAGTGCACCTTTCAGTGGAAAGAGTCGGCCATTTTGTAATAACTGTTTGAGGTAATTTAGAAAAGCATCGCAGCCTTATATATTTTTCACAAACTGAAAAAGATAGCCTAAAACAAATTTGATATTACCAACATGACTTATTTTTCTTCTGCTAATTCTTCTTATAGCGAAATAGGTATTTACATATATTTTCACTGTTAGTTTTGAATAGCTGATAATACCTTTAATACTGGTGACTGAATTCGATTGTAATGTTAACCTCTACTGTAATGATGGCCTTATTTCCATTTCCTGATAGTTAATCGCTTTGAATCTCTCCATTGTATCCAGCTTTGCCCTTGCTGACAAGCACTTGAACATGATTAAAAAGGGCTATAACTACATGTGACACTGCCATTCTCCCATGGCATTCCTTATTTCATGCTGTCTTGTTCCTTTCTTGTTTTTAATTGGCCATAGACTAACCATGGTCTGCAGCTTTACACTTGCATTCAAGCAGCAGAGCATGATTGAACAAGACTCTGGGCACATTGGTGTTTGATTGCAGGCATAGGTGAATGGCGCAATGAAAAGGTGTCATCCTCAATCACACTTTGTGTCCTTTATTGTGGGTTTTGAAAGTCCTAGAAAAAAATAAAGATGGCTTTAAGTTCTGTGTTTAACTTTTCACATTTGAAGGTGCTTCACAGACAGAGGTCAAATATCTGGCTATGTCTTCTGACAAATTGCTGCAGCATTGGTGTTTACTTTTCTTTCTCTGACTGCAAAGTGAGGGGAGTTTTTAAAGTGAATTATGTGAAAAAGTGTAGGAAGCTGGCTCTGTATATGATATTGCCACTAGGTGGTAATACCGTGCACAAAGTCCAGGGGTTCTCCAAAAGTGTACAAGGCTCAATGTAAAACCCAAAATGCTCTATTAGTGGTAGTGTTGGCGAGAAGCCTTAGGCCTAACACAGAGGAGTGTTGGACATTTATTGCTCAACACATGACTCAAAAAGGAGATCCACACCAATTTAGAAACATATAATTTGTTTGTATTTTATTTTAAGACTTAGATCTTCACAATCAGATTTTTTTTAAATAAAAATACTTTTCACTTTCAAAAGTCGACACAGAATATTTTCACAACAGTTCAGTGTTATCCTATGGGGAAAACAATATTGCGGTTAAACAGGTAAGTACCACACTTACTGTTCCAGTCTTTGGGGCCAAAGGTCAGCAAAGGGTCAGGTGAGTACCAAAACTGCACCACCAGCAGCACAGGGGCAGCTGGGTGCAGAGGTCAAAGTCGGAGTTTGGCCCAATGCGTTTCAATGGAGACTGGGCCTGCCTGGAGCCACACTACTTACAGGTAAGTAGATCGGTTGCAGGAGCCTAACTTTGGGGTTAGCACAGGGGAGGGAACAAAGCAGCACCAAACATACACCCCCAGCAGCACAGGGGGCTGGGTGCAGGGTACCACTTCAGCGTCGGGCACCTAATGCTTCTCAATGGAATTTCTTCTTTTGACAAACCGACTGCAGGCATCGTTCCGGAGGTTGCAGGATGGAGACCAATGACAGCAGAGGTAAGTAGAGGTGTAGGGGGTCGTAGGGGCAGGAAAGATCCAACCGTAATGGATTAATGACCTTGAAAGACTTAGAATAGTGAAATTTAAGGTCAAAGGTCAACAGGCATGATCCCCCAACACCAATTAAACCAATGAAAATGCAAGTACTTTTTCAAGACATTTACAATGCAACACTAGTAACAAATGATCCAAGGGCAGTGCAATAACGACCTTGAAACACCTAAACAAGTATAATTAGAGGTCAAAGGTCAAAAAGCATAACCTCCTTCAACACAGTAACTAAATAGGAAGTAAGTACTTGTCATGACAATTCCAATAATGACTCACTTGTAACAAATGATCTAACAGTATTGGATTAATGACCATGAAACACTTAGAACAGTGAAAATAGAGGTCAAAGGTCAAACCACATGACACCCCCATACCCATTTAACCAAGAAAAATGTAAGTCCTTATCATGACAATTTAAACACTGCAATACTTGTAAAAAAACTATCTTGCAATAATGGAATAAACACCTTAAAACGCTTACAATATGTGCAAATAGAGGTCAAAGGTCAAATATTATGACCTCTCCAACAATTTGAACAAAGATTTGTTTTTACTTTTCTCGACAAGTCTGATAACACCACACTTGCTGAAATTGATCCAAGGGTAACAGAATAAAAACTAAAAAAGGTTAAAAAAAAAATTATTTAGGGGTTAAAGGTCACGGTTTTTTAACCTCAGAAAAAATTTGACTATTTGACCTTTGAGATCAGACAATGACTTTTCCAATGATACCTCACTTTGCATAAAAAATTTCACTGTTACAAAGATACATCCTTTGCACACTTCCAGGAGCTACCGTTTGGGATCAAAGGTCAAGGACTGTGACCTTCAAGAGACTATGCATGAAATCATATGCCACATATTCACAAAATATGCATCACTGCTTTGCATAAAAGTCAGAAAATACATTTTGAGATGGTGAACACATCTCCAATAACAAGATTGACACCATTATATGAAAAACAACAACAGACGAAACAGGATGTCAGCCATTTTGTAGTACGTAAAGTGCTGTCCAAAGCAGCAAAAATATGAATTTTAATGTCTTTACTAACAGGCATCTCTGAAACATCCATTTTACTACTGTGAACCAATTCTGCTTGGCTTATAACTTTAGATTTTGCAAAACAATAGAAACACGCGAAAAATGTATGTGCCTTATATCTATGTCATAGTATGATAGATAGCCATAAAAAACACAAAAAACTAAAAGAATATCAAAACCAGTTTTTTTACCTGGTGAGCTAACAGAATAATAAATATTTCTGTGTATCTGCATTTGGAAAACACTATTTTTTTTATTACCCTACCAACGCGGTCATTTACACTTATCATTTTCACTGTCACCTGTCGGCCATCTTGAATTGTGTCATGTGACTTCAGGCTGTTTTATAAATGTATGTTTTATATTTAAATTGATAGTTCAAGAAGTACTGAAACCAAAAATATATAGTTTACCAACATTATAATCGTAATTACACAAACTACAGCATGTTAAAGCAAAGCACTCCAAAAAGTCATGAAATGGCTTGGCACTGAAAGGTTTTTCAATGGGCACTAATAGGGTTAAGGAGAAGATAAATAGTCGCTATCCTAGCATGTTCTACAGTTAGATACTGGCATTCCTCCCAATCCAGGAGGTTTGATTCATACCCCGTTTTCAATAAAAAATGATACTCTTTTTCTAGATCCATCATGGGATTCCCATGGAGGCAAGTGTAAAGTGTGATATTATTCAGCTGCCTCTTGATCTCAGATAAATACATCTTTTGATCCATAAGGACAATATTGCCCCCTTAATCCGAGGGCTTAATGATCAATGTGGAGTTGTTTTTCAATTCATGGGTGTCCTTCTAATCCTTAATTGATCCTCAACCAAATCATGAAATAAGCCAATTCGATTTCCTGTGGGTATTTGAGGACAGAACCTGCTCCTTGATTTTAATCAGCTCTCAACATGGTGATCTGTTTCAAATCCCATATTAGTCAAGATATTCCTTTGGGAAGTGGATTCATTGAGGTTCTGCTCTACCAGTTCTTCATCTGTAGGAACATGTGCAATAACCCCTATTGCATCTTCCATTGTATTATCTAAATTCGATAAAATACCCCTTCATTTTCTGTTGCAAGGTCATGAAGGGTGATTAAATCTGGAATGTCAGTGATCTTAAACTTTGAAGGTTTAGGTCTAGGTCTCACTAGAGCGTTAGTGGTAGTCTTCTTTACTTTCATTTAATGATACTTATGGAGTTTTAATTTCCTGTTATATTTGTATATTTCAATATGTGAGTCTGTGAAGTTGGGATGTGCTGCTGGGCAAAATGTCAAGCCCAAGTTCAATAATCTCTCTTGATTACAACAAAATTTTTTGGATGAGATGTTAACCATGAGGGGCTTGATGTCAGAGATTACTGTCACCTATGTATTGTAATTCTAAGCATCCTCTGTTCTTCCCTCATCCTCTTCCTCTTGCTCCTCCTTGTCTTGCAGCGTCTTTTCCATCATTTTGTTTTGTTCAGTCTCTTCCACCCTGCCGCATTGCCATTCGCAGTAAATAAAGCTCCTTGTGAAAATCCACCCTATCCATAGGTGCTTCATCAACACTAGAACCAGGATCAGAGATAACTTCACGCTCACTAGGGATGTTTGTTGGTGGTATGTCTGATTTTTCTTTGACACTCAAGCTATCAAATTTCTTTGCAAAAGTATAAATACGACCATATTGATAGTCTAACCTATCTGTAATAAACTTCCTTGATTTTAGTTCTGTTATCTCTTTGTGATACACCTGTAATGATTTCTCCATTTTCACTAGTTGGTCGTTTGTTGTTGAATTCTCTTTATGTTTCTCCAATTCTTTCATAATTGTTTCAACTTTTTCTGCTTGTATTTCCATTTTTCTTTTTGCATGCTTAGTCAGTGTCCTCATTAGTCTCACTGAACATTCTTCTGCTTATTCACACCATTCAGTTACTAAATCCTCATCCATATCTTCGTATAAGGGAGTGACATAATCCATAGTCCCCTCAGTATCGTCTTGCACTCTAGATATTTTTTATGAGAGATGTCTTCTCCCACAATTGCTTAGCCTTCATCCTCCTTGCTTTCTCTAGTTCTCTAATCAATTGAGATGGTGTTTTATTTGTATATTTGATGAACTTTCCATCTCAGTGGCACCAGATTTGTCACAGAAAGTGCAGTCTGCTGCCAACTTCCATTTCACTTGTCTGTCCTCCAGTGTTGAAAAACTGTTATTCTGTTATTCTGTTATTCTGTTATTGTTATTGACCTAGGAATCAGTGAGTGGGTATGTAGTAACTGGTATTGGTGTGTATGGTTTTGAAAATGGTAGTCTGTGTTTTAGAGTGGGTGTATCAAAGTTTATATTAGGGCGTGAGGAGGTGCATCAGATTACCACGTGGATGATGTCATTAGTGATGTCATCAGTAATGTCATTTGAGATGTCATCAGTGATGTCACTGACCATGTCATGAATGATGTAATATGTGACATCATCAGCAGTGCATTGCGGGGGCGCGATTTATAGTTAGCTTAACTAACTATAACGGCCACATTTCTCTGGTTTTGTACGAGAGAAATGTCTGACTAACTATAACATCCCTGAAACCTGTGGTTTTTTTCAGTGAATTTCAAAGGTTTTTCAAATGCTAATTTCTAACTATAACGTCCCGGAAGCCTATGGTTTTTTCAGTGAATTTGTAAGGTTTTTTACATACTAATTTCTAACTATGCCTACAGAGGTAGGACATGTGCAGAAACAGGAAGAAAGGCGCAGAAAGAAGCAAGAGATATGCAGAAAGAACCAACAGAGGTGCAGAAAGAGGCATTGTTGCAAAGTCATCCTGTGCCCTGGGCAACCCCCAACTTTTTGCTGACTGGTACTGGTGATAACTGACTCTGACTGACCCTGGGCTCTGCCTAACCAGGCCCGGGACCAGTGCTATGCTGAAAGACACTTAGAATACAGTGAAAACACCTACATACACTAGGATACAGTATAGATTGGGGTACCCCTGTGATTGGCATGACCTCCCCTGTAAGGCCCTAGTACATAATAGGGCAGGGGGATTAAAACTACCTCTAAGTCCCTAGCATATAATAGGGCATGGCAGTTTAGAGGCCAGCAGCCCTTTTCTGCACTTGCATATGTGCACTGCTGAGTCTGAGGTCAGTTTAAAAGTAGCCCTGTGTGTGCAGAAAGAGGCAAGAGAGTTGCAAAAAGAGGCAATAGAGGTGCAGAAAGAGGGAAGAAGGGTACATAAAGAGGCAAGAGAGGTGCAGAAAGAAGCAAGAGAGGTGCAGAAAGAAGCAAGAGAAGTACAGAAAGAAGCAACAGAGGTGCAGAAAGAGGGAAGAGGGGTGCAGAAAGAGGCAAGAGAAGTGCAGAAAGAAGCAACAGGGGTGCAGAAAGAAGCAAGAGAAGTTCAGAAAAAGGCAGCAGAGGTGCTGAAACAGGCAGAAGAGGTGCAGAAAGAGGGAACAGGGGTACAGAAAGAGAGAAGAGGGGATCCGAGAGAGGCAAGAGGGATGCAGAAAGAGGCAAAAGAAGAGCAGAAACAAGCAAAAGATATGCAGAAAGAGGCTAGAGGGGTGCAGAAAGAGGCTAGAGGGGTGCACAAAGAGGGAAGAAGGGAGAAGAAAGAGGCAAGTGGGATGCAGAAAGAAGCAAGAGAGGTGTAAAAAGAAGCAAGAGAAGTGCAGAAAAAAACAACAGAGGTGCAGAAAGAAGCATGAGCAGTACAGAAAGAACCAACAGAGGTGCAGAAAGAGGCAAGAGGGGTGCCGAAAGAGTCAAGATAAGTGCAGAAAGAAGCAAAAGAGGCACAGAAAGAGGCAAGAGGGGTGCAGAAAGAGGCAAGAGCAGTGCAGAAAGAACCAAGAGACGTGCAGGAAAAGGGAAGGAGGGTGCAGAAACAGACACGAGGGGTACAGTAAGAAGCAAGAGAGGTATAGAAAGAAGCAAGAAAAGTGCAGAAAGAAGCAACAGAGGTGCAGAAAGAGGCAAGAGGGGTGCAGAAAGAGGCAAGAGAAGTGCAGAAGGAAGCAACAGAGGTGCAGAAAGAGGGAAGAAAAGTGCAGAATGAGGCAAGAGAGTTGCAGAAACAGGCAAAAGAGGTGCACAAAGAGGGAACAGGGGTGCACACAGAGGCAAGAGAGGTACAGAAAGAACCAACAGAGGTGCAGAAAGAGGCAATAGGGGTGCAGAAATGTACAAGAGAGTAGCAGATAGAAGCAAGAGCAGTGCAGAAAGAACCAACAGAGGTGCAGAAAGAGGCAAGAGGGGTACAGAAAGAGGCAAGAGAAGTGCAGAAAAAAGCAAAAGAGGTGCAAAAAGAGGCAAGAGGGGTGCAGAAAGAGGGAAGAGGGGTGTGAAAGAGGCACAAGAAGTGCAGAAAGAACCAAGAACAGTGCAGAAAGAAGCAAGAGGGGCACAAAAAGAAGGAAGAGGGGTGCAGAAAGAGACATGTGGGGTGCAGAAAGAGGGAAGAGGGATATGAAAGAGAACAAGGGGTACAGAAAGAAGCAAGAGGCGTGCAGAAAGAAGCAAGAGAGTTGCAGAAAGAAACAAAAGTACAGAAAGAAGGAACAGAGGTGCAGAAAGAGGCAAGAGGGGTGCAGAAAGAGGCACGTAGGGTGCAGAAAGAAGCAAGAGATGTGCAGAAAGAAACAAAAGAAGTGCAGAAAAAAGGAACAGACGTGCAGAAAGAGGCAAGAGAGGTGCAGAAAGGGGGAAGAGGGGTGTGAAAGAGGCACAAGGGGTACAGAAAGAAGCAAGTGGCGCGCAGAAAGAAGCAAGAGAGTTGCAGAAAGAAACAAAAGAAGTGCAGAAAGAAGGAACAGAGGTGCAGAAAGAGGCAAGAGGGGTGCAGAAAGAGGCACGTGGGTGCAGAAAGAAGCAAGAGATGTGCAGAAAGAAACAAAAGAAGTGCAGAAAGAAGGAACAGAGGTGCAAAAAGAGGGAAGAGGGGTGCAGAAAGAGGCACGTGGGTTGCAGAAAGAAGCAAGAGATGTGCAGAAAGAAACAAAGAAGCACAGAAAGAAGGAACAGAGGTGAAAAAAAGAGGCAAGAGGGATGCAGAAAGAGGCACATGGGTTGCAGAAAGAAGCAAGAGCAGTACAGAAAGAACCAACAGAGGTGCAGAAAGAAGCAAGAGGGGTGCAGAAAGAGGCAAGAGCAGTGCAGAAAGAACCAAGAGACGTGCAGGAAAAGGGAAGGAGGGTGTAGAAAGAGACACGAGGGGTACAGAAAGAAGCAAGAGAGGTATAGAAAGATGCAAGAAAAGTGCAGAAAGAAGCAACAGAGGTGCAGAAAGAGGCAAGAGGGGTGCAGAAAGAGGCAAGAGAAGTGCAGAAGGAAGCAACAGAGGTGCAGAAAGAGGGAAGAAAAGTGCAGAATGAGGCAAGAGAGTTGCAGAAACAGGCAAAAGAGGTGCACAAAGAGGGAACAGGGGTGCACACAGAGGCAAGAGAGGTACAGAAAGAACCAACAGAGGTGCAGAAAGAGGCAATAGGGGTGCAGAAATGTACAAGAGAGTAGCAGATAGAAGCAAGAGCAGTGCAGAAAGAACCAACAGAGGTGCAGAAAGAGGCAAGAGGGGTACAGAAAGAGGCAAGAGAAGTGCAGAAAAAAGCAAAAGAGGTGCATATAGAGGCAAGAGGGGTGCAGAAAGAGGGAAGAGGGGTGTGAAAGAGGCACAAGAAGTGCAGAAAGAACCAAGAACAGTGCAGAAAGAAGCAAGAGGGGCACAAAAAGAAGGAAGAGGGGTGCAGAAAGAGACATGTGGGGTGCAGAAAGAGGGAAGAGGGATATGAAAGAGACACAAGGGGTACAGAAAGAAGCAAGAGGCGTGCAGAAAGAAGCAAGAGAGTTGCAGAAAGAAACAAAAGTACAGAAAGAAGGAACAGAGGTGCAGAAAGAGGCAAGAGGGGTGCAGAAAGAGGCACGTAGGGTGCAGAAAGAGGCAAGAGATGTGCAGAAAGAAACAAAAGAAGTGCAGAAAAAAGGAACAGACGTGCAGAAAGAGGCAAGAGAGGTGCAGAAAGGGGGAAGAGGGGTGTGAAAGAGGCACAAGGGGTACAGAAAGAAGCAAGTGGCGCGCAGAAAGAAGCAAGAGAGTTGCAGAAAGAAACAAAAGAAGTGCAGAAAGAAGGAACAGAGGTGCAGAAAGAGGCAAGAGGGGTGCAGAAAGAGGCACGTGGGTGCAGAAAGAAGCAAGAGATGTGCAGAAAGAAACAAAGATGTGCAGAAAGAAGGAACAGAGTTGCAAAAAGAGGGAAAAGGGGTATAGAAAGAGGCACGTGGGGTACAAAAAGAAGCAAGAGATGTGCAGAAAGAAACAAAAGAAGTGCAGAAAGAAGGAACAGAGGTGCAAAAAGAGGGAAGAGGGGTGCAGAAAGAGGCACGTGGGTTGCAGAAAGAAGCAAGAGATGTGCAGAAAGAAACAAAGAAGCACAGAAAGAAGGAACAGAGGTGAAAAAAAGAGGCAAGAGGGATGCAGAAAGAGGCACATGGGTTGCAGAAAGAAGCAAGAGCAGTACAGAAAGAACCAACAGAGGTGCAGAAAGAAGCAAGAGGGGTGCAGAAAGAGGCAAGAGCAGTGCAGAAAGAACCAAGAGACGTGCAGGAAAAGGGAAGGAGGGTGTAGAAAGAGACACGAGGGGTACAGAAAGAAGCAAGAGAGGTATAGAAAGATTCAAGAAAAGTGCAGAAAGAAGCAACAGAGGTGCAGAAAGAGGCAAGAGGGGTGCAGAAAGAGGCAAGAGAAGTGCAGAAGGAAGCAACAGAGGTGCAGAAAGAGGGAAGAAAAGTGCAGAATGAGGCAAGAGAGTTGCAGAAACAGGCAAAAGAGGTGCACAAAGAGGGAACAGGGGTGCACACAGAGGCAAGAGAGGTACAGAAAGAACCAACAGAGGTGCAGAAAGAGGCAATAGGGGTGCAGAAATGTACAAGAGAGTAGCAGATAGAAGCAAGAGCAGTGCAGAAAGAACCAACAGAGGTGCAGAAAGAGGCAAGAGAGGTACAGAAAGAGGCAAGAGAAGTGCAGAAAAAAGCAAAAGAGGTGCAAAAAGAGGCAAGAGGGGTGCAGAAAGAGAGAAGAGGGGTGTGAAAGAGGCACGAGAAGTGCAGAAAGAACCAAGAATAGTGCAGAAAGAAGCAAGAGGGGCACAAAAAGAAGGAGGAGGGGTGCAGAAAGAGACATGTGGGGTGCAGAAAGAGGGAAGAGGGATATGAAAGAGACACAAGGAATACAGAAAGAAGCAAGAGGCATGCAGAAAGAAGCAAGAGAGTTGCAGAAAGAAACAAAAGTACAGAAAGAAGGAACAGAGGTGCAGAAAGAGGCAAGAGGGGTGCAGAAAGAGGCACGTAGGGTGTAGAAAGAAGCAAGAGATGTGCAGAAAGAAACAAAAGAAGTGCAGAAAAAAGGAACAGACATGCAGAAAGAGGCAAGAGAGGTGCAGAAAGGGGGAAGAGGGGTGTGAAAGAGGCACAAGGGGTACAGAAAGAAGCAAGTGGCGCACAGAAAGAAGCAAGAGAGTTGCAGAAAGAAACAAAAGAAGTGCAGAAAGAAGGAACAGAGGTGCAGAAAGAGGCAAGAGGGGTGCAGAAAGAGGCACGTGGGTGCAGAAAGAAGCAAGAGATGTGCAAAAAGAAACAAAGAAGTGCAGAAAGAAGGAACAGAGGTGCAAAAAAGGGAAGAGGGGTATAAAGAGAGGCACGTGGGGTACAGAAAGAAGCAAGAGATGTGCAGAAAGAAACAAAAGAAGTGCAGAAAGAAGGAACAGAGGTGCAAAAAGAGGGAAGAGGGGAGCAGAAAGAGGCACGTGGGTTGCATAAAGAAGCAAGAGATGTGCAGAAAGAAACAAAGATGTGCAGAAAGAAGGAACAGAGTTGCAAAAAGAGGCAAGAGGGATGCAGAAAGAGGCACGTGGGGTACAGAAAGAAGCAAGAGATGTGCAGAAAGAAACAAAAGAAGTGCAGAAAGAAGGAACAGAGGTGCAGAAAGAGGGAAGAGGGGTGCAGAAAGAGGCACAAAGGTTGCAGAAAGAAGGGACAGGTGCAGAAAGAAGCAAGAGAAGTGCAAAAAGAAGCAACAAAGGTGCAGAAAGAGGGATGAGGGGTGCAGAAAGAGGGAAGAGGGGTGCAGAAAGAAGCACAAGTGGTGCAGAAAGAAGCAAGAGAGGTACAGAAAGAAGCAAGAGAGGTGTAGAAAGAAGCAAGAGTAGTGCAGAAAAAAGCAACAGAGGTGCAGAAAGAGGAAACAGGGGTGAAGAAAGAGAGAAGAGGGGTGGAGAAAGAGGCAAGAGATGTGCAGAAAGAAACAAAGAAGTGCAGAAAGAAGGAACAGAGGTGCAAAAAGAGGGAAAAGGTGTATAGAAAGAGGCACGTGGGGTACAGAAAGAAGCAAGAGATGTGCAGAAAGAAACAAAAGAAGTACAGAAAGAAGGAACAGAGGTGCAAAAAGAGGCAAGAGGGATGCAGAAAGAGGCACATGGGGTGTAGAAAGAAGCAAGAGATATGCAGAAAGAAACAAAAGAAGTGCAGAAAGAAGGAACAGAGGTGCAGAAAGAGGCAAGAGGGGTGCAGAAAGAGGCACAAAGGTTGCAGAAAGAAGGGACAGAGGTGCAGAAAGAAGCAAGAGAAGTGCAGAAAGAAGCAACAGAGGTGCAGAAAGAGGGATGAGGGGTGCAAAAAGAGGGACGAAGGGTGCAGAAAGAAGCACAAGTGGTGCAGAAAGAAGCAAGGGAGGTGCAGAAAGAAGCAAGAGAGATGCAGAAAGAAGGAACAGAGGTGCAGAAAGAGGCAACAGGGGTGAAGAAAGAGGGAAGAGGGGTGGAGAAAGAGGCAAGGGGGTGCAGAAAGAGGCACGTGTGGTGCAGAAAGAAGCAAGAGATGTGCAGAAAGAAACAAAGACGTGCAGAAAGAAGGAACAGAGGTGCAAAAAGAGGGAAGAGGGGTATAGAAAGAGGCACGTGGGGTACAGAAAGAAGCAAGAGATGTGCTGAAAGAAACAAAAGAAGTGCAGAAAGAAGGAACAGAGATGCAAAAAGAGGGAAGAGGGGAGCAGAAAGAGGCATGTGGGTTGCAGAAAGAAGCAAGAGATGTTCAGAAAGAAACAAAGAAGTGCAGAAAGAAGGAACAGAGGTGCAAAACGAGGCAAGAGGGATGCAGAAAGAGGCACGTGGGGTACAGAAAGAAGCAAGAGATGTGCAGAAAGAAACAAAAGAAGTGCAGAAAGAAGAAACAGAGGTGCGGGAAGAGGGGTGCAGAAAGAGGCACAAAGGTTGCAGAATGAAGGGACAGAGGTGCAGAAAGAAACAAGAGAAGTGCAGAAAGAAGCAACAGAGGTGCAGAAAGAGGGATGAGGTGTGCATAAAGAGGGAAGACGGGTGCAGAAAGAAGCACAAGTGGTTCAGAAAGAAGCAAGAGAGGTACAGAAAGAAGCAAGAGAGGTGTAGAAAGAAGCAAGAGTAGTGCAGAAAGAAGCAACAGAGGTGCAGAAAGAGCCAACAGGGGTGAAGAAAGAGGGAAGAGGGGTGGAGAAAGAGGCAAGAGATGTGCAGAAAGAAACAAAGAAGTGCAGAAAGAAGGAACAGAGGTGCAAAAAGAGGGAAGAGCGGTATAGAAAGAGGCACGTGGGGTACAGAAAGAAGCAAGAGATGTGCAGAAAGAAACAAAAGAAGTGCAGAAAGAAGGAACAGAGGTGCAAAAAGAGGGAAGAGGGGTGCAGAAAGAGGCACATGGGTTGCAGAAAGAAGCAAGAGATGTGCAGAAAGAAACAAAGAAGTGCAGAAAGAAGGAACAGATGTGCAAAAAGAGGCAAGAGGGATGCAGAAAGAGGCACGTGGGGTGCAGAAAGAAGCAAGAGATGTGAAGAAAGAAACAAAAGAAGTACAGAAAGAAGGAACATAGGTGCAGAAAGAGGCAAGAGGGGTGCAGAAAGAGGCACAAAGGTTGCAGAAAGAAGGGACAGAGGTCAATCAATCAATCAATCACAGCATTTATAGAGCGCGCTACTCACCCGGGAGGGTCTCAAGGCGCTGGGGGAGGGGGTAAGTTACTGCTCGAACAGCCAGGTCTTGAGCTGCTTCCTGAAGGAGAGATGGTCCTGGGTTCGCCGAAGGTGAGTGGGGAGGGAGTTCCAGGTCTTGGCTGCCAGGTAGGAGAAGGATCTTCCTCCGGCGGTGGTTCTGCGGATGCGTGGTACGGTGGCGAGGGCGTGGCTGGTTGATCGTAGCTGGCGTGTGGGCGTGTAGAAGGTCACGCGGTCGTTGAGGTACTTTGGGCCCAGGTCGTGGAGGGCCTTGTGTGCGTGGGTGAGGAGTCTGAACGTGATTCTCTTGCTGACGGGGAGCCAGTGCAGGTCTTTCAGGTGTCCGGTGATGTGGCTGTATCGGGGGATGTCCAGGATGAGTCGTGCGGAGGCGTTCTGGATGCGCTGGAGTCTTTTTTGAAGTTTGGCTGTGGTTCCGGCGTAGAGGGTGTTCCCATAGTCCAGTCGGCTGGTGACGAGTGCCTGGGTGACGGTCTTCCTGGTTTCAGTGGGGATCCATCTGAAGATCTTGCGGAGCATGCGCAGGGTGTTGAAGCATGAAGATGAGACGGCGTTGACTTGTCTGGTCATTGACAGGGAGGAGTCCAGGATGAAGCCCAGGTTGCGTGCGTGGTCCGTTGGCTTGGGCGCGGTGCCCAGGGGCCGGGGGCCACCAGGAGTCGTCCCAGGCGGAGGGTGATGAGCCCAGGATGAGGACTTCCGTCTTGTCTGAGTTCAGTTTAAGGCGGCTGTTCCTCATCCAGTCGGCGACGTCTCTCATCCCGTCGTGTAGGTTGGCTCTGGCGGTGGTGGGGTCGTTGGTGAGGGAGAGGATCAGCTGGGTGTCGTCGGCGTAGGAGATGATGTTGAGGTTGTGTTGGCGTGCGATGGCTGCGAGGGGGCTCATGTAGACGTTGAAGAGGGTTGGGCTGAGTGAAGATCCTTGTGGAACACCGCAGATGACTTCGGTGGCTTCGGATCTGAACGGGGGAGGCGGACTCTCTGGGTTCTTCCGGCGAGGAACGAGATGATCCATTCCAGTGCTTTCTCTCGGATTCCGATGTTGCTGAGGCGCTTCACTAGGGTGCGGTGGCAGACGGTGTCGAACGCCGCGGAGAGGTCCAAGAGGATGAGGGCAGCTGTTTCCCGTTGTCGGTTAGGGTTCTGATGTCGTCGGTGGCTGCGATAAGGGCGGTCTCGGTGCTGTGGTTGGCCCGAAACCCGGACTGCGAGGGGTCGAGGGATCCATTCGTCTCGAGGAAGGCGGCAAGCTGTCTGTGGACGGTCTTCTCGATGACTTTGGCCGGAAACGGAAGGAGCGAGATGGGACGGTAGTTCTTGAGGTCGGTGGGGTCCGCCGTTGGTTTCTTCAGGAGGGCGGTAAGCTCGGCGTGCTTCCAGCTCTCCGGGAAGGTGGCGGTGTGGAAGGAGGAGTTGATGATGTCCTGGAGATGGGGTGCGATGGTGGCGTCGGCTTTGTTGAAGACGTGGTGTGGGCAGGGGTCGGTTGGTGATCCGGAGTGGATGGAGTTCATCGTGCGGGTGGTGTCTTCGGTGCTGATCGGGGTCCAGTTGCAGAGGGTGGTGGTGGCGGGCGTTGGTTCGGCGGTAGGGTGCGTGGTTTGTGCGTCGAAGCTGTTATGTATGTCGGTGATCTTGCGGTGGAAGAACGCGGAGAGTGAGTTGCAGAGGTCTTGCGAGGGGGTGATGTCGTTGTTTCCGGCGCTGGGGTTGGAGAACTCTTTGACGATGCTGAAAAGAGGTGCAGAAAGAAGCAAGAGAAGTGCAGAAAGAAGCAACAGAGGTGCAGAAAGAGGGATGAGGGGTGCAGAAAGAGGGAAGAGGGGTGCAGAAAGAAGCAAGAGATGTGCAGGAAGAAACAAAAGAAGTGCAGAAAGAAGGAACAGAGGTGCAGACAGAGGCAACAGGGGTGAAGAAAGAGGGAAGAGGGGTGGAGAAAGAGGCAAGGGGGTGCAGAAAGAAGCAAGAGAGCTGCAGAAAGAATTAAAAGCAGTGCAGAAAGCAGGAACAGAGGTGCAGAAAGAGGCAAGAGGGGTGCACGAAGAGTGAAGAGGGGTGTAAAAGAGGCCCGAGGAGTGCAGAAAGAAGCAAGAGGAGAGCAGAAAGAAGCACCAGAGGTGCAGAAAGAGGCAAGAGGGGTGCAAAAAGAGGGAAGTCAGGTACATAAAGAGGCATGTGGGGTGCAGAAAGATGCAAGAGATGTGCAGAAAGAAACAAAAGAAGTGCAGAAAGAAAGAACAGAGGTGCAGAAAGAGGCAACAGGGGTGCAGAAAAAGGGTGGATGGGTAGAGAAAGAGGCAAGGGGGTGCAGAAAAAAGCAAGAGAGCTGCAGAAAGAAACAGAAGAAGTGCAGAAAGAAGGAACAGAGGTGCAGAAAGAGGCACGAGGGGTGCAGATATAGGGAAGAGGGGTGCAGAAAGAGGCAATAGGGATGCAGAAAGAAGTGAGAGGTACAGAAAGAAACAAAAGAAGTGCAGAAAGAAGGAACAGAGTTGCAGAAATAGGCAAGAGGGGTGCAGGAAGAGGGGTGTGAAAGAGGCACGAGAGGTGCAGAAAGAAACAAAAGAAGTGCAGAAAGAAGGAACAGAGGTGCAGAAAGAGGCAAGAGGGGTGCAGAAAGAGGGAAGGGGGTGTGAATGAGACACAAGGGGTACAGAAAGAAGCAAGAGGCGTGCAGAAAGAAGCAAGAGAGTTGCAGAAAGAAACAAAAGAAGTGCAGAAAGAAGGAACAGATGAACAGAAAGAGGCAAGAGGGGTGCAGAAAGAGGCACGTGGGGTGCAGAAAGAAGCAAGAGATGTGCAGAAAGAAACAAAAGAAGTACAAAAAGAAGGAACTTAGGTGCAGAAAGAGGCAAGAGGGGTGCACAAAGAGCAAAGAGAGGTGTGAAAGAGACAAGAGGGGTACAGAAAGAAGCAAGAGGCTTGCAGAAAGAAGCATGTGAGTTGCAGAAAGAAACAAAAGAAGTACAGAAAGAAGGAACGGAGGTGCAGATAGAGGCAAGAGAGGTGCAGAAAGAGGCACGTGGGGTGCAGAAAGAAGCAAGAGATGTGCAGAAAGAAAAAAAAGAAGTGCAGAAAGAAGGAAAGGACCTGCAGAAAGAGGCAAGAGGGGCATAGAAAGAGGGGAGAGGGGTGCAGAAAGAGGCACATGGGTTGCAGAAAGAAGGGACAGAGGTGCAGAAAGAAGCAAGAGAAGTGCAGAAAGAAGCAACAGAGGTGCAGAAAGAGGCAACAGGGGTGCAAAAAGAGGGAAGAGGAGTGCAGAAAGAGGCACGAGGGGTGCAGAAAAAAGTAAGAGATGTGCAGCAAAAACAAAAGAAGTGCAGAAAGAAGGAACAAAGGTGCAGAAAGAGGCAACAGGGGTGAAGAAAGAGGGAAGAGGGGTCCAGAAAGAGGCAAGGGAGTGCAGAAAGAAGCAAGAGAGCTGCAGACAGGAACAAAATAAGTGCAGAAAGAAGGAACAGAGGTGCAGAAAGAGGCAAGAGGGGTGCAGAAAGAGGCAAAAGGGGTGCAGAAAGAAGCGAGAGGTGCAGAAAGAAAGAAAAGAATTACAGAAAGAAGGAACAGAGGTGCAGAAAGGCAAGAGGGGTGCACGAAGAGGGAAGAGCGGTATGAAAGAGGCAAGAGGAGTGTAGAAAGATGCAAGGGGAGTTCAGAAAGAAGCGACAGAGGTGCAGAAATAGTCAAGAGGGGTGCAAAAAGAGGGAAGAGGGGTGCAGAAAGAAGCACGTGGGGTACAGAAAGAAGCAAGAGATGTGCAGAAATAAACAAAAGAAGTACAGAAAGAAAGAACAGAGGTGCAGAAAGAGGCAACAGGGGTACAGAAAGAGGGTGGATGGGTGGAGAAAGAGGCAAGGGGGTGCAGAAAGAAGCAAGAGAGCTGCAGAAAGAAACAGAAGAAGTGAAGAAAGAAGGAACAGAGGTGCAGAAAGAGGCAAGAGGGGTGCGGGAAGAGGGGTGTGAAAGAGGCACGAGGGGTGCAGAAAGAAGCAAGAGAGGTGAACAAAGAAGGAACAGAGGTGCAGAAAGAGGGAAGAGGGGTGCAGAAAGAGGCAAGAGAGGTGCAGAAAGAGGCAAGAGGGGTGCACAAAGAAGCAAGTGAGGTGCAGAAAGAGGCAACAGAGGTACAGAAAGAGGCAAAAGAGGTGAAGAAAGTAGATATGATTTGCAGAAAGAGGCAACAGAAGTGCAGAAAAAGAAAGAAAGGTGCAGAAAGAAGCAACAGAAATGCAGAAAGAGGCAAGAGAGGCGCAGAAAGAAGCAAGAGTGGCTTGCACATCCTTAGTACCAATTTAGCACCCACATTTAGCAATAAGTATCAAGTGACCATTCTATGTTCGCAAAGGACCTTCCAACACGCTGTAACACTTGTCGCTGCATTTTTGGTAACGTTTGAGCCATTTGAGCTAGAAACAAGGCTTTTTTTGTTCAAATCTGCAGATTAGGCAGCAGATGATGGATTATGTGGCTAATGCGGAAAATGTATAATTGTGCGAAAGTCGGTGAAGCCAAACAGTCGCATAATTCCAGTGGCCCTGCTCATACCTCTGACTAGGTCCAGAAGTACTCCTCAGTGATTCCTTCTTTTTTTTGTTTCATTGAGTTCATAATTTAGCTTCTATGGAAACGAGGAAGACTAAACCTGAGGTTACCACTCCCCAACACAGACTACCATACCACATAATTACTCTCCGTAATACATAATCCCACTCTACATAATTCCTGTACACAAAATACCACTAACTTTCTAAACACATAATTTCACTGCACAACATACCACATAATTCCACTACACACAAAGTACATCCACTCCACTCCAAAAAACATTATTAAAAAACTTTTACATTTACAACGCAATAGCTCTAACTCTTGCAAATGCGAGACCTAATATATTACAAATGCTTCTTTAACCTGTTAGTCGCGTTTGCAGAGTGGTGGAGAAAGGGTGCTGGGCCTCCAACCAGCGCTCCGGAATTCCGCTGCATAGGACTTACACGAGATATCAGGAGGGCTTATTGGCCCCCAAAGTCCCTCAGGAATAAAGTGGACTTCATCCCCTAACCAGTACTTTGCCAATAGGCGTGTTTGCAGATTGATGGAGAAAGGGGTGTGTGGCCTCCGAAGACCTCTTAGCAATAACACTGTGTGGGACTTAGTGGAGGTAACAGGAGAGGTAGTTCGCCCCCATGGACAACCTTGGGGGCCAACTACCCCTCCTATTACCTCCAGTAAGTCCCACACAGCAGCATTCCTAAGTTCTCATAGCAGGCCACACCCCCTTTCCCCACCACTCTGCAAACGCGCGCCCTGGCACACTCTTGCATGGGGATTTAAGTCCACTTTGCTGCTGGGGGTCCTTAGGGGCAACTAGCCTACCTGTTACCTCCAGTAAGCCCCACACAGTGGGATTGCTGAGAGGTGGACACAAGCCATGCCCCCTTTGTCCACCACTCTGCAAATGCACCTCCTGACGCGCTCTTGGTTGGGGTGAAGTCCCCTTGCCTACTGAGGGGCCCTGGGGGCCAACTAGCCCTCCTGTTATCTCTAGTAAGGCCCACACAGCTGGATTGCTGAGAGTGGTCCGAGGCCATGCTCCCATTTTATACCACTCTGCAAATGCGCCTCCTGGCGCATTGCTGCTTGGGGGATGAAGTCCACTTTAGTCTTGAGGTCCTCAGGACACAAGGGGACGTCATCGCCCCACCAGCAGTGCGCCAAGAGACGCGTTTGCAGAGTGCTTAAAAAGGGGCTTGGCCTCGGACCACCTCTCAGCAATCCCACTGTGTGGGGCTTACTGGAGGTACCTGGTGGGCTAGTTAGCCCCCAGGGACCCTCAGGATTCAAGGGGACTTAATCCCCAAACCCAGAACCCACCAGGAGGCACGTTTGCATAGGTGTGCAGGGATGGGGTGTGGCCTCCGCTGAGTTGCCAGGTTTGTTTTTTTATTTTAGGAAGGGGGGCTGTGTGACCCCCTTCCATTAACCCTTTTGGGCCCCGGGGACCCATCCCCCGGGGCCTTAGCTATTTTAAAAATTAAAAAAAAAAATGAAAAGGGAGAGGGTCGCGTGCCGCCCCCCTCCCCAGGCTGATTACGGCCCTGGGGACCCCATCCCCCGGGTCTGGGCCTTGTTTTTTTTATTTATAGGGGAGGGGGGCCATGCAGCCCCGCTTCCCAGGCCGGTTTTGGCCCCGGGGACCCCATCCACCGGGGCCCGACAAAACCTTTTTTTAAAGAAGGGGGGCCGTGTGGCCCCCCTTCTCTGGGCTACTTTTTGCCCTGGGGACCCCATCCCCCAGGGCCTGCCCAGACTTTATTTTTATAATTTTGGAGGGGGGCCGCATGGCGCACCTCCTAAGGGCAATTTTGGCCCCGGGGATCCCAACCCCGGGACCCGGCCTTATCTGTTTTTAAACAACAAAAAAACAAAATGGAAGGGGGCCGAGTGGCCCCTCTTTCCTGGGCACTTATTAGCCCCAGGGACCCCATCCCCCAGGGCCTGGCCTCCTTGATGAGGACCACGGGGGAGCCCCAATGCCCAGCGGTCCATGCTGGCTCCCTGCCTCCTTCGGGAGTTGGCATTGCTTTTGGACAAGGGAAGCTGCTGACGTGCAGCTCCCCTTGTCCAAAAGCAATTCCGCTTTGCTTCTTGGAAGCGAGAGCTGGTTTCCTATGGCAGGGTGGGAGACATGCTCCCGCCTTGCCATGGCAAACGGCAATGTCCTCGGGGTGGGCACCCCGGGACATTGCAGGAGCTGGTCCTGGGGGGTGGTGGTCCCCAGGGCCATGGAGGGCTCCAGGAGGGGGCCACGTGGCCCCCCTCCCATCATTTGCACAGCCCCGGGGAGGTGGTGGTCCCCGGGGCCGGGGGTCCACAACAGACCCTCGCACTTCATTTATGTAGGCCCCGGGGAGGTGGTGGTCCCCGGGGCAGTGTGGGGAGGGGCAGGAGCCCTCCCCACACTTCTACAATTTAATTGGAGCCCCGGGGAGGTGGCAGTCCCTGGGGCTTGGGGGGCCCGCAAGGCCCCCCCACCCCATATCAAATAAAGCCCCGGGGAGGTGGTGGTCCCTGGGGCAGCATGGAGGGGGGAAGGAGCCCCCCACATATTTTTTAGTTAATGAGCACCGGGGAGGTGGCGTCCCTGGGGCTGCAGGGGGGCCACAAGCCCCCATACATAATAAATAAAGGCCAAGGGAGGTGGCGGTCCCCGGGGCTTCAGGCCCACGCATATAATTTTCTCATTGCCCCCGGGACCTGGCCCACCGGGGGGCTCCCGTGCTTCGTTTTTTTAAACAAATTTTGGCTGGATTCGTGCACCCAGTGCGAATTCGGCATTTTTTTTTAAATGCTTTTTTTGGCCCTGAGGGTCCTTGTGGGACCCCCTGAGCAGGCCTAGGGGGTCAGGGTGTTTCTACCCTGCCCCCTTTTCTTGTTTTTTTTCCTGTTTTCTTGTGACTCAGTTCAACCGAGTCACAAGATGGCTGCCAACACTTCCTGGTTTGGAGTGTTGACAGCCAATCATAATCAAGCTCGTGCTCGGGAGGGTTCGCAAATCCTCCTCGGCCCTCAGATATCGATATTTTTATTTTTTGAATTTCTCAGGAACTACTGAACGGCTTTACACCATTTAAAAAAAAAAGCACGCTTTCTGAACCAAGACCTACCTT
Organism: Calotriton arnoldi; assembly: GCA_963921515.1. Taxonomy (NCBI): domain Eukaryota; kingdom Metazoa; phylum Chordata; class Amphibia; order Caudata; family Salamandridae; genus Calotriton; species Calotriton arnoldi. The sequence goes on along the minus strand of CAWUFW010004502.1, from coordinate 119,152 downwards.
TTTGCCAAATTTGATGTAATTCCGTTCAGCAGTTTGGGCTGTAGCTTTGTCTAAAGTTCCTATGGAAATTAACATGGGGAAAATGTGTTTTGGGACCTCCATTTTTCTCGGCCCCCGCTTGACGAATCACCCCGAGTTATTAGTTTGGAAAATTTCGTGAAGATTCGTCAAACGGCACCAAAGATATTGGCAAAAGAAAAAATGCTTTTTGAATAGAAACAAGGTCCTAACTATAACTACCTACTGGCAACTGCCATGATCTGTCAAGCAAAGGCTGTAAAAAAAAGGGTGTCTCAAAACGCAAAATCACCATGCATTTTCCATGGACTTCTTTAAGAAGGGCTACAGAATAAACTGCTAACCAGAATTACACCAAATTTGGGAGAAAGCTAGATCTTGGTATGCAGAGTGTGCTTTTTGTGATTTCGTGTAAATCCATTCTGTAGTTTTTAAGATATTAAGCTTAAAAAAATTCAGATATCTGTATGGTTGGGTTCAAGGGACACTCACAAGAGTCTCTTGAACTTAATTAAAAAAATTCCCCTGTCTTGAACATAAAGACAAATATAAGGGCCAGAGTAGGGATACCCTGACCCTCTAGGCTCCATGGGAGGAACCAGAGGGACCCCCGGGGGCAAAAAACAAAAACAAAATCTGCAGAAATTGCAGCAATCCTGCTGGACTCCCACAGGATGGTAAAGACAAAATGGGAGCCCACCCTCAGGGCCAGAATTATCATGTTCGGGGAGGGGGGATACATAGCCCCCCACTCCCAAAGCCATCACAGGCCCAGGGGAGCCCACTCCTGGGGCTGAAATGAATCAATATGGGGAGCAGTGCCCCCCCACCCCAAGCCTCTAACGGCAGCAGGGACCCCATCCCCTAAGCCCGCTAACCTAATTAAAAGCAAGAATGGCAGTGCGACCACCCTCCCTCGGCCATTAATGACCCAATTGACCCCATGCCCTGGAGCTGTCTCTCTAGCTATGTCCCGGGTAGCTCACCTCCGGGACATAGCAGTTTCCCTGCAGCACTGGCATGAGCAAGGAAACATGTGTTTGCTCCTGCTTGGCAGGATAATTTTTGAAGCTTCTGCCAAGCGGGAGCAAACAAAATGTTTGCTCCCAGCGGGCAGCAGCTTTGAAAATGCTCCCACCTGCTGGGAGCAGACTTTTGATCTGTGTCTGAAACGGATCAAAATATTGCTCCTGCCCAGAGGGAGCAGCATAAGTAGCTGCTCCTTTCGGGTGGGAGCAATGCCGGCTCCTGCTGCATGCAGGGAGCTGGCTGGAACCGTGGGGGCTTTGGTGCTCCCCCGTACCTCTCCACAAATGCAATCTGTTCAGTAGTTTTTTAGATATTAAAGTTAAAAAAATATAGATATCTGGATGGTTGGGTTTGAAGGACTCTTGTGAGAGTATATATATATATATATTTATAACAGATGTCGTCACCCTCCATAACTCACCATACGGCAGAACGTAAACATCACAGACGCCGGTCTTCGTGAGGTCTGATATTCACTCATTATTTCATTTTTCTTCACTTTTTGATTTTCTTAATTTTTTCATTAATGATTAAGCCTTCATTGAATATTCACAAGAGTCTGCATATTAGTGCTTTTATCCCAAGCCGACCCGTCTTGGCTTCCGCCTTCTACTGGGCCTCCATTTGCATCACAATGGGCATCTCAATCCTATTTAACATGTCCTTTTACTATGTTCATGCCCAGTTGGCTGCTAGAGTGTGAATTACTCTCTTAGGCTGGTTATTCCTTACTGCCATATTACATGTATTCTTTATTAATTCATTGCAATCTTTCATTAATATCTACAATTTCCACTCGGTTGCTAAAAGTGACTTGTGCAATATCCTGTTGTTTTTTTAAATGGGGTATCTTATATTTACATTTATTATTAAATTAATCTCATATTTTCATGGCTACCATTGTCGCACAATTCAATCCCACCCACATTTTTCACATATTTCATTAAAGTTTTGAATAACAAACATTTTTTTCTTTTTTTCTTTTCCTTGTGTTAATTCATTATAATCTTACACTAAAATGTACAATTTCTACCTGTTTACTATATAATATATATTCAAAGTATATGTCATGAGTGATGTAATTTATGAGGTCATGAGCAGTGCATTGCGGTGTTGCAAGTTATATTTAGCAAAGCTAACTATATCGGCTGAATTTCGCTTGTTTTGTATGAGTGAGATGTCAGCCTATCTATAGTGTCCCTGTAACCTTTGCTTTTTTCCGTGCATTTCTAAGGCTTTATTAAATACCAATTTCTAACTATAACGTCCCTGAAACCTGTGGTTTTTCAGTGAATTTCAAAGGTTTATGAAAATGCTAATTTCTAACTATAACGTCCCTGAAACCTGTCATTTTTTTCAGTGAATTTCTAAGGTTTTTTAAATGCTAGTTGGCCCCCAGGGACCCTCAAGAGGCAAGGGGACTTCATCCCCCAAGCAGCAGTGTACCAGGAGGCACATTTGCAGAGTGGTGTAAGAAGGGGGCTTGACCTCTCAACACTTTTCAGCAATCCAGCTGTGTGGGGCTTACTGGAGGTAACAGGAGGGCTAGTTGGCCCCCAGGGACCCTCAAGAGGCAAGGGGACTTCATCCCCCACCAAGAGCACACCAGGAGGCGCGTTTGCAGAGTGGTGGAGAAAGGGGGCGTGGCCTCAGAAAACCTCTTAGCAATCCCACTGTGTGGGACATAAGGGAGGTAACAGGAGGGTTAGATGCCCCCCAAGGACATCCTTTGGGGGCCAACTACCCCTCCTATTACCTCCAGTAAGTCCCACACAACAGGATTGCTGAGTTCTGATACCAGGCCATACATCCTTTGTCCACCACTCTGCAAACGCACCTCCTAGTGCGCTCTTGGTTGGGGAATAAAGTCCCCTTAACTGCTGGGGGTCCTTAGGGGCAAAGCAAAGTGCTCCACTTTCAACAAGTGAGAGCAAAATGCTCTCACTTGTTCAAAGAGGAGCACTTGTTTGCTATTGGATGGTGGGAGCAGTGCTCCCGCCATCCCATAGCAAACTGCAATGTCCTGGGGGTGGGCACCCCAGGACATTGCTGGAGCTGGCCATGGGGAGTGGTGGTCCCAGGGCCATTTACGGCTCCATGAGGGGGGCCGCGCAGCCCCCCTCCAACAGTATTGTAGTCACAGGGAGGTGGTGGTCTCCGGGGCTGTGTGGGGGGGTTTGAGCCCCCCACACTTTATTATGTAATATAGCCCCAGGGAGGTGGTGGTCCCTGGGGCTCCATGGGGGGCTGGAGCCCCCATGCATATTTTCAATGTAGTCCCAGGGATGTGGCATGGGGGGCCACGTGGCCCCCGCATTTAACGAAATTAGCCCCAGGAAGGTGGCATCCCCGGGGCTGGGGCCCGTGCAGGCCCACGCATGTATTTAAATCATTGCCCCCAGGACATGGCCCACCCAGGGTCCTAATTAAATGAAGCACAGGAGCCCACGCTCCGTGTTTATTTTACATTTTTGTCTGGATTCGCTGATCCAACGCGAATCCAGCCAAATTGTTTTTTTTAAATGCTTTTTTTGGCCCTTGTGGTCCCTGTTGGACCCCCTGAGCTGGCCTAGGGGGTCATGGTCATTCTACCCTTCACCCTTTTCTTAATTTGTAACGTTTTTTAACCTTTTTCCTTGTGACTCGGTTTAACCGAGTCACAAGATGGCTGCCAACATGTTTTGGTTGGAACTGTTGCCAGCCAATCAGATTGCAGTCTCGAGATCAGGAGGGCTCACGGATCCTCCACAGCCATATTTGCATATCTAAGAAATGTTTACATTTCTCAGGAACTACTAGACGGATTTACACCATTTTAAAAAAAGAGTGTTTTCTGAACGAAGAGCTACATTTTTGCCAAATTTGGTGTAATTCCGTTCAGCCGTTCGGGCTATATCCGTGTCTAAAGTTTTCTATGGAAATTAACATGGAGAAAAACCGTTTTGGGACCCCTCCTTTTTCTCGGCCCCCGCTTGCCGAATCACCCTGAAACACAACAGCTGGAGTGAGTGGGCCATTAGTTTTGAATATTTTGCAAAGATTCGTCAAACGGCGCCAAAGACATTGGCAAAAGAAAAACCGCTTTTTGAATAGAAACAAGGTCCTAACCATAACTACCTACTGGCGACCACCAGTAGTTAATACGGTTTTATATATATATATCTATATATATATATATATATTGCATCCAGCGTCTCCCAATTGAGACAATTCCGCTCGCACTCACAAATTCGAAGCAACTACAGCTTAATAGTTTATAAAGCTGTGATTTATTCAGCATTACAGCAATCCTCTACGCGTTTCGATCTTAACAAAGATCTTGTTCACGAGGTTAGAATTACTAACCTCGTGAACAAGATCTTTGTTAAGATCAAAACCGCGTACCGCGTATGCACCGCCAAGAGCGCCTGGATGTCGAAATGTGGGCCAATCTTGAAAGGGATATATATATATATATATCAAAGCCTCAACGTTCCCGTAGGTAAGGACGCACTCGGACAGCAGTGCGCTTAAAAGCATTTAATCAGGTAGGACTGAAATCCGCATTCTGATACAATTACAGCCATGTCGATGTTAGCCTGACGCGTTTTTGAGCTGCTGCTCTCTTCAGAGGCTCGACAAAAGGTTTGTGCTACTTTTGATACACCCACATAATTATAGTTAATTAGGCGCCCTCCGATGGGCTACTCCAATGAGTGCAATGCCTACTGGTGTGATCAAGCGGCAAGGCGAAACGCGTCACGATTGATTTATGACGGAATAAATCGACTTATTTTCCTGAATCCTGTTTAATTGTCTCGGAGAGCGCAAGTGATTTTCTTGGGATTTTGTATTGGATTATCGGCTGCTCCGCCGACTCTGGCGCCACCTCCCACGGGACTCCGGCTTCCAGCAGGAGCATCTGGTTTTCTGGATATATATATATATATATATATATATATATTCACTGAAAAAACCATAGGTTTCAGGCACATTATAGTTAGAAATTAGCATTTAAAAAAACCTTAGAAATTCACTGAAAAAACCATAGGTTTTAGGGACAGTTATAGTTAGTTGGACATTGCACTCGTACAAAACCCGTGAAATTCCCCCGTTATAGTTAGTTCAGCTAACTATAACTCGCGCCCCCGCAATGCACTGCTGATGACGTCACATATTACATCACTCATGACATGGTCAGTGACATCACTGATGACATCACTGATGACATCTCAAATGACATCACTGATGACATCACTGATGACATCATCCATGTGAAAATTTCATGCATCTTCTCACACCCTAATATAACTTTTGATACACCCACTCTAAATTACACACTACAATTCTCAAAACCATAGACACTCCAACACCAATAACTACATACCAACTCACTGATTCTTAGGTCTACACACACATCCACTCACTCACCCGTACAGTCACTCATACTTACGGTCACTCAGTACAGGACTATCATATGCACTCATACACCTATATAGACACTCACACACCGCCACTCATCCATAGAGGTACTCACACACCTAGTCAGTCATGCAAATAATTAATCACACTCCCATTTACTCAGATGTACAGTTATACACACACCAGCCCAATTACTCATATAAATACTAGCACATTCTTACGCTCTTATACAATCAATGATACAAGCACACACTCATCCATACAGCCACTCTCACAATAACACACTCTCATTTATAGCCAATTATGTACTCCAACACACATATATACTACTTTTCACATATGTAGTTACTCACACATGTAACACTGAGATATACATTCACTCACTAACACACCCATACACACACTCACCCACCCATACAGTCCATCACAGATGCACTCTTGAAACCATGCACCCAGTGAATCACCCACTCACACATATATGCTCAGAGTCACACACACCACACCCACACAAACAATCAGGCACCCATACAGATACTCAGACAACAAATCAATAACCCATATAGACACTCATGTAGCTATTCACAAACCCATGAGCCACTTACACACCAACAGACACACGGATACAGACATTCACACAGTTTAGTCACTAACCCATGCATTCAGTAAGATACGTTTAATCACTCACTTATAGAGTCAGTCACGCAGCTACTAAATCATCCATTCAGACACTTATACACCCACTCATTCTTCAATACGCCTTTCCCTATATATATTAAACATATTTCAACTTTACAGAAACACACAGTCACTGGATGATGTCATCAGTGATGTCATTTGAGATGTCATCAGTGATGTCATGAGTGATGTCACTGACCATGTCATGAGTGATGTAATATGTGACGTCATCAGCAGTGCATTGTGGGGGCGCGAGTTATAGTTAGCTGAACTAACTATAACGGGGGAATTTCACGGGTTTTGTACGAGTGCAATGTCCAACTAACTATAACTGTCCCTAAAACCTATGGTTTTTTCAGTGAATTTCTAAGGTTTTTTAAATGCTAATTTCTAACTATAACGTGACTGAAACCTATGGTTTTTTCAGTGAATTTCAAAGGTTTTTTAAATGCTAATTCCTAACTATAACGTGCCTGAAACCTAGGGTTTTTTCAGTGAATTTCAAAGGTTTTTTAAATGCTAATTTCTAACTATAACATGCCTGAAACCTATGGTTTTTTCAGTGAATTTCAAAGGTTTTTTAAATGCTAATTTCTAACTATAACGTGCCTGAAACCTATGGTTTTTTTCAGTGAATTTCAAAGGTTTTTTAAATGCTAATTCCTAACTATAACATGTCTGAAACCTATGGTTTTTTTCAGTGAATTTCAAAGGTTTTGTAAATGACAATTTTTAAATGTATTAATTGTTATATTTATTTTTTTGATACTGATTTACTACATTTTTTTAAACTATTTATTTTTAAATATTTTATTTTTTAAATTACATTGTAATTACATTATACATTACATTACAAAATATACTTTCTCAGAATGAATTACTTTAGTTTAAATACTTTGCAAATAGGCAATAGACTTTTAAGTACAGTAGTTACAGTTGTTGCAATGGGCAACACAATTTCAAACACAATGCAACATTGAGCTCTATGTGAATTTCTAGTTAAATGCAATTAGTTACTTTATGGATTACTTTTTCTAACCACAGGACTGGATCCTAGATTCAGTCCTGGGACATCTCCTGTAAACAGTTGAGTAAAAGCGTTTTGGTTACAGTAGTGATTTTTAAGGAATATTATTGTATTTTAAAAGTTGACACAGAAACTTTTTCAAATAGAATCACCAATGTTATCCTATGGGAGGAAATTCACTTAGCAGGTAAGTAGTGTTATCAGTTACTTTTTCTTACTCAGTGGTGGATCCTGGATCGAGCACTGGTGCATCTCCTGTAAACAGTTGAAAGAATGCGTTTAAGTCATACAGGCGATTTTTAAGGAATATTTGTAGTTTGTGAAAATCGACACTTTGAAACTTTTCTGCTGAAAACCAGACAATGGATTCCTAAGGAAGGAAATACAAGTTACTGGTAAGTACGGTTAGAATTAATTTTCAGGGTCAGTGCTGGGCTAAAAATGCAGCACTGGGTTCTCTCCTGATAACAGGTGAGTAAATCAGAATTCGTAGTTCGGCTGATTTTAGAGGAATATTATAAAGTTCCAAAACTCCACACTTAGAAGAATTTCCAAGTGAAACCAGTCAATGTTAGCCTATGGAAGGAAATTCAAGTTACTGGTAAGTACGGTTAGAATTACTTTTCAGGATCTGTACTGGGCTCAAAAATGCAGCACTGAGGTCTCTCCTGATAACAGGTGAGTAAATTGGACTTCGTAGTTCAGCTGATTTTAGAGGAATATTATAAAGTTCCAAAACTCCACACTTAGAAGAATTTCCAAGTGAAACCAGTCAATGTTAGCCTATGGAAGGAAATTCAAGTTACTGGTACGTACGGTTAGAATTACTTTTCAGGATCAGTACTGGGCTCAAAGATGCAGCACTGAGGTCTCTCCTGATAACAGGTGAGTAAATCGGAATTCGTAGTTCTGCTGATTTTAGAGGAATATTTGTATGTTTCAAAAATCGACACAGAAACTTTTTCAGCAAAATGCAGGCAATGATATCCTATGGAAGGAAATTCAAGTTACTGGTAAGTACGGTTAAAATTACTTTTCAGGATCAGTACTGGGCTCAAAGATGCAGCACTGAGGTCTCTCCTGATAACAGGTGAGTAAATTGGAATTCGTACTTCGGCTGATTTAAGAGGAATATTCTAAAGTTCCAAAACTCCACACTTAGAAGAATTTCCAAGTGAAACCAGTCAATGTTAGCCTATGGAAGAAAATTCAAGTTACTGGTAAGTACGGTTAAAATTACTTTTCAGGATCAGTACTGGGCTCAAAGATGCAGCACTGAGGTCTCTCCTGATAACAGGTGAGTAAATCGGAATTCGTAGTTCGGCTGATTTTAAAGGAATATTTGCACAATGGTGAAGGGGGTGGGGCCTGAGGTGACATGTCTGCAAACACGCCCTGTGGCGCGTTTTAAGTTGGAGAATTAATTCCTCCTCAATCCCGAGGGTCCCTAGGGGCCAACTAGCCCACCAGGAACCTCCAGTATGCGCCAGGGGCTGCGTTGCAGAGAGGTGTACAGAGGCCACGCCCTTTTTACAACACTCTGCAACGCAGCTCCGTGGCGCTTACTGGAGGTACCTGGTGGGCTAGTTGGCCCCAGGGACCCTCAGGATTGAAGAGGATTTAATTCCCCATCTTAAAACGCGCCACGGGGCCTGTTTGCACACGTCACCTGAAGCCCCGCCCCCTCCCTTCACCACTGTGCAAACGCGCCCCGTGGCGTGTTTTAAGTTGGGGGATTAAGTCCCCTTGATTCCTGAGGGTCCCTGGAGTCCAACTAGCCCACCATGTATCTCCAAAAAGCGCCACAGAGCTGCGTTGCAAAGAGGTGTAAAAAGGGGCGTGGCCTCTGGACACCTCTCTGCAACGCAGCCCCCTGGCGCATACTGGAGGTTCCAGGTGGGCTAGTTGGCCCCCAGGTACCCCCAGTATTCAAGGGGAATTTGTTCCCCATCTGCAAACGTGCCAGGGGGTGCGTTTGCAGACTGCTGCAGAGAGGGGGCGGGGCCTCCAGCACGATGCCGGTCTTTTTAAAAAAAAAATTGTATGGGAGGGGGGCTGCGTGGCCCCCCTTCCCTTGGCCACTTTTGGCCCCGGGGACCCCATCCCCCGGGGCCTGATGATTTTCTTTTTTAAAACAAAACGGGAAGGGGGCCGCGTGGCCCCCCTTCCCTGGGCCTCTATTGGCCCCGGGGACCCCATCCCCCGGGGCATGCCCTCTTTTTTTTATAATTAAAATCTTTGGGGGGGGCTGCGTGGCCCCCCTCCTCAGGCCATTTAAGGCCCCGGGGACCCCTTCCCCCGGGCCGGCCTTAACCTTTTTTTTTTTTTTTTCAATTTTTTTTTGGGGGGGAGGAGGGCTGCATGACCCCCCTCCCAGGCCACTAATAGCCCCAGGGACCCCATCCCCCAGGGCCTGGCCACTCGTTGGGGACCGTGGGGGTCCCCAATCCCCGCACGGTCCCGCCGGCTCTCCGCGTCCTGCGGGAGCCGGCATTGCTTTTCCATCAGGGAGCTGCTGACATGCAGCTCCCCTTATGGAAAAGCAATTCTGCTTTGCTTCATTGAAGCGAGAGCAGGTTTCCTGCTCTCGCTTCAATGAAGCAGCAAGTTTGCAATGACAGGGCGGGAGCCGCGAGGCTCCCGTCCTGCCATTGCAAACAGCAGTGTCCCGGGGGTAGGCACCCCGGGACACTGCAGGAGCCGGCCCTGGGGGTGGCGGTCCCCAGGGCCACCACAGGCTCCAGGAGGGGGCCGCGCGGCCCCCCTCCCAACCACATGCACAGCCCCGGGAGGTGGTGGTCCCCGGGCTCGGGGTCCTAAACGGACCCCCACATTTTATTATTTAGTGCCCCGGGAGGTGGTGGTCCCCGGGCGTGTGGGGGTGCTCGAGCCCCCCATACAGGTAATTTAAATTTTAAAAAAGAAGCCCCGGGGTGCCGGTCCCCGGGGCTGCGGGGGGCCGTGTGCCCCCGCCATCATTATTTTTATAAAGCCCTGGGGGGTGGCGGTCCCCGAGGTTTGGGGGGCCTTAGAGGCCCCCCATGTTATTAAATTAAACCCTGCATGCCCCCGGGACTTGGCCCACCCGGGGGCCAACTAACCACGAAGCGGGGGAGCCCGCGCTTTGTTTTTTTTTTTATCGGCAGGATCCGCGCACCCAGCGCAATTTTTTTTACTGTTTTCTTCTACCGAGTCACAAGATGGCTGCCAACACTTCCTGGTTTGGAGTGTTGACAGCCAATTAGCATACAGCTCGTCATCGTGAGGGTGCGCGGATCCTCCGCGGCCATAGATATATATGTGTTTTTACTTTTGATTTTCTCAGCAACTACTGAACGGATTTACACCATTTAACAAAAAGGGTTCTTTCTGAACGAAGAACTACCTCTTTGCCAAATTTGGTGTAATTCCGTTCAGCAGTTCGGGCTGTAGCCGTGGCTAAAGTTTCCTATGGGAAAATGAATGGGGAAAACACATTTTGGGACCCCCCTTTTTTCTCGGCCCCCGCTTGACGAATCACCTCAAGACTTTCAGGATAGGAGCGGACCGGAGTGGGCCACAAAGTTTGAAAATTTCGCGAAGATTCGTCAACCGACGCAAGAGTTATTTGAAATAGAATGTTGCGAATTTCCTATGGAAAATAGGTCCAAACTATAACTATCTACTGGCGACCACCAGTAGATAATATATATATATATATATATATATATATATATATATATATTCACTGAAAAAACCATAGGTTTCAGGGGCATTATAGTTAGTTGGACATTTCACTCGTACAAAACCATAGAAATTCCCCCGTTATAGTTAGTTCAGCTAACTATAACTCACGCGCCCGCAATGCACTGCTGATGACGTCACATATTACATCACTCATGACATGGTCAGTGACATCACTCATGACATCACTGATGACATCTCAAATGACATCACTGATGACATCACTGATGACATCATCCTTGTGATAGAGTGGCAGACCTCCTCTCACCCTAATATAACCTTTGATACACACACTCAAAAATACAAACTAACATTTTCAAAACAATGGACATACCAATACCAGTTACAACACACCTATTCTGTAATTCCAAGATCTACACACACATCCACTCATTCACCAACAGTCCCTATGCAGTCACTCATACATGTACTCACTCATCATATGTACTCATACATCTATACATCCTGTTACACACCGCCACTCATCCATAGAGTTACTCACACACATAGTCACACATGCAAACAAAGTATCAATCATCAATTTACTTGCATATACAGTTATACACACACTACCACACTTACTTCTACAGAAACTTACACATACTTACTCTCTTAAACAATCACTTATAGAAACACCTACTTATTTGTACAGGAACTCTTCCAATCTCTCACTCTCACATATACTCACTTATATACACCAATACTCACATATACTAGTTTAAAACATATGTAGTTACTCATAAAGACACTATTGAGACAGTCATTCACTCACTAACACACCCATACACATACTCATCCACCTATACAGTCCTGCACACATGCTGTCTTCAACACATGCAAACAGTGAGTCACTCATTCATGCATCTATGCACTAAGTAATACCCCCACCGAACCATACAGACACTCAGACACTCATACTGATACTCAAAAACCAACTAATAACCCATATAGACACTCATGTAGCTACTCACCAACCCATGCAGCCACTTATACACAAAGTGAGAGACTGATACAGATATTTTCATATTTAAACATTACTCACTAACCCATGTATTCACTAAGATACACTTAGTCAGTTATACAATCAATTTTACAAAAAAATCATCCATTTAGACACTTATATACCCATTTATTCTTCCATCGACCTTGAGATATACATATATAAAACATATTTAATTTTCAGAAAAACACTCATTCACTGGATGATGTCATCAGTGATGTCATCAGTGATGTCATTTGAGATGTCATCAGTGATGTCATGAGTGATGCCACTGACCATGTCATGAGTGATGTAATATGTGACGTCATCAGCAGTGCATTGCGGGATGGCGCGAGTTATAGTTAGCTGAACTAACTATAACGGGGAATTTCTATGGTTTTGTACGAGTGAAATGTCCAACTAACTATAACGCCCCTGAAACCTATGGTTTTTTCAGTGAATTTCTAAGGTTTTTTAAATGCTAATTTCTCACTATAACGTGCCTGAAACCTATGGTTTTTTCAGTGAATTTCTAAGGTTTTTTAAATGCTAATTTCTCACTATAACTTGCCTGAAACCTATGGTTTTTTCAGTGAATATATATATATATTTATTATACTATGTATACATGTGAAAATGTCTCGGTCCCCTGTTTGCCTCGGTGGCACGGAAAAAATGGGTGGAACTGACGTCAGCACGCCGACGAGGTCCTCTTATGGCTCCGATGACGTCATACGGTGTCGCGAGCGGAGCCGTGCTCGTTGACGTGGGAGAGCTAGGAAAGAATTTCCGTGGAATGCTGGTGCAGGGGATATTCACCTAAGTGTTCAGGCTAGTCCTTTGGGAGCAACTGTTTATGTTGCCACTCCAGAAACCGAAACCAGTGATCCGAGGGCAGAGGCCCTGCAGATGGCACACGAGGTGGGGTGCCCAGTCGTGTGCACCGGCGGGGCAGGGAAGTGACAAGCACCACAACCCACAAAAAGGTAACAAGGGCACTGAATAACACAGGATCTTCTCTTTGTATCTGGCAGGAACAACGAAGTTAAAATGCCCTAGTACCAAAATGTAGAATTAGTGCTACAACGGTCTTCAAGAGGACCTGCGATGCCGCTTCTGCCTCCCGTACCCTGGAGGTGGCACATGGGTCACGCGGTACGGTCATACTGCGGTGGGACGCACACTCGTTGATCTCTCATGGCACTGCTCCACACTTCAGGGAGGACGCTTTACATTAGCTATGTTTTCTGATGACATGTCGCGCCTGCCCCGTCCAACAACAGAACTCCTTTAGATCCAAACAGACTCTTCCACTCTCTCACCGGAAGTGAAACCAGGCCACGCGGACACTTTCACAATACAACAGCCGGGAATGCACTTTTCGGTAAAAAACCACATTCCTTCCTCCTAATTAATCAAATAAACGTCTCGCTGAAGAACAGGGGCCAGCTTCAATCGGTAAACAGCCGTTACAACGACTTTTTTACTTTACGATACCATTACAACGCATGCATTACCACGCATGCGTTGTACATCACGAAGTCATTACTACGCATTTTTTTAGAACGCATGGTCATTTACCACGCATGCCTTTACAACGACTTTTGTTGTAAAGGTATGTATGGTAAATGACCATGCGTTCTAAAAAACATGTAGATGATCCATGTCGTTGTAAGGAAACAGAGGCTGTTCCGTTTCCTCACAACAACGTGCACCGCCCCTCAGAGATGACATGAAGCAGGAACCATGAGGAGAGAGGAACCATGAGAAGTGAGAGGTAAGGGGGATTGGGCATGGGGTGGACGTTTCTTTTCTAGGGTTTAGGGTAGTGCAGTGGTGTTTGGGTGGTGTAGGGGGTCGTGCTGGGGTAGTGTTTTAGGGTTTAGGGTAGTGCAGTGGTGTTTGGGTAGTGTAGGGGGTCGTGCTGGGGGTAGTGTTTTAGGGTTTTGGGTAGTGCAGTAGTGTAGGGGGTCATGCTGGGGGTAGTGTTTTAGGTTTAGGGTAGTGCAGTGGTGTATGGGTAGTGTAGGGGTTGTGCTGGGGTAGTGTTTTAGGGTTTAGGGTAGTGCAGTGGTGTTTGAGTAGTGTAGGGGGTCATGATGGTGGTAGTGTTTTAGGGTTTAGGGTAGTGCAGTGGTGTTTGTGTAGTGTAGGGGGTCATGCTGGGGGTAGTGTTTTATGGTTTAGGGTAGTGCAGTGGTGTTTGGGTAGTGTAGGGGGTCGTGCTGGGGGTAGATTTAGGGTTTAGGGTAGGGCGTTGGTGTTTGGGTAGTGTAGGGAGTCGTGCTGGGGGTAGTGTTTTAGGGTTTAGGGTAGACCAGTTTGCACTATATAAAACTGCAGAAAAACTAAAAATAAAAAGTGTTTTGCACACTTCTGTCATTGGGCTATATGTGGGCTACATCTGGGTGATATTTGTGCTACATTTGGGCTCTTTTTTCTCTGGTGGCCATCTTGGGAGACTTATTTGTTATGAAGTTTCCTAATTTCGTCATTTACTGCAGTCTCCTCAGTAGGAAATGCTTTCAGTTTTTTACTTTGATTCCATCAAGAAGGCATTCAGATGTGTCACACATTTGCCATAAATTCAGAATGTTAGCACTCTAGTTGTTCATTAGATCACTGTAGTAAAGCTACTGCTCACCATGGAGTTAACTGAAAGTCTACTGCTGGTATTGAAAGTGATTGTTTCAGTCTGCATGTCAGAATTTTCTAATGAAATAGAAGAGGATTTGAGATCTCACTTAAAACATGCCCTAAATTTTCTTTCTGCAGCACTAACCATAATTTCTCTGGCAAAATGAACCCCCTCATTTTGTTCCTTTTTAAATTAAATGTTTTAAGTGTTACCAGTTTATTCCAATCAAGATGGCTTCAGGTGTGCCATACTTTTGTCATAAGTAAGACTGTTAGCGCTCTAGTTGTTCTTTAGAACACTCTGGGAAGCTGCAGTAAAACACAAAGGCATCAACTGACAGGCTGCTCCTGTTGAAATATAACAGGAAGATATTTGAGATCACACTTGAAACATGTCCTAATTTTTCTTTCTACAGCACTAACCATAATTTCTATGACAAAATGAACCCCATCATTTTGTTCCTTTTTAAATTAAATGTTTTAAGTGTTACCAGTTTATTCCAATCAAGATGGCTTCAGGTGTGCCATACTTTTGTCATAAGTAAGACTGTTAGCTCTCTAGTTGTTCTTTAGAACACTCTGGAAAGCTGCAGTAGAACACAAAGTCATCAACTGACAGGCTGCTCCTGTTGAAATATAACAGGAAGATATTTGAGATCTCACTTAAAACATGTCCTAATTTTTCTTTCTACAGCACTAACCATAATTTCTATGACAAAATGAACCCCTCATTTTGTTCCTTTTTAAATTAAATGTTTTAAGAGTTACCAGTTTATTCCAATCAAGATGGCTTCAGGTGTGCCATAATTTTGTCATACGTAAGACTGTTAGCACTCTAGTTGTTCTTTAGAACACTCTGGGAAGCTGCAGTAGAACACAAAGGCATCAACTGACAGGCTGCTCCTGTTGAAATATAACAGGAAGATATTTGAGATCACACTTGAAACATGTCCTAATTTTTCTTTCTACAGCACTAGCCATAATTTCTATGACAAAATGAACCCCATCATTTTGTTCCTTTTAAATTAAATGTTTTAAGTGTTACCAGTTTATTCCAATCAAGATGGCTTCAGGTGTGCCATACTTTTGTCATAAGTAAGGCTGTTAGCACTCTAGTTGTTCTTTAGAACACTCTGGGAAGCTGCAGTAGAACACAAAGGAATCAACTGACAGTCTCTGCCCTTGTTGGATGTACATGTTTTACTGAGAATGTCAGACTTCATTCTCACATGACCGAGAAAGATAATGTGAATTTACTGAACATATGCTCTCATTTTAGCTTCTAGATCACCTTCCAAACCTCAATGGGAAAAGTATGAGAAAATAGTTTTCTCTCAAACATGATTCATGATATCCCAGCAGAAGGATTTTTCACAGGGTAAAATCACCTTAGAACACACCACAATTCCTAAATTTAGTATGGTACCATCAACAAATGAATTCTAATGTAACTAAAGTCTGTTATCACCCTTTATAGTTCTCCTTTTGGTAACCCTCAAAATCTTCGATTCACTACAATGCATTTCAATGGGGTACTATCATTTATATTGGTCCCAAGATGGCTGACAGCAATTCCAGGATGAAGTGCTGAGAGCCAATCAGATCTCACGATGACATGTGTGGTTAGGCTCCGCCCAGATATATATGTGTTTTCTTTTTCAAATTTCTCAGGAACTACTGAACGGATTTACACCATTTAAGCAAAAGGCATGACTCTGAACCAAGGGCTACCTTTTTGCCAAATCTGGTGTAATTCCGTTCAGCAGTTCGGGCTGTAGCTGCGATGAAAGGTTCCTATGGAAAATTGCATGGGGAAAACACGTTTTGGGACCCCCCTTTTTTCTCGGCCCCCACTTGACGAATCACCCCGAGACTTTCAGGATAGGAGTGGACCGGAGCGGGCCACGAGTTTTGAAAATTTCGCGAAGATTCGTCAACCGGCGCCAAAGTTATTTCAAATAGAATGTTGTGAATTTCCTATGGAAAATAGGTCCTAACTATAACTATCTACTGGCGACCGCCAGTAGATAATATATAAACCCTCCAATTACTGCGATAACACGCGCTCTCAGAGTCCCGTACAAGGAAAGTTTATTAGGTTCAAGGTAACGCGTTTCGGAAGCGAACTTCCTTGATCACACAAGGAACCAAGTGACAGCAATGTGATTACATAGTCTCGGTACAGGTAATCGAGAGAGGACAACAAACTGTGGAATGGCATGGAACATTTGAAAATTGGCGGCCATCTTAGAGTGCCCAAAGTCAACACATAATGTAGAATAAAAACTGTAGAGTTAAAAACATAATGTTAATGGTGAATGTTATTGTGTGCACATTTCCACATGAAAACATAATGTTATTATTTGCACATTTCCACCTTTAAATGTCCAATTGCAGTGATGCTATATTATTAATACGCAAAACATTGTAAAGCCGGTTAGGCGTGACACCTCTTGTCCACGTAAAAAACATAATGTTTTTATAATATGCACATTTCCAAATTAAATGTCCGATTGCAATGATGCTGTATTATTGACCTCATAATACGCAAGCAAGGCTATACATTGCAGAGCAGGTTAGGCGTGACACCTCTCGTCCTGTGACGATACTCGTTCTAAGAAGCCGTGCAAGGAAGTGTAATAAGTGGCGGCCATCTTAGATATCCCAAAGGTATGCATAAATATGTCTATAGATATATGTCGGGTTGCAAAGGTATACTAAGACCCGGTAGGCAGGGAGAGGCTGAAAGTCATAAATTGCAATGCAGGTCAGGCAGTTATTGGCACTGCATGCTGGTGACAATTATCCGTGTTGACAAAGCGGGTGGAGCAAGAATAAAAAGTGGTTACAGGTATTAGAGTCCCCCCATCCGACTTGCGGTGCTGACTTATCAATACTTACGCCCAGTGGCGATATCAGCTCAAGGAAGAAAATTCTTCATGGTGCCATGTATAACCGTTTAGTGCTCCATACTAGCACCAAGTGGCTCTTTCTCATGACTACCCAGTACTGTCCAGAGACAAATAACAATAGCGGTGTCTATATGTGAAATGACTAATCTAAGAAAGAAGAAAGAAAGAAAAAAAGAAAAAAAGTCTTATCTATACGTTGGTGGTGCACTCTTCATAGAGGTGAAGAAAAGGGTAGGTGGCCCGTGAAGTGCCTGCAAGTGTTCGGTGGGCCCCTTCCTTTCCTCCTGTGAAAAGAAATAAGAGAGAAATTGTTAGATTAAAACATTAAAAGATTTGACTGTAACTTACTTATCATAAAATGCAGCTAAATGAAATTGTGATACAAGCATTTAAGTAGTTACATCTGTACATCAAGCATCATGGATATTCTGCAAAACTTCCTAAGGAAGAACAAAGTGAAAATACAGGCATATCTATACACAGGTTATCTGTTATTCTTCAATCAGATGTGTGGCTAGTTCCTCATCCAAATTATGTCCATTCGGGTATCGTGTCTCGAGTTCTAGGATCCATTTTGATTCCTTTTTCCTGAGTCTGAGCTCCCTGTTCCCCCTCTCGGACTTCCTAGTACCTGTTCAATAACAAAGTAATTGAGAAGCGAGCTGTTGGAGAGGTGATACTCTGCAAAATGTCTTTCAACCGGGTAATGAGGGTCTTTGTTGTTTATGGCCCTAAGATGTTCAAGGACCCTTTTCTTGGCCATATGCGTGGTGCTCCCTACATAGCGTTTCTGACATGGGCATGTCAGAATATAAATGGCATATGTCGTACTGCATGTCAGAAATTGGGAGATGGCTTTTTTCTTTTCAGAATGCGGTATGCTAAATTCCTTAACCATATGGCTTGCCCTGCACGCCTTGCAGTGTCCACAAGGATAGAAACCTCTAAGGTTATGCATAGATGTGTTGTGTCGTTCTGTGATGTCCCCCTGCATTAACATGTCCCTGAGACTGCAGCGTTTGCGATATGTGATTCTTGGTCTATCACTGATGGTAGGACCTACTATGTGATCGCTTTTCAGGATATTCCAATTCTCGTTGAGAATTTTTTGTATTTTACGTGAACTGTTGTTGTTTGTAAGAATGACCCGTGTCTCGTGAGGGTTGGTGTTCCTTTCCTTGACTCTAAGAGTGCTTTGTCTGTCGATGTTTTTTAGTTTAGAAACAGCTCTATTGAGTACCCACTGTGGGTAACCACGTTCTCTGAAACGTTTGATCATGGTTTGTTCTTCTGCCCGGTAGTTTTCTTCTGTACTACAATTTCTTCACACTCTCAGTAACTCCCCGTACGGAATGCTCCATTTAAGCATATCTGGTTGGTGACTGAGAGCTTGAAGAATACTGTTTCCAGCTGTTTCTTTACAGAACAGTCTGGTTTCGAGGGTGTTGTTAACTGCTTTGACTTTGACGTCCAGAAATTCTATTTCCTCTCTGTTTATGTTCTGTGTCAGTACTATGTTGTATGCATTGGTGTTAAGTTTCAAGATGAACTCATTGGCTTCTTCTTCGCTACCCTCCCATATCAAGAAAAGGTCGTCAATGTAACGCAACCAAGTTTTAACTTTTTTAAAGTACTGAGATAGACAGATGTCATTCCTGATCTCTTCTTCCCATAAGCCCAGGAAAAGGACCGCAAAACTGGGGGCAAAACATGTGCCCATGGCAGTCCCCAGTGTTTGTCTAAACAGTTCCCCATTAAACATAAAAATATTGTTTTGTAAACATAGAAACATCATATCAATCAGCATCCTGGTGTGCTCTAAATACATGATATTTCTCTCATTTAGAAAGTGGGTACATGCACGGATGCCTTGGTCATGATCAATGATGATGTAGAGACTTGAGATGGTGATGAATATATAGTTAGTTGTCCATTGTGTGCCATCAATTTTACACAAAAAATCTTTCGTATCCTTGACATATGAAGGGAGTGTGGTGACATAGTTCTGCAAAAAATAATCAACATACTTTGAGATGTTTTCAAAAACACTCCCCAAGGATGAGACTATGGGTCTCCCGGGGGGCACTAGATTGTTTTTGTGCACCTTGGGGAGAAAATAAATGATGGGTAGTTTAGGGTAGTCATTTTTCATAAATAAGTATTCTTCCCATGTAATTATGCCCTCTTGCTGCCATTTAGACAGTTTCTTCCAGGTGGTTACAATACTGTCATTGTATGTCTTGGTGTCAGTTTTTTGATAAAATCTGCTGTTTGTCAGCTGTCTATGTGCTTCTGCAATGTACATGGTTTTGCTGAGTAGTACAATGTTCCCTCCTTTATCGGCAGGGCGAATGACGATGTCTCTATCATTGGCCAATGATGAGATAATGGTTCTTTGTTTCATTGTCCACCTACCCTTTTCTTCACCTCTATGAAGAGTGCACCACCAACGTATAGATAAGACGTTTTTTCTTTCTTTCTTCTTTCTTAGTTTAGTCATTTCACATATAGACACCGCTATTGTTATTTGTCTTGTATAGACCCATCAGTCTATTGAATACAGACAATAAAATCATAGCTAAATTACTAGCAAATAGAATTAGCAACTGCACATGGTCAATAATACATAAAGATCAATGCGGGTTCGGTGCAGGACGACAGTTATCTTTTAATACTACTTTTTTAATTGAAGCCCTGGATTATTTCACTCAAAATAAAATCCCAACTCAAATTATGCTTCTGGACACCGAAAAGGCTTTTGACCTTGTGTGTTGGGAAAGTTTGTATTATTCACGTGCTAAATTTGGTTTTCCCTCTGAGCTGATTGCAGTAATTTCCAAATTTTATGAGGGAGCTACGGCCCAAATAATTGTAGATGCTAATAAGGTGGGCGCCTGCAGAGTAGTTAGGGGGACAAGACAGGGTTGCCCCCTTTCTCCTCTGCTTTTTGCATGCTTTATAGAACCCCTTTCCATAGCTATCCACTCCATTAGCAGTTTAACATCTCCAATGCACGATATGACTAACATCAAACTTTACGCCGATGATATCGCTCTTTTTTTAAAACTTAATAGTGAAGTGCAGAATTAGATTTTATGCCCACTTTTTTTATAATTTTTGACACTGCCCAAAACTCCCTGGTGTCCCTCATTCTGCAGGCCATGACCAACTTTCCCTATGACTCATTCTGGAAGTCTTTGCACCTGGCCATTGGGCCGCCTTATAATCTGCTCTACACAGTTAAATTTTGTTTGCATCACTGGGTCTGTCCTCAGAGGCTTGTGTAGACATGCCAAGGCTTTTCTACAAGCATGGTCAAAACATTTGGCCCCATTGGCCTCTGATCTGATTGGCTTCAAAAGCAAGCTGCTAACTTCTAAGTTCAGCTTGACAAATTGTTCAGAAACAACCCTATAACCATCAGTAGGGTTAAGACATTCAAGCACCAGAGGGAGATGATTCAAGCATAATTTTTTAAAAGGGTACTCAAATTGGAGTGATCAGGATAAGGGTAAGTTTCATTTGCTAGTATTTCTGGAATAGCCATTCAAAATTCTTGGGCATCTTATTATTCATTTAATGAGAAACTAACAGTTCCTCAACAAACACAGACTATATCTCTGTCACCACTTGTATTTTGATACAATTGTTTGTTGTAAAGAAGTGCTGAATACAAATTAATTAAAAGTTACAAAAAGGCGTATCTGTGTTTTCCAAAACTAAGGGGCCGATTATGATGGCGGGCGGACTTTGTCCGCCCGCCATCGCCCCGGTTAATGGGACCGCCCGCTATGTGTGCGGCGGTCCCGCACATGTGATTAGGATGCCACCGCCACGGTGGCGGTGGCATCCCCCATTTCCAGCATTGTGGCGGGCGGTGCTCACAACACCGCCCGCCACAGTGCTGGAAATGCATGTTGTGCATCTGCATGCACAACGTGACAGGCACCGCGTGGTGCCTGCCACCTTGTGCATGCAGATGCAGGGGGGTACCATAGGTACCCCCCATGTGCACCCCCCACCCCCCAAAATACCTGGGGGCCTGCTACGGGCCCCCAATGTCAGGGACCGCGAGCCTTTCCATGGCGGCAACGCCGCCATGGAAAGGCTCATCACCGCCGGCATCATAATGTGGATGGCGGTGTCTTGCAGACACCGCCACCATATTAATCCTTTCCGCCCGGTCGACTGATCGGCCGGGCGGAAAACATGCGGACGGTCTTTCCGTCCGCCGGTGTCCCCTCCGCCATGGTAATATGGCTGGGGGAATTTGGTGGCGGACGGACGTAAATGGCGGGCGGATCGCCACCGCCATGCGGGCGGTGGCAATCCGCCCGCATCATAATCGGCCCCTAAGTTTTTCACTAAAGGTAAATATAATAGCAAATTAATAATAACATTACCATAACAGTCAATCCCATTGCTGTTACTAAACTGAAAGCCTTAAATCTCAATGTGGTTTTCTTTTTTTCTGTTAGTTTTACACAGCTGAAATTTTCTAAAGCCTCATTAGTTGTGAAACTTTCTTTTCTTTTCATATATATTTTAGGTTTACAGACTACTGGATATTGTCCAACTGAAGGAGCATATAATTGTCTTAAATGATTATATTCACAAACCCAAGATGGGTCAGCATTAATTTTGGTGACATTCACATCTTTAATATATATTCCTTGTAAAGTTTTCACATGACATAAAACAGCATATGTCATACCCTCTTTGAAAACTGTTGAGCCAATGTTAATTAAGGCATAGCCCAAGTTTAAACCTTGTCATTTATGTATTGTCCCAGCATAAGCTAAACATATGGAAATTGTTCACTTCGAATATATGTTTTGATCAATACAAATCTTGCCATTGCTCCTGCAATTTATTCAGGATCCTTAATATTGTCAAATTTGAGGCTAACAAATTCTATTTCATCATTACTTTTACATTGTATAAATTTGACAATATATCCCATTGCTCTATGCACAATGCTTTGTTCTACATCTAAATTGCGACGTAAAATTACCCAACTATTTTTGTACATAAAGGGCTCTTTTTCTATCCCGGCTGTTTGTGACACTGACTTCCCCATGTGTAACAATTTTGTAGACAATGTTTTTGTTATAGGAATATTTCCTCCATGACTTCAAATTAATCCTTACCAGGTAAATGTACAATTTCTTGATGTTCCATTTCCAACATATCCATATTTACATCATTGCATTCTTTTAGGTTTGGCATCAACCAAACAACATGTATTGATTGTAAAAGAAGTGAATACATAACTTCTCCTGCACTTTTCAAGTTTGGGAATAAAGTTGAAATCCTCATTACCTGAAGTGTTTTGAAACAATCACTAGCCTCAAATCTTTCAAACATAGTTCAATATTCTTCATCTGCTTGTCCTATATTTTGTGTCAGTTCACTGTACAAAACATTTAACCAAATGTTAACATTACATATACTACTATGCAGTTTCTTTAGGCATCACAGTTAAAAAAATGGGGTCTCCTTTAACTGGAGTCAGTTGAAACAAATCACCAAAAACAACATGTTTACCACCAAACAGATTATCATGTTCTGTCATCAGTATTTCTGTCATACGTAAGAGAACAAAAGCCAGCATCAAGTTGGATACCATGCTAACCTTGTCTATTATCAAACTTTTAAGTGTTTTCAGAACTCTACTAAGTTCGTGTGAAGTATCACTAGTTAGTTTTAAATGTTCCAGTTTAATATTTTGCTCCACTGGTAGGAATAGTAGTCGATGAAATGTTATTCCTTTAATATTATTTGTGGCTAATCCAGTTAGAGCTGTAACTACACAAGCTAAGGTTGAGTTTGTAAGCTGTTGAAGGTAATCTGTAATCACATTTATCAGGAAACTTATACCAGTACCAGCTTGACCTGATATATATTTTAATATAGGCACATATTTGGAACACGTGCATGTTGCAGTCCATGATCAACCCTTCCTTTAATTTCCTCAAATATTGCACGTAGATCAGAATTTAATTGTGATGACATGTATTCACCTTCCTTACGCATTTCTCCCATAGCAAGTTCTATCTCAATCATAGCATTTGTTCCTTCATTGACACTATTTGGGGCACCATTTGGGTCTGCCCCACGTCTATTTGACACTTTATTGATACTTGCAGTATCACATAATATTACCTCTTGGTACTTTTTTTCTTTTTTTTTGTCCAAACATCCCAACTTAAATCTTATACTCTAGTATAGTGATATTATGTTTGTAGTCATAAAAATCTGCCTCCTAAGATATAAATGTTTCAATCTATTCTTCCTCTTTTTTTGCCATGGTTCAAATAGATGTAATAACACCAAGAAAAAAATCTTTGTTTGTAGGATTATCATATGTGAGTTTCCGATGATTAATGAGTGTAGGTTTTGAATGATGTATTAAGCAACCGTCTGTTCCCTGGAAATTACATTTTCCACTATGAGCATCCTCAAAAACATTATTTCTGTAAGTGTAAAATTAAACAAATTCACATAGGGACAACTTCTCCAATAAAGGGCTTCTGTTAGGATAGCATGTGTCTAATACATTTGTTTTCACAATGTCCTTGTTTTCAGGATCAAAGTGGGTAAGACACTCAATTTCAGGC
Source organism: Calotriton arnoldi (assembly GCA_963921515.1). Taxonomy (NCBI): domain Eukaryota; kingdom Metazoa; phylum Chordata; class Amphibia; order Caudata; family Salamandridae; genus Calotriton; species Calotriton arnoldi. The sequence continues at coordinate 95,131 of CAWUFW010004502.1, read as the reverse complement.
AAACGTTTTTAAACTTCTTCACGATGAGGCAAATCCTAAACTAAGTCATTTAATGGCACGAGATTTAGTATATGAACTTGAAGAGCTTAAGCAGTCACATGCCTCATAACTGCAAACCTCTAGATGAGATAGCATTCGAAGGCTAAATCTATGCAGCCTTTTTGTTAAGGATTGCTCTACAGAAATTTCTTCCCATACTTTCTTCATATTAGTTTTCTCTGCTTTTGTAATAGATGAAGTAACATACCATGCAACAACAGTTGAATTATCAGCAACAAATTGGATATCAATGTTCGCATTCCACGTATCTATCAATAAAGGGTTATATTCCTTGACAACATGCATAATAGAAGGCATAACATTATTTACTCTTCCTTTTTTTTAAATTGGCCTTAGGAATCCAAAACAACATTTAGTATAGACTTTTGATCTGTTTCAAAATGTCATTAAACAGTATTTTCCACATTTGTGACTTTGGAATTTGATTACTTGGTCAAACAATTGTTTTTTTTTAAATTTGGGATTTCACAAGTAACATATTGTTCAATAAACTGAAGACCTGACTCATCAGACTCATACCCAAATTTGGGTGCATTATTTTATCCATACTAGGATATGAATATGAGGTACACCTCTCGTTTGGTACTCTTTTCTCAAAAATAACTCAACCACCAGGGGATTTTTATTTTTATTTGTTAGGATAGTTTGAAATTTGTGATTAAAAAATCTGCATACATTAGCTGGATCAATAGCACATAATTTCCCTGGTGTTTTCATAGGCACCTCTGGCAAATTATTGTTAGCCTCTAGTTGGAAAGTGTATAAATCATCCCATAGGTATTCTGCACTGCTTAAAGTGAGAAACTAATTAGGTGGCCCCAAATTCCTTAGCATACATTTGAGTTCTCCAAATCTTCTGAACCAGTAGTCATGTGTACCTCTTTAACATGCCATGATATTAATTTGGTTATATTCCAGATTTTCATCATTACTTTCAACTTTATGTAAAAAATGTTCAGCTGTAATGATGTTAAATCCTCTTCCAGTTCACATAACATGGGCAACAGCATAAAAGGTAACAGATAATTCACTTTCATATAGTAACGTGAAAACATAAGGTATCTTTTGCCTGAACCATGGGCCTTCAGAATATAGTCCAGTAGAACAATATTCTGAAGCAGAAATAGGAATAGGATGATCATCATATGGCCCTCCTTTACCAGTTGGAAATACAACTGGATAACATTAAAGTCTCTAAAGCATTTTCCCAAACACTAACAGGATTTCCTGTTGCCTCTCTCATTTCATAAAGTTCTAAGGCATTACTCATTAAATCTTTAGAATGCAATGGATGTATACTATAGTGATTGTATATTTCTTCTGACTGTTCAATATTATTCTTAAAAATCTACCCTACATTTTTGTCCTCTGGCAGTACTAGGTTATTTCTGTCAAGGAAGCTCTTTGCTTCAATTTTTGTAGTGTTTGTTATTTGGTAACAAGCATGAAATAGCATCTTTTATTTTACTTTTGTAGAGACTCCATGAACTAACAATACTAAAGGTTCTTCTAATTCCTATAATAGTTTGAAAAGGATGTAAGGTTTAAATTAAGGTACTTGTGCATAAATTCAACATCATTTATTTTATCCACAGTAACATACATTGCAAGTTTCCTCCACCGTACTCTAGCTTCTTTTTCTGTTTTCTCCAGTAAAACAATAGATTTTATTTGTTTTCCACAATATGTGCATGAGCTGCAAATGCAGACTTTACTTGCAATTTCAGTGTAATAGAGCATCATTAATTTCCTGCAATTCTATAGCATGCCCTTTTACAAAATATAACGTTCGTACAAGTTTTCGGATGGTCGAATGATATATTGATAGTATTTTATTGTAATGAAAAGTGAAGTTACACATATTATTTTTAAGGCAGCCTAAACTATGCCCTTGAATCTGTATAACATTGTGAAATGGACAGTTGTCCAATGTTTGTAAAATTTTAATTTTGCACTGTAAATGTTTTTTTCCAAAAAGTGGTATCTTTGCATATAGAGGTGCAATTCCATTGTTAAACAGCATGTTTACTTCTTTTTTCATGAACATCCTCTTGTGAGTGCTCCTTAACATTGGTCATTGTTTTCTCAAGCCAACAACAGATCCATGCATAACTTCATAGCAAGGTCCTTGATTGTTTACACCTAGAAGCCAATGTGTATATGTATGGTAACTTCCTTCGTGAAACATGGTTCACTACTGGATATATGTCTCCAGATATATGTCTCCAGCAGCCTCCAAATATATTTGAGAAAATAAAGTGATTCAATTGCTTTCCCTAAATTAGATAATTTAAAAATATAAAATTAAGTGTGTTAGTGTTTTGAGGCGAATCATTGCTAAAATAAATAATTTCCATTTCACTACAAAGGCTTTCTTCACAATTAACTGAACATATATTTTATGTTACAGTTTAATAGTATGGTGTTTAAAAGAAAGATGAGTTTGTATTACATTTCCCTGTACTATGTTTTTAAACTGTTTACAGATAATGTTTCTCATAGTTTCCCTCCTTGAAAGAAAGAAGAATTAACCTGAGTGCATTAGATGTACGTTCTTCATACATAGCAGCATCTTTGGATAATGTTTTAAATACACAATCATATTCTGAGAGTAAACATTTGAGATTAGTCTTACCATTCTTCTTTTTACATCGTCCGCTATGTCCTTTGGAAGGTGTGCCTACCTATTCTCTCATACCTTTGCAGTATATTTTCATTTTTATCACATATTTTTTGTAAGGCATTTGGGTAACTTTAGATCTACCTGTACCAAAAATAATGAAGAAAAGAAACAGTTATATTACTAATAAGTGCAATGAAGTGTAATGTAAACATTTAGGGCCCGATTCTGATGCGGGTTAGAAAAGCTTCCCGACCGAGGGCCTGATTCTGATGCGGTTAGGAAGGCCTCCTAACGGCATTTGCTCCTTCCAAATCGGATCGGGAACATGTCTTCCCGACCGAGGGCCCAATTCTGATGCGGTTAGGAACAAATGTTCCCATTGAAGTCAATGGGAGTTCAACCAAATCGTATCTGGAAGCATCCGGATGCATCCTACTCCGCCGGTCGGACTTTCCCGATCCGAGTGGGTCGGACACCATTTCCCAACCGATTCGGTCGGGAAGCTTTTCCAACCCGCATCAGAATCAGCCCCACAATGTAGATGTTGCATTGGTTTAATAAGAAATATGATGTCAGTTTCTTCTAATTTACATTAGATGCAAATAAACTGCAGTGCTATTCCCCCAATATCATAACAGTTACAAATAAATAAGTCTATCCGTAGTCATTTATTCATGTACATCTGTAATATAGCTAAAGATCATCTTATTATTATGGTTGTATGCTAATAGCCTACTTGTAAATATCATACAATTGGCTTTAGTGTTACATCCACGTTATTAAAAAGAAACCATATAATTGGATAGTTTTCTCATGTGACTAAAGTTAGTTTGACTTTTAGAGTAATTTAGAACAGATCATAAAGTACTTCTCAAATAATTTGTGTGCTACATTTGTAATACTATATTCTATTGGTTCATGTGGCCATATGACCTTATTTTCTAGTGAAATAGCTGTATGTGCTCAGAAGTATTTTAAAAGTTGACAGTCTAATCTTTTTACAAATGACTGGGCTTTAGTTGTTCTGGTTGGGCTATATTAGCAGCCCAATGCAATATTAAACCAAACAGCATGCTTACTTCACAACTATAATATGTTACAAACAACATCATTGGGCACTTCTATAGGCCATTAGATATAACTTTCACTTTAGTACATTAACTAGCTGCTTATTGAAGATATTTGGTTGTACTGAAAGCAAGCAGAGGGTTCATGTGTGAATAATTGGACACAGGTATTTTTTTGTACTAGAGAGTATCCCAAAAGAAGAGGAATGAAGCATAATGTAGGTATAGCAAATGTTGAAATCACATGGGTGGCTAAAAGAGGTTTAAGGTGGACTAACATCCTACCTCTTATTTCATCACTTACTAATTGTGAGCATCACCATTTTATGATTATTCATTGTAGAAGCAATGATATGGGTCACCTCACAGGTGTACAAACAGCACTTGAGATGAAAGCAACTTTTGCAGTTTTAAAAAGTTTATTTCCTCACACCCATTTTGTGTATTCAAATATATGCCAAATGATACAGTGGAAATGCTATGTGAAAAATGCTGCAAAGTATGAGAAAACACACAGACATATCAACAAAACAGTGTCTGCATTCCAAAAAGATCACAACTTGCCCTCCATGTATCACTTGAACATTATGTTTTCAAATACTTCCCTTTATAATACTGATGGTGTCCATTTCACTACAACTGGCAATGACATCTTCATTAATAACATTTGCCAACTCCTACTACAACATATCTAAATTTGAAATAATGAGTTATAATAAAAGGCTCCTTCAAGAGGAAACCTAAATGGAGCATCTTTATATATATAAAAAGGTATAAGTTAATTTTTTTTAAACGTTTTTACGGCACTGGAGTACTCTTTAGAGTCCCACATGGCTGTACCACGGTATTCCGTAAATTTATTAAAAAACATTGATATATCTCCAAACATTTTACTGTACATATGATAACTACACCAAACTCACTACAATTACAATTAAAAAGCTAAACCATTTATTAACAGAGGTCCAATTGATGTTTTTTGCTCTTTGAAAATACAAAAGTCTATGGCAAATGCACTAAAATTGAAGGCCATTTAGGGACCTCTCTTTCATCTTTACACCCCCTTGACCAAAGACTTTGAAACTTCCAGTACTCCCAAAATGAAACAGGGGCAGCACGTCTGCAAAGTTTTGCAGACATTAGTCAAATGGGTGCCAAGTTACTAAACGATTAAGGTGTGTGCCACCTTGGAATTCCCTTAGAATGGTGCAATGTTGGATAGTCATCAGTAAGGCAAAAAGGAGGTGCTGAAAATGTGGGGAGAGTTGTCCCTGGGAACCTTTTCCTCATTGGTTAAGGAGTGTTCAGGAGTCACCCCAAGTTACTGGCTAGTGTAAACCATAAATGTAGAACACCAAGGAATGCTTCTCAGAACACATTGAGGACCTGCAGATGATGGAAGAGAACTAGAGCTGCTGTCTTTGGCCCGAGAGGAGCCCTGAAGGACTGGACCTTCTCCCTCTTGTGCCCAGCAGAAGGAGGTGGACTGCAAGGGTCAGTTGACTGACCATCTATGTAGCTACAGCAACACAACAAAGCTGCAAGAGGTCTTTTTCCTGAAGCTACTATTTGGCAAGTATTAACTGGACCTGGATAGGACCGAGCTGGTGGGCCTCTGCTGGAGAGACTCGTGGCCCATAAATGCTGACAAGGAGGTCATGGGAGCCTTTTAAGGGGTCCACTGAAGTTGCTCAAGAAACCCTGAAAAGTTGGGACTTAGAGAAAAATGTTGGACTTCCAAGACCGCAAGAGCTGCCAAGTGGGACCTTGAGGCAAAGGTGTTCAATTTTGATGCAACTTCGTTGGATACAGTTTCAGGTTTGCCCCGCTGTAGGATTTTGAGCTCTATTAAAAAAACAAAGTCAGAAGGTAAAATGTTTGACTGGGACAAACCCACATGGTGTAACTGACCTGCATTCCTTTACAGTTGGCCTTGAAATCACACCTAGGACCCGGTCTACCATGCACTATCATTGCTGCTTGGTGCTTTATGGTGCTATTTTCAATTAAACATTTAAGAATTTGTTACTCCAGTGTCTTTTTCTATTGTTCTAATTTGGCTTGCAATATTTATGGTTTGGATGTTGACTTTATTGCTATTTGGGTACTGCATCAATATTTTAGACATTGTCCTAAGTAAAGCCTGTCTGCCCCGTGTCATAGCTACCAGTGTGTGACCTCAGATAATTTAGAAACTTTGGGGTTAACCCCGGCAAGTTAGTGATTTATTATTCCCTGAGGTGGACAACCACCCACCCCAAATAATAATTCACTTTCTTATACAGTTGTAATACATATTTGTTACATGTGTCTCTGTAGCAGGTTATTTAACCATATTGATCCACCTTTTGGACCTGTGAATTACCTGCAAACCACTTAGGGCTACCCATGATCTGCTGATTATACACAGGACTCAGCAGTGGTTAATATAAATTACTAAGCTATCTGAACAGCAAAACGGTAAGGGGTTCACATGTCTCTATCTCTGTTACAGCTCTACATGCTGTCCAGAAGCTCCATACAATCAAGACAGATTTTTTTATAATAAAAAAAAAAAGATAAAGGCCACGGCCTCTGAAAATCTTATATTTTATTACATCAGAATGATTAAAGTATGTGCAAAGCAAGTGTTGCATGTAACTCTACCATGCTTTCAGGGACACTTGAACTTTATTTTTACCTATCTCAATAGCAGTCATCTTACTGATCTCTGGTGCTTGATTAGTTGAGAAAGTGTGCCATACGAATGACTACCATCAATAACTCTGTAAGTCACTTACCTGCGACAAATTACATTATTGCAGTCAATGCCTCTCATTTTATAGACTTAATATTGACATGATACCCAATTTCAGTTTAGTACTATAACCCACTGTGGTATTGCACAATAAAAACGATTGTGTGCACTGTGTTGTAGGTCCAATGGTTTTGCGATTCATTTATTTGTCCATTCAATCCCCCATCCGTTCTCTCTACCCTTGCACTTTTTCTCCATTTGTAGTTAAGTTGTAAAGATCCATTTCTTATAATGGCATAATCAGTGCCACAAATCTTACACTCGTTAAAAGTGGGGCTCAAAAATTAGTTTCTATCTTGCCTGCATGGCACCGGGAAAGTCAAACAGTTGCAATGTTCAATCCAGTCCATTAAAACACTTACATTTCAGGGAGCGAGTAATGGGGCTCTTAAAATGCCAAAGACTAAACACTGAGGGGCCGATTCCGAGTCGGGCCGGAAATCTCTCCGACCGAGCCGGACCCGGAGAGATTTCCGACCGAATCGGACCCGTGCAGCCCGACCGAACGAGTACGATGCGCATGTATGCCATCGGACTCGAGTCGGATCGGACTCCCATTGAAGTCAATGGGAGCCTGTCGTACAACGCGTACGCGGGCTCCCATTGACTCAATGGGTGCGAGGCGGACAAGGGCGCCCCTACAGCGTGCACGCGGCGAAGCGACTCACGCCGTACACGCACAGGTAGGGGGACCCATGGGTCCCCCTGTGTGCGACTCGCCGCGGCTACGCGTACAGGGGGTCCGACACGGACCCCCAAAGCACGGCTCCGACTGCTCTTTCGAGCCGGACGGCGCGGCTCGGTCGGACTGCCCGCGGCGCGCATCGTACTTACCCGGCCGGGGAACGTCTCCATTGCGCGGTGCGAGTCGAGTCCGAGCGAGTCGGTCGGTGCGGTTAGACCTGGGAACGAGTCGGTCGGAGCGGTCGGGACGCCCGGACGAGTCGGTCGGCGATTTCGCATCGTACCCGCTCGCCCGGACGCGCGTACGAATCGGTCGGGAAATAGGGCTCCGAATCGGATCCGGTTAAGCCGAATCCGATTCGGAGCCCTACCGGCCGAAATCGGAATCGGCCCCTGAGTAGTAATGGCAGCCATATACCAAATTGAAATATTTCTCATAATTTATCCATCAAATAAGCAGGGGTCTGATGAGTAAAGCATTTTCACAGTACCCAACACTCTGACTCAGAGGTTGTGACTGCAAAAAATTTTTTTTAAAGGTACTAATCCCATTTTAGGAATATGTACATTTTCACTGATTGGTAAAATGGGATTGCAAGCACATATCCAGTCAGTGTGTGGAAGGGGCATACTGTAGGTGTCCTGTCCAAATACTGGATCGGTTTGTAATGAATTAATATTTTGTAACCGGAAACCCACAGCAAAACAATGAAAAGTTACTGACTCCCAAGCTGGGGTTTATAGTGCATTCACAAGAGAAAAGGGGCCGCTTTAGGACCCCTTTCCCTTTCTGAATGAAAAAAGTTTGTTGAGTAGTGGGCAGTGGTCTAGAGGGCCACTGCAAACTCTCAAACAAACTTTTCAAAAAAAGAAACCATTTCTTTCTAAACACAGCCTTGTCTCCTCTAGAGAAAACAGGGTGCATTTTTTTTAAAGTTTACCTTTTAGGAAAAATGATCACAGATATGGTGGTCTGCTGACCCTAACAGGCCACTATCCCTATAATGGCCTCCAGTTGTGTGAGCCACAATTTGTCAAGTACCTCATTAATATTAATTAGCAGTTGCAGCCGGCACAGGTAAGTGCGGTGGGGTGGGGTGGGGCGGGGCAGGGCGCGGCAGGGGGGAAGTCGACAGATGACAGAATAGGTATTATTTATTTATTTAATTATACCTATTCCGTCGTCTGTAGACTTCCCACCCCGCCCTGCCCTTGCCCCGCCACACTGCATTTACCTGTGCCGACCACAGCTGTTAATTAGGTAGAACTGATTGAGTCAAACTTTAAATTGGAATTAAGCAGTCTGACCAATTAGTACATGGACTGTTCGTTAAACTGTTTATTGGTCGGCAAAATACTGGTGACACATTGCGACCATGTTCTTGCAACCAGTAATTAATGCATTGGGCCCTTAGTGGCTTCTTCTCTTGGCTCTGTGTTTTGGTGCTGAACTTACAGTTCCCATAACGAGATAATTGTGGGCAAGCATTTTTAGAAAGGGCATGTCAATTGCGTGGGTCAGTTCACAAAGAATAAGCAAATCTTCACTTGCCCAACCTCACATGGGTGAGCAAAAGTTTCCAAGATGATTTGTGGAAACTTGCAACAGTCATAGGATTCCGACATACTCCTGGAAAACATTTTTTAAGCTAGCCCATGACAAGGCTGAGGTATTTTCAAATGGATAATTGCAGTTACTTCTTGAACATATGTAAATGTGTAATTTTGTCTGTGTTTTCTTTTTTTCCCATCCAAAACTCGACATAGTTTCCCGATGTATGAACCTCTAAGCTGGTTGCCTGATGCTGATGCCTGACGCTGCCGATGCTGCTGCTCTGACTCCACCCCCCGTTGCTACCGGCCGGTGCTCCATGGCCTGCAAAAAGTACTCGTAAGGCCATGGTTGGGTGGCTAATCCAACGCAAGTTGCCCCATCTGGCCTCACAGCCCCTGGTACCATGCCGCCTTGTGCCGTCCAGTGACTGTCACCTGCGCAAAGCAGCCTCATCAGTCTAAGTTGGCCCACAACCATTTTCCTTACTTCTTGGTATCTTCCTGGTCAGAACCGCAATGGCATTGACCTTTGCCAGCCACTTGCTACCGCTTGGCTGTCTGGGTTGGTCTAAGGACTCAGATCCTGCAGCTTGTCTCCCGTCAAGTAGGGCAACCTACCTGCAGCCTGCGGTGCAAGGTTGTAGGGAGAGGTGTTGTGGGGTGCACAGCTCCACCTAAGCCCCCCCTCTGTGCGAATCTCCCAGTCAGGTGTGTGGGGGGAGCATATCGCTTCTCCTGAGACACAAGCCAGAGGTGAGCAGAAGCGGCCTGGCCAGGTCTCCGCTGTGTGCGCTGACGCACGGTCAAACCGCAGCACTGTCATTTTTTGCTTGTTGTTCCCGCACATGCAGCTGTCACGGACAACAGAGTATTGAAATTCTGAACGTTGCAACCCCTCTGGGAGGGTATGGTAGGGTGGTTGTTAGAGTGGCCACATAGGGTTGAGCCTGTCTTCACAGAGATGGCCCTGTTAGGTCGGGGTGTGGTCTGTGAGTTTGATGTTTGCTCCCCCTACCCTACAGCTAGCACCTCAAGCAGTTTGCGCGCCAGGACCCTAAAGCATTCAAACACCTCAAGCCCTCCATGCTCACCAAGAAAGTCACCAAGCAAGTTGGATTATTGTTAATTACTGTTGAACTGGTGAATTTAATGAAATGATCTCAGCTTAATCTCTAGTAGGTCTTTCGTAGTTGTCCTATTTTACTTTATTTTAGGTCATTTTCATAAGATGCCATTAAGGTATTTGCACTCTGGCCACTTAATATCTACCTGTGGGTCAACTGCTACTTTCTTCAGTCCTCCCAAACTTAAAAAAAAAAAAATTCAGTGTAAGAAGCCACAATCTCATCTATCTCTCCTGAAATCTCACCCTTCTATTTTGTCTCTGTTTTCAAAGAGTGGAAACGGAGTAGGGTATAAGGAATTAGAGATAGCCTTGGTCAAATATAAAGAAGAAGATATAGGTTCAGATAAGGCTCTGTCTCATTGTGTCTCTTCATGCCAGGTCAGTCAAACTGGCCACAGTCCAGCTCCCCTAAGCCCATCTAATAACTTACACTGTTCAGTGGAAGCAGTGGAAGAAACGGATGTAGGGGCCACACCTATGATGAACATTGCTGACTTCAAATTTAGGTCTGAGACCTGCCCCAAGTGTCCCACAGTTCTCGCCGGTGACCAGGATGCTGTTTGTGCACCAGAAAATTTGCCTCTCAAAGAAATCTCTCAAGAGTCTTATGGGGGACCCTGCCTGGTTTCGTGCAATGGGGACCATGGAGTATCGGAGGGCTATTCTCTGCCAGACATTGTCGCCCTCACAGAGAAAAATCGGGTAAGGGAGGCCAATTTAAGACCACCTATTGCCTCTGGCATGGAGTTGAGGCCACCTTTGTTTTGTCTATTCAGACGACCGTTGTTACCGGCTTTGTATTATAGTAGGCCATCATCAGGGTTTCTTTATTGGGCACAATGAACTTTTTGAACTGTGATTTACCTACGTCCGCAGGGGCTCAAGTACTTGTGCAGTCATTTTATCTGGAAGGGGAGAGGGAAGGAGGGGGAGAGCTCACTCCGATATATTGTTGTGCATTGAGAAGATTTTATCTTCGATTTTGGCCCTATTGGATAGATCAGTTGATAATTCTTATAATGCTCTGGATGTGCTTGCCCCCATTTTAATGGGGTTGCAGCACCTCACTTCCTTTGGCCTGTACCCAAGGAAGGAAGAAAAGGTTATTGAAGTGAAATCTCAGGCCTCCCAAACTAACATTGTGGCAAAAATGGGGTGAAAGAAATTGGAATTCAGGTGGGAGACCCCAATGGATTTGGGGGTCATATTTGTTGGGCATTTTAACTGTAATCTTGTAGCCACTAAGGAGGCTGACATTGTGCCTTTTTCTTCCTCTCTTAATCACTTGTGTGTGGAGCGTTGTCAAGAAGCTCAAAGAGCCAATGCAATCGTGATTGAGAATCCTATTCCTATTTTTCCAATCTTTAAAAAAAGGGGCGCCTTCTCCCTCTGGTGTTATTGTCCCCCAAGATAATCATTCTAGTTTAATTTACCTAGGGCTTCCACAAGTGGTGTTTTTTTGCATAGGGGCCCCATTGGGATGTAACACGGTAAAATGCCCGATAGGGAAACAGAAAATGTAAGTCTGAAAAACTAAGGTTCTCAAACGTTTTAGAAGAGTCTGCCCCATTATTCAGTCACCTAAAGCAAAAGTTCCCAAGAATGCACCTCACATCTAAGTACGGAGTTGGATTCTCCAGAAATAAATGCATTCTTTTTCTAATATACTAGAAGTACCACTTTAAAACTGCCATCAGCAGGAGAAGGGGTTAACTCCGGATATGGGTGCAACTGTTCATAGTAATCGGGGCTATGAAAGTGGGTTTAGTGAAAGAGGATTTCAGGCAGGGGGCTGCGGATGTCAACTTGTTGATCACTGGAAGAGAAGGTTGCGGGCTCCCTCAAGAGACTGAGACGGTCCCTGAAAGATCTTCATTAGTCTCCCCCTGTGGGGAATTGACTCCACGCTCTGTTCCTAAGTTTGTTAGAAACCTTAATGGGGAGGCTCCTCTTTTTTTTCCATCAGCACAGCCGCCCTTTTCGGGGGCTGGACCAAAACAAATTAATAGTTCTGGTGAAGGACCATAGTGTGGCAATGTCTCTAATACTTAGAATTTTGTCTCTTTGTTTGATAATGAATTGGGCCCACTGAATAGAAGCTTTCTTCTGCAGCTTTTACTAGAAATTGAGGCCCTGAGTTTGGTAACAAATAGAGATATTGATTGTGTATATCTGGATCCCCTTGTTCCTCTTCCAAGCTCTAGGGTCATGTTTAGCTCTAGGATCGTTGATGCTGATCCTAGGCAACGTGGATCACTTCCAGAAAAAAGGCAATGATGTCTTTCCATTTGAGATTATTGAAGCTCCTAAGCTTGGTAGCCTGAGTTGGGGCTCTCAGGAGTCAACTCAAGATCCACATAGTAAAAGGGGGGACTGCAAAATTGAGGGACATCACAATCTCTATTGTTAGAGACACAGGGAGTAGAGTGGTAAGCATTGTGAGATATGAGGAGGCGTGGGCGAGGAAATCTGGGAAAGGAGAAATGATAGCACCCTGGAACTGGGTAGCAGGTGTTTTGAATGCTTCAAAAAGGAATACTAAACTTTTAGTGTTGCAGAGCTATTCCGTTGGGTAAAATTCTTTCTTGGAATATGGCAGGACTGGGACAGTCTAATTCTAAATTGAATTTTTTATCGCGCTTTAGTCCACTGATAATTTGCTTGCAGGAAGCTTGGATTTGTTCTGATTTAAAATACGAGAATTACTTTGCGATTTCCTGTGCAGAAAATTGCTCAGTAAAAGGCTACGCCAGGGGAGGCATAGCTAGTCTACTGAATAGTGGCACAAATTGGAATCCTAAGGTGTTTGTTCATCCATCAAAACTCTGCATCTGTTTAAAGTTAGCCCTGTTCAATGTGATAGGAGGACCATATTCATCCTTCCTGTTGGTAAAAGTTTATATCCCTCCTGGGAAGTCTCATGGTATCTAAGTCGACTCTATGCTCTCTTTTGTACAAAATATCAGTGCTTCGGAAGACTGCTCATTGATTGTTATTGTGGGGGATTTTAATGCCAACATCTCGAATTGTCCCTGTATGACTTTTGGGGATTCTGGGTTGGTTGAGGTATGGAGTATCCCTGAGGTCATCCTCCTTGGAAAATGTTAGATCAGATAGGCGGCTTCTATGTTTCCTCGAAGGGCTGAGCTCTAATGAATTAATTGCTCTAAATGGCAGGTTTCTAGAAGGCTCCCCAGACTCTTTTACTTTTCGTTTCTCTTGAGAGCAATTGTTACATGGTGGCATCTTACCAAATGTTTGCTGTTTGAACTCAATTTGAGGTATTGAGGATGGATTTGAGCAATCACAGCATTTTCTCTGTGGTTATTGACATGGGGTTATTGACGATTTCCCCAGGGGACCCCTTCCCCTTTGCAAATGCATGCAATATTATTTTTTAAGGCCTGCCCTTAAAAAATGAAACAAAACATTTCATTTTTTTAAAATGCATCCCGTTTTCCTTTAAGGAAAACGGGCTGCATTTAAAAAAATAAAGTTGCTTTATTTAAAAGCAGTCCGAGACATGGTGGTCTGCTGAGCCCAGTAGGCCACCATCCCTGGGAGGGCCTGTCATTCCCAATGGGCTCGCAAATTGCGAGAGGCTCATTAATATTTATGAGCCTCACAATTTGTGACCCCATTGGGAATCGCAAACAGTGTTAAACACACTGTTGTACATGCCAAATAGCGCCTCGCAAATTGCGAGTCGCAAATGCAACACAATTTGCGATGCGCTATTTGGCAGGTTGTACATCTGGCCCTTAGAGCTTAAGGCGCTCCACTCCTGGAACTCCAGAAAAGACACTGTAGTTTATAACAAAACAAATGGGTGCACTTTACGGTCAAGTAATAATATATTGAACATGACTTCTCTCATTAAGACAGTGAGTTTAGGACCCCTTGTTACCCCATCAGATATCACCATCCCCTGGTTTGAAAAAGAGTTGTCTCTTTTTAGAACCTTTGGGAGCAAAAATAGAAGCACTAGTGTTAAGTCCCCTGTGAATATCTTTTGGGCTGTAAATAAGGTAAGCCGTGATATAAACTCTCTAGTGAGAAAACAATTTAAGTTGCCGCATTATTGAGGCAAAGGGAAATCGACCGGTTGAAGCATGCAAGAACTAGATTGAAGATGTCTAAAAGAAAGAAGGAGGAGGATCAGAAATGGATTACGTTGAGAGAATCTGCTTCATCTTGTGATTTGTGTAGATACTGGTCTCTAATAGGCAAATACCCTGATTCCAGAATTAAGGCCGAGGTGATTCCTATTTTTGATGAACAGTGAACTCAATATATTTCACAGTTATACCCTTCCAAATCTAGCTGTTGGACTCAGTTGGAGTTTAGCGTTGAGGCTGCTTCTTTGGCTGTGTATGGCCCACCCTCTTGTGAGGAGATAGAGGGTTTCATTAAGGGTGCAAGGTTCTCTGGGGCAATGGACCCAGAAGAACTTCCTATAAGCATTATCAAACATGAAGTTTCTGCATGAGCTGTTTTTTTGTGTCGGTGTTCGAATACCGTTACCTGGCTGGGGTTATGCCATCCTCCTGGAAGGGAAGTGTTAATGTGCATTTATATAAAAAGGGTCTTAAAACCTCTCCTGCCAGTTTTAGACAGATTAGATTACTGGATGTGATTGGGAAATTGTTCACCAAGAATATACTTCTTCACCTTCAGGATTGGGCTTTTGGTAATAACATTGTTCCTGTTGAGCAGGCCGAAGCTTTCGAAAGAACTGTGGAACTTTAAATAAGATTACGGCCCTTCAAACGTTGATAGAAAAGTACCCTGTGGGTAAAGGCATGGCTTTATACGAAGCAAGAAGGTAGGCCGTACGGACGCCAGCTTTTGCACGGGAGTTGAGAACATATATAATTGGACCCCTTCATTGTGGGATGGAGCCATAAGGCCCAGCGAAGGATTCACTTACCTATAAGGATTTCACCCTAAAAGTTTCATTAGTTGCATTGACAAGGGTACCAAGGAGGGACATAGAAATTCTGTCTTGAAAAAGGTGGTTACTATTCATATAACATCGCTGAAACTCATTGACGCACTGGATAAACTAAATCCATTGAGTATTTGTGGCACTACAACTGTAGACCTTTTGGGCTTTGGTATGTTTGGAATATGAGTACATGAGGATTTCAAGATAGGAGTGTATGATTAAAACACCAAAGGGAACGCTAATCCTTTTTAAGTCTTGTTGAGCCCTGTCCCTTTGGTACATGGGGCCTCTCTCATAATATTGGATGGCTTTATACTCTGCCTTTATTGAGTTCTCCACAGCGTTCCATAGGGTTGACCATGGGACGCTGTGGAGAAAATTGTCTGCACTGGGGATCCCTGCTCACCTCCTTAGGCTAATCATTACCCTGCATTCATCCACTTGGTCTCAGGTATTGATGGGAAGGAATCAGGGTTTGTCTAGCAAAGTATAGATACACAATGGCTTGAAGCTGGGGGACCTACTTGAGCCCCTTCTATACTTATCTTTACACCCATGACTTACCAGGCAGAGTTGCACAGACTAAAGGGGATCCCCATAAATAAGATTTATGGATGTTGGATGTCTACTATATGCTAATGGCGTTGTTTTATTGGGTTTAACCCTGCTAGGATTACAGAGGCATCTCACCGCACTGGGAAACTATGCTGATGAACATTTTCTAAAAATAAACATGTCTAAGAGTAAAGTTACGGTTCTCAGCTCTCGTAGAGTTAGGAAAGATTTAAATTGGTTCTTGGGGAATGATAAGTTGGAAGTGGTGAAGTTTTATGCATACCTTGGCAGGATTTGTTTCAGCAATTGTTTAAATAAAGACCATCCTAGCCAGTGTAGAAGTAAGGCATTGTCTCAAGCCTCAGCTGTTAATAGACTATATATGTTGTGGGCAAAGGCACTTTGCCCATGTTCTTGCAGTCTATAAAATTAAAATCCTGTCTTCATTGAGTTATGCCTGTGAAGTAATGAAGGAGCGGAATCGGTCCCTTTTTGAGAAGGTCGAAGGGCGAATTTGGCGCCAAATTTGTAAATTGAATTATTCAGCTCCTCCCTCCACCCTCAGGCTTGAGTTTGGGCTCTTCTCTACAAATGTGTTTATTATGGAGGATGTTCCAGGATGGGGGAACAATTTATTGAATAGTGACCTGGGTTATATCAATGCTGCACGGAAACATGAAATATTGTATACCTTGAAGGGAAGGAGCACACTTTTTTCAAATTATCTGAAAGCACTAGATATATTCGAAATTGGTCAGAATGAGGTGGCATCACTCCCCAAGTTTTTTATTTAAAACCTGTTTAAAAAAATCTATTTATAGAGTGAGACAAAAAAGGGACATTTTAATTTGTGCCTGCATGCTCAGGATGGAATTGTAGTTGAGAGTAGCATCTGTAAACAACCTCAACCGTATGTTTCATGGAACCTTCCCCATGGTGTGCATAAAACTATCCTATTACTAAGGTTAAACTTTATTCTGTTACAAGTTGTTACAGGAGGTTCTGAGGCTTTGTGACCTTTGTTTGAACTGTGTCCAAGATGTAAATCATGGAATATTGGTGTGTCCCTTCCTACATTCATTGCCACGTCACTTGTTAAGACCATTGTTCATAAAGTACAATCTAACTTCGTCAGCAGAAGCCCCTCAATGCCTCTTCACCCCTTTATCTGAAACAGATTGCACAAAAATGTTTAAATGTTTTAAACATTATTATATAATTTTTTTATGTGCTTTGTTTACTGCAATTTTTAGCATTAACTATATTTGGCTTTGCATCTGTATGAATAGGGTATCAAAGGGTCTATAGATTTGAAAAGTTGAATGAATTTCTTTTCCATTTTGTTCAGCTCTTCCTTCTCATTTTGCACTAATTATCCATTGTACTGTATAAAGGATCCATAGTTTCCTGTATTATTTGAGAATCGCACAATAATGTTTTACAGATTCCTTTGCTCATTTGCACTAAGCCATGCGGCATATTTTTGTACCTCTAAATGTGTATATTTTACTGCATGTGTCCCTGTATAGCTCTTTGTATATTTTAGCTTGTATTTTGTTGACCTCTTTTGAGTTCCAAATCGTAATAAATAAAAATTCTGAAATACTGAAATAAACATTTTCCTCTACACCCTCACAATTTGGGAACGTTCCAATTTTATGCCTCCCTGGAAAGGAATCTACTCTTGTCACTAACATCTGTAAGTATGTGACCAATTCAAGGTTAGAAATACATTGTGGATGTTTTCAAAATTTGATGGCATTTCAAACTGGAACACCAACTCCCGGTCCCTGGAGCAGAACATTCTGATTTAATATTGTACATATGTAAGTGGATTTTAGAGTGCAAGATCATCTTTATTAAACATGTGCACTAATAAATTGATCCAATTGTTCTTGTAATCAGTATTTATTTATTTATTTATTTTTGGATGATTTACCCCGCAATGGCCATATTTGACTAACTGAATACCTGTCCCTCTGGAAAATTGTATTTCCCATTATGTAAATCTGCCTTTCAGAGTGGGAGAGTCACAAGGGAGCACAAAACCTAGAAAGTGGACCTTTGGGTATGGTCATACCCTGAAGTTTGTTGGAGAGTGAGTTATTTTTTTAATTTATGGACTCAATCTTCACTGATAAAGTAATAGCAACATATCCACCCGATAGAATGGTTCTGCCAAGTGAGACTTGTTGGAGGGAGATCACAAGCTTTGACCACAGAAAGTAGTTGTCTGACTCACTGGCCCCCTAGTAACATCTTAAGGTACCGCAGCCTGCCATACTGCAGACTGCCACAGTAAGCATTTGGGACCTTTAGTAACATCTTAGGGGCATATTCTCAAGGACTTATCG
Source organism: Calotriton arnoldi (assembly GCA_963921515.1). Classification (NCBI taxonomy): domain Eukaryota; kingdom Metazoa; phylum Chordata; class Amphibia; order Caudata; family Salamandridae; genus Calotriton; species Calotriton arnoldi. The sequence continues at coordinate 77,363 of CAWUFW010004502.1, read as the reverse complement.
CCAATTTATCGGCACTTTAGCGCCGCAAAAGTGGCGATAGACTCATCGCCCCATTCTCAAGCTGGTGCAAACTGCCCATATCGCCAGTTTACCAGCGATAGTTGCCGCAAAAAACATCGCCACGGATGAGTGCGACAACTAACGCTAATGATATGCAGAGTAGGCGTTCCTGTGCAAAAACTCATGAAAACACAACTTTGCGAGATTCTCAACGACCAGCCAGATCTGCGATGTGAACCAAGAACAGGCGATAAGGCGCGTTAGCAGCAGGGATTTAACACTTGCCTTTTGCTGGTGTTAAGCAGGATGACTACCTGCAGTATGAAAGGGAGCCCAGCCCAGAGCCACATCTGAAGACCAACACATGTCATGGAGCCAATGATCATGCAGTTTGGAGAACCAAGAGGGCCACAACATCCACCGCCCCCACTCCCAGCCCCCCCCGGACCACTCTCCCCGGATTACCACCTAGTCAGTGCAGGACAGCGGACGACCCTAAAACGCACCAGCCCCAGAGACTCAACGCCAGAGGAAGCCATTGGCCAACACAGGCTCAAAAGGACAACCATCCACCGCATCCTGACCCACATTGCCCACAGGCTGACCGTACCAACACAGCGGACAACCCACATCCCCCCCGCAGACAAAGCTGCTGGCTGTGCTGCACCTGTTGGCCCCTGGTACCTTCCAACCAACAACTGCCGGAGTCGGAGGAGTCTCACAGCCAACCCCATCAAACTCCCTAACACATGTCATGGATGCATGCCCACAAAAGCAACCGGGGGCCCCTGTATCCACACCACACGATAGTTCCAATTCGTACTGCACCTGCGCAACCAACCCCAACGCCAGCCGTGCTAGACGCCTCCGTGCCCCATGCCAACGATCGTAGTAACCGAAATGTGGGTGCGCCAAGTCATGAAGTCCAGTAGTCAACAGTAGTGTAAAAACAGAACTTTATTACAAATACACAAACAAACAAAACAAAAAGCTCAGCCAACACATTCCATTCCCAACGGGGAACTTCAACAGGGCAACGTGTCTTCAGAAACCTGTGGGAGAAATGGTGACAATGGTCAAACTTCCGTATAGTCACATGCCTAATCTGGAACAGTGTACTGCACTTGGACAAACCGGAATGCTCACAGGCATGATAAACCATGCATGAGAAGACCGTAACAGAACTACGTGTGGCCGTAACCGTCGTAGGAATGAAGAGGAAGGTAACGACCACACGAACTGCTGTTATGGTCACATCATGCAGGACTAATCATACCTGAAAGCATCACGGTGTGTGTCAGCTCGATACCCCTGGCCCTCACTCCCCCCCACACTGCGCAGGAACATCTTGAGACCATGCAAGGGAACTACGCCATAGCTGGCATCACGCACGTGTTGGGGGCAATTCACAGTACACGTGTATGACTAGTGCCCCCTGCCGACACTGCTCACAATCACCGCAACAGCAACCACATGCATGGCATTACTGTGCATACAGAAGTGGATCACCGTGGCCTGTCCACCAATGTCGTCGCAAACTCCCCAGGCAGTGTGCATGATCCCCACATGTCCGCAAGTCCGCCACCAACCAGCGCTTTGAGGATGGCCCCCATGGAAATGCACTGCCCATCGGCAAGTACCAACTGAACACACTACACACCTCAACTCCACAATCCCCCAAATCACAACTGTGGGAATGCACACGTCTCCAATCCACCACCAAAGTGACTACTGGATGTTTCACAGTCTGCGCCACAACCTGCCTATAGGCCTACACACACATGGCCGACCACCTTCAAAGTGCACATTCACACTGGAGACGAGGTGGCTACGTCCCAAACCAACCCATGTACATCATGTCATCGCATGCAGGGTCGTGTCAGCAAGGGCGGCGCCCGCCACCCAGCCACGAGTCCGCCGCCGTGACCGGTGGTGCCTGCGCGATCCTGTGCGCCTGCTGCACCCCAGCCCTATTCCCCAGACCGGTCCTCTGCAAGCGATGACTGGCCGCCCCTGCGCACCCAGGACTCAATGCTCACCTGCTGCCACCGGGCGTGTCTCCAAGAGGGCCCACCACGTGCCGGGTGCATCCTCCTCAGCCGATCGCTGGATTCCACGCCACAGGCCCCAAGCGCACCCTGCGGCACCGCACCGCAGAGTCATGTGTGTGCTGACTGCTGCCTGCGCATACACTGTGGTCCAGCAGGGCACACTGTTCAATTTGAGTCTTGATTCGCTGGACGCCGTATCGAGGCCAACGCATCATCGCAGGCTGCACACCCGATCAGCTCTTCAGGTGCCACTAACCCTGTGCAACGTAAGTCATCGTCACGTGGCGGTAGGCCCCTGCCAGCCACAGTGCAGCGGGTGCCACTGAACCTGTGCAACGCAAGTCATCGTCACGAGGCGGTAGGCCCCTGCCAGCCGCAGTGCAGCGGGTGCTACTGACCCTGTGTAACGCAAGTCATCGTCACTTGGCGGTAGGCCCTTGCCAGCCACAGTGCAGCGGGTGCCACTGACCCTGTGCAACGCAAGTCATCGTCACGTGGTGGTGGGCCCTTGCGGGCCGCAGTGCAGCGGGTGCCACCAACTCAGTGCGCCACAAGTCATGGACCCTTCATGATTGGGTCACGTGGTGCGGATGCCATCATGTCGTCTCCGGCAGTGGGGAATGTGACGTGCTAGGCCCCTTTTATTGGCAGGGTCACATGTCCTGTGACGCCTGTGCTGGATGGGTGTGGTGTGGGTGTGAACCAGCCCTCAGGGAGTGGCTGTGGCATGCTGACAACTAGACCAGTGATCATCAGATCACTACAAGGAAGACCTGGGACATGTAGCTTTGCCGTCCCCCGCTCTGAGCGTAAGCGAGTGGACTGGCCTGGCGTATGGCAGGCTAGCGTAGGGGTGGGAACAATGAGCCCGGGGCTCTGGGCGTGCTTCAGTTCTGGGCTGGACATGGAAGTAACTGATGCTTGTGTCTCTGTTGTAGTGTCTACGCCACCCGGAACGCAATCGGCAATGTTGCACCCTGTGACTCAAGTCCCACGACATGAGCAACATGGACGTAAGGGGGAATCACTGACCCTACATTCATCCATACTCTCATCCTTGAATGATCAAAGGCACGACACATCTGTGCGATCTCTGAATGTCTCAATTCACATCCAGTGGAGTGTTGCAGCTGGAGCAGTACAGGGCCATGCAAACCCCACTTCACATTATTGGCCCGTGTAGGGCCAGCCAGAGTCCTTCAGGTAATGACAAGTACATCGGAAGAGGAAGAGTTCAGTCCGCAGTCTGATCGCTGTGTCATTGGTAACCAAACAGAAAATGGCAGTCCATGTTGAGGTCCAAGGTGAGTGTCGAGAGTGTATCGGGGGACAGTGGAAGGTGATGATGCAAAGGGCAGAACCAAGCAGAAACAGGCCATATGGCGGAGATGAATGCTACTGCCTCCTCCTTAACAGTAAGGTTGATTCACCCGCATCTCGTCCTTCTGATGTCACATGTGCCTCACATGTGGGTGGTGGTGTGATTGCCGGCCGCACTGTGAGGCACTGACACATCAGGGGGCGGAGATGTGGATGTAGAAGCAGCAGCAGCATTCATCTGCGCAAGGCCTTGAGGCAGCAATGCCATGACAATGTGCTGCAGGGCATGGAAGGTCCCAGCCGCATCTCGCTGGTGTGCAGCCGTGTCAGCCGTTCTTTCCGCCGTCATCCGCTCCATGTTCTCCATGAGCCCCCGCATCTGTCCCAACTCCAGGCTGACATTGCTGGAGCCACTCTGACTGGACAGTTGTTCTTGCCTCAGTATCATGACTCCAGCGATGTCAGCCATGGATCGTTGGAGTGCATAGAGGGGACTGTGGGTGTCCGTTAGGGACTGTAAGTGGTCCCTGATGGTACTCAGACACCCATGTATGGCATCAAGTTTGGATACCATGAGGTCGAACCCCACCCGCACCTGATCAGCCATCTTCTCTTGGCCCTCTAACACACGGCGTTGGAAGGCCATGGGTTGTCCATGGGGGTCCTGGGAGACAGCCGGGGTGGTAGGTGCTTCCTGCTGTGTGGTCTGTGCAGGGGGTGGGGTCTCCTCGATGCAGCTGGGCTGCCCTGCTCCTGGAGGTGAGGTGCCGTAGCTGTCCATGAACTCTTGGAGGGTGTCGAAGGTGTGGCGGTCCTCTTCATCATCAGTGAAGAGCTGTTGAGTTTGCTCTGCAGGAGGTGTTGGTTCTCCCTCTTCAATGTGAAGGGGAGGTGCAGTTTGACATTGTGTTCACATGTATGTTGACGCATTATACAAGTTTACATACAAACTGCATGACAATGTACATTGTGACTGTTTGGGAGGAGCTGCCTATTTGATGCGGGACAGTGGACATTTCGACAACATCACAGATGTGTGTTTGCACTTGTACATATCATCTCACATTTCCCTGCTATGCCAAATGTGATTTACCAGTTTCTACACACAAGCGGCACCAGTTGTGTCCTCTGTTCTGTTGTGAACGTGTTGCAGTTTGTACCACATTGTTGTCAATGTTGATGTGCTCTGAATGTCATGTGTGTGTGCTGCATTTTGGGAGAGTCGCCCTGCAGCTCTGATTTGGCTGGCCCTTATCCCTTCTAGGCGTGTGTGCCTTTGACTTCTATGCTTATACAGTGCTGAGATGTTGCATTCTTAGGTAAATTGGGCTCTTGGTGGAGTTGGGACTCTGGGGCATGGTTTGTCCGCAGATGTGTTGTTGACGCTCAGGGGTTGTTTGTGCAGGTGGATGTGTCAGAGTGTGACCTGCTCCTTTACGGATGTGGTCCACACTCAGCCACCTCAGTTTGGTGGCGTGCACCATGTCATGATGATCGGACTGCAGCCATGCTAATTGTCATGCAGTGTCACTTGCATTGTCAGTGTGGCTCACGGACTCGCAGCTTTGCTGGGTTCAGCACATGTGCATGGGTTGGTTGTGAGATTGGTGATGTGTGGGAAGGGCCCCCTCTGGGCACATAGTCGATGGGGGCCTACTTGCTGTTTCTATGTGTGCTGCAGTGTGCCAAGGGGATCAGGGACATGATCCAGAGTCATTGTGGGTGTGCACTGTGCTCCGCTTGATTATGCATGTGTGCCATTGTGCCCATCTCCCCCGTCCCCCCAGTCCCTGGTGGTTACTCACCCTGTTGCTGTTCTGTCAGGTCATGTTGAGCAGTGTCCGGTCCCCCAACTCCTGCCACCATCTCCCCACTGATGACTGTAGCCACCATTTCCTCCATCTCATCCAGCTCCCCCTGTGGCGCTGGACTCCCACCTCCAGTCTGCATTGCTGCCTTCTGGTTGTTGGCGAGTTTCTGCTTGGTCATGCGCTTCGCATCATTCCAGCGCCTCTTGAGCTCTTCCATTGTCCTCCTCAGCACTCCGACTGCATTCACCTTGTCCAGGATGGACTGCCATGTTGAATTTTTTGTTGCCAGTGACACAGTGGAGGTGACGAACAGTTGTTGATGGTGTTCTATCACCTCCGTGATCAGGATCCTGTTTTCCTGCGGACTGAACCGCGTCTTCCTCTTCTTCTTGTCCTTGCCCTTCCCTGTCCCGAGGTCCCAGGCTGCTCCTGGGGGCCTGTGGGTTTCTGGCCGTCCTCTGTACCTGCTCCGGCTGCCTCCATTGTGCTTCGCTGTAGTTTGGTTTTTGTTTGTGTTTTTTTTTTCCTGCTTTTGTAGTGATTTTTCCTGCCTGACGTGTGTGATTTGCAGGCCTGGCGCTGCTTTTCGCTGATTGTCTTATTGCGGATGGGCCCATCGCAACTTTTTTCGCGTTTGGGTTTGGATTTTCATCGCCGTCCCGGTAATGTTATCGCGGACATTTGAGGCGTTATCGGGAGACTGTCGCATGTTACCGCCGTGTTGAGAATGCGACGTTAAACCGGAGTTATTTTCCCGCGATAGATGGTGATATGAAGTCTTGCGTTAACCTATTTTGGCGATGTTTATCGCACGTTCTTGAGAATATCCCCCTTAATGTACTGCAATTTGCTACTACAAGCACTTGTCTCTCGTTTGAGGAAACTCTAATAATAGTTTAAAATACTGTAGCCTGTTGCAGCAAGGGTTTCTATCTGGCCTAAGTGGAACTCTAGCGATGGTCTAAGGTACTGCAGCCAGCATTGTGAAACTGCTGAATGCAACTTTTCAAGGTCATCCCAAAGAGCATTTTTTTCAAAACATTGGGACTTATTGGCTCAGCCAATGAATATTTCTTTGATTTCTCAAATACAGTCTTTTTCTTCCTTGATGGATGTGGTGTGGAAATTGCATTTGCCTTCACAAGACCTACTGTTCCATTCGGGTTGATAATACTGTGTAACTAACGAAGATTGTCCTGTTTATCTGTTGAAATTGCCATGGATTTTGTGGTTGTATATGCCTAAAAAAAAAACACTCATATTCCACAGGGATGTGCCTATCATCCACTCTTAACTGAAAGCGGCTTTAGCCTGCTTTAATATGATGTTTTCCATTTCTATAACTAAGTAATATGGCAAAATCCTGCATTGTGGGCTTTAAAAGCATTACACATGAGACAAGCTAAAATGTTTTGTGTACTGCATGCGACCAGGTAAGTTTAAAAGCTATTGCATAGTGTTGTTTTATACGTTTAGGATTTGGAACATTTTGTATAGTGTGTTTGTTTAGTGTTCAATAAATTCAGTGATCAAGTTACGAGTTAATTAACTTGCTCAAATTAATTATTGCTTAAGTATTTGGATACAATTCCTCCTGCCTTCTCACTTCGAACCAAGAAGCATATTAGCAAAGTCCTAATATGAGTTTTCATTATAGCACAGAGTTCTTATGTTATTTGCTGTTGAGAAACTACTGTAAAAGTAATAAATGCTCCTTGGAATGGTATTGGTTTTATATCTCGTTTTTCTCTCACGCTGTTACGAAAATGCCTTAGGAAGAACTACTATAACAAATGTTCATACATATTTTGCATCTCGGCTTGAACAATATACAATGACTACAATTTATGAACTGGCTTAATATTTCTATTTCTAAGCAAATCAGGGCCACCTCATTATGCATTTTTGCAGTGGGCGCCACTTATTTGTGCAGTGGTTTTTGCTACGTGAATATCTAGTTTAGACATGAAGATGTAATGTATTTTGTGGCATTTAATAGAAAACGCATGAAACAGTGACATTTCCACTTTCCCCTTGCAAATCACATGCATTTTCCATGCATAAATGAAATGGAAATTTTAAGTGGTTCAATGGTACGTTTCTATCTTGGTAGGCAGTCTGCACTTTCAGTCAAAAGCTTTTTGTGTGAGGTTTACAAAGCGAGCCAGTACTTATAACTCAACCCCTTTATCTTCACTTTATCTCTTCGTTATATTGCCAAAAGCATGTCTTCCTTCAAATAAATTCAAGGATCTAGAGAGGTTATCACTGTGACACCTGAGCGAAAATTGTATTAACACTTTGAAGTAATGGATTTTTCACTCAGTGATCTTGTATTTCATTTTTAGTAAAATCGAAAAGATATTAACATCAATGCAAAAACGTACATGCATATTGGAAAAAGCCATATGGCAAGAAACAAACTGTGAATCTATCACAACCAGGAGCTAAAGGGACACATATTAATCCAATTTTATGAATACATATATTTTACAAAGTCGCGTATGGTATTTCACTTTAGGAAGGTGCTAAAGAATGTTAATGTAATATGTGTTTTTTTTTTAAAGTTCAGTGTATTGGTGCATTTTAAAAATATTATTCCTATGAATGGCAACATCAAGGTTGTTAGTTTGGAATCTGACTTCAGAACAATATACTATTCTTTTATTCTAAAGTGAATAGTTATTTTAACATAACAAGAATGAAAGGTTCAGATTACATTTTGAACTGTAACCTTTAACGAGCATACTTTCACAATGCAAATTTTGTATTTTCATCAGAGAAATTTTACTTCAGCACTGCATTCTTCGCTCCCTTATTGAGATAACTATCCTGTCGCTGCAAATGAAACTCAGATAATCTTTACGAAGCAATTCGATTTCTCGAGATTTTAATCAGCTTCTCACGTGCTAAGTTATATATTAGTTGTCTTTCTAAGCGTGTTGTTTAAATAGAGATATGCTTTTGTTATAGATTTACCCAACAGAACACCAACAAATCGGCATCAAGATTAGGTTGTCTAACCACATTAAAAATGTATTTCTAGATCTTGGGCACTGTGGGGCATAGCTACAAGGCCCGCGATAATTATCGCTCAGCGCACTTAGCGCGAGTATAATTATCGCCGGCTATCGCTGGATAATATCGCAGAGATAGCGCGTTATCATCAACGCCTATCTCCAATGCGATATAATATCCAGCGTATAGAGGGCAAATGTGCGAATATCGCTGGAAATCCAGCGATAATCGCACAGCGATAGGCAAATCCTTGCAGATAGGGCAGGGTGGTCTCAACCTTATAATCCACCACCCATAGGCTATAATGGCTTAGTAAGAGTCAGAGCAGGCGTAATGAAATCTGCGATAAGCGCGGTTAGCGCTACTTTTATCGTCGCTACACAGGTTAGCGTGCAGATAGATAATTGGAGTAATGTCGGTTAGCGACATTTTCCACGTCATTTCTGTCAGTTACGCCCACTTTGCATATCATTAACGTTGCAGAGCTGGGCGTTGAGGAAGACGGGTGCAGAGGCATAGAAACACGCGCTAACGTGTCTTTGCTGATAGGGCGATAAAATTAGCGCCGCTTTTCGCCCGAAAACGGACGCTAAAGCGGCGATAATTTTATCGCGGGGCCTTGTAGATATGCCCCTTAGTTTCTAGGGACGGAAATACAACTTGATTGTTCCTCTGTGTGATGCAATAGGACCTAATGAAACTTTTTGGGTGGAAAACGCAAAATGTACACAGTTGAAATTCATATTCAGAGAAAATTCTCCTTTTTGTGTGGTCAGTGTAGCGTCCTTCCCAGCCTCGGAGCATCTAAATGATGACACCACACATGGAGCTTGGTATTGCACGTCTTTATATCTCAGCATGTAACCATTAACTAAGCATTCTACATCATGAATTCTATCAACCACACCCAAGCACTTACATCACTGTTCTATGGAGTCCGCCAGGAACCAAAAGGATCCCATCTTCTCTAACTCACAAGACAGAGTAAGAGAGGACACCACATCTCCCCCTTTGCTAAATAAAAAGTACAGCTAATACATATATACATCATAACTCTCCAATAAGTCATTTTGGTGCTCGAATAAATCGCTCAGATCTTGTCATGTGAGGCTGCAGGAGATACAGGAGAAGAGTCCATGACTGGCACTGGTGACAGAGACACAGGTGCAGCTGTTGGGTTCTCAGGACTGAAAATGTTCACAAATCCACACCACAGCTAGGCTTTCTTTTTCAGGTTGTGAATAGGCACATTCAGTTTGTGACAAACTTCTACTAGCATAAGCCACAATATGCCTTTGAACATTTGGATGTCTGTCCATTGTGTTGGGCAAGAATCGTACCCAACCCTAGCGGGCTTCTGTCAACAATAATTTCTGTATGTAGCTTTGGATCAAAGTAGGGCATTTCAGTGGCATTATCTATTGCATGTGTGATTTCCTTGAAGCTTTTTTTCACATTCATGTGACCATTGAAATGAAGCATTTCGTTGAGTTAAGTCTCTTAATGGGGCACTTACTGTGGCAAAATCACAGATGCGCCTAGAATAGTAGCTGGCCATGCCAAGAAAAGACTGTATCATCTTGTAGGGCACAGGTGGCTGACAAAGCCTGTACTTTAGCTGGATCTGGAGTCATTCCCCATCAGAGAAAATATGGGCAAAGAATTTGAGTTTTGATTTGTGGAACTCACATTTCTCTGCTTCAAAATGTGATCTGCATCACCAAGGAAATGGAACACTTGTGTAAGAGCTTTATCATATTCCTTTTATGTGGTTCCAAATACCAATACATCATCACTGTAATTGAAAGCATGCGTGACAGGCTGTAATATGAGGGGAAGAACACACAAGAACTTAATCTCTTATATCGGAACACACCAATATGTGTAGGAAAGGTAGTAATGTACCTGCAATCTTCTTCTAGTTCAAACTAATGCTATTCTGTGTTCAGATGAAGGCGATAGAAGACTTTGTTACTATTCAGCTGGGTGATCATATCGACAATGTGTGGACCTGGATGTCCTTGTTTTTCAATTGCTTTGCTAGCTTGACGCATATCAACACAGATGCTTACAGCTCCTTTACTGTCCTTTATAGGCACTACCGCTATGGTTGAAACTCATGGTGTTGGACCAGTAGATCGCTCAGTGATATCATGCTTCAGTAATGTCTCAAGTTCTGTTTGAACAGCTTCCTGTAAATGAAATGCAATTCGACAATGTCGCTGAGCAACAGGACAAATGTCCTCATTTATATGCAGTTGCACTTCCATTGTCATATGTTTTTCGAATCCATGAAACAATGATGGAAACTGACTCACTATTTCGTGATGAGCATTTATGTTGTAACTTACAGATATCAGTCCTATTTCAGCAGCAGTAAATAGGCACTTGACGAAGTACCTTGAAGTACTGTTGTATTCCGCTTTAGGGGTCCGAATATAGGCTTTCCTGAATCATGTCCTTATATAGGCACACTCGCCATGCCCTTATATAGGCATAGAAATCCCTGTCCTTATTTAGGCATTAACCGTGCAATCCAAATACAGGCATGGTCACCAACATCCGTCCACCCTAACCTCACAACGAGTTCTTAGAAACCAGACCCTTAAGCCTTGGGAGTTTCCCCTAGCACAGGACTATTGATTTCTCCAAGAACTCATCTATTATGTATGAATTGTTATACCTCAAGGGTTCATTCTGACGTCTTCCTCTGTCCGACTACACGTCAATGCTAACATTCCTCGACACCTACCAGGTATAAATATACCTTCCCTTGCCCTAGCAAGTTAGAGGAGACCTCGAATTCAGAGGAGCCCGTATCCCAGCCTGACGCACTGAGAAGACGCTGTCATTCCTGCAAGCAGACGAATCCAGCTTCCAGTGTTCTGACTCCCTTCGCGGGGTGTTAGAGTTCCAAGATCCGGCAGGAGATTCCCACCTCTCTCATTCTCAAGGTATGGAGCTGACTAGATCCTAGAGGGACTCTTGGCATACTAGACTTAACATACTCTTAGTCTACCATACTAGAGAATACTCCACCTATTTCTACTCTTCCCTACACCTAGACTAGGTTAGGTACACTGGGGTAGAACTAGCTTAGAGACGCATCGTATGAGTACTCGCATTCTTAGCTCATGTTATTTATGTACGTGAATATATGCTAAAAGATAATGCTAGCGCAGTATTATTTATTTCTACTGCTTACGCTGTACATTATTTATCTTGCATACTGTCTTGTGATCGTAACAGCACATATCTCTTACACGAGAAACAAGACTGTTCAATAAAACCCTTTTTAATGAAACGCCCGTCTTTCCTTTCTGTGTAACTCTGCAGAGACTAAGCATGCACGATTGAATGAGTGTAACTGTTATCTATTGTTTCCACGATTCTGAGACATGTTCCGCTTCTAAAGGGAAACAAAGTTGTCATGTTTTTCGGTTGCCAGAAACTACTCCCTTCTTGTTCTCAAGGAGTTTCTAGTGGCCTCTGAGCTAGCTGGCACAGGTAATTAAGTTTAATATAATCGATAGGGACATACCGACCTTAGTCCTATGTCAAACCTATAGGTTATATTATTCCAATGCGCAGAGCCTATTAGGGAAATAGGAACTACACTACATGGCGCCCAATGGTTTGGTAAGGCAGTAATTTAACGCTAGATACTGAGTAACTCATTCGTGCTTTTCTCAGAGACCCCTTTCTCACATACTCCTTAAGACGTCCGGAGTGGGTAGGGCTAAATATCCGCTATAACTAAATAGGGAAGCACCCTATATATTAGTTGTTTGGTTTGTTCAACGTTGAAGGTTACAGTGTTCCAAAATATTGTGCACCTTATCTTTTGTTTCCTTGAAACTTGTTCTACATTTTTCAAAAAACAAATGTCCATACACGGGACGATGCCACCGGAAACGGTGGAGCTGCGGCTGACCCAGCCATAGCAGTTTTTAACTTTACAGGTTTAAATGAAACCGAGGAGGGTGTTATAGACATCGCTCCAAACTTAAGAAGAGCCATCACTCTAAAACTTATAAAACACAGCCTACCCCCAAGAGGAGGTAGAGCAGTTTTCGTGATAGAGGCACACAAATCCTTTCAGACAGGGGTATTCTATTCATGGGTCATATTTCCTGAATCAAATTCAGTAACAAGACTGTTTCACTTCTACAAAGAAGATGAACCACCAGAGGAATATATTCCTTTCGAGGATATTGAAATTCCACTAACATACCAGGAGCATCAGCTCTGGTTTAAAGGCGCCCTAAAACATCACAAAAACATTACCAGGCTCGGTCCACTAGGTAGACCAGGAGCAAAATGGCCGATTCTAGCTGCGCTACACTCCTCATCCTGACCTCGATATAATGTCAGATGAGGAACTACTTACTCAAATTACAGAGTTAATAAAAATCTACAGACAATTAGTCCAATATGCAATGCGGACTTTCACAGTCCAACCACCATTGACACTTCCAAATCAAACTGACAGGTATCAAGATACTGATACACGTTCCTCTCGTACCTTTCAGATCTCGTCACAGACATCGGAAAGAAGAGGACGGTCAGAACATAGAGAAGAACGTGTGAAATCGAAAGACGACAAACATGTTCCGAAAAATAAATTCTAAACCTCAATTCTCAAAGAAGAAGGTAGCAGGTCTGAAGGTCAGACATGCCGAGGATACTGAGAACACAACTCAAGAACGGAGAATGGGCTCAGACAATGCTGGACAGTGCAGCAGAAGTCACAATAGCTCGCCAGAACCTGAAGGAACTTCTGGAGATAGTGGACCTGAATGAGTACATTACAGTTGAGACTGTAGACACCAGGGTTAGTACTCCACAAAAGTTATATGAAATAACACTCCGGATGGAGGGAGACATACCTAGACAGGTGAAAGCACTTTTTTGGGAAAAACTTTCAAGGGGCTATGACATACTTCTAGCAGAAAAAGACTGGCCACCACAATTTGTCAGGGAGTGCCCACATGGCAAGAACATTATTATGTTGCAAGTGTAAAGATGGCGAGTGCACTCCTTCCCTTAATTCATAATTAGTTTTTTGCTTGGACTGCCAAATGAATTCGTGCATAACAGCGCCGTGATTCGTCCCTCCACAGCATGTCAATGACCCTACCAAAAGGTGCGACATTTGCGCACCCAGCTGCTGCACTGCGGAAATGAGGAAAACTCTCCTCTTAAAGTGAACCATATTTTTCAAAGTACACCAAATTAATCCATAGTATATCAGTCAATATTTCGATATCAAGTAATCCATTATTCAATGCTTGTGAAATCACTCCGGAGACAGCTAAGTTGAGCCAGAGTTCTTTATTCCGCATTTTCAAATGCCTTATGCTGCCAATCCAGGCTTATACATAGACACGTGCTGTCAACCATCCCTCGAGTCAACGCTTTAAAAAAACTCTATGCATTTCGAACCTTATTGATTCTTCATCAGGGGTGCTCGTAAAAACGCGACCGGCTGTTTAGCATGTTCATGACTTCCTTCGTTCAGAAAATCTTCATTATTATGCCTGCCTTCTCTAACCATATTCCAATTCACCTAAAATACACTTATGCCAGGAAATGGGCAGTTGCCCAGGCCCCAGCATTATACAAAAATCATGTAGGATGGGATGAGGATTCACCTCACCATAAAATACATCTGAAAATTAACCTACTGCACAAAGGCAGTACCCAATAAAGCAAGAAGCTAAAAACAGGTCAGGGAGATCTTAGATCAACTTGAATACCAAGGGGTGATTGAAACATGCACCTCCTCAATGAACAATCCTTTGTTTCTGTCTCCAAACCAGGCAATACATATCGTCTAGTTTTGGATTACAGACACTTAAACACTTGTTCTAAAACTTTTGCAGTGCAAAATGCACATAGTACAGCATTAATGAATAACATTGTGCGTAAAAAATATAAAACCACATTAGACATCTCAAATGGTTTCTTTTGTCAAAACATAGCACCTGGAAGCCGGAACTTAACAGCTTTCTCAATAATGGGGACGCAGGGTCAATTTTGTCGACTCCCACAAGGGTTCAAGAACAGCCCGGGGTTATTCTCAGCGAGAGTAACGGAGTTACTACAAATTTATGATAATGAGGCATTGTCATATGTCGATGACATCTATCTGACAGACGATGAACTGGACAAACACTTGAACAGGGTGAGCACCATTATACTGGGCTTCGCCTCTGAGGGCTACAAATTCAACTTTAAAAAGTCCAGAATTGCCCATCTCAATGTCCTTTTTCTAGTATATGAGCTTTCAAGTGAAGGCAAGAGCTTGGCAGCTAACTTTTTAGAAAGGTGTGCGCTGCTCCAACCTCCTAAAACGCTGAAAAATTTACAATGCATCCTGGGTTTCCTCAATTTTAGAAGAACTTACATTCTGAATTATGCAGAAAGGGTTAAACCTCTCTACGCATTAATCAAACCTGATTTTTCAATCAAAAATTGGACACAAGAACACACAGAAATCTTGCGTTCACTCCAGGCTAACATGTTAGCATCAAATCACTTACAAACACGTGTAAGTCAACGCAACTTAGTGATCCGAATAATTTCGGGTCAATGCGGATTCACCTACTTAACATTTAACGAGGGTGAAAAAGTACCAATTGCATACAAATCACACTTGTATACACAAGCAGAAATGCGCTTCACTTCAACAGAAAAAATACTGACAGCAGTTTAAACTGCAGTAGCAAAAGACAGAGCTCTAGCCCGAGGGAAACGCATTATTGTCGTAACTCCCGTACCGGCCTTAGAGGCGGTAACAAAAGCGAGCATTCCAAATGCAAAAGCATTACATCCTAGATGGATACAATGGGCTAATTCTCTTGCTGCAACAGATGTTGAATATGTTTTTGATCCCGATCTAAAAACACAAGCATTACTGCAATATGAACATGAATGTCCTCTGCCTACTGAGATTCTGCCTCTCGATCAGAACAAATTCAAAATTTACACTGACGGATCCGCACAACCCGCAACAGGGAGTAAGCAAGCTTACAGTGCAGCGTGCACAATCGTTAAAGGTTGCATGCGCGATGGCAAATTCAGACCTATGGTCACAAAAACTCAATCTCTAGGAGATTGTACAGCTCAGCGAGCTGAACTACAAGTGTTCCAACTGGCAATTGAAAGTAGAGATCGAGAATTCCCCACACTAATAGTGTGCGATTCTTTCTACTGTGTGCAGTCGTTTAATGAATATATACAAACTTGGCTTGAAAATGGGTTCAAAGATGCAAAAGGTGGCACAATAAAGCATAAAACGCTTTGGGAACAAGTAGTTCAGTTAAAAAACGAACTACCAAAGGCTCACGTGATCCATACACTGAGTCATCAACGTGATGGCGTTCACGTTGCAGGGAATTCATTGGCTGATGAAGACGCAAAGGGGGCTGTTCAGATGGCTTCCGTAGCTGCGATCACTCGTTCAAAAACAAAAATAGACAGTGAGATAATGTTGGCTGTCAATGCTACGAGCAAAGGCAGTGGTGCAGCGTTACCAAAAAGGTTTCCACTCAAGTACTCTTATGTAGTTGATGCGAACAACGTTCCTTTTGCTCGAATCCCTGGAGTGGGGGATAGGGTAATTCCAAACATGGAACGTAGAGCAGCTTTGATTTATGAAACACATTTGGGGGAGGGTCTGTCACATCAAGGGATCTCTAAAACAATATTGACATTAAAAGAGATGTACTGGTGGCCTGGAATGAATACAGAAATACACATATTCATCAATAACTGCTTAGACTGTAAATTACAGCGAGAAAGCCACCGGACACCATGCTACGAATGTAGCTGCCCAGTACAGACACTATTGTTAGACAGCATTAGACTATCTATGCGCAGACGTCCCTCTGGACAAATGCAATACCACAAATACTGAATCAAGGTTCCTATGGATATGGCCTCAGCGCTCGGCTGACGCTCGAACTGTTATAAAAGATTTGCGAGTCTTTATCAGCACATATGCAATAGGCATGCTACATTCTGACCAGGGCCCTGCGTTTAGCTCTCGGGCTTACACAGACGCCATGGCCAGTCTCGGCGTTGCATTGCGGTACTCCTCTCCGTTTCATCCTGAGGGAAATTCTGTTGTGGAAAGGAAAAACCGGAACATAAAGCAGTCTATAACAGCTAGGGTATTAGGTTCGGGTGATGGTTGGGTCAAACATCTTTATGGGGTCCAACGCTCATTAAACAACTTGCCAAGAAGTTCTCTGGGGGGTCACTCCATACGAGGTCATATTTGGGACAAGAATGTGGGTGCCTGATCTGGAATGCAGTGGCACAGTGGTGGAAAATAAACCCTTTGATATCAAAGATCGTTTGGCTGTTTTACAGAATCTAAACTAAGATCGAAACAAAGCAATGTGTTCCTGAAGCCAACCACCACTGGGGAAAAACCGGCTGTCCCAGCAAGGCCTGTCTGGATTCCAAAAGTTGGGGATCTAGTCAGAGAGAAGATTGTGGACAAGAAGGAATTTGGACCTTCATACAGACAACCAGTACCTGTCCTAGCCATCCACCGAACAAGAACAGTACTTCTGCCGCCCCTTGCTTGAAAAAAGGAGAAAAGATTTGTGTCCATCGACCTCATCAAACCACAGTATGTGGCCAATACTGAGTAGTAGGCCTCGTGGACTCCGACCTAGTAGCAGACACACTCCTCTCACTACTATCCAAGAGGTTCAGACTGAAAGACTGATAACCATTGAGAATTCAGCAGTAACAGATGAAGGACTGAGCAACAATGCTATGGAACTCATCCCTCTTGAAACACAAGTAACAGTTCGTCCAAATACACCTGTCTACACCAATGTAACAAGTGATCAACTGGTCCCAGCGATTTCTACAAATCCTGATGCAATTCCAACAATTGACAGAACTGCTTCTGGCTACTTCATTAACTTTGATACGTTTTCTGAGGATCCGAGTGAGCCCGAAACGTCGCCAGCATCAAAAACGTTTAGACAGCAAGTACAAGACTTTTTACATTTTTTGAAAAAGACTTATCTAGTTTCACCATGGATTGAACTTTGGGTTATATCTGGAATATTTTTCTTCCTGCTTTGGCTAGCTTTGGTCATGACTATGAGCGTGCTTATAAATGGCAGATACATCCATTTGGACATTGAAAGAAAAGAAGTGAACTTACTTTTGAAACCTCACAAATCATCCCATCGTGAAACAAGAGACTTGTCTGCAGTGAGCATCACAACCGTTCCTATACAGGATGGTATAGTGTGGGACAAAACTGATTTCGATATCTTTGGTCCGAAGGAACATTTGAACATTCCACATTTATTTAAGATCTCACTAAGTGATTTTGTTTCATCCAGTACCTTTTCTGATGATTGGGACTTTGAAACTGTGAATGATATGATGTTTGACCTAGAAAAATCTGCTGCATTTTCTAATAATGAATATTTAGAGGGTTCATCAGACTATGAACAGCTGTATTGCTATAACCACTATGGTCATCATTTTTTGCATAAATCTGCAACACCTAGAAATGTGTTTATGTTTAACCAATGGGAGCATTGTCCTACACCACCAAAAGGTAGTTCAAAAACATTTGCTAAAAAGTTTCCATATTTTTCAGGATACAATACATCTGATCCAGAAACATTTTACTATAAAAATGTAAACAAAACAGGACTGAAAATTATGTTAACAAATACAAAACAGATTTACTCTGCAGCATTTATTGCCCAACTGTCTAGACAGGGTTTCGACTTATGGAAAGACACAATAGACACAAAATCTGTCTGGGGTACTAAAGATTGGCAAGTGCAGGGGATAGAAGCTTTGTTTAGAGCCTGTATCATCCCTCAACAAATAATGTTTTTGAATGACACTGTCCAACAAACGTCTTGCCTTGGGTTAGCCAAGATCAAAGAGATGAAAAATCCTTCTGTACCAACACCTGCAAGTGATAACAATACACAGGCAGCGGTTACAGTTGACACCATACTACAACTCAACAGAACAAATCCTGATTGGAGAAAATGGTTGATCTGGCCCACAGACACAAACAACTGTCAAGATAGATTCCTGAATAAAACACAAGGGTTTACTATTCATCGGCCAGACCCACAATACATCCAAAGACAGCATCCGGGGGTAGTAACAACATACAGTGTAGGAAAATTATGCCTCGTTGGCTGCAAAAATCTACACTTAAGGATGTGAAACAACACTTATCTTTACTTAAAGAAGACGCAGACCTTAGGGAATTCTTGCTTGGACCAAGAAAACCGCGTCAAAAACATTTCATATATGCCGGCATCTATGCTGCTTATAATGAAGCATGGAAGGTGTCACAGATGGAGGCCGCAGAACGAATACGTGAACTTGATCGTATTAATTTAGAGAAAACTCTCTCTGTGGTCGACAATGGGTTAACAACTTTGTCCTCCAGAATTTATTCATTGGACAATATTGTATCCTCTGCTATCGACAGACTGGAACAAGATTTAGCCATGTTACAGCAAGGCCAGTCTCAATTACGTTCTTTTATGCTATTAAGCTGGACGCTGCAATCTTTGCGTGCAGGCTATGTGCCTTGGCGTTTTATCAACACGACGGCTCTGTTTGCAGAATACAATCTAACTGATAAACAGATCGAACTGGCACAAAGGGGAGCCAAGTATACAGTACTGAGCATTGAAAAACTTGAAAAATTACCATTCACAGTGGCAGAAAAACCAGCTACAGAATGGCTTATTCATGGCAAAATTAGTCTACCTGTGACTACTTTTCAGTTTCAGTATTGCCTTCAACAGATGCAAGCAGGCAAATATGAAAGGTTGGGTAAAGAATACATTAAGACATCCTGGAATTTACCTTACACATATAGATGTTGGAGTGGGGATCGTGAAGTGTTTCCAAGCGGTACACACTGTGAAAATGCACTAAGCGTTTCACTGATTTGTCAGGACATTTCTTTACACGGGCTTGTAATGGTTCTGTGGCAAACTTGTCCTGCCACCAGCAGGGTACACCAGCTGCTGTGAATAATCCAACGTTTGGACAACTTTCTAATGGGAGTTACCTCATGTTGAATGATCAGAGTTGCTGTGGCATGTTGCCAGGCATCCCATATCTAGTAACAGTCAACTCCAGGGTCACTTGCTGTATGCAAGTATTGTTTGCCCCAATAGACACAGTCAGGGAGTCGCCTCTATGGCCTTCGTTGAATGTCTCTTTTATACAATTTTGATACTTTAAGCAGAATGAAAGCCATGCTTATACAACAATCAGTTCCTTTGACCTCGCCCAAAGAAACCTATGATCTGCAAGTTGCAAGGACTTCGGCTGAGATACAAGCTTTAATTCGTACAAACTGCCCTATACATTTTGTAGAAATGATAGGACGTATCTTTAACATGTCTGATACAAGTGGAATTGTACATGTATTTAAGACCATCTGTTCCGGACTATTAGCACCTTTCCAGGCTGTCCTCGGAATCATCCCAAACTTCGCACATTCGGTGTTTGGTGGTGTGCCGTTAATTCTAGCACTTATTGCAGGAATTCTGTTTCTATTCCTCCTACTACGCTATGGCAAGCCTCTTCGCCAACATCACTCCGAGCGATGTGGAGAGAGCCTCCTTGAATGGAAATGCCGTGAGCGAATAGTGCAGCTTTTTGGCATGCCTCGTCTACGGGAACTTAATACAACGTGGTTCCTGTCATTCAGACCAATCTGGCAAGATTGCATCTTACCTGTTCTATGCTGCCTGTTTTGCGGTGAAGAATGCGTGCTAGACATCTGTCTAACACTCCCATCAGTCATGCCAACGGATATCGATACTCTGCTGGACCCGATAATGGCCCATACTGTGTGTTGTCCCCAGCGGCTTCCAATCCTGATGGCGGCATTCATTGAGATCTCACAGACGCTTCCGGCTGCTGCTGAGGTACGAGATGGATCAACGGGCACACAGGTAACAACAGACGCGGACATTGCTGTGGCATCCAATGTTGACAGCGATGCTTCACATCTTTGTGCAGTTAATCTTCTACATGAAGTGTTCCAACTGTCACCAACTTCGGTGGACGATATTTTGGCTACGGACATAGATGATCTAATGTTTACGCCAGACCCATACACTGACTTTGATTCGGCTCACAGTGTACCAGGGCATCAATGAAAATTTGGCCTTCATATTTTTTCAAACTTGGAACTTTTCCCAGAATTGAAACTTTTTAAAAAAAAATTGAAAAAACATGGCACAAGAACAATCTGCTTACAGTAGAACTAGTCTTATAAAACGGACTTCTTCGAATACTTCCAGGGACACATTGTCACCTTACTTGTCTAAAAATTTCATTTATTTCCATGATATGCAATGGCTTTGATTGTAAGAACTTATCGACCATTTCATCATATGTATATAGTACTGTTTCATTCACGTTGCATTCCACTTCCATTATATGCTTAGAATGAAACCAATGCTTTAAATGTACAGTACCTATGGCATTTCAACAGTTTTAAGCTTCTTTTAAAATGCTTTTAGAAATGTTTTTAGTAATATGTGGTACTCAAATTTTATGTTTAGCATTTCAAATGTTTAGCATTTAGTATTATCGTTCAATCGAAGATGGAGTGGGTGTTGTATTGCGCTTTAGGGGTCCGTATATAGGCTTTCCTGAATCATGTTCTTATATAGGCACAATTCGTCATGCCCTTATATAGGCATAGAAATCCCTGTCCTTATTTAGGCATTAGCCATGCTATCCAAATACAGGCATGGTCACCGACATCCGTCCACCCAAACGTCACAACGAGTTCTTAGAAACCAGACCCTTAAGCCTTGGGAGTTTCCCCTAGCACAGGACTATTGATTTCTCCAAGAACTCATCTATTATGTATGAACCGTTATACCTTAAGGGTTCATTCTGACGTCTTCCTCTGTCCGACTACACGTCAATGCTAACATTCCCTGACACCTACCAGGTATAAATATACCTTCCCTTGCCCAAGCAAGTTAGAGGGAGACCTCGAATTCAGAGGAGCCCGTATCCCGGCCTGACGCACTGAGAAAGACGCTGTCATTCCTGCAAGCAGACGAATCCAGCTTCCAGTGTTCTGACTCCTTCGCGGGGTGTTAAAGTTCCAAGATCCGGCAGGAGATTCCCACCTCTCTCATTCTCAAGGTATGGAGCTGACTAGATCCTAGAGGGACTCTTGGCATACTAGACTTAACATACTCTTAGTCTACCATACTAGAGAATACTCCACCTATTTCTACTCTTCCTACACCTAGACTAGGTTAGGTACACTGGGGTAGAACTAGCTTAGAGACGCATCGTATGAGTACTCGCATTCTTAGCTCATGTTATTTATGTACGTGAATATATGCTAAAAGATAATGCTAGCGCAGTATTATTTATTTCTACTGCTTACGCTGTACATTATTTATCTTGCATACTGTCTTGTGATCGTAACAGCACATATCTCTTACACGAGAAACAAGACTGTTCAATAAAACCCTTTTATTGAAACGCCCGTCTTTCCTTTCTGTGTAACTCTGCAGAGACTAAGCATGCACGATTGAATGAGTGAAACTGTTATCTATTGTTTCCATGATTCTGAGACATGTTCCGCTTTTAAAGGGAAACAAAGTTGTCATGTTTTTCGGTTGCCAGAAACTACTCCCTTCTTGTTCTCAAGGAGTTTCAAGTGGCCTCTGAGCTAGCTGGCACAGGTAATTAAGTTTAATATAATTGATAGGGACATACCAACCTTAGTCCTATGTCAAACCTATAGGTTATATTATTCCAATGCACAGAGCCTATTAGGGAACTAGGAATTACACTACAGTACGTGAATTGGTGCTTGTACTTTCATCTTTTTGTGCTTCATGGTTGCTACAAATGAACCTTGACTTTTTATCGGCGTCAATGCAGCCCATGTATACACTTTAGACTTCAATGGTGTGAGACGGGGCACTGGAGACCGTTAGTTGTACTTCTCCTTAGGCATGATGTTTATTGACGCACCAATGTCTATGATAAAAGGTATGGAACAGCCATTCACCTTTAGCGTGATTTTAGGACAATGTCAAAATGTATTTCGGGACTTCATGTGTCAATCTTTCTTCGACTCAAATTTTTCATTGCTTGCGGCCAGTCCAACAGGCTCCAGCTTCAGAGCATGTAAATGATTACGCCATAGACAGAGTTTGGTGTTACACATCTTTATTTCTCAGCATGTAATCATTAACTGAACATTCTACATCATAAAGTCCATCAATCACACCCAAGCACTTACGTCACTGTTCTCCAGGAGTCCATCAGGAACCATAAGCGTCATCTCCACACTACATTCACCTCCAATTTTTGCTGAATTGTATTGCTTTTTTCGACTCTCCACACTGAAGCACAACTATTAATTGCTCATGAATGTACTCTGATGCCTACAACATGTAGAAATTGATTAATTTCTGATTTGCATATTTAGTTTTTCATAAGACCATGATATATAGTGCAGAAATACACCCATAGCATGTAACGGTAAATATCACCTGTGGACTGAAGCACTTATTGTGCCATCCACTAGAGTGACAGAAGAAAACATGGCTTGAGGACTACTAGTGTAGCCTGACTGCTACAGTGTAAACCTGTAGTGGGACCTGTTAAGATAACCATTTTTGACAGGCAAACATCTCCCTGTTAATTATTGGTAAGTCACCCCTCTGGAAGCCTTGTAACCTACAAGACACAGTGCATGATATATACAAGTCAGAAGTGTAGAAAATTAATGTTACCATGTTTCTAAAGTAACAAGGCCCTAAAAGCTATCTAACTGTGGCAGGCCTAAGTATATACAATCAGAGTACAGATTAGAATATTAATGCCAACCAAGGAATGGTACCAACTAGAAAACATAATTAAACTAGTATTTTAATAGTAATTAAAATCAATGGCGAAGTCAGATTTTTAATTAATGTTGAGGAATGGTAACTTTAAGAAAGTTGCTTTTTCCTTGCCTGAAATTTCTAGTGGCTAATTTGCATCAGCTCCTCAGCTATTCCCAGCCTGTGCTGGGTGTGAACGAGTTGTGAAATGCCTGCCAGGAGAAAACAATAGTCTGACCTGAAGAGAGAGAGACGACTCTTCTGAACTCCACATAATATGCAGGGTGGAGGTTGAGAGCATCCTGTGACAACATAGTGTCAAATCCTCCTTGAAAGGTTGCTTGAGCCACAAGGAACAATTGGGGCACACATAAAAGGGCGAGAACACGGTCTCAAAATGGCTTTTGTGTATTCCCTGTGTGGGTGCTGAAGGACCCTGCTTCTATTCTACCAGACATCTGTCTCTGGGGTTGTTAGGGGTACAGTGCATGCTTCAAACTGGATTTTAGTGTTAGATGTGGATGAACACTAGTGATTTCCATATGACACTCTCACACAGCCTTAACCCTCAGAGTCAAAATTTAGTGTGGCCGAAGGCCTTTGACATCTTAAAAATGTCCTAGCACAGGATGACAACTCTAACAATAGAAAGTAATTTGTTTTGATTTGTTGTGTACCTGGATTGCTGGCACCCCAAACATAAAAAAGCACTATTGTTCTATTGTTTGTATATATTATACGCACTGCTCCGCTGCACTATGTTATTCACTCACTGTGTGATCACCGGAGCACAGAGCACTTGTTATTGAGTTGTTAAAATATGTATGAAAAGTCTACAAGTGACATTATGGTTTATTTATTGTTATTTTGGAACATAGGAACTTTGTGTGGATTGGTTAACTACTTGTTCATTAACTTTCATATTTAAATTGAGAACACCACAGGGAACAATTGTTCCATTTTTGATTATACATGGCTGGTTCCAAGTGGTTTTCTTTGGGGAGCCCCTGTTTGTGAAAACTCTCTACTGATGTTGAAATTTTTCTTCTTCCCTTAAAGTATTTTTTGAAAATACATACATATATAGACTTCCAATCAACATTTCATTATTGGTCTGTTTGAATGTCACTCAAATTATGCTCCCTCTCACCACAGAACAAAGAAAATATTTATGGACCAGCTACATTGGCCATTGGATGCCTTTACTTTGAATGACTCCATTTTGTCCCTACAAATGTACACATAACCTACAAAAACAATACCCCAACAAAACTTTTAAGACACTTGTACTTCCCAGTCACTGCCAGAACTTATGTACAGCAGGGTTTCATAAACTACTTCAATAATACTAAAGACATTTATTGTAAGCTGCAATGCTGACCCATAACTATCAACCAGCTTGAGTTTATCTATTATTCCTTTAGAAAAATGAGTACAAGGCAATTGAGTAGCAATAGTGTTTATGCAATGTTTTTATATTGAAGTCACACCCCTTCAACTTTGTGATTGACAGTTCAAGCACTAATATCTGTCTTGAGAGGAACTTCTGGTAACGACCTGAGGAATTGCAGTTTCTTCAAAGAATTGCAATGGTTTTGCATCTGACTCAAGAGGGACCACGAGTAACACCTTGGGAAACTCCAGTTCTGTGAAAAACATTTGAAGAGTTTGTGTCTGAATCAAGAGGGACCTCTATTAATGACTTGAGGAAGTTCAGTTTCATGGAAGACTTTCTGGCCCTGTATTAATAATAATTCATGCAATGCAGCGAAAGAAGGCAAGCTGCTGCACTGTGTTGCATGAAACAGAGATCCCTGAACTGCACCATATTTACACAGATATGGCATTGTTCTGCTCTCTCCCTGAACAGGCACACATTTGGCTGCCCAGGGTCAAAGCAGGCACCCTAGTGCTATGGGTCGAGGGTGTCCGCTTTGTGGGCAGGATTTGTTTTTGTTGCAGGAGGGGATGCCTTCCTGCGGAAAAATAATTCTTAGAGGTTTACTCTTCTTTGTATGTGTGTCGCAGAATATAAAGAGGAAATAACAAAGATTAATTATGATATTTCTCCTCTGTAGTCGAGCCTCATGTAGGTACACCATTTTGATGCAATCCAATATATACTGACTTTAGTAAATCTGAGTTTGCATGAAAATACATGGGTGGATGGACGGAATGCCTAGGCTTTGTAAATGTCACTTAAACACTTGCCTCACCTTTCATCTACTTGTGAGACGCAATGACAATGCAAGTGCTTAGTATATCTGGACCTCAATGTTTTTGCATCTGACTCAAGAGGGATCTCTAGTAATGACTTGAGGACATGCAGGTTTCTGAAGATATATGTATGTGTGTTTTTGTATATTATATATTATCTACTGGCGGTCGCCAGTAGATAGTTATAGTTAGGACCTATTTTCCATAGGAAATCTGCAACATTCTATTTAAAATAACTTTGGCGCCGGTTGACGAATCTTCGCAAAATTTTCAAAATTCGTGGCCCGCTCCATAGGTTTCAGGCACGTTATAGTTAGAAATTAGCATTTAAAAAACCTTAGAAATTCACTGAAAAAACCATAGGTTTCAGGCACGTTATAGTTAGAAATTAGCATTTAAAAAACCTTAGAAATTCACTGAAAAAACCATAGGTTTCAGGGGCGTTATAGTTAGTTGGACATTTCACTCGTACAAAACCATAGAAATTCCCCCGTTATATTGAGTTCAGCTAACTATAACTCGCGCGCCCGCAATGCACTGCTGATGACGTCACATATTACATCACTCATGACATGGTCAGTGACATCACTCATGACATCACTGATGACATCTCAAATGACATCACTGATGACATCACTCATGACATCATCCAGTGAATGTGTGTTTTTCTGAAAATTAAATATGTTTTATATATGTATATCTAAAGGTCGATGGAAGAATAAATGGGTATATAAGTGTCTAAATGGATGATTTTTTTTGTAAAATTGATTGTATAACTGACTAAGTGTATCTTAGTGAATACATGGGTTAGTGAGTAATGTTTAAATATGAAAATATCTGTATCAGTCTCTCACTTTGTGTATAAGTGGCTGCATGGGTTGGTGAGTAGCTACATGAGTGTCTATATGGGTTATTAGTTGGTTTTTGAGTATCAGTAAGAGTGTCTGAGTGTCTGTATGGTTCGGTGGGGGTATTACTTAGTGCATAGATGCATGAATGAGTGACTCACTGTTTGTATGTGTTGAAGACAGCATGTGTGCAGGACTGTATAGGTGGATGAGTATGTGTATGGGTGTGTTAGTGAGTGAATGACTGTCTCAATAGTGTCTTTATGAGTAACTACATATGTTTTAAACTAGTATATGTGAGTATTGGTGTATATAAGTGAGTATATGTGAGAGTGAGAGATTGGAAGAGTTCCTGTACAAATAAGTAGGTGTTTCTATAAGTGATTGTTTAAGAGAGTAAGTATGTGTAAGTTTCTGTAGAAGTAAGTGTGGTAGTGTGTGTATAACTGTATATGCAAGTAAATGGATGTTTGATACTTTGTTTGCATGTGTGACTATGTGTGTGAGTAACTCTATGGATGAGTGGCGGTGTGTAACAGGATGTAATGTGTATGAGTACATATGATGAGTGAGTACATGTATGAGTGACTGTATAGGGACTGTTGGTGAATGAGTGGATGTGTGTGTAGATCTTGGAATTACTGAATAGGTGTGTTGTAATTGGTATCGGTATGTCCATTGTTTTGAAAATGTTAGTTTGTACTTTTGAGTGTGTGTATCAAAGGTTATATTAGGGTGAGAGGAGGTCTGCCACTCTATCACAAGGATGATGTCATCAGTGATGTCATCAGTGATGTCATTTGAGATGTCATCAGTAATGTCATGAGTGATGTCATGAGTGATGTCACTGACCATGTCATGAGTGATGTAATATGTGACGTCATCAGCAGTGCATTGCGTGGCATGCGAGTTATAGTTAGCTGAACTAACTATAACGGGGAATTTCTATTGTTTTGTACGAGTGAAATGTCCAACTAACTATAACGCCCCTGAAACCTATGGTTTTTTCAGTGAATATATATATATATATATATATATATATATATATATATATATATATATATATATATATATATATATATATATTATCTACTGACGGTCGCCAGTAGATAGTTATAGTTAAAACCTATTATCCATAGGAAATCCGCGACATTCTATTTGAAATAACGTTGGCGCCGGTTGACGAATCTTCGCGAAAGTTTCCAACTTGTTGGGGCGCTCCGGTCCGCTCCTATCCTGAAAGTCTCGGGATGATATGTCAAGCGGGGGCCGAGAAAAAAGGGGGGTCCCAAAACACGTTTTCCCCATTCATTTTTCCATAGGAACCTTTAGTCGCAGCTACAGCCCGAACTGCTGAACGGAATTACACCAAATGTGGCAAAGAGGTAGCCCTTGGTTCAGTGTCGTGCCTTTTGCTTAAATGTTGTAAATCCGTTCAGTAGTTCCTGAGAAAATCAAAAGTAAAGTCACATATATATCTGGGCGGAGCCTAACCACACATGTCATTGTGAGATCTGATTGGCTGTCAGCACTTCATCCTGGAATTGCTGGCAGCCATCTTGGGACCAATATAAATGATAGTACCTCATTGAAATGCATTGTAGTGAATAGAAGATTTTGAGGGTTACCAAAAGGAGAACTATAAAGGGTGATAACAGGCTTTAGTTACATTAGAATTTATTTGTTGATGGTACCATACTAATGTTAGGAATTGTGGTGTATTCTAAGGTGATTTTACCATGTGAAAAACCTTCTGCTGGGATATCATGAATCATGTTTGAGAGAACACTATTTTCTCATGCTTGTCCCATGGAGGTTTGGAAGGTGCTCCAGAAGCTAAAATGAGAGCATATTTTCTGTAAATTCACATTATCTTTCTCACTCATGTGAGAATGAAGTCTGACATTCTCAGTAAAACATGTACATCCAACAAGGGCAGAGACTGTCAGTTGATTCCTTTGTGTTCTACTGCAGCTTCCCAGAGTGTTCTAAAGAATAACTAGAGTGCTAACAGCCTTACTTATGACAAAAGTATGGCACACCTGAAGCCATCTTGATTGGAATAAACTGGTAACACTTAAAACATTTAATTTAAAAAGGAACAAAATGATGGGGTTCATTTTGTCATAGAAATTATGGTTAGTGCTGTAGAAAGAAAAATTAGGACATATTTCAAGTGTGATCTCAAATATCTTCCTGTTATATTTCAACAGGAGCAGCCTGCCAGTTGATGCCTTTGTGTTCTACTGCAGCTTCCCAGAGTGTTCTAAAGAACAACTAGAGCGCTAACAGCCTTACTTATGACAAAAGTATGGCACACCTGAAGCCATCTTGATTGGAATAAACCGGTAACACTTAAAACATTTAATTTAAAAAGGAACAAAATGAGGGGTTCTTTTTGAAATAGAAATTATGGTTAGTGCTGCAGAAAGAAAAATTAGGGCATGTTTTAAGTGAGATCTCAAATCCTCTTCTATTTCATTAGAAAATTCTGACATGCAGACTGAAACAATCACTTTCAATACCAGCAGCAGACTACCAGTTAACTCCCTGGTGAGCAGTAGCTTTACTCCAGTGATCTAATGAGCAACTAGAGTGCTAACATTCTGAATTTATGGCAGATGTGAGACACATCTGAATGCCTTCTTGATGGAATCAAAGTAAAAAACTGAAAGCATTTCCTACTGAGGAGACTGCAGTAAATGAAGAAATTAGGAAACTTCATAACAAAGAAGTCTTCCAAGATGGCTACCAGTGTAAAAAGAGCCCAAATGTAGCACAAATATTACCCAGATGTAGCCCACATATAGCCCAATGACAAAAGTGAGCAAAACACTTTTTATTTTTAGTTTTTTGCAGTTTTATGTAGTGCAGACTGGTCAGGTATTGGAGCATTGCATCTTAAAACATGACCCCCTACACTACAAAAACACCACTGCACTACCTTAAACCCTAAAACACTACCCCCAGCACGACCCCCTACACTACACAAGCACCACTGCACTATCCTAAACCCTAAAACACTACCCCCAGCACGACCCCCTACACTACCCAAACATCACTGCAATAACCTAAATCCTAAAACACTACCATCAGCACGACCCCCAACACTACCCAAACACCACTGCACTACCCTAAAACATGACCCCCTACACTACACAAACACCACTGCACTACCCTAAACCCTAAAACACTACCCCCAGCACGACCCCTACACTACACAAGCACCACTGCACTACCCTAAACCCTAAAACACTACCCCCAGCACAACCCCCTACACTACACAAACACCACTGCACTACCCTAAACCCTAAAACACTACCCCCAGCATGACCCCCTACACTACCCAAACACCACTGCACTAACCTAAATCCTAAAACACTACCCCCAGCACGACCCCCTACACTACCCAAACACCACTGCACTACCCTAAAACATGACCCCCTACACTACACAAACACCACTGCACTACCCTAAACCCTAAAACACTACCCCCAGCACGACCCCCTACACTACACAAGCACCACTGCACTACCTTAAACCCTAAAACACTACCCCCAGCACGACCCCCTACACTGCCCGAACACCACTGCACTGCCCTAAACCCTGAAACACCAGCCCCTGCATGACCCTCTACACTGCCTGAACACCACTGCACTGCCCTAAACCCTGAAACACCACCCCTAGCACGACCCCCTACGCTGCCCGAACACCACTGCACTGCCCTAAACCCTGAAACACCACCCCCTTCACGACCTCTACACTGCCCGAACACCACTGCACTGCCCTAAACCTTGAAACACCAGCCCCTGCACGACCCCCTACACTGCCCGAACACCACTGCACTACCCTAAACCCTGAAACATCACCCCCAGCATGACCCCCTACACTGCCCGAGCACCACTGCACTGCCCTAAACCCTGAAACACTAGCCCCAGCACGACCCCCTACACTGCCCGAACACCACTGCACTGCCCTAAACCCTGAAACACCAGCCCCAGCACGACCGCCTACACTGCCCGAACACCACTGCACTGCCCTAAACCCTGAAACACCAGCCCCAGCACGACCCCCTACACTGCCCGAACACCACTGCACTGCCCTAAACAGTGAAACACCAGCCTCAGCACGACCCCCTACACTGCCTGAACACCACTGCACTGCCCTGAACCCTGAAACACCAGCCCCAGAATAACACCCTACACTGCCCGAACACCACTGCACTGCCCTAAACCCTGAAACACCACCCCGTGCTTGACCCCCTACACTGCCCGAACACCACTGCACTGCCCTAAACCCTGAAACACCACCCCCAGCGCGACCCCCTACACTGCCCGAACACCACTGCACTGCCCAAAACCCTGAAACACCACCCCCTGCACAACCCCCTACACTGCTCAAACACTACTGCACTGCCCTAAACCCAGAAACACCATCCCCAGCACGACCCCCTATACTGCACGAACACCACTGCACTGCCCTAAACCCTGAAACACTACCCCCAGCAAGACCCCCTACACTGCCCGAACACCACTGCACTGCCCTAAACCCTGAAACATCACCCCCAGCAAGACCCCCTACACTGCCCGAACACCACTGCCCTAAACCCTGAAACACCACCCCCAGCAAGACCCCCTACACTGCCCGAACACCACTGCACTGCCCTAAACCCTGAAACACCACCCCTGCATGACCCCCTACTCTGCCCAAACACCACTGCTCTGCCCAAAACCCTGAAACACCAGCCCCAGCACGACCCCCTACACTGCCCGAACACCACTGCACTGCCCTAAACCCTGAAACACCAGCCCCAGCACGACCCCCTACACTGCCCGAACACCACTGCACTGCCCTAAACCCTGAAACACCACCCCCGCACGACCCCCTACACTGCCCGAATACCACTGCACTGCCCTAAACCCTGAAACACCAGCCCAAGCACAACCCCGTACACTGCCCGCACACCACTGCACTGCCCTAAACCCTGAAACACCAGCCCCAGCACAACCCCGTACACTGCCCGAACACCACTGCACTGCCCTAAAGCCTGAAACACCAGCCCCAGCACGACCGCCTACACTGCCGAAAACTACTGCACTGCCCCAAACCCTGAAACACCACCCCCAGCAAGACTACCTACACTGGCCGAACACCACTGCACTGCCCTAAACCCTGAAACACCACCCCCTGCACAACCCCCTACACTGCCCAAACACTACTGCACTGCCCTAAACCCTGAAACAACACCCCTCAGCACGACACCCTACACTGCCCGAACACCACTGCACTGCCCTAAACCCTGAAACACCACCCCAGCACGACCCCCTACACTGCCCGAACACCACTGCACTAAACCCTGAAACACCACCCCCTGCACGACCCCCTACACTGCCGGAACACCACTGCGCTGCCCTAAACCCTGAAACACCACCCCCTTCATGACCTCTACACTGCCCGAACACCACTGCACTGCCCTAAACCTTGAAACACCAGCCCCTGCACGACCCCCTACACTGCCCGAACACCACTGCACTACCCTAAACCCTGAAACATCACCCCCAGCATGACCCCCTACACTGCCCGAGCACCACTGCACTGCCCTAAACCCTGAAACACTAGCCCCAGCACAACCCCCTACACTGCCCGAACACCACTGCACTGCCCTAAACCCTGAAACACCAGCCCCAGCACGACCGCCTACACTGCCCGAACACCACTGCACTGCCCTAAACCCTGAAACACCAGCCCCAGCACGACCCCCTACACTGCCCGAACACCACTGCACTGCCCTAAACAGTGAAACACCAGCCTCAGCACGACCCCCTACACTGCCTGAACACCACTGCACTGCCCTGAACCCTGAAACACCAGCCCCAGAATAACACCCTACACTGCCCGAACACCACTGCACTGCCCTAAACCCTGAAACACCACCCCGTGCTTGACCCCCTACACTGCCCGAACACCACTGCACTGCCCTAAACCCTGAAACACCACCCCCAGCGCGACCCCCTACACTGCCCGAACACCACTGCACTGCCCAAAACCCTGAAACACCACCCCCTGCACAACCCCCTACACTGCTCAAACACTACTGCACTGCCCTAAACCCAGAAACACCATCCCCAGCACGACCCCCTATACTGCACGAACACCACTGCACTGCCCTAAACCCTGAAACACTACCCCCAGCAAGACCCCCTACACTGCCCGAACACCACTGCACTGCCCTAAACCCTGAAACATCACCCCCAGCAAGACCCCCTACACTGCCCGAACACCACTGCCCTAAACCCTGAAACACCACCCCCAGCAAGACCCCTACACTGCCCGAACACCACTGCACTGCCCTAAACCCTGAAACACCACCCCCTGCATGACCCCCTACTCTGCCCAAACACCACTGCTCTGCCCAAAACCCTGAAACACCAGCCCCAGCACGACCCCCTACACTGCCCGAACACCACTGCACTGCCCTAAACCCTGAAACACCAGCCCCAGCACGACCCCCTACACTGCCCGAACACCACTGCACTGCCCTAAACCCTGAAACACCACCCCCCGCACGACCCCCTACACTGCCCGAATACCACTGCACTGCCCTAAACCCTGAAACACCAGCCCAAGCACAACCCCGTACACTGCCCGCACACCACTGCACTGCCCTAAACCCTGAAACACCAGCCCCAGCACAACCCCGTACACTGCCCGAACACCACTGCACTGCCCTAAACCCTGAAACACCAGCCCCAGCACGACCGCCTACACTGCCGAAAACTACTGCACTGCCCCAAACCCTGAAACACCACCCCCAGCAAGACTACCTACACTGGCCGAACACCACTGCACTGCCCTAAACCCTGAAACACCACCCCTGCACAACCCCCTACACTGCCCAAACACTACTGCACTGCCCTAAACCCTGAAACAACACCCCTCAGCACGACACCCTACACTGCCCGAACACCACTGCACTGCCCTAAACCCTGAAACACCACCCCAGCACGACCCCCTACACTGCCCGAACACCACTGCACTAAACCCTGAAACACCACCCCCTGCACGACCCCCTACACTGCCGGAACACCACTGCGCTGCTCTAAACCCTGAAACACCACCCCCAGCACGACCCCCTACACTGCCCTAACACCACTGCACTGCCCTAAACCCTGTAACATCACCCCCAGCACAACCCCCTACACTGCCTGAGCACCA
Organism: Calotriton arnoldi; assembly: GCA_963921515.1. NCBI lineage: Eukaryota > Metazoa > Chordata > Amphibia > Caudata > Salamandridae > Calotriton > Calotriton arnoldi. The sequence continues at coordinate 43,980 of CAWUFW010004502.1, read as the reverse complement.
TTGCTCTGCCCTAAACCCTGAAACACTAGCCCCAGCACGACCCCCTACACTGCCCGAACACCACTGCACTGCCCTAAACCCTGAAACACCACCCCCAGCACGACCCCCTACACTGCCCGAACACCACTGCACTGCCCTAAACCCTGAAACACCAGCCCCGGCAAGACCCCCTACACTGCCCGAACACCACTGCACTGCCCTAAACCCTGAAACACCAGCCCCAGCATGACCCCTACACTGCCCGAACACCACTGCACTGCCCTAAACCCTGAAACACCAGCCCCAGCACGACCCCCTACACTGCCCGAACACCACTGCACTGCCCTAAGCCCTGAAACACCAGCCCCAGCACGACCCCCTACACTGCCCGAACACCACTGCACTGCCCTAAACCCTGAAACACCAGCCCCAGCACCACCCCCTACAATGCCCGAACACCACTGTACTGCCCAAAACCCTGAAACACCACCCCCTGCACCGCCCCCTACACTGCCCGAACACCACTGCACTGCCCTAAACCCTGAAACACCACCCCCTGCACGACCCCCTACACTGCCCGAACACCACTGCACTGCCCTAAGCCCTGAAACACCACCCCCTGCACCACCCCTACACTGCCTGAACACCACTGCACTGCCCTAAACCCTGAAACACCACCCCCTGCACCACCCCTACACTGCCCGAACACCACTGCACTGCCCTAAACCCTGAAACACCACCCCCAGCATGACCCCTTTACTGCTCGAACACCACTGCACTGCCCCAAACCCTGAAACAACACCCCCAGCATGACCCCCTACACTGCCCGAACACCACTGCCCTAAACCCTGAAACACCACCCCTGCACGACCCCCTACACTGCCCGATCACCACTGCACTGCCCTAAACCCTGAAACACCACCCCCTGCACGACCCCCTACACTGCCCGAACACCACTGCACTGCCCTAAACCCTGAAACACCACCCCCAGCACGACCCCCTACACTGCCCGAACACCACTGCACTGCCCTAAACCCTAAAACACCACCCCCAGCATGACCCCCTACACTGCCCGAACACCACTGCACTGCCCTAAACCCTAGAACACTACCCCCAGCATGACCCCCTACACTACCCGAACACCACTGCACTACCCTAAACCCTAAAATACTCCCCCAGCATGACCCCCTACACTACCCGAACACGACTGCACTGCCCTAAACCCTAAAACACTCCCCCCAGCACAACCCCGTACACTGCCCGCACACCACTGCACTGCCCTAAACCCTGAAACACCAGTCCCAGCACAACCCCGTACACTGCCCGAACACCACTGCACTGCCCTAAACCCTGAAACACCAGCACAACCGCCTACACTGCCCAAAAACTACTGCACTGCCCTAAACCCTGAAACACCACCCCCAGCAAGACTACCTACACTGGCTGAACACCACTGCACTGCCCTAAACCCTGAAACACCACCCCCTGCTCGACCCCCTACACTGCCCAAACACTACTGCACTGCCCTAAACCCTGAAACACCACCCCTCAGCACGACACCCTACACTGCCCGAACACCACTGCACTGCCCTAAACCCTGAAACACCACCCCAGCACGACCCCCTACACTGCCCGAACACCACTGCACTAAACCCTGAAACACCACCCCCTGCACGACCCCCTACACTGCCGGAACACCACTGCACTGCCCTAAACCCTGAAACACCACCCCCAGCACGACCCCCTACACTGCCCTAACACTACTCCACTGCCCTAAACCCTGTAACATCACCCCCAGCACAACCCCCTACACTGCCTGAGCACCATTGCTCTGCCCTAAACCCTGAAACACTAGCCCCAGCACGACCCCCTACACTGCCCGAACACCACTGCACTGCCCTAAACCCTGAAACACCACCCCCAGCACGACCCCCTACACTGCCCGTACACCACTGCACTGCCCTAAACCCTGAAACACCAGCCCCAGCAAGACCCCCTACACTGCCCGAACACCACTGCACTGCCCTAAATCCTGAAACACCAGCCCCAGCATGACCCCCTACACTGCCCGAACACCACTGCACTGCCCTAAACCCTGAAACACCAGCCCCAGCACGACCCCCTACACTGCCCGAACACCACTGCACTGCCCTAAACCCTGAAACACCAGCCCCAGCACGACCCCCTACACTGCCCGAACACCACTGCACTGCCCTAAACCCTGAAACACCAGCCCCAGCACCACCCCCTACAATGCCCGAACACCACTGCACTGCCCTAAACCCTGAAACACCAGCCCCAGCACCACCCCCTACAATGCCCGAACACCACTGTACTGCCCTAAACCCTGAAACACCACCCGCTGCACCGCCCCTACACTGCCCGAACACCACTGCACTGCCCTAAACCCTGAAACACCACCCCCTGCACGACCCCCTACACTGCCCGAACACCACTGCACTGCCCTAAACCCTGAAACACCACCCCCTGCACCACCCCCTACACTGCCCGAACACCACTGCACTGCCCTAAACCCTGAAACACCACCCCCTGCACCGCCCCCTACACTGCCCGAACACCACTGCACTGCCCTAAACCCTGAAACACCACCCCCAGCATGACCCCCTTACTGCTCGAACACCACTGCACTGCCCCAAACCCTGAAACAACACCCCCAGCATGACCCCCTACACTGCCCGAACACCACTGCCCTAAACCCTGAAACACCACCCCTGCACGACCCCCTACACTGCCCGAACACCACTGCACAGCCCTAAACCCTGAAACACCACCCCCTGCACGACCCCCTACACTGTCCGAACACCACTGCACTACCCTAAACCCTAAAATACTCCCCCCAGCATGCCCCCTACACTACCCGAACACGACTGCACTGCCCTAAACCCTAAAACACTCCCCCAGCACGACCCCCTACACTACCCGAACACCACTGCACTGCCCTAAACCCTAAAACACTCCCCCAGCACGACCCCCTACACTACCTAAACACCACTGCACTGCCCTAAACCCTAAAACACTACCCCCGCATGACCCCTACACTACCCAAATACCAATGCACTACCCTAATCCCTAAAACACTACCCCTGCACAACCCCCTACACTACCCAAAGACCACTGCACTACCCTAAACTCTAAGACAATACCCCCGCACGACTCCCTACACTACCCAAAGACCACTGCACTACCCTAAACCCTAAAACACGACCTCCTACACTACACAAACACCACTGCACTACCCTAAACCCTAAAAAACTACCCCCAGCACGAACCCCTACACTACCCAAACACCAATGCACTACCCTAAACCATAAAACACTACCCCCAACAGTACTCCCTACGCTACCCAAACACCACTGCACTACCCTAAACCCTAAAACACTACCCCCAGCAGTACCCCTACACTACCCAAACACCATTGCACTACCCTAAACCCTAAAACACTACCCCCAGCAGTATCCCCTACACTACCCAAACACCACTGCACTACCCTAAACCCTAAAACCCTAAAACACTAACCCCAGCACGACCCCCTACACTACCCAAACACCACTGTACCACCCTAAACCCTAAAACACCCCCCCAGCACGACTCCCTACACTACCCAAACACCACTGCACTACCCTAAACCCTAAATCTACCCCCAGCATGACCCCCTACACTACACAAACACCACTGCACTACCCTAAACCCTAAAACACTACCCCCAGCACGACCCTCTTCACTACCTAAACACAACTGCACAATTTGTTACAGGCGTTGCAACGCAGGCCTGTGGTGCTTACTGGAAGTACCTGGTGGGCTAGTTGGGCCCCAGGGACTCTCAGGATTCAAGGTGACCTAATCCCCCAACTTAAAACGCGCCACGGGGCGCGTTTGCACAGTGGTGAAGGGAGGGGCGGGGCCTCAGGTGACATGTGCGCAAACACGCCCTGTGGTGCATTTTAAGTTGGGGAGTTAATTCCCTTTGAATCCTGGGGCCAACTAGCCCACCAGGTACCTTTAGTAAGCACAACAGAGTTGCGTTGCAGAGAGGTGAAAAAGGTGCGTGGCCTCAGAACGCCTCCCTGCAACTCAGCTCTGTTGTCCTAACTGTAGGTACCTGGGGGGCTAGTTGGGCCCCAGGGACCCTCAGGATTCAAGGGGACTTAATCCCGCAACTTAAAACGCGCCACGGGGCGCGTTTGCACACATGACACCTCAGGCCCCCTCCCTTCACCACTGTGCAAACGCGCACTGGCTCTGGTTAGTCAGAGTCAGTTACCACCAGTACCCGTCTGAAAAAGTTGTGGGCACAGGATGATTTTGCAACAAGGCCTCTTTCTGCTCCTCTGTTGGTTCTTTCTGCACATCTTTTGCTTCTTTCTGTGCGTTTTTTCTTCTTTCTTCACATGTCCTACCTCTGTTGGCATAGTTAGAAACTAGCATTTAAAAAACCTTTGAAATTCACTTAAAAAATCATAGGTTTCAGGCACGTTAGCGTTAGAAATTAGCATTTAAAAAACCTTTGAAATTCACTGAAAAAACCATAGGTTTCAGGCACGTTATAGTTAGAAATTAGCATTTAAAAAACCTTTGAAATTCACTGAAAAAACCATAGGTTTCAGACACGTTATAGTTAGAAATTAGCATTTAAAAACCTTTGAAATTCACTGAAAAAACCATAGGTTTTAGGGACAGTTATAGTTAGTTGGACATTGCACTCGTACAAAACCCGTGAAATTCCCCTGTTATAGTTAGTTCAGCTAACTATAACTCGCGCCCACAATGCACTGCTGATGACGTCACATATTACATCACTCATGACATGGTCAGTGACATCACTGATGACATCACTGATGACATCTCAAATGACATCATCCATGTGATAATTTCATGCATCTTCTCACACCCTAATATAACTTTTGATACACCCACTCTAAATTACAGACTGCCATTCTCAAAACCATAGACACTCCAACACCAAAAACTACATACCCACTCACTGATTCTTAGGTCTACACACACATCCACTCACTCACCTGTACAGTCACTCATACTTACAGTCACTCAGTACAGGACTATCATATGCACTCATACACCTATATAAACACTCACACACCGCCACTCATCCATAGAGGTACTCACACACCTAGTCAGTCATGCAAAAAATTAATCACACACCCATTTACTCACCTATACAGTTATACACACACCAGCTCACTTACTCATACAAATACTAGCACATTCTTACCCTCTTATACAATAACTGATACAAGCACACACGCATCCATACAGCCACTCTCACAATAACACACTCTCACTTATAGCCATTTAAATACTCTAACACACATATATACTGCCTTTTACATATGTAGTTACTCGCACATGTACCACTGAGATATACATTCACTCACTAACACACCCATACACACACTCACCCACCCAAGCAGTCCATCACAGATGCACTCTTGAAATCATGCACCCAGTGACTCTCCCACTCACACATCTATGTATAGAGTCACACACACCCCACCCACACAAACACTCAGGCAGCCATACAGATACTCAGAGAACCAATCAATAACCCATATAGACACTCATGTAGCTATTCGCAAATCCATGCATCCACTTACACACCAACAAACAGACGGATACAGACATTCACACAGTTTAGTCACTAACCCATGCATTCAGTAAGATACGTTTAATCACTCACTTGTAGAGTCAGTCACTCACGTACTAAATCATCCATTCAGACACTTATACACCCACTCATTCTTCAATACGCCTTTCCCTATATATATTAAACATATTTAAACTTTACAGAAACACACAGTCACTGGATGATGCCATCAGTGATGTCATCAGTGATGTCATTTGAGATGTCATCAGTGATGTCATCAGTGATGTCACTGACCATGTCATGAGTGATGTAATATGTGACGTCATCAGCAGTGCATTGTGGGGCGCGAGTTATAGTTAGCTGAACTAACTATAACAGGGGAATTTCACGGGTTTTGTACGAGTGCAATGTCCAACTAACTATAACTGTCCCTAAAACCTATGGTTTTTTCAGTGAATATATATATATATATATATATATATATGTCCACAGTAAGCTCCTGCCGACTGCTGGGGACCCATGGGAGGTGGCAAATACACCGGCGGAGCGTGCCGGTTAACTTGAATCCCAAAGAAGTCGAATGACAAATGCTCTCAGGAACCACAGACTCACGGAAAATCCAAGGGTGTTTAATCAAACAACGCGTTTCAGCCTCACAGGAAGCCTTGTTCACGTATGATTATGTGCACACGGAGCCATACTGATAAAGTAAAAACAGCTAAACATTGTTGTAGGACTAGAGATACTGAGGTCTCAAATTGCACTAAATAACGGCAGACATCTTGGAATGGACTAATAGCAATAGTGCAATGTTACAATACAATGATATAATGCAATACATTCCAACCAAGATGCGTGAAGCTCGTCCAAATTGTAAATTAAAACAATGATCATGGTAAAAGGGAAGCGAAAATATATGGTAAGTCAAATACAATAAACTTCCAAATTCATGCTGTCATGTCAATAGCTATAACAATACAAATGCCCAAATCCTAATGGTAAATGCGAGATCGCTGGGGATAAAATAGCCCCGCTGAACAATTGTAAGCAGTAACCATTTTGTATGTAAGCATAATCGGGCTCATGATCACAATGGAAAACAAACTGATAACCAAGACTCATGTGAGTCTGTGCATGTTACAGCATAGGTCATGCTGTCAGTGAAAAAGACTATATCAGGGCAAGTGCCCAAGTCCTAATAATGAACTAAAGTTGGCTGTATATACAATACCCATCAGTAGAATTTTGAAGGTGTAAAAAGGAAGAAGGGGGAAAAGGGTAGGATGCCCGTGCACGGTGAATGTGGAAGTCTGGGCTCCTTCCTTTCCTCCTGTAAAAAATATAAAGAAATAACAATAAAATTTATGCAATGTAATTTGAAAAATATATATATAAAAAGAAGAATATATATATTTCAATCACACAACAATTCAAAATTATGCACTGATGGAAACATGGAAGAGGAGGGGGCGAAAGGGAGCTGAATCACATTTCACCTTTGTAAGAACAAGTAGAAAGATACAGAAAAATAATAATAATACATACATTAAGCATGCACAATCACTCTCTTAAATGAAATGCCATTTCTTCATCATGATTCAATCCCCGGGGTGTTTGGTCTGAAAATCTAAGATGTATCTCGATTCTTTTTGTCTTAAAGTCAATACCCGATTGCCACCCCTGGGCTTGCTCTCAATTTGTTCAAGAATGAAAAACTTCAGAAGTTAAGGATTGCTGTAATGTACATCTCTAAAATGACGTGCAACTGGATATTTCTCATCTACGTGAGTGACTGCCCTGCAATGTTCCAGTATACGTTTCTTGGCCATAGCGGTGGTACTCCCAATATACCAGAGCTTGCATGGGCATTCAATCACGTATACCACAAAAATTGTGCTGCACGCAAGGAATTGATTGATCTCCTTATTGATTCCCTTGTAACTGGCCACATTGCAATAGGTACTGCTTTTGCAGGCCTTGCAGTGGCCACACGGAAAAAAATCCTCTAAGACCATGATCCTGTTTCTTGGGATATACTGTGATATCGCTGCGTACCAGCATGTCTCTGATATTCCTGCCCTTTTTGTAAGTAATGTTAGGCCTATTGGGCACAATGTCGCCTATAGTGTTATCACATTTTAAAATGCCCCAATTTTGAGTTAGGATCTTGCGGATATTGTTAGAGTCAGAGCTGTATGTCATAATAATCCGAGTGGTGTCATCATCCTTACCCTCAGTATCAATAACCATCTTCTCAGCAATGGTGAGTGTCCTAGGTATACCATCTGCCCTGATCTTGGCTCTACGTAGTACCCAGTCAGGATACCCTCTGGCTCTAAACCGGTCTAGCATTTCTCTGCACTCCTGCTGGTACGCCTCTTCCGTATTGCAGTTCCTTTTAGCCCTCAACAGTTCTCCAAAGGGAATACTCCATTTTAGGGTCTCTGGATGGCTGCTGAGGGCATGGAGGATACTGTTGCCAGCCGTAGATTGGCGGAACAGAGAAGTGTGGATACAATTGTCCCTGATTTCCAAACTGACATCTAGATATTCTGCCCTGGTCTCACTAATGTTGCTGGTGAGTACAATGTTGTACACGTTGTTGTTTAGATCAGCCACAAATGTATCTGCCTCCTGTCTGGAACCTTTCCAGACAATCAACAGGTCATCTATGTAGCGCATGCATGCAACCACATGTGCCAACTGTCTGGTGTATGAGGGGTCTGCAAACACCTCTTGCTCCCAGCGCCCCATAAAGAGGTTCGCAAAACTGGGAGCAAAGCAAGAACCCATTGCAGTCCCGGTGATTTGTCTGTAAAGGACCCCATTGAATGAAAAGATGTTATTGGACAAGCAGTATCCTATCATTTCTACAATCATCCTGCTGTGTTCCCTGAATCTGATGGATCTGGTTGTCAGAAAATATTCACACGCTCCCAATCCATGTTGATGTTCTATGATAGTGTAGAGTCATTGGACATCCAGCGTAATAAACAGACAACCTGCCTCCCATTGTATGTTTTGTATTTTATTAAGGAAATCCTTGGTGTCCCTGATGTAACTGGGCAACCCGGTGACAAATTCCCTGAGGAAATGGTCTGCATATTTAGAGACATGTTCTGTTACGCTGCCCCTTGATGAAACTATGGGGCGCCCCGGTGGATTGATGGGATCCTTATGAATCTTGGGCAGGAGATATAATACAGGAAGTATGGGATGGTCATTTTTGAGATATTGATATTCTTCCCATTCAAGAATACCTTTATCCCTCCAATCACTCAGTTTATCCCAAATGCCAGTAATGCTTTCATTGTAGATCTCTCTGGTAATGGGCACATAGAATCTACTGTCAGATAATTGTCTGAGAGCTTCCTCAATGTACCTATCTCTGTCCAAAATGACAACATTGCCCCCTTTGTCAGCTGGTCGAATGACAATGTTGTCATCGTCCATGAGTGTCTTGATGGCCTGTCTTTGGGCATATGATAAGTTGTTGTTAATCATATGCTTGCGGTTGTTTTTTTGCCTGTATGTACTGAGTGCTTTACTGACACTCTCGTGGAAGGTGTCAATGCTATCATGAGGGAGGGCAGGGAAGAAAGTGGACTTAGGTTTAAAACCTGAGGCCGGACAACTATCAGTGGTGATGTTCATGTTGTCAAGAACCTGTGTGACACTGGTACCGCTATTTATTAACATGCTGGAACTGACAATTGGTGTATCAGAGGGTTCGATCCCCTCCTGTTCTAGCTGTGCCATGGTGATTAATACATCAATGTCAGCAATATTAATGTTGTCTGATTGCCTATTCATTCTCTCCCCGATGTTACTGTGGTCCCCTAACCTTTTAAGTTTATGCCATTTTTTTAGTTTCAATTTTCTGACAAATTTGAATAAATCAATTCTGGCATCAGTGTATCTAAAGGTTTGTGATGGACAAAAGGAGAGGCCCAAACATAAGGTTTGTTTTTCACAGTCACTCATATGTCTCTTAGAGAGGTTCACAATGGTTTTATTCACCATTTCTGGATCCATTATTGTCCCTTTTTGGAGCGTGTTCTGTTTCCCATGTAGCCCCTTCCTCTGTCTCTTCTGCCATCGTTGTTTAGTTCTTTGTTTTCTATTCCTGCGCTTCCTCGACCTTTTCCTCGTCCCCGGCCCATCTGTCCCTGTGCTCTTGGTGTTGGGGCTTCCTTCGTTATACGTCGGCTCCGCCGTATTTGTTGATACTCCTCTAAAAAATTCACCGGGCGAATGGGCCTTTCTGCGCTGGAGATGTTCTCAGTTGAAATGTCTGATTCAGTTTCGCTTGTAGTCGATGTACCTGCCATTTGCATTGTTGTTTCTTCGTCGATAGTGCTTTCAGTGGTGACATGTTGACTGTACAAGTGGTCATATTTTCGACTGAAAGTAAGAATTCTGCCACTTTCATAATCATTATAGTCTCGATTCAATTTCCTCTCTTTGCGTGCTTTAATGTCTTCTTCGTGCTTTTTTAGGCGAGTTTTCATGGCATCTACCTTCTTGACCACTATGTCCATCTCCGCCAGTTTTTTAAGTTCTTCCATAGTTGTTTCTATTTCTTTCAGGATGGTGTCTCTGTCTATCCAGGCATATTTGACCAATATCTCTAACATTCTTTTGGAACTCATTGCAGAGTTCTCTGACCATTCTTTCAACATTAGAGGATTTGGTGTCTCATATGTCGGTGTTGTAAATATTCTTAGGCCTCTAGGTGCCATGTAATTCTGTAACGAAATGGCCTCCCACCATTTAGAGATCTCAGCTCTTTTAAGTCTCTCTAACTTCCTTAGTTGTTCCTCCATTGGTTGCGTTTGTATTGGTGTTTTTTCTTTGTTGATAGATCGATTAGGTCTCCTTTGAAACATCGCCTGAGCTGCCGCTCTTCTCTCATCCTCCTCTTCCATCGTGCCAACACCCAAAGTGAAGAGGTTTAACCGTGTGTCCGTGTTCCCCCTGTGTAAAATACAGGTTCCTCCTGCCGTGATTTAGTGTATGGATGAATAGTCACAGAACTAATACCCCAATCAAGGCCACTATAGGATCCTAACTGCCAAACAAGTAGAATCGCAATATGTCTGTCGAAAAATTCGTAGGAAAAATTATTGTTTGGCATGAAATGCGGAAGGTCACAAGTGCTCCTGTTGCTCGAGCAACTATGCGCAATCAAAATGCCCAATAGTGCGGCATTGCCAAAATTGTGTGCGCCCTTTCTATATGCCAAATCCTACTATCGCCTTTACAACGCCTGCGTGTGAGCCGGGGGCAGCCCCGAGTAGCACGCCGCTTCCCTAGGGGAGGGGAGAGACCGCCCTCCCGCCGAAGGACAATCGACCCCCCCACATTCCCTCAGGGGCGGACGCGTATCACCCTGGCTTACCTCCCGACTTTCACGGACGATTCTTTCTGGGAAGTCCAACGTTGTCAGCTCCAATACACGTGCGGCCGGTCCGATTGCAGTCCTCAATTCAATGTCCACAGTAAGCTCCTGCCGACTGCTGGGGACCCATGGGAGGTGGCAAACACACCGGCGGAGCGTGCCGGTTAACTTGAATCCCAAAGAAGTCGAATGACAAATGCTCTCAGGAACCACAGACTCACGGAAAATCCAAGGGTTTTTAATCAAACAACGCGGTTCAGCCTCACAGGAAGCCTTGTTCACGTATGATTATGTGCACACGGAGCCATACTGATAAAGTAAAAACAGCTAAACATTGTTGTAGGACTAGAGATACTAAGGTCTCAAATTGCACCAAATAACGGCAGACATCTTGGAATGGACTAATAGCAATAGTGCAATGTTACAATACAATGATATAATGCAATACATTCCAACCAAGATGCGTGAAGCTCGTCCAAATTGTAAATTAAAACAATGATCATGGTAAAAGGGAAGCGAAAATATATGGTAAGTCAAATACAATAAACTTCCAAATTCATGCTGTCATGTCAATAGCTATAACAATACAAATGCTGTGAGGCTGAAACGCGTTGTTTGATTAAACACCCTTGGATTTTCCGTGAGTCTGTGGTTCCTGAGAGCATTTGTCATTCGACTTCTTTGGGATATATATATATATATATATATTTTACGTTAGGGCTCCTTCTGCCTTCCCCCGCCCTCTGCAGAGGATCGCTTAAAGCCGGCGGAGCACGCCGGACATAATTTCTATTCAAGACCACAAGTAAGCGATCACTCAGAGATGTAGCAAACCCCAGTGGTAGATTTTATTCCAGGTTACGCGTTTCGCTCGCACAGCGAGCTTGGTCACACAGTGAATCATGGGAAAAGACTTGCATTACATAGATAATGTATGCCAAGTAGAGACAATATGAGGTAGGGATCACGACTTTCTCGCAGTTGCCATGCCTTGTAAAGATACTGTTGCTTAAAGGTTATATGTTGCACTTGCATGTTGTTTAGAACGGTATTTTACTGAACAGCACACTAGGGTAATCTATCCTAGAACATTAGCACTTATGCTGTTGGTAGTATGTAATACTGGCACAATGCAGCGAAAGTATATGAATAGATAACACACTTAATTGTCTGGACCTCACAGGAGAATCGCTTTGCCATAAGATGGTCGCCATAGAAACTAATGAATGTCATGTGACAATAAACTATGTTAGTGGACTCTATATCCAGCATAACAAGTTAACAGGTTAATACTTGATTATATCTGTTTATTATCACTAGGGACCCTTGCACCACCTGGAAACGCAGTATGATGTAATATACTGCTCTGTATTAGGTAACAATACTCCACTTCAAAATGGATGCCATTTTGGCTACTAGTATGTGCCTATGTTGTGGTCCTTTTTTGATTTTTACATTATCTATGTAATGCAAGTCTTTTCCCATGATTCACTGTGTGACCAAGCTCGCTGTGCGAGCGAAACGCGTAACCTGGAATAAAATCTACCACTGGGGTTTGCTACATCTCTGAGTGATCGCTTTACTTGTGGTCTTGAATAGAAATTATGTCCGGCGTGCTCCGCCGGCTTTAAGCGATCCTCTGCAGAGGGCGGGGGAAGGCAGAAGGAGCCCTAACGTAAAATATTGAAAGAGCCTTCCGGGGCCCGGTTTGGAGTGTCCACATACAAAAGATACAAAGATCGGAGATATTTGAAGAGATACGAGGTGAAGGAAACTGGCAGAAAATACTGTATGAAGACACGCGGTATTGCTGAGACGAGACGTGGATAACGGCAGACGTGGGAGAGACGCGGGAATTGAAGCCCGAGAAGCGCTGACCTGTGCAGGTAAGGACTCCGTTGGGGGCTGCCCGGGGGTACGGGGAGGGGAGAGAGACGGGTCGAAGGACGCGTGTCCTTCTCACCTTCCGCCCCGTCTGTGGCGGAACACGGAACCTGCATAACAGGTACAGCGGGCATAGGAAATTCGGTAACGATCGTTACTAACACGCCGCCAGTTTACTCCTACTCGCCTATTATTAATTAACATACTGTAAAAAAGTAAAAAGGAACACTTTCTGAGGTATCGTAGGATATCGGCTATCCGCACGAATCCCGTCCTAATCAGGTGATTGTGGATTTCCAACCGGTACTAATGAGCATATTCGGGACTGTGCCTATATTGGTTGTGTAAAGTATAACAGCCATCCGCATGTACCTCGCCTCACATTGTTACTGCTGTGAATAGACATACCACCCAGCAGTGTATTGTGACCATATTTTGTTTCTCAAACAAAGGAATTCCATCTAGACTGTATCCTTTGACTCTTTCGTGTCGTTTTTCTCCTTACAAAAGTAAATACTAAAAAGCCTGTATTTAGCACAGCAAAATGTATTGTGAATAACTTCTCTGAAATTTGGAATCTTTAGTACTTTTTACAAACATCATAAAGAGACCGTGCTGGGGAAACAATAAGCACGCTAATAATAAGACTGACACTACAGACAGCAGGAACCTCATATTTAAGTGAGGGGAGGTGCTTGCTCCAGGACACATCCAGTTCTACACGTAGTCCACATCTTTTATTCACGAAGGTGTATAGACAAGAAAAGAACAACGCATAGATGGAAGAGGATTCTGAGAGGAGGGCTGCGGCCCTCAGTCTCTTTGCCAGAGCGCCTAATAAGGGACAAATAAGGACAGAAATCAGACCTAAAGATACCACACTACAGGACAAACTGAAGAGATTGGAGAGAATCAAGAAGTCGGAAACATCGAAGTGGTGGGAAGCAATCTCACTACAAGACTACATAGAAAAGGATATGGTGCCTAGAGGACTACGAATATACATTACTCCCTCGTACGAATCCCCCAATCCCAGGATGCTGGAAGAATGGTCAGAAAACTCAGCAAAGAGTTCTAAACAAATGCTAACCATCTTGGTCAAGTATGCCTGGGAGGATAGGGCATCACTCCTACAGGAACTTAAAACACTGGAAGATGACTTGAAGAGCCACAAAGAACAAGAAATAATAAGGAAATTCGTGGATGATTTCAAATTGAGACTGAAAACGTACGAAGAAGATATTAAAGCACGGAAGCAGCGCAAACTCCATCGCGACTGCATAGATTATGAAAGTGGCCGAATACTGACATACTCACATAAATACGATTATTTGTATGAAAAATTATCACTAGGAGAACCCCTTGAGAGTGAGACAGAAAACGTAAGCGGAACTGATTCCGTAGTAAGCAGTGATGCTGAAGTGGAAGAACAACCAGTACGAACCGCGCGGACATCAAGAGAACACGGACAAAGAATTCAAACGACTTTTTTGGACGAATTTCGTGTCCTGAGGACACGGAGGGAAATACCGAGGACCGTCCAACCAACGAAAACGCGAGGGAGAGGACGAGGACGAGGCAGAGGACGGGGAAGAAACCAGGAAGGAATTGGAGAAGAAGGAAACTCAAACAGCAGAGAGAACAAAAGAGGCGGAGGACGAGGAAATCGGCTTATGGGAACAAAACAAATGGGCCAGAAGAATCAGAAATGATGGAAGACGATATGGTAAATAGAACTATTATTAATTTATCATACAGACCACTGTCGATGTTTGAAAAACGTACACTTTGCTTAGGACTCTCCTTTTGCCCGATGAACTCTTTTAACTATCCTGAAACAAGAATAGACATGTTCAAATTTGTAAGGAAGGTCAAACTAAGAAAATGGCACAGTTTAAAAGGCACAGCAGATATTCCTGAGAAAATACCCAACAACAACCATGACATGTTTCTCAACATAAGAGACAGGGGAGCTTTGATCGCCATGCAGGACCTATATCAGGAATCAGGTTTAGATCAATCTGAAGAACAATCCAATATAAGAACCGATTGTCCTGCCAACACGAAGTTTAGACCGAAATCCATCTTCCTACCACTTATGCCACATGATAATATAGACGCCTTTCATGAGACCACAACCCAAGATCTCATAAAATTCCGTAAACGTCTACGTAAGAGAAACACTGATTCCACCAATTTCACCAAAAAACAATGGGAATTTATTAAATCACTCAATGAGGATGAGAACATTATCATCCGCCCCGCTGACAAAGGTGGAAACATTGTACTTTGGGATAGGGCGGCATATATTGCTGAAGCTAACAAACAACTTACTGATACAAGATTCTATGTTACAACTGATATACATGAATATAATGCGAGTATAGTTAGCGTGTGGGACACACTCAGAGAGTACAAAGACAAAGGAATCCTACAATGGGAAGAATATTGCTATTTGAAATGCGACTATCCCAGAACTCCCATTTTTTACTTATTACCCAAGGTGCATAAAAATCCTAGCGAACCACCTGGTAGGCCCATTGTATCTTCCATCGGCTGTGTCACTGAGAATATTTCCAAATATATAGATCATTTCCTCCGTGACTATGTAGAGCAACTTCCCTCGCACATACGAGATACAAAAGACTTCCTGGGCAAAATCAAAGATATTGTATGGGAAGAAGACTATTACATGATTTCTCTGGATGTTAACTCATTGTACTCTATAATTGATCATTCACTAGGTGTCCTCTGTTGTCAACACTTTCTTAACACACGTGAAATATGTTATCTAGAACATACTGAAATGTTACTAGTACTTATGAAATTTTGTCTCCTTAACAACATGTTTTTATTTAATGGCACTATGTTTAAACAAGTACTTGGTACAGCTATGGGTACTTGCTTTGCCCCCAGTTTTGCTAATCTTTTTCTGGGGGTATGGGAGGAAGAGGTCCTTAGAAAACTAGAGCAAAACCCCGGGAACAACAAGATAATACGGTGGTACAGATACATCGACGACCTTTTCGTGGTGTGGAAAGGCAGTGAAGAAAGTGCTAAAGATATGATCAGAGAACTTAACAAAAACAACTTTAATCTCACACTCACATATACCATCAGTAAGAAACAAATTGAATTTCTAGATGTAGTGGTAGAGATTATGGACAACAGGATAAACACCAAACTCCACAGGAAAATGACAGCAGGGAACAGTCTTCTTCACGCTCTCAGCAGCCACCCTGATACCCTGAAATGGAGTATTCCATTTGGCGAAATGCTGAGAGCGAGAAGAAATTGCAGCACACAGGAGAGTTTTGTGAATGAACTAGAAAATATGATGAAAAGGTTTCGAGAGAGGGGTACCCCAATTGGGTTCTGAAGAGAGCGAAAGCTAAAATCGATAAAATTGATAGAGATGAAACACTGAAAGATACAACAGACACTGAGGAAGATATTACAACCAGAGTAATCCTTACGTACAATAAGGAGTCGAAGACCATATCTAAAATCCTGACACAGAACTGGAATATCCTTTCCAGTGATCCTGTCATAGGCCATACCATACAAAAAAGACCACAGATAACTTACAGGAAGGGGAGGAATCTCAAAGATTTCCTAGTGAAAGGAGACATTACCAACAGAAGCCTGAATTCACAGATCAACCTTCAGGGCTTCTTCCCCTGTGGCCACTGTAAGGCCTGCAGGAACAGTCCCATGAGGAAAACTTACTCCACACCGACAGGAGAAAGACCAATAAAACAATTCCTCACATGTGGCACGATATTTACTGTTTACATCCTTGAATGCCCATGTAAGAAAAGATACGTAGGCAGCACCACCTTGGCTACCAAAAACGGGTGTTGGAACATATGAGGGCCATAAATAACAAAGATCCCCACTATCCTGTGGCCAGACACTTTGCTGATTACCATCTCTCCAACAGTTCTCTGCTGACTTTCTTTGCTATAGAACAGATCGAATATACACAGAGAGGAGGCAATAGAGTCCTTCTCCTGCGTAAAAAAGAATCCTGGCACATAATTAACCTTCAAACTAAAACTCCTGAAGGGCTTAACCAAGATGAAGAAATAAGCATACATTTACACGAATAAATGCATGAATCCTGTAATTTTCTTCCTGTTGCATAAGACGTTGTTATCTTGTTTACTATACACTCGTGTAATTGTGTATTCATTGTTTGATATGTGTTTTAATCTTAAGAATGAGATTGCTCATGGATTTTAATGTTTTCTTTTCTTTTTACACAGGAGAAAAGGAAGGGGCAGAATCTGAGAACCACCTTCACTGAAATCCACCCCTACCCTTTTCTTCTATCGCAATGGTGGAGGGCCCGACGAGACAGATAAGAGACTCTTTAAATATGGTTTTTTCTCTGTAATCTGACGTCAATTTTTTAGATATATATATATTGTATATTGCACTTACACATATTCCTATCGATCTTTGGTGGACACTTAGTTGTAGTCTTGGTGTACTGGGAAAGACACAATACATGTAAAATGTTAAGGCTGGTTTCTTGAGTTCTAATTTTATATAGCACTTTGCAGAATAGATGTACCACGCACTGACATTCTCAATTTTGATAGGAATGAGAGAGAGGGAAAGTATATATATTTCTTCCAATCCATCTGACTAGCAATAAAGCTTACTATTACGGACAATTTTTACCCCTACTCATACGGTGTTAGGCACTATGCCAAGTAGAGACAATATGAGGTAGGGATCACGACTTTCTCGCAGTTGCCATGCCTTGTAAAGATACTGTTGCTTAAAGGTTATATGTTGCACTTGCATGTTGTTTAGAACGGTATTTTACTGAACAGCACACTAGGGTAATCTATCCTAGAACATTAGCACTTATGCTGTTGGTAGTATGTAATACTGGCACAATGCAGCGAAAGTATATGAATAGATAACACACTTAATTGTCTGGACCTCACAGGAGAATCGCTTTGCCATAAGATGGTCGCCATAGAAACTAATGAATGTCATGTGACAATAAACTATGTTAGTGGACTCTATATCCAGCATAACAAGTTAACAGGTTAATACTTGATTATATCTGTTTATTATCACTAGGGGACCCTTGCACCACCTGGAAACCCAGTATGATGTAATATACTGCTCTGTATTAGGTAACAATACTCCACTTCAAAATGGATGCCATTTTGGCTACTAGTATGTGCCTATGTTGTGGTCCTTTTTGATTTTTACATTATCTATGTAATGCAAGTCTTTTCCCATGATTCACTGTGTGACCAAGCTCGCTGTGCGAGCGAAACGCGTAACCTGGAATAAAATCTACCACTGGGGTTTGCTACATCTCTGAGTGATCGCTTTACTTGTGGTCTTGAATAGATATATATATATATATATATATATATATATATATATATATCGCTAACTCCGCAGCTGAGTAGCAGTAACTCCTCCTCGTCACCTCCACAACCAGCACGGACACGGACCAGCAAATAAGTGCAAAATTAATTTATTTTTTAATAATATGCCGCCATAACGTTTCGGCTCGTCCGAGCCTTGTTCACATGACAATGTGATAATGGCAGTTCACAGTTTTTAAAGTGACAGTGCATTCTTCAAAACCCACCACGTGACCATAGTTACAATGGAAATGGTAAAAACACTGCGGCCATATATACTCTTTCAACATAGATAATTTCACAATTTTATACTACATATCTCAATATTTACTAAATAAAGTGCAAATAGTGCTGATATGTGCAAAACTGCATTTATGTAAAATAATTTTTTTAAAATACCACAATTTTGAATGATAAAAATTAGTGGCTGGGAATGTCCTTATCGAGGGCCTACGTACAAATTAAAATTCATAATGCTCAATATCATTATTCATAGGATAAATCCCTGAAGATAATAGTCAACCCACTAATCCCAAATGGCCTGTGTATGCAAACCACGCTATATTTGTAATACAAAATTAATGGGATGAATCCCTATTACATTTTGTTTGGTGGTATGTCATTCATAAATTATCTTTATCATATTCCTATTAACTATGTGCAAACTAGTGCTGTGCTAAGTGTTTAGTGATGATTAAAAACAGTGACCCATCTAATATATTTTTTCTTCACTCCTGTTAATTCCCCTTGTTTCTTTGAATATCATCCACACTTTTTATAGATATCTCTAGCCTTTCATGTTCCTATTTTGCCAATCTTAATCTCCTCATCTTCATTTTAGTTTCACCTCCTACCTGTTACAAAGTAATTTTATAGCATTTGTGTTTTTAAATCAAACTTGATGGCTTATATGATTAGTTCTAAAGGGTTATTTAGAAAACTGATATAGATGGTATCTATAGAGTATACTTTCACTATAGTTCAGCATGGGTAAAACAGACTACAAAAATGTTAAAAAGATGTTAAAATTCATATAGTCATCGATAGAGGAAGGGGGAAGGGGGCGGGGAAGGGGGGACTGGAGGGAAAAGTCAATAAGATAAACAATTATTCCTTATATAAAAAATATTATCTAAAATTCATTATACCCTTCTCTATCTTTTCTAAAAAGACAGTATCCATTTTCCCTCTTTTAAATGTACCCATCTATCAATTTTTACGCCAAACATGTATGTAAATCCTCCGTAACATTAAGCCCGCCAGGATTTTTGGTGTCGAGCTGGAGAATATATCTAGTTTCCATCTTGCGAAGCTTGGACTCCCTATCACCACCTCTTCTACTTGCAGCTACTGCATCAATAACAAAGTACTTTAAACCTTGGTTATCACTATGATGTAACTCCTTAAAATGCCTAGCCACCGGATAGGTATTATCTTGGTTGGTTATTGCCCGTAGATGCTGTAATATACGCTTATGAACTGCAAGTTTGGTACTACCAACATATTTGAGTCCACAAGGGCATATAAGTACATATACTGCAAATTCGGTTTTACAGGTTAGCACTTTGCTAATTTTGTGTTCCTTGTTGCTAAATGCATCTTTGTATGTCTTCATGTTGATACCATGCGTGCAGGATTTACAAGTTTTGCACTTATAGAAGCCACTGTTTGTTTGGAGCCATGTTGTTTTTTCAATGGTCTCAGGGCTAGTGTTGACCAGGCAGTCCTTCATAGAGGGTGCCTTGCTGAACGTGATAGAGGCCTTGCGTGGTAATGTTGGACCTATAACTGGATCATTTAGTATAATAGGCCAACTGCGATTGACAATTCTGTATAGGTCAGAGTGTTGTTTGCTATAGCCCATAATGATTCTGAATGTACTAGATGGAGTAACTTCCTGGTCCAAGTTCCTTTCGCTGGTTACTGACACTACAGCCCCATCTGGCCTGTATTTTTTAAGGACAACACATCGGCTGGTTTTCATAGATTTGGTTATAGCAGTATCAATGATGTTTTCTGTGTAGCCTCTTTCTAAAAACCTATGCTTGCTGGCCTGTTGTGCTGCTGTTAGCTCCAAATCATTACTGCACACCCTCCTAAGGCGAAGCATCTCCCCATACGGTATGCTTGTTATCAAATGTGCCGGGTGTGCACTGCCTGCGTGTAGAATTGTATTGCCAGAGGTGCTTTTCCTGAATAACTTAGTCTCCATCTTGTTATTTTTAATATAAACCTCTGTATCTAAAAATGGAACAGCTGACTGACTCAATGTTGCTGTAAATCTAAGATTTAGGTCATTTTCATTGATGTTTGTAACAAAATTTTCAGCCAGTTCCTTAGTACCTCTCCACACTACAAACAGGTCATCAATGTAACGTAGCCAGACAATAACATTTTCTTCACAAATAGATTTAAACCGCACATTGAGGACCAGTTCCTCCCAGCAGCCCATGTGCAAACAGGCGTAGCTGGGGGAAAAGCTGGCCCCCATTGCCACTCCCTGTATTTGTCGATAAAGCAGGTTATTGTACATAAATACATTATTGTTTAAGCAGTGCTCCAACATTTGCAAAATCATTTCACTGTGATCTTCAAAGTGTTTTGGTCTCTGGGATAAAAAGTGACGTATTGCACGCAGTCCATCAGCATGTTTGATACTCGTATAGAGTGATGTAACGTCCAAGGCCATCAACCAGTAACCCTCCTCCCAAGTTACCTGCTGTATTTTGTAAAGGAAATCCCCTGTGTCCTGTACATATGATTTTAAAGATCTCACATATATCTGTAAAAAATAATCAATATACACAGAGGTTTTTCCAACAACCCTCCCGTGGCTGAAATGATGGGCCTGCCAGGCGGATTGTCAATATTCTTATGGACTTTAGGGATGAAGTAAATCAAGGGGTTAAAGGATTGTCAATTTTAAGATATTTATATTCATTTTCCGAGATCAAACATTTTCCTCTCCATTTGGCCAATTTGTGATAATATTCCTTATATGCTGTTTTCATAGATGTTGAATTCAGACGTTCATAACATTGTCTGTCATTTAGCTGTAAGTATGCCTCTTTGTCATAGTTCGTACGTGTGAGTAGGACAATATTGCCACCTTTATCACAGCCCCTGATGATAACATCTTTATATATATATTCACTAAAAAAAACATAGGTTTCAGGGACGTGATAGTTAGAAATTAGCATTTAAAAAACCTTTGAAATTCACTGAAAAAACCATAGGTTTCAGGCACATTATAGTTAGAAATTAGCATTTAAAAAACCTTAGAAATTCACTCAAAAAACTATAGGTTTCAAGGACGTTATAGTTAGTTGGACATTTCAATCGTACAAAACCAGAGAAATTTGGCCGTTATAGTTAGTAGAGCTAACTATAACTCACGCCCCCGCAATGCACTGCTGATGACATCACATATTACATCACTCATGACATGGTCAGTGGCATCACTGATGACATCACTGATTACATCTCAAATGACATCACTGCTGATATCACTGATGACATCATCCAGTGAATGTGTGTTTCTTTAAAGTTTAAATATGTTTTATATATATATGCCAAGGTGTATGGAAGAATTAGTGGGTGTATAAGTGTCTGAATGGATTATTTAGTAGGTGCGTGACTGATTGTATAAGTGACTGATTAAGCGTATCTTACTGAATGCATGGGTTAGTGAGTAAACTGTGTAAATGTCTGTATCAGTCTGTCAGTTGGTGTATAAGCGACTGTATGGGTTGGTGAGTAGCTACATGACTGTCTATATGGGTTATTGATTTGTTGTCTGAGTATCTGTATAGGTGCCTGAGTGTCTTTGTGAGTGGGTGGGAGGTGGATGACTCTGTGTATAGATGTGTGAGTGGGTGATTCACTGGGTGTATGGGTTCAAGAGTGCATCTGTGAAGGGCTGTATGGGTGGGTAAGTGTGTGTATGGGTGTGTTGGTGAGTGAATGGATGTCCCAGTGGTATATGTGTGAGTTACTACATATGTGAAAGGCAGTATATGTGAGTGTTGCGGTATATAAATGACTATACGTGAGAGTGAGTGACTGTGAGAGTAGCTGTATGGGTGAGTGTCTGCTTGTATGAGTGATTGTATAAGAGAGTAAGTATGTGTTAGTATTTGTATAAATAAGTGAGGTGGTCTGTGTATAACTGTATAGGTGAGTAAATGGGTGTGATTGATTCTTTGCATGACTGAGGAGGTGTGTGAGTAAGTCTATGGATGAGTGGCGGTGTGTGAGTGCATGTATAGGTGTATGAGTGCATATGATAGTGCTGTATTGATGAGTGACTGCATGTATGAGTTACTGTATGGGTGAATGAGTGGATGTGTGTGTAGACCTAAGAATCAGTGAGTGCGTATGTAGTAACTGGTATTGGTGTGTCTATGGTTTCGAAAATGGTAGTCTGTATTTTAGAGTGGGTGTATCAAAGGTTATATTAGGGTGTGAGGAGGTGCATCAGATTATCACATGGATGATGTCATCAGTGATGTCATTTGAGATGTCATCAGTGATGTCATCAGTGATGTCATTGACCATGTCATGAGTAATGTAATATGTGACGTCATCAGCAGTGCATTATGGGGGCGCGAGTTATAGTTAGCTCTACTAACTATAACGGCCAAATTTCTCTGGTTTTGTACGAGTGAAATGTCCAACTAACTATAACGTCCCTGAAACCTTTGATTTTTTCAGTGAATTTCTAATGTTTTTTAAATGCTAATTTCTAACTATAACATCCCTGAAACCTATGTTTTTTTAGTGAATTTCAAAGGTTTTTTAAATGCTAATTTCTAACTATAACAAAGCAGTCGTGTTTGCAGAGTGTTGGAGAAAGGTGAGCGTGGCCTTCAAACACCTTTTAGCAATCCCACTGTGTGGGATTTAGCGGAGATAACAGGAGGGATAGTTAGCCCCAACATCAACCTTGGGGGCCAACTACCCCTTTGATTACCTCCAGTAAGTCCCACACAGCAGGATTGCTAACTTGTTATATCAGGCCCCGCCCCCTCCCTGCACAACTGTGCAAATGCGCCCCCTGGCACGTTGTAAATTGGGGAATTAAGTCCCCTTGAATCCTGAGGGTCCCTGGGGGCCAACTAGCCCACCAGATACCTCCAGTAAGCACCACAGAGCTTTGTTGCAGAGAGGTGTAAAAAGGGGCGTGTTGTCTCAAACCACCTCTCTGCAACGCAGCTCTGTGTCACTTACTGGAGGTACCTGGGGGGCTAGTTGGCCCCTAGGGACCCTCAGGATTGAATGGGACTTAATCCCCCAATTTACAACACACCAGGGGCACATTTGCACACTTTTTATGTTAGGCCCCGCCCCCTCCCTTCACCACTGTGCAAACGCGCCCCCTGGCGCATTGTAAGTTGGGGGATTAAATCCCCTTGAATCCTGAAGATCCCTGGGGGCCAACTAGCCCACCAGGTACCTCCAGTAAGCAAAACAGAGCTGCGTTGCAGAGACGTGTAAAAAGGGGCGTGGCCACAGACCACCTCTCTGCAACGCAGCTCTGTGGCGCTAACTAAAGGTACCTGGTGGGCTAGTTGGCCCCCAGGGACCATCAATATTCAAGGGGACTTAATCCCCCAACTTAGAACGCGCCAGGGGGAGCGTTTTCAGAGTGCTGCATGGAGGGGGCGGTGCCTCCGGTGAGTAGGCGGTTTCTATTTCTTTTTTTTTCTGGGAGGGGGCTGCATGGCCCCCCTTCCCTGGGCTACTTTTGGCCCCGGGGAACCCATCCCCTGGGGCCTGAGCATTTTATTTTTATTTAAAAAAAAAAAAGAAATGGAAGGGGGCCGCGTGGCCTCCCTTCCCTGGGCCACTATTGGCCCTGGGGACCCCATCCCCTGGGGCCTGGCCTGGTTGTTTTTTTAAAATTATACTTCAGGGGAGGGGGGCCGTGTGGCTCCCCTCCCTGGGCCATTTTTGGCCCCGGGGACCCCATCCCCCGGGGTTTGCCCTTTTCAAAAAAACAAATTAACGTGGGGGGGCACGTGGCCCCTCCGGGCCACTCCTGGCCCCGGGGACCCCATCCCCCAGGGCTGGGCCTTCGCGTTGGGGACTGTGGGGGGAGCCCCAATGCCCCCACAGTCCCGCCAGCTCCCCGCCTCCTGCGGGAGCAGGCATTGCTTTTGAGCAAGGGGAGCTGCTGACATGCAGCTCCCCTTGCTCAAAAGCAATCCTGCTTGGTTTTTCGAAGCGAGAGCAGGTTTCCTGCTCTCGCTTCCAAAAACCAAAGCAGAGTTTGCTATGACAGGGTGGGAGCCGTGCTCCCGCCCTGTCATAGCAAACAGCAATGTCCCAGGGGTAGGCACCCCGGGACATTGCAGGGGCAGGTCCTGGGGGGTTGAAGTCCCCAGGGCCATCAAGGGCTCCTGGAGGGGGGCCGCGCGGCCCCCCTCCCTTCATTTTGAAAGCCCCGGGGAGGTGGTGGTTCCGGGGGCCAAGGGGTCCGTAACGGACCCCCGAATTTAAATATAGAGTGCCCCGGGAGGTGGTGGTCCCCGGGGCGGGGCCTCAGGTGACATGTGTGCAAACACGCCCTGTGGCGCGTTTTAAGTTGGGGAATTAATTCCCCTTGAATCCTGAGGGACCCTGGGGGCCAACTAGCCCACCAGGTACCTCCAGTGCATGCCACAGGGCTGCGTTGCAGAGCGGTGGTCCAGGCCATGCCCCTTTTTACACCTCTGTGCAACGCAGCTCTGTGGCACTTACTGGAAGTACCTAGTGGGCTAGTTGGACCCCAGGGACCCTCAGGATTCAAGGGGACCTAATCTCCCAACTTAAAATGGCCACAGGGCTTGTTTGCACACATGTCACCTCAGGCCCCCCCCTCCCTTCACCACTGTGCAACCGCGCCCCGGGGCGCGTTTTAAGAGGAAGTTTTAATCCCCCTGCCCTATTATGTACTAGGGCCTTACAGAGGAGGTCATGTTAATCACAGGGGTACCCCAACGCATAGTGTTCCCTAGTGTATGTAGGTGTTTTCACTGTATTCTAAGTGTCTTTTAGCAAAGCACTGGCTCTAGGCCTGGTTAGCCCGAGTCAGTTACCACCAGTACCCATCTGAAAAAGTTGTGGGCACAGGATGATTTTGCAACAAGGCCTCTTTCTGCTCCTCTGTTGGTTCTTTCTGCACATGTCTTGCTTCTTCCTGCTCTTTTCTTCGTCTTTGTGGACTTCTGTTGCTTCTTTCTGCATTTCTTTTGCTTCTTTCTGTGCGTTTTTCTTCTTTCTTCACATGTCCTACCTCTGTAGGCATAGTTAGAAACTAGCATTTAAAAAACCTTTGAAATTCACTTAAAAAACCATAGGTTTCAGGCCCGTTATAGTTAGAAATTAGCATTTAAAAAACCTTTGAAATTCACTGAAAAAACCATAGGTTTCAGACACGTTATAGTTAGAAATTAGCATTTAAAAACCTTTGAAATTCACTGAAAAACCATAGGTTTCAGGCACGTTATAGTTAGAAATTAGCATTTAAAAACCTTAGAAATTCACTGAAAAACCTTATGTTTTAGGGACAGTTATAGTTAGTTGGACATTTCACTCGTACAAAACCATAGAAATTCCCCCGTTATAGTTAGTTCAGCTAACTATAACTCGCGCCCCTGCAATGCACTGCTGATGACGTCACATATTACATCACTCATGACGTGGTCAGTGACATCACTGATGACATCACTGATGACATCTCAAATGACATCACTGATGATATCACTGATGACATCATCCATGTGATAATTTGATGCATCTTCTCACACCCTAATATAACCTTTGATACACCCACTCTAAATTACAGACTGCTATTCTCAAAACCATAGACATTCCAACACCAATAACTACATACCCACTCACTGATTCTTAGGTCTACACACACATCCACTCACTCACCCGTACAGTCACTCATACTTATGGTCACTCAGTACAGGACTATCATATGCACTCATACACCTACATAGACACTCACACACCGCCACTCATCCATAGAGGTACTCAGACACCTAGTCAGTCATGCAAATAATTAATCACAGACACCCCGGGACACTGCAGGAGCCGGCCCTGGGGGTGGCGGTCCCCAGGGCCATCAAGGGCTCCAGGAGGGGGCCATGTGGCCCCCTCCCATCCTGTGCACAGCCCCGGGAGGTGGTGGTCCCCAGGGCTTGGGGGTCCTAAACGGACCCCCACATTTTATTATTCAGTGCCCCGGGTAGGTGGCGATCCCCGGGGCATGTGGGAGGGCTCGAGCCCCCCCACACAGGTAATTTAAAAATAAAATAAAGAAGCCCCTTGGGGTGGTGGTCCCCGGGGCTTGGGGGGCCTTAGAGGCCCCCCCATGTTATTATTTAATAAACCCCCGCATGCCCCCGGGACTTGGCCCACCCAGGGGTCAATTAACCACGAAGCGCGGGAGCCCGCACTTCATTTTTTTTTTTTATCGGCAGGATCCGCGCACCCAGCACGTTTTTTGCCGATTTACTCTTTTCTTGTGACTCGGTTCTACCGAGGAACAAGATGGCTGCCAACACTTCCTGGTTTGGAGTGTTGACAGCCAATTAGCATACAGCTCATGATCGGGAGGGTACGCGGACCCAACGCGGCCATAGATATATATGTGATTTTATTTTTGATTTTCTCAGGAACTACTGAACGGATTTACACCATTTAAGCAAAAGGCATGACTCTGAACCAAGGGCTACCTTTTTGGCAACTTTGGTGTAATTCCGTTCAGCAGTTCGGGCTGTAGCTGCGATGAAAGGTTCCTATGGAAAATTGCATGGGTAAAACATGTTTTGAGACCCCCCTTTTTTCTCGGCCCCCGCTTGACGAATCACCCCGAAACTTTCAGAATAGGAGCAGACCGGAGCGGGCCACAAAGTTTGAAAATTTCGCGAAGATTCGTCAACCGGTGCCAAAGTTATTTCAAATAGAATGTTGCGGATTTCCTATGGAAAATAGGTCCTAACTATAACTATGTACTGGCGACCGC
The DNA here is from genome assembly GCA_963921515.1 of Calotriton arnoldi. Classification (NCBI taxonomy): domain Eukaryota; kingdom Metazoa; phylum Chordata; class Amphibia; order Caudata; family Salamandridae; genus Calotriton; species Calotriton arnoldi. Next base: position 16,678 of record CAWUFW010004502.1, on the reverse strand, counting down.
CAGTAGATAATATATATATATATATATATATATATATATATATATATATATATATATATATATATATATATATATATATATATATATATAAACTCTGCTGAAAGAAGTACATTGAGTTCAATCTCCTTTGTGCTAAACTGACTCGTGAGGCACTTTCTCCTCATATATATATATATATATATATATATATATATATATATATATATATATATATATATATATATATATATATATATTATTCTACTGGTGGTCGCCAGTAGATAGTTATAGTTTGGACCTATTTTCCATAGGAAATCCGCAACATTCTATTTGAAATAACTTTGGCGCCGGTTGACGAATCTTCGCGAAATTTTCAAACTTGTTGGGGCGCTCCGGTCTGCTCCTATCCTGAAAGTCTCGGGGTGATTCGGCAAGCGGGGGCCGAGAAAAAAGGGGGTCCCAAAACGTGTTTTCCCCATGCAATTTTCCATAGGAACCTTTAGTCGCAGCTACAGCCCGAACTGCTGAACGGAATTACACCAAATTTGGCAAAAAGGTACCCTTGGTTCAGAGTTGTGCCTTTTGCTTAAATGGTGTAAATCCGTTCAGTAGTTCCTGAGAAAATCAAAAGTAAAATCACATATATATCTATGGCCGCGTAGGGTCCGCGTACCCTCCCGATCACGAGCTGTATGGCAATTGGCTGTCAACACTCCAAATCAGGAAGTGTTGGCAGCCATCTTGTTCCTCGGTAGAACCGAGGAACAAGAAAGCAGTAAAACAACTGAGCAAAACACAAAAATCGGCAAAAAATGCGCGGGGAGCGCGGATCCTGCCGATAAAAAAAAAAAATGAAGCGCGGGCTCCCGCGCTTCGTGGTTAATTGGCCCCTGGGTGGGCCAAGTCCCGGGGGCATGCGGGGTTGGTGGTCCCCAGGGCCATCAAGGGCTCCAGGAGGGGGGCCACGCGGCCCCCCTCCCAACATGTTGAAAGCCCTGGGGAGGTGGTGGTCCCCGGGATCTGGGGGTCCGTAACAGACCCCCATATTTAACGATTTAGTGCCCCGGGGACCGCCACCCCCCCGGGGCTTCTTTTTTTAAAATTAAAATTAGTTGTGTGGGGGGCTCCAGCCCCCCCCACATGCCCTGGGGACCGCCACCTCCCCGGGGCACTAAATCGTTAAATATGGGGGTCTGTTACAGACCCCCCAGAGCCCCGGGGACCACCACCTTCCCGGGGCTTCCAACATGTTGGGAGGGGGGCTGCGCGGCCCCCCTCCTGGAGCCCTTGATGGCCCTGGGGACCACCACCCCCAGGGCTGGCTCCTGCAGTGTCCCGGGTGCCTAGCCCCGGGACACTGTAGTTTGCTATGGCAGGGCGGCAGCCTTGCGGCTCCCGTCCTGTCATAGCAAACTGCTTTGAATTTTGTAGAGAGAGCAGGAAACCTGCTCTCTCTTCCAAAATTCAAAGCAAATTGCTTTTCCACACGGGGAGCTGCATCTTAGCAGCTCCCCATGTGGAAAAGCAATGCCGGCTCCCGAGGACGCATGGGAGCCGGCGGGACCGTGGGGGGATTGGGTACCCCCCCACGGTCCCCAACGGAGAGGACCAGCCCCGGGGGATGGGGTCCCCGAGGCAAGTAGTGGCCCAGGAGGGGGGCCACACAGCCCCCCTCACCCCAAAAAAATTTTTTTTAAAAAGGGCAAGGCCGGCCCCGGGGGATGGGGTCCCCGGGGCCTTAAATGGCCTGAGGAGGGGGGCCACGCAGACCCCCTCCAAATATTTTAAAAATAAAAAAAAAGAGGGCATGCCCCAGGGGATGGGATCCCCGGGGCCAATAGAGGCCCAGGGAAGGGGGGCCACGCGGCCCCCTTCCCATTTAAAAAAAAAATGCTCAGGCCCCGGGGGATGGGGTCCCCGGGGCCAAAAGTGGCCGAGGGAAGGGGGGCCACGCTGCCACCCTCCCATACAAAAAAAAAGTTAAAAAAAACGGCATCGTGGCGGAGGCCCCGCCCCCTCTCTGCAGCAGTCTGCAAACGCGCCCCCTGGCGCGTTTGCAGATGGGGAACGAACTCCCCTTGAATACTGGGGGAGCCTGGGGGCCAGCTAGCCCACCAGGAACCTCCAGTATACGCCAGGGAGCTGCGTTGCTGAGAGGAGTACAGAGGCCACGCCCCTTTTTACACCTCTCTGCAACGCAGCTCTGTGGCGCTTTTTGGAGGTACATGGTGGGCTACTTGGACTCCAGGGACACTCAGGATTCAAGGGGAGTTAATCCCCCAACTTAAAACGCGCCATGGGGGCGTTTGCACAGTGGTGAAGGGAGGGGCGGGGCTTCAGGTGACATGTGTGCAAACAGGCCCTGTGGCGTGTTTTAAGTTCAGGAATTAATTCCTCTTCAATCCTGAGGTCCCTGGGGGCCAACTAGCCCACCAGGTACCTCCAGTAAGCACCACGGAGCTGCATTGCAGAGTGTTGTAAAAAGGGGCGAGGCCTCTGAACACCTCTCTGCAACGCAGCTCTCTGGCGCATACTGGAGGTATCTGGTGGGCTAGTTGGCCCCTAGGGACCCTCGGGATTGAGGAGGAATTAATTCTCCAACTAAAACGCGCCACAGGGCGTGTTTCCAGACATGTCACCTCAGGCCCCACCCCCTTCCTTCACCATTGGGCAAATATTCCTCTAAAATCAGCCGAACTACGAATTCCGATTTACTCACCTGTTATCAGGCGAGACCTCAGTGCTGCATCTTTGAGCCCAGTACTGATCCTGAAAAGTAATTTTAACCGTACTTACCAATAACTTGAATTTCCTTCCCTAGGATATCATTGCCTGCTTTTTGCTGAAAAAGTTTCTAAGTGTCGATTTTTGAAACATACAAATATTCCTCTAAAAATCAGCAGAACTACGAATTCTGATTTACTCACCTGTTATCAGGAGAGACCTCAGTGCTGCATCTTTGAGCCCAGTACTGACCCTGAAAAGTAATTCTAACCGTACTTACCAGTAACTTGTATTTCCTTCCATAGGAATCCATTGTCTGGTTTTCAGGTACGTGACTGACTGTATAAGTGAGTGATTAAACGTATCTTACTGAATGCATGGGTTAGTGACTAAACTGGGTGAATGTCTGAATCCGTCTGTCTGTTGCTGTGTAAGTGGCTGCATGGGTTTGTGAATAGCTACATGAGTGTCTATATGAGTTATTGATTGGTTGTCTGAGTATCTGTATGGGTGCCTGAGTGTTTGTGTGGGTGGGGTGTGTGCGACTCTGTGCATAGATGTGTGAGTGGGTGATTCACTGGGTGGATGGTTTCAAGAGTGCATCTGTGATAGACTGTATGGGTGGGTAAGTGTGTGTAAGAGTGTGTTAGTGAGTGAATGTATGTCCCAGTGGTACATGTGTGAGTAACTACATATGTGAAAGGCAGTATATATGTGTGTTGGAGTATATAAATGGCTATAAGTGAGAGTGTGTGATTGTGAGAGTGGCTGTATGGATGAGTGTGTGCTTGTATCAGTGATTGTATAAGAGCGTAAAAATGTGCTAGTATTTGTATGAGTAAGTGAGCTGGTGTGTGTATGACTGTATAGGTGAGTAAATGGCAGTGTGAATAATTATTTGCATGACTGACTAGGTGTGTGAGTACCTCTATGGATGAGTGGCGGTGTGTGAGTGTCTATATAGGAGTGTGAGTGCATATGATAGTCCTGTACTGAGTGACCGTAAGTTTGAGTGACTGTACGGGTGAGTTAGTGGATGTGTGTGTAGACCTAAGAGTCAGTGAGTGGGTATGTAGTTATTGGTGTTGGAGTGTCTATGGTTTTGCGAATGGCAGTCTGTTATTTAGAGTGGGTGTATCAAAGGTTATATTAGGGTGTGAGGAGGTGCATCAGATTATCACGTGGATGATGTCATCAGTGATGTCATCAGTGATGTCATTTGAGATGTCATCAGTGATGTCATCAGTGATGTCACTGACCATGTCATGAGTGATGTAATTTGTGACGTCATCAGCAGTGCATTGCGGGGCGCGAGTTATAGTTAGCTGAACTAACTATAACAGGGGAATTTCACGGGTTTTGTACGAGTGCAATGTCCAACTAACTATAACTGTCCCTAAAACCTATGGTTTTTTCAGTGAATTTCAAAGGTTTTTTAAATGCTAATTTCTAACTATAACGTGTCTGAAACCTATGGTTTTTTCAGTGAATTTCAAAGGTTTTTTAAATGCTAATTTCTAACTATAACTGTCCCTAAAACCTATGGTTTTTTCAGTGAATTTCAAAGGTTTTTTAAATGCTAATTCCTAACTATAACATGTCTGAAACCTATGTTTTTTTCAGTGAATTTCAAAGGTTTTGTAAATGACAATTTTTAAATGTATTAATTGTTTAATTTATTTTTTGGATACTGATTTACTACATTTTTTTAAACTATTTATTTTTACATATTTTATTGTTTAAATTACATTGTAATTACATTATACATTACATTACAAAATATACTTTCTCTGAATGAATTACTTTAGTTTAAATACTTTGCAAATAGGCAATAGACTTTTAAGTACAGTAGTTACAGTTGTTGCAATGGGCAACACAATTTCAAACACAATGCAACATTGAGCTCAATGTGAATTTCTAGTTAAATGCAATTAGTTACTTTATGGATTACTTTTCTAACCACAGGACTGGATCCTAGATTCAGTCCTGGGACATCTCATGTAAACAGTTGAGTAAAAGCGTTTTGGTTACAGTAGTGATTTTTAAGGAATATTATTGTATTTTAAAAGTTGACACTTAGAAACTTTTTCACATAGAATCACCAATGTTATCCTATGGGAGGAAATTCACTTAGCAGGTAAGTAGTGTTATCGTTACTTTTTCTTACTCAGTGTTGGATCCTGGATCCAGCACTGGTGCATCTCCTGTAAACAGTTGAAAGAATGCGTTTAAGTCATACAGGCGATTTTTAAGGAATATTTGTAGTTTGTGAAAATCGACACTTTGAAACTTTTCTGCTGAAAACCAGACAATGGATTCCTATGGAAGGAAATATAAGTTACTGGTAAGTACGGTTAGAATTACTTTTCAGGGTCAGTGCTGGGCTACAAGATGCAGCACTGGGTTCTCTCCTGATAACAGGTGAGTAAATCGGAATTCGTAGTTCGGTTGATTTTAGAGGAATATTATAAAGTTCCAAAACTCCACACTTAGAAGAATTTCCAAGTGAAACCAGTCAATGTTAGCCTATGGAAGAAAATTCAAGTTGCTGGTAAGTACGGTTAAAATTACTTTTCAGGATCAGTACTGGGCTGAAAGATGCAGCACTGAGGTCTCTCCTGATAACAGGCGAGTAAATCGGAATTCGTATTTCGGCTGATTTTAGAGGAATATTATAAAGTTCCAAAACTGCACACACAGAAGAATTTCCAAGTGAAACCAGCCTATGGAGGGAAATTCAAGTTACTGGTAAGTACGGTTAGAATTACTTTTCAGGATCAGTACTGGGCTGAAAGATGCAGCACTGAGGTCTCTCCTGATAACAGGTGAGTAAATCGGAATTCGTAGTTCTGCTGATTTTAGAGGAAGATTTGTATGTTTCAAAAATCGACACTTAGAAACTTTTTCAGCAAAAAGCAGGCAATGATATCCTATGGAAGGAAATTCAAGTTACTGTTAAGTATGGTTAAAATTACTTTTCAGGATCAGTACTGGGCTGAAAGATGCAGCACTGAGGTCTCTCCTGATAACAGGTGAGTAAATCGGAATTCGTAGTTCGGCTGATTTTAGAGGAATATTATAAAGTTCCAAAACTGCACACTTAGAAGAATTTCCAAGTGAAACCAGTCAATGTTAGCCTATGGAAGGAAATTCAAGTTACTGGTAAGTACGGTTAGAATTACTTTTCAGGATCAGTACTGGGCTGAAAGATGCAGCACTGAGGTCTCTCCTGATAACAGGTGAGTAAATCGGAATTCGTATTTCGGCTGATTTTAGAGGAATATTTGTATGTTTCAAAAATCGACACTTAGAAACTTTTTCAGCAAAAAGCAGGCAATGATATCCTATGGAAGGAAATTCAAGTTACTGGTAAGTACGGTTAAAATTACTTTTCAGGATCAGTACTGGGCTCAAAGATGCAGCACTGAGGTCTCTCCTGATAACAGGTGAGTAAATCGGAATTCGTAGTTCGGCTGATTTTAGAGGAATATTTGCACAATGGTGAAGGAAGGGGTGGGGCCTGAGGTGACATGTCTGCAAACACACCCAGTGGCGCGTTTAAGTTGGAGAATTAATTCCTTCTCAATTCCGAGGGTCCCTAGGGGCCAACTAGCCCACCAGATACCTCAAGTATGCCCCAGACAGCTGCATTGCAGAGAGGTGTTCAGAGGCTACGCCCCTTTTTACAACACTCTGCAACGCAGCTCCGTGGCGCTTACTGGAGGTACCTGGTGGGCTAGTTGGCCCCCAGGGACCCTCAGGATTGAAGGGGATTTAATTCCCTATCTTAAAACGCGCCACGGGGCCTGTTTGCACACATGTCACCTGAAGCCCCACCCCCTCCCTTCACCACTGTGCAAACGCGCCCGTGGCGCGTTTTAAGTTGGGGGATTAAGTCCCCTTGAATACTGAGGGTCCCTGGGGGCCAACTAGCTCACCATGTACCTCCCAAAAGCGCCACAGAGCTGCGTTGCAGAGAGGTGTAAAAGGGCGTGGCCTCTGTACACCTCTCTGCAACGCAGCACTTGGCGCATACTGGAGGTTCCTGGTGGGCTAGTTGGCCCCAGGGACCCCAGTATTGAAGGGGAATTCGTTCCCCATCTGCAAACGCGCCAGGGGCGCGTTTTCAGAGTGGTAAAGGAAGGGGGCAGGGCCTGCGGCCCGATCGTTTTTTTTTTTTTCCCCAATGGGGGCTGTGTGGCCCCCCTTACTTTTTCCTATATTTGGGCCCTGGGGACCCCATCCCCCAGGGCCTTATCCCTTTTTTTTATTAAACGGGAAGGGGGCCGAATCCGGCCCCGGGGACCCCATCCCCCGGGGCATGGCCACACTTTTAAATACATTTTTAAGGAGGGGGGCTGCGTGGCCCCCCTCCTCAGGCCTCCTTTTGCCCTGGGGACCCCATCCCCTGGGGCAGGCCTTTATTTTATTTAATTATTATTTTTGGGGAGGGGGGCCGCGTGGCCCCCCTCCCGGGCCACTACTTGCCCCGGGGAACCCATCCCCCGGGGCTGACCCTCTTCGTTGGGGACTGTGGGGGGGTCCCCAATCCCCCCACAGTCCCGCCGGCTCCCCGCGTCCCTTGGGAGCCGGCATTGCTTTTCCACATGGGGAGCTGCTAACATGCAGCTCCCCGTGTGGAAAAGCAATTTGCTTTGGATATTGGAAGCGAGAGCAGGTTTCCTGCTCTCGCTCCAATATCCAAAGCAGTTTGCTATGACAGGACTGGAGCCGCGAGGCTCCCGTCCTGTCATAGCAAACTACAGTGTCCCGGGGTAGGCACCCCTGGACACTGCAGGAGCCGGCCCTGGGGAGTGGTGGTCCCCAGGGCCATTACAGGTTCCAGGAGGGGGCCGCGCGGCCCCCCTCCCTCCATTGACAAAGCCCCGGGGATGTGGTGGTCCCCGGGGCGTGTGGGGGGGCTCGAGCCCTCCCACACAGGTAAATTTATAAAAAAATAATTAAAGAAGCCCCGGGGAGGTGGCAGTCCCCGGGGCTGCAGGAGGCCGAGAGCCCTCCCGCACCATTTATATTTAAAGCCCCGGGGGTGGCGGTCCCCGGGGCTTGGGGGCCTTAGAGGCCCCCACATATTATAAATACCCCCCCATGCCCCCGGGACTTGGCCCACCCGGGGGCCAATTAACAACGTTTTTTTTTTTTCGGCGGGATTCGCACACCCTAAGCGCATCCCGCCGATTTTTTTGTGTGAAAAAATGCTTTTTTATGCCCAGGGGGTCCTTGTGGGACCCCCTGAGCAGACCTAGTAGATAATATATATATATATATATATATATATTCACTGAAAAAACCATAGGTTTCAGGCACGTTATAGTTAGAAATTAGCATTTAAAAAACCTTAGAAATTCACTGAAAAACCATAAGGTTTTAGGGACAGTTATAGTTAGTTGGACATTGCACTCGTACAAAACCCGTGAAATTCCCCCGTTATAGTTAGTTCAGGTAACTATAACTCGCGCCCGCAATGCACTGCTGATGACGTCACATATTACATCACTCATGACATGGTCAGTGACATCACTGATGACATCACTGATGACATCTCAAATGACATCACTGATGACATCACTGATGACATCATCCAGTGACTGTGTGTTTCTGTAAAGTTTAAATATGTTTAATATATATAGGGAAAGGAGTTTTGAAGAATGAGTGGGTGTAGAAGCGCCTGAATGGATGATTTAGTAGGTGCGTGACTGAGTCTATAAGTGAGTGATTAAACGTATCTTACTGGATGCATGGGTGAGTGACTAAACTGTGTGAATGTCTGTATCCGTCTGTCTGTTGTTGTGTAAGCAACTGCATGGGTTTCTGACTAGCTAAATGAGTGTCTATATGGGTTATGGATTGGTTCTCTGAGTATCTGCATGGGTGCCTCAGTGTTTGTGTGGGTGGGGTGTGTGTGACTCTGTGCATAAATGTGTGAGTGGGTGATTCACTGGGTGCATGGTTTCAAGAGTGCGTCTGTGATGGACTGTATGGGTGGGTGAGTGTGTGTATGGGTGTGTTAGTGATTGAATGTATATCTCAGTGGTACATGTGTGAGTAACTACATATGTGAAAGGCAGTATATATGTGTGTTGGAGTATATAAATGGCTATAAGTGAGAGTGTGTGATTGTGAGAGTGGCTATATGGATGAGTGTGTGCTTGCATCAGTGATTGCATAGGAGCGTAAGAATGTGCTAGTATTTTTATGAGTAAGTGAGCTGGTGTGTATAACTGTATAGGTGAGTAAATTGGAGTGTGATTAATTATTTGCATGACTGACTAGGTGTGTGAGTACCTCTATGGATGAGTTGCGTTGTGTGAGTGTTTATATAGGTGTATGAGTGCATATGATAGTCCTGTACTGAGTGACTGTAAGTATGAGTGACTGTACGGGTGAGTGAGTAGATGTGTGTGTGTAGAAATAAGAATCAGTGAGTGGGTATGTACTTATTGGTATTGGAGTGTGTATGGTTTTGAGAATGGCAGTCTGTAATGTAGAGTGGGTGTATCAAAACTTATATTAGGGTGTGAGAAGATGCATTAAATTCTCACATGGATGATGTCATCAGTGATGTCATCAGTGATGTCATTTGAGATGTCATCAGTGATGTCATCAGTGATGTCACTGACCATGTCATGAGTGATGTAATATGTGACGTCATCAGCAGTGCATTGCGGGGGCGCGAGTTATAGTTACCTGAACAACTATAACGGGGGAATTTCACGGGTTTTGTACGAGTGCAATGTCCAACTAACTATAACTGTCCCTAAAACCTTATGGTTTTTTCAGTGAATTTCTAAGGTTTTTTAAATGCTAATTTCTAACTATAACGTGCCTGAAACCTATGGTTTTTTCAGTGAATTTCAAAGGTTTTTTAAATGCTAATTTCTAACTATAACGTGTCTGAAACCTATGGTTTTTTCAGTGAATTTCAAAGGTTTTTTAAATGCTAATTCCTAACTATAACATGTCTGAAACCTACGGTTTTTTCAGTGAATTTCAAAGGTTTTGTAAATGACAATTTTTAAATGTATTAAATGTTATATTTATTTTTTTATACTGATTTACTACATTTTTAGAAACAATTTTTTTTACATATTTTATTTTTTAAATTACATTGTAATTACATTATACATTACAAAAAATACTTTCTCAGAATGAATTACTTTAGTTTAAATACTTTGCACATAGGCAATAGACTTTTAAGTACAGTAGTTACAGTTGTTGCAATGGGCAACACATTTTCAAACACAATGCAACATTCAGCTCAATGTGAATTTCTAGTTAAATGCAATTAGTTACTTTATGGATTACTTTTCTAACCACAGGACTGGATCCTAGATTCAGTCCTGGGACATCTCCTGTAAACAGTTGAGTAAAAGCGTTTTGGTTACAGTAGTGATTTTTAAGGAATATTATTGTATTTTAAAAGTTGACACTTAGAAACTTTTTCTCATAGAATCACCAATGTTATCCTATGGAAGGAAATTCACTTAGCAGGTAAAAACTGTTATCGTTACTTTTTCTTACTCAGTGTTGGATCCTGGATCCAGCACTGGTGCATCTCCTGTAAACAGTTGAAAGAATGCGTTTAAGTCATACAGGCGATTTTAAGGAATATTTGTAGTTTGTGAAAATCGACACTTTGAAACTTTTCTGCTGAAAACCAGACAATGGATTCCTATGGAAGAAAATATAAGTTACTGGTAAGTACGGTTAAAATTACTTTTCAGGGTCAGTGCTGGGCTAAAAGATGCAGCACTGAGGTCTCTCCTGATAACAGGTGAGTAAATCGGAATTCGTATTTCGGCTGATTTTAGAGGAATATTTTAAAGTTCCAAAACTCCACACTTAGAAGAATTTCCAAGTGAAACCAGTCAATGTTAGCCTATGGAAGGAAATTCAAGTTACTGGTAAGTACAGTTAAAATTACTTTTCAGGATCAGTACTGGGCTGAAAGATACATCACTGAGGTCTCTCCTGATAACAGGTGAGTAAATCGGAATTCGTATTTCGGCTGATTTTAGAGGAATATTTGTATGTTTCAAAAATCAACACTTAGAAACTTTTTCAGCAAAAAGCAGGCAATGATATCCTATGGAAGGAAATTCAAGTTACTGGTAAGTACGGTTAAAATTACTTTTCAGGATTAGTACTGGGCTGAAAGATGCAGCACTGAGGTCTCTCCTGATAACAGGTGAGTAAATCGGAATTCGTATTTCGGCTGATTTTAGAGGAATATTTTAAAGTTCCAAAACTCCACACTTAGAAGAATTTCCAAGTGAAACCAGTCAATGTTAGTATATGGAAGGAAATTCAAGTTACTGGTAAGTACGGTTAAAATTACTTTTCAGGGCCAGTACTGGGCTGAAAGATACAGCACTGAGGTCTCTCCTGATAACAGGTGAGTAAATCGGAATTCGTATTTCGGCTGATTTTAGAGGAATATTTGTATGTTTCAAAAATCAACACTTAGAAACTTTTTCAGCAAAAGCAGGCAATGATATCCTATGGAAGGAAATTCAAGTTACTGGTAAGTACGGTTAAAATTACTTTTCAGGATTAGTACTGGGCTGAAAGATGCAGCACTGAGGTCTCTCCTGATAACAGGTGAGTAAATCAGAATTCGTAGTTCGGCAGATTTTAGAGGAATATTTGCACAATGGTGAAGGGAGGGGCGGGGCCTGAGGTGACATCTGTGCAAACGCGCCCGTGGCGCATTTTAAGTTGGGGGATTAAGTCCCTTGAATCATGAGGGTCCCTAGGGGCCAACTAGCCCACCAGGAACCTCCAGTATGTGCCAGGGGTCTGCGTTGCAGAGAGTGTAGAGAGGCCACACCCCTTTTTACACCTCTCTGCAACGCAGCTCTGTGGCGCTTTCTGGATGTACCTGTTGGGCTAGTTGGCCCCCAGGGACCCTCAGGATTGAAGGGGATTTAATTCCCCATCTTAAAACGCGCCATGGGGCCTGTTTGCACACATGTCACCTCAGGCCCGCCCTCCCTTCACCACTGTGCAAACGCGCCCGTGGCGCATTTTATGTTGGGGGATTAACTCCCCTTGACTCCTGAGGGTCCCTGGGGTGCAACTAGCCCACCAGCTACCTCCATTAAGCGCCACAGAGCTGCGTTGCAGAGAGGTGTAAAAGGGGCGTGGCCTCTGTACACCTCTCTGCAAGGCAGCCCCTGGCGCATACTGGAGGTTCCTGGTGGGCTAGTTGGCCCCAGGGACCCCAGTATTCAAGGGGAATTACTTCCCTTCTTAAAACGCACCAGGGGCGCGTTTGCAGAGTACTGCAGGGAGGGCGGGGCCTCCGGCACGATGCCGTTTTTTTTTTTTTTTTTTATGGGAGGGGGCTGCGTGGCCCCCTTCCCTTGGCCACTTTTGGCCCCGGGGACACCATCCCCCGGGGCCTGGGCATTTTTTTGTTGTTTTATTTAAAAAAAAAAAAACGGGAAGGGGGCCGCGTGGCCCCCCTTCCCTGGGCGTCTATTGGCCCCGGGGACCCCATCCCCCGGGGCATGCCCTCTTTTTAAATAAAAAATATGGAGGGGGCTGCGTGGCCCCCCTCCTCAGGCCATTTAAGGCCCCGGGGACCCCATACCCGGGGCCGGCCTTGCCCTTATTTTTTTTTTTTCTATTTTTTTATTTGGGGAGGGGGCTGCGTGGCCCCCCTCCCGAGGCCACTTATGGCCCCGGGGACCCCATCCCCCGGGGCCTGGCCTCTGGTTGGGGACTGTGGGGGGTCCCCAACCCCCACAGTCCCGCCGGCTCCCCGTGTCCAACGGGAGCCGGCATTCCTTTCCACATGGGGAGCAGCTAACATGCTGCTCCCCGTGTGGAAAGCAATTGGTTTGCATTTTGAAAGAGAGAGCAGGTTTCCTGCTCTCTCTTTCAAATGCAAACCAAGTTTAGCTATGACAGGACGGGAGCCGCGAGGCCCCGTCCTGTCATAGCAAACTACAGTGTCCAGGGGTAGGCACCCCGGGACACTGCAGGAGCCAGCCCTGGGGGTGGCGGTCCCCAGGGCCATCAAGGGCTCCAGGAGGGGGCCGCGCGGCCCCTCCCTACATTTTGAAAGCCCCGGGGAGGTGGTGGTCCCCGGGGCTTGGGGTTCAAAACGGACCCCCATTTTGAATTTTCTTAGTGCCCCGGGAGGTGGTGGTCCCCGGGCGTGTGGGGGCTGGAGCCCCCACACAGGTTTAAAAAAAAAAAAAAAGCCCCGGGGAGGTGGCGGTCCCGGGGCTGCGGGAGGGCTCAGAGCCCTCCCGCACCATTAATGATAAAGCCCGGGGGTGGCGGTCCCCGGGGCTTGGGGGCCCTTAGAGGCCCCCATACATAAAATAAACCCCCCAGCATGCCCCTGGGACTTGGCCCACCAGGGGGCAATTAACATCGAAGCGCGGGAGACCGCGCTTCGATTTTTTCGGCAGGATCCGCGCTCCTGAGCGCATCCTGCCGTTATTTTTTAAATGCTTTTTTTGCCCAGGGGTCCTTGTGGGACCCCTGAGCAGGCCTAGGGGTTAGGGTGTTTCTACCCTGCCCCTTTGTGCGTTTTGCGCACTTGTTTCTTTTTTTCTCAGCGGATCCGCGCACCCTAAGCGCATCCCGCCGATTTTTTTAAAAAAAATGCTTTTTTCTGCCCAGGGGTCCTTGTGGGACCCCTGAGCAGACCTAGGAGTCAGGGTGTTTCTACCCTGCCCCTTTTGCGCTTTGCGCACTTGTTTCTGTCCTCGGTTCTACCGAGGGACAAAATGGCTGCCAACACTTCCTGATTTGGAGTGTTGACAGCCAATTAGCATGCAGCTGGTGATCGGGAGGGTACGCGGATCCGACGCGCCCATAGATATATATGTGATTTTAATTGTGAATTTCTCAGGAACTACTGAACAGATTTACACATTTTAGCAAAGGCACCAGTCTGAACCAAGGGCTACCTCTTTGCCAAATTTGGGGTAATTCCGTTCAGCAGTTCGGGCTGTAGCTGCGACTAAAGGTTCCTATGGAAAAATGAATGGGGAAAACGCGTTTGGGACCCCCTTTTTCTCGGCCCCCGCTTGACGTATCACCCCAAGACTTTCAGGGTAGGAGCGGACTCGAGCGCCCCAACAAGTTGGAAGCTTTCGCGAAGATTCGTCAACCGGCGCCAACGTTATTGCAAATAGAATGTCGCGGATTTCCTATGGATAATAGGTCCTAACTATAACTATCTACTGGCGACCGCCAGTAGATAATATATATATATATATATATATATATATATATATATATATATATATATATATATATATATATATATATATATATATATATATATCTACTGGCGGTCGCCAGTAGATAGTTATAGTTAGGACCTATTTTCCATAGGAAATCCGCAACATTCTATTTGAAATAACTTTCAGCGCCGGTTGACGAACCTCGCGAAAGTTTCCAACTTGTTGGGGCGCTCCGGTACGCTCCTATCCTGAAAGTCTCGGGAGTGATTCGGCAAGCAGGGGCCAAGAAAAAGGGGTCCCAAAACGCGTTTTCCCCATTCATTTTTCCATAGGAACCTTTAGTCGCAGCTACAGCCCGAACTGCTGAACGGAATTACACCAAATTTGGCAATGAGGTAGCCCTTGGTTCAGTGTCATGCCTTTTGCTTAAATGGTGTAAATCCGTTCAGTAGTTCCTGAGAAAATCAAAAGTAAATTCACATATATATCTATGGCCGAGTAGGGTCCGCGTACCCTCCCGATCACGAGCTGCATGCTAATTGGTTGTCAAGTGGCTGTCAACACTCCAAATCAGGAAGTGTTGGCAGTTATTTTGTCCCTCGGTAGAACCGAGGGACAGAAACAAGTGCGCAAAGCGCAAAAGGGGGCAGGGTAGAAACACCCTGACCCCTAGGTCTGCTCAGGGGTCCCACAAGGACACCCTGGGCAGAAAAAGCATTTTTTAAAAATCAGCGGGATGCGCTTAGGAGTACGCAGATCCCGCTGAGAAGAAAAAAGAAACAAGTGCGCAAAGCGCACAAAGCGGGCAGGGTAGAAACACCCTGACCCCTTAGGTCTGCTCAGGGGTCCCACAAGGACCCCTGGGCAGAAAAAGCATTTTTTTAAAATAAAATCGGCGGGATGCGCTTAGGGTGCGCGGATCCCGCCGAGAAAAATAAAACGGAGTACAGTCTCCGCACTTCGTTGTTAATTGGCCCCGGGTGGGCCAAGTCCCGAGGGCATGCCGGGGTTTATTTATAATATGTGGGGGGCCTCTAAGGCCCCCCAAGCCCCGGGGACCGCCACCCCCTGGGGCTTAGAAAAATGGTGCGGGAGGGCTCTCGGCCCTCCCGCAGCCCCGGGACCGCCACCCACCGGGGCTTCTTTTTTTAAAATTAATAGTACCTGTGTGGGGGGGCTCAAGCCCCCCCACATGCCCCGGGGACCACCACCTCCCCGGGGCACTAACAAAATAAATGTGGGGGTCCGTTTCGGACCCCCGAAGCCCCGGGGACCACCACCTCCCCGGGGCAGTGCACAGGATGGGAGGGGGGCCGCGCGGCTCCCTCCTGGAGCCTGTGGTGGCCCTGGGGACCGCCATCCCCCAGGGCCGGCTCCTGCAGTGTCCCAGGGTGCCTACCCCCGGAACACTGCTGTTTGCAATGGCAGGACGGGAGCCTCGCGGCTCCCGTCCTGTCATGTGCAAACTGCTTTGCTTCATTGAAGCGAGAGCAGGAAACCTGCTCTCGCTTCAATGAAGCAAAGCAGAATTGCTTTTCCATAAGGGAGCTGCATGTCAGCAGCTCCCCTTATGGAAAGCAATGCCGGCTCCCGCAGGACATGGGGAGCCGGCGGGACCGTGCGGGGATTGGGGACCCCCCACGGTCCCCAACGAGTGGCCAGGCCCCGGGGATGGGGTCCCCAGGGCTATTAGTGGCCTGGGAGGGGGCCCGGCAGCACCCCTCCCCCCCCAATTTTTTTTTTAAAAAAAAGGTTAAGGCCGGCCCTGGGGGATGAGGTCCCCAGGACCTTAAATGGCCTGAGGAGGGGGGCCACGCAGCCCGTCCCAAAGATTTTAATTATAAAAAAAAGTGGGCATGCCCAGGGGGATGGGGTCCCCGGGGCCAATAGAGGCCCAGGGAAGGGGGGCCACGCGGCCCCCTTCCCGTTTTGTTTAAAAAAAAAAAAAATCATCAGGCCCCGGGGGATGGGGTCCCCGGGGCCAAAAGTGGCCAAGGGAAGGGGGGCCACGCAGCCCCCCTCCCATACAAAAAAAAAGACCCTCTCTGCAGCAGTCTGCAAACGCGCCCCCTGGCGCGTTTGCAGATGGGGAACGAATTCCCCTTGAATACTGGGGGTCTCTGAAGCCAACTAGCCCACCAGGAACCTCCAGTATGCGCCAGGGGCTGCGTTGCAGAGAGGTGTACAGAGGCCACGCCCTTTTACATCTCTCTGCAACGCAGCTCTGTGGTGCTTTTTGGAGGTACATGGTGGGCTAGTTGGACTCCAGGGACCCTCAGGATTCATGGGGACTTAATCCCCCAACTTAAAACGCGCCACGGGGTGCATTTGCACAGTGGTGAAGGGAGGGGGCGGGGCTTCAGGTGACATGTGTGCAAACTGGCCCCGTGGCGCGTTTTAAGATGGGGAATTAAATCCTCTTCAATCCTGAGGGTCTCTGGGGCCAACTAGCCCACCAGGTACTCCAGTAAGCGCCACGGAGCTGTGTTGCAGAGTGTTGTAAAAGGGGCGTGGCCTCTGTACACCTCTCTGCAACGCAGCCCCTGGCGCATACTGGAGGTTCCTGGTGGGCTAGTTGGCCCCTAGGGACCCTCGGGGTTGAGGAGGAATTAATTCTCCAACTTAAAACGCGCCACAGGGCGTGTTTGCAGACATGTCACCTCTGGCCCCACCCCCTTCCTTCACCGTTGTGCAAATATTCCTCTAAAATCAGCCGAACTACGAATAAATAACACAACTGAACTAGCTTA